>CM063629.1:5028416-5628416 GCA_032357785.1 Periparus ater | reverse complement strand
GGTGAAGAGCAGGAACAGCAGCCCCCCCATGCCCAAGGGCAGGAACATTGCATCCTGGACCCTTCCTGGGCAGAGCTGTTACTGGGAGCTAAACACTCATTATGACCCAGCTTTTCCCCCAGCACAAAGGAAATGCCTGAAGGCTTGCAGGCTCTGGAATGCTCCTCGGCCCCATCTGGCCCACACATGTCTGTTCGGCACCGTGCCTCAAGAAAAAGCAGGAGGCTTCCCAACATTCCCCAGCGCCTCTTGCTGGCCTCAACACTGGGGCCCTTCAGCTGCTCCCACCAGCCCTGCACTGTGCCCGCCACCACCCCGAGGCCACTGACCCACGTCTCTCCACAGGGAATGACATTGCGCTGAGGAAGCTCTCAGAGCTGCAGGCAGGAGAGAAGTGCTGCGTGGTGGGGACGCTCTTCAAGTCCATGGAGCTCCAGCCCTCCATCCTGCAGGAGATCAGTGAGGAGGTAATGGGCTCACCACCTCCTCCTCCTCCTCCTCTGCACAGTTTGGGGGGTTGTGCCAGCACACGTCAGAGCTCAGCTGGGTTTCCATGGCTTCCCTGTGCTTGTTGTAGCCAGGGCACTGGCAGGGATTTGAGCAGGATGGCCTGTGCCCAGCCTGTTCCTGGATGCCACCTTGGTGCCAGCATGTGTGTGTGTGTTTGTGTTCCTTATGAAATCATGGAAATATGGAATTGGTTGGAAGAAACCTTAAAACTCATCCATGGGCTGGGGTACCTTCCACTAGCCCAGGTTGCTCCAAGCCCCATCCAGCCTGGCCTTGAACACTTTCAGGGATCCAGAGGCAGCCACAGATTCTCTGGGCAACCTGTGCCAGGGCCTCACCACCATCACAGGGTATTCCTTCCCCATATCCAATCTAAACCCACCCTTTTTCCATCTGTCCCTCCCCCCCTGCTTTCCACCACTTGCTCAGTGATGCTTTTCCAGCGCTCAGTGAAACTGGCCCATGCAGGGGGTTCCAGCTGCCGGGGCCCCCAGCTGGGTTGTTGGCTGTACTGGTGATGGGGGTCTGGGGTTGGGAAAGGTCCTTGGGGCCTGCTGGTCCTTGCTGGGGCTCTCAGAGCTGTCCCTGTGCTCTCACAGCACAACCTGGTGCCTCAGCCACCCCTGCCCAAGTACATCCAGCCCTCTGACGAGCTGATCCTGGAGGATGAGCTGCAGCGGATCAAGCTGGAAGGAGCCATTGATGTGCAGAGGCTGGTGACAGGTAAGGGACAGTGGTGGCTCTGTGGTGACGCCCACCCTGCAGGTGCTGGCCAGAGTTGACCACCTGCTCTGCCATAGGGACCATCTTGGCTGTGTATGGCTCTGAGCAGGACGATGGCAGATTCCTGGTGGAGGATCACTGCTTCACCGACTTGCCACCACCACTGCCCTGGAATGGGCCCAGCTCTGACCGGTGAGTCAGCAGCAGCAGGACTGGGGCTGGCAGTGTGTCCCTGCTGTGTCCCTGAGCCCCTTGTCCCAAGAAGGCTGGCAGGGGGTCTGGGCCCCCTGCCCCAGCCCTCTGAAGCCGTTAAGTTTGGGAGCGTGGCACACTGCCTGAGCCTCTCCATCCATCCAGGTTTGTGCTGCTGGCCTCAGGACTGGGGCTGGGCAGTGTGAGTGGGGAGGCCCTGCTGAGCACTCAGCTACTGGTGGATGTGGTGACGGGGCAACTGGGTGCAGAGGGCGAGCAGAGCTGTGCTGCTCACATCACCCGTGTCATTCTGGCTGGGAATCTGCTGAGCCAGAACACACAGAGCCGAGACACCATCAACAAGGTACAGCAAGGAGGGAGCTGCAGCCTCGTGGTGCTCCTGGGGCACTGGGAGGGTGTGGAGAGGGGGAAGAGGGGGGTGCAGGGTTGTCCCTCACTGTCTTCCCGCTCACCTAGGCCAAGTACTTGACCAAGAAGACCCAGGCTGCAAGTGTGGAGGCTGTGAAGATGCTGGATGAGATCCTGCTGCAGCTCTGTGTGAGTGCTCAGGGCTGGCCAGGGAATCAGGTTCCTTTGGGGGAGGGAGCCTAGTTCCTGACATGGGGCAGCAGTCTGGAGTGCAGGGTGGCAAAACCCCCTTCCCCAGCACCCAATTTCCCTTTGAGCACCCAATATGGGGAGGTAAATTACAGCCCAGCTCCAGATCCTTCTCCTGGGATCTGGCCTCCTTGGTGAAGCCAGGTGCGGTGTCCTGGGAAAAAGGAGCAGCAGTGACACCAGTGCTTTGCTCTGAGCCCCCTTGGAGGGCAGTTTGACCACCCAGTTGGTCCCTGTTCTACCCACAGAGCTCTGTGCCTGTGGACGTGATGCCCGGCGAGTTTGACCCCACCAACTACACGCTGCCGCAGCAGCCCCTGCACCGCTGCATGCTGCCCCTGGCCGGTGCCTACGCCACTCTGCACCTCGTCACCAACCCCTACCAGGCCAACCTGGACGGTGTCAGGTAAACAAACCTGGTGCTCTGGTGACTGTCAGTGGTGTGGGACCATGGGACCTGTCCCAACATGCCCAGCATCTAAAGCTCTTCTTTCCCCCATGATGTAGGTTTTTGGGGACGTCAGGACAAAACATCAGTGATATCTTCAAATACAGCAGCATGGATGACTACCTGGAGATCCTGGAGTGGACACTGCTGGCAGGACACATCAGCCCCACAGCCCCAGACACCCTCGGTATGGTGAGGGCCGGGAGGTTGTTGAATGGGGACTTTGCCAGGGGCTCCCCCCTAATTCTCATCTTCCCCAGGCTGTTACCCGTTCTACAAATCTGACCCATTTATCCTCACCGAGTGCCCTCATGTCTACTTCTGCGGCAATGCGCCCCACTTCCAGTCCAAGCTGCTCCAAGGTGGGTCTCACAGCACACCCAGATCATCATGGGGGCTGGAAACCCGCACTGAGGGCTGCTGGGGGACTCCTCTGCCTGACACACACTTGTGTTTGCAGGGAAGGAGGGGCAGCGGGTGCTGCTGGTGACAGTGCCGGACTTCAGTGCCACGCAGACTGCCTGCCTCATCAACCTGCGCAACCTCACCTGCCAGCCCATCACCTTCTCCAGCTTTGGAGCTGACGGTGAGGATGGGGACATGGAAGTTGGACACTGACCATAGGGAGGGCACAGACTCCACAAGCCCCCACCCCTCAAGGGGTCCTGGCAACCCACTGCCTCTGTCTGTCCTCTGGGAGGGTGACAGAGCTGGGTGGGGAAGCACTGGAGGGACAAGATGTTCATACCAATATAACTTGATTTATTTGTGTAACAAAAACTATATGGAGGGGAGAAAGGCTGTGCCTGCCTCCATGGGCCCTGCCCAGGAGAGCAGTACCAACCCTGCCATCCCACTGGGACATGGACAGTGGGCTGGCACTGCCCAGCTCTGAGGGATGGGGTAGCACGTCCCTGACAGCACCCAGCTGTTGGCAACGCTGTCCACAATCCTTGGAAGCAGCAAGGTGAGGGGCTGGAGCCCACCTGGAACAGCTGCCTGGGCTCATGGAAGATGTTGGAAGCGGATGCCAAAGCGTCCGACCGTGGCTTGAAGCAGAGTGAGGGGTCAAGTGTTCCTAGTCCCCAAAGTTCACGGTGTAGGTTTCGGCTGTGGTGAGGGGCTGCGCCGTCCCCGTGTGCAATTCCCAGCCCTCCGTCTCTGTCACCAGCTCGGTGACCACCTCTGTCTCAGTGTCCATCTCCCAGGTGCCAGCAGTGGGTGGCTCCTGGCTCCAGGGTGTGTAGGCTGTGCTGCTGAAGGGGAAGGGCAGGGCCGTGGTGGACGGTGGGGCTGTGGGGCTGCTGCTGGCCATGGTGGCATTGAGGCGCCGCAGCCGCATCTGCTCTCGCAGCCGCATGCGGTGCCGCAGCCGCATCTGTAGGCGCAGGCGCTCACGGGGCGTCATGGGCCGGCCAGGCACCACACGGCGGATTGGCCGGTTCCCGTTCATGGCCATGATCTCCCGGATACGCTTCCAGTTGGAGCGGGACAGGACAAAGTTGCACTGGGTGGCCCCGATGTCATAGAGGACATGGCAAGTCTTGACGCTGGGGTTGTAACCCTCAGCCCGTGCCGACACGCGGTACTCGCCCGGGTTCAGGATGCGCCAGTAGTCCCCGCCGCTGGCTGCGGATACAGGGGGCAGCAGGGTGGGGTGGGGGTGGCATGGTGCTGCCAGTGTACCCTGCCAGCACCTCACAGTACCTACCTGTCCTTACGTTGTGGTTGATGCCACCCACCACAATGGTGGCATTGGCAATGGGCTCTCCCTGCTGGTCCGTCACTACACCCTTGATTCCCCGGTGGATCTGGGTGAGGAAAAGGGATGAGTGGAGCTGTGTGGGACAGGTGGGGCAGCTGGGCCATGTCCCAGTACACACCTGCTCCATGAAGGTGAGCAGAGACTCCTTGTTGTTCTCCCATTCCTGCTGCAGCTCAGTCTCATGGGGAAACTTGTCACAGCCCAGGTAAATAGAGAGCTCCAGGCAGTTGGTGTGCAGGTAGCTGAAGTCATTCATACCTGCAAGAGCATAGACATGCCCAGCCAGCCACTTGCTCACTTGCCAGTGGCCAGGTTATGGGGCAGCCACACCACTGGCCCCAACTTACTGCCAGCCCGGGGGTGCCACTTGGCACCCTGCACGATGCCCATGGCATCGGTTACATCCTGTGCATGGCAGCCTCCACGGAAGGTCTCGGTCATGGTGAGGTGTGCCGAGGCATAGGAGATGGCAAGCCAGCGGAACACAGCATGGTCAGGTGTCTCCTGCAGCTCAGGGCGCTCATCCTCATAGTCCAGTGGACGAGGGGCAGCTGCCGGTGTTGGGGGGCTGGGCCGGGCTGTGTCGAAGGGGAAGGACACCAGCTTCTCCCCACCCTGCAGGTTGGCTCCCAGTACAAAGGGGTTCTTGTCCATCCATGCCATGACAGCCCGTGTCTCCACTGCCACCTGTGAGGCAGGCACAGGCAGTGAGGTGTCACCCCCTGCCACCCTCTCCCCATCCCTCTGCCCTGCGCCACACTCACCGCCGCGTCCTCGGACAGGTAGTGCTCCGGGATAGGGATGTGATGGTTGGGGAACTGGTGGGGCACCAGCCGCCTCTCCTCAGCTGCCCACAGTGCTGAGGCCAGGTCAGGGAAGTTCTCAAAGAGGTCAAAGCCTTCCTCTGTCCAATGGCCCAGTGCCCAGTTGCCCAGTTCAGAGCCCTGTGGGCAGCCCAGGATACTGCTGAGTCTAGGGCGCCTGCATCCCACCACCCATGTCCCATCCCACTGCCCCAGGTCCCATCCCCTTCACTGACACATCTCAGGTGCCCAGCTTGGAGCCCTGTGGCCAGCCCAGGGCAGTAGTGAGCTGCAAGGGGGGTCTGCATCCTACTGCCCCACAGCCCATCCCAGCACCCCACATCCCACCCCACTGCCTCATGGCCCATCCCACCCCGCTGCCCCCTCACCGCCTCGTGGGCCAGCTCGTAGCCATCAGGGTTGAGGGATGGGACAAGGTGGATGCGGGTGTCGGTGACCAGGCCCCGCACACGGGGATTCCCGTCCTGGTACTCCTTGCACAGGAACTGCATCAGCAGCAGCAGCAGCTCCCGGCCCAGTGCCTCATTCCCGTGCAGCCCCGCCGTGTACCGGAACTCAGGCTCACCTGCAAGCAGGGGCCAAGGAGGGTCAGCAAACACCTGGGACCATGGCTGGGGCCCCCCAGTCCCTCACACCTCCCTCACCCGTCTCGTGCTCGCCCGGGTTGTCGGAGACCTCCATGGCATAGATCTTCAGCCCCCGTGAGCTCTTGCCTATGTTGTAGATGCGGGTGATGGTGGGACACTCCTCATTCACCACCTTCATCAGCTGCAGGGTGGGGAGAGATGGGGGCAGTGCTTGGGGGGGATGAGCCCACCACACCCTGCAGGGCATGCCACACCTATGGAGGATCCCACCCCATGAAGATGTCCACCACCACAAAAGTGCCCACAACCACAGAGAATGCCATGCCCCAAAGATGTGCCCACCACCACAGGGGTGTCCACTCCTCATGGAGGATCCCGTCCCACAGATGATCCCACAACCATGGGTGTTCCAACCCCACAGAGGATCCCATTCAATGGATTTGTTCACAGAGTACTCCATCCCCTACAGAGTATCCCACCCTCCACCAGACCCCCCAGCAGGGCTCACCTGCCTCATGTCCTTGTAGGAGTGGTGTCGGAAGTCCAGGTTGTCCGTGGAGGTCACCTCGTTCTGCTGGGTGTAGTAGCTGCTGACAGCTGAGGACAAGGACACAGCAGCAGGGAATTGCTGGAGTGATCCCACCCCCCGTGCCCCGCAGGGTGCTTTGGGGTGACTGTTACCAGAGAGGGGGCACCCCAGGACCTCAAGGCGCAGGCAGAGGCTCCCATTCCAGCGCTGGGGGTAGATGCGGATATACCGGGCCACCACTGGCTCAGGGAACTCGCTCATCACTGGCGTGTCCTTGTCCACGTTGCCGTAAAACATCTGCCAAGGAGGGAGAGATGAACCCAAGAGGGTCCCCGTTGTTCCCACGTCACCCGCCCAGAACAGGTCCCCACCATCTCCTCGTAGCCATTGCTGTACATCACCCAGTGTTGGCTGTCGTTGCTGAAGCCCACATAGAAGCTGGTGACAAAGTCATCACTGTGGGAGGACAGGGACAGGTTGAGACAGGGGTCCCCATGCTGCTCCCCTACCCCACGTCCCCGGCTCCACCCCCATATCCCCATACTGGATCTGAGAGTCGCGACCCTGGGTGACGACACCGGTGAACATGGTGATGCGGCGGGTGTCCACCTCGAGCCAGTGTGCCCGGCTGTCATCCTCAGCACACCATGCCCCATCAAAGAAATCATCCTCGTTGGTGCCTGCCTGGGGAGCAGTGAGTGACATGTGGGTGGAGGTGTCACCATGACCCGTGGGGTGGGTGCTGGGGGTGACCCTCACCTGCATGTTGAGGCGGCCACGCTGGGCACCCAGCCCATGACGCAGCATGGAGGAGGCCAGGAGCTGGTCATCGTCGATGCGGTGGGACTCCAGCCCGATTGGGGGACACCCTGGAGACAGCAAGGGGTAGGGGGTGATGGGCTTCCACCCCCAGCATGGTGTCCCTGTCACCCCAGGAATGGGGATGCTCACTTTTCTTCTCTGCTGGAGGGGTCCATTCCTCCTCATCTGGATCCCCCTTCTTTCCTCCTGATTTTTTGGGTTTTCCTGGGAAAGGAAAAGGCACAGTGAGGGGGACAGGGACAGGTGTGAGGGTACAGGAATGGGGACTGGCACCCACCTTTGCGGTCCTGGCCCTTCTCCTCCACCCAGCGTTCCTCCTCCTCCTCCTCCTCCTCCTCTTTCTTGGGCTTCACTGTTGGTGAGGTGATACCCACCCCAGGGACATGACACCAGTACCAGGAACATGCCACCCACCCCAGGAACGTGCCACTGAGCTAGGGGCATGCCACCCACCCCAGGAACATGCCACCTCCCAGGGGATGTGACACTCGCCATGCAGACATGTCACTCACCCCAGAGACACGCATCTCACTCCAGGGATGTGCCACCATCCCTGAAGACATGACACCCACCCTGGTGATGTGACACCCACCGTGGGGATCTGACACCCACCATGGGAATGGAACACAGCCCAGGGACATGCCATCCTCCCTGTGGCTTTGCCATCGACCCTGGGACACACATGGCCACCACGGAAACATGCAGCCCCACTCCTGCTGGGCCCTGCCCACCCTGCCCAGTCTTCTCCACCCCTTCTCACAGGGTCTGATTTTCTCCTTGTCGGTCTCCATCCTGTCCTCTTTGTCCGGGTGTTCATGGGTGTTCGTCGGGGGGGGCAGCCCGTAGGTCCCTGTAGGGCACAGAGTGGGGCTGGGACAACCTTCTGGAGATGAGAGGGGCAGGGATTATTGGGGTGCTGGGGTGCCTCATCCTTCCTGGTTCATCACTCACAGTCATCGTAGTCAGGTGGCTCGAAGCCCTCGCCATAGTCCCCTTCAGTCACCGGGCCAGGCAGCGGGGGCTGCGGGAGGGGCTGCGGGGGGGGCTCTGGCTCTGCTTGGGGGAGGGGAGGAAAGGGGCTGTGCTGAGGATGGGGAGGCAATGAGGGTCCCCATGTCCCTACAGGGTCCCCCTATGGGGGCAGCATGCCCCTCTGGAACCCTTTTGGGTCCCCGTGTACCACGAGGTCCCCATGTCCCCACCGGACTCCTCTGTATCCCACTGGGATGCCCATGTTCCCAGAGATCCCCACACCTCTAGTGTTCCCACAAGAGTCCTCCGTGCTCCAATGGGAACTCCATTTTGCTACAGGGTTCTCCATGCCCCCACAGGGTCCCCATGTCCCTGCAGGGCTCTCTGTGTCCCTATGGGACCCCTCTATATCCCCAGAGGACCCGTGACACCAAGAGATCTTCACACCCCTACAGGGTCTACGCACCCCTTATGCTGTCCCTATGTTCACCCCAGCTTCAGGCTGCCCCAAAATGCTGCTTCCCCGGATTCCCAAGGCTGGGGACTGTCCCCCTACCTCACCCTGAGCGGTGCCAGCCCCCCATGTCCCCATCCTCCCACGTACGTGTCTCCTTGGGCTGGGGCCAGACCCGTTCAGGTCTCCTTCTGCCTGGGGGCTTGGGGGGCTTCTGCTGCCGCCGGATGTACTCGACTGGGGACACAGAGGGTGGCACTAGCTTTGTGGTGAGAGGCAGGGGGGGGCATGCCCTCCATCCCTCCCTGCAGGCCAGGGGCCCCGGTGGCCCCCCGCCTACAGCCCAGCACCGTACAATCCTCGTAGTCCTCCCGCTCCAACTGCTCGTTGTAGTCCAGAGTCGGGGGTTCTGGCTCCTCAGGGACCTCTGCAGAGAAGGGACACACACTAAAGGGGCACAGGTTGCCACTGAGGTGCAGGCAGGGGACAACAGGGAGGGAGGTGACACTTGAGAATAGGAAGGAGGCCCTGAGGTAAGGGTGATGGCCCTGGGGCATACAGGAGGTGACACCTGGGAGCAGGGAATTAGCCCGGAGTGCAGTGGAGTGCAGGGAAGTGACACCAGGGAGGAAGGAGGTGGCCCTGGTGTGCAAGGTGATGGCACTGAGATGCAGGGAGATGGTGCTGGGACACAAGAAGGTGACACAGGGGTGCAGGAAGGTGGCATTTGGGAACGAGGAGGTAGCCTGTGTTGCAGGGACACAGCCCTGGGGAGCTGGACATGGCATTGGGGTGCAGGAAGGTGACATTTGGAGACAGGGAGGTGGTCCCAAAACACAAGAAGACAGTCCCAGGGTGCAGAGGGGTGGCCCTGGCCTGCAGAGGAGCGTCCTCATGACACAGGGTGATGACCCTTGGGAAAAGGCACTCACCTGGCTGCGGCTGAGGGTTCCAATCCTCCCGGCTCAGCCCCCAGCGCTCATTTAGTGACTCTTCTCGCTCTCCTGGGGACAGAGACAGAGCAAGGGACTGCTATGGCCTCCCAAGGCCCCTGTCCTGGCCCCCCTAGCCCCACAGTGGGAAGAAAATCCCATGGGAAAGGAAGTGGGGAGACAGAGGAGAAACGCAAGGGGACAAAGCCCAGCCAGCTGTAGGGTGCTGCCAGGGCAGCTGAGAACAATGTGGGGTGATGCTCTGCTGTGCTGAGGCCTCCCATCCCAACCCCACTAATGGCAAGATGAGTGTCCCCAAAACTCACCTCGAACACCTCCATCCTCCTCCTCCTCCTTGTTGTGCAAAGGCTCCAGGAACCTGTGTGTCTTTTCATCCTCTTTGCCCTGTGACGGCTGCAGGGTAGTGGGGAGTTCAGGGGAGGGGCTTGATGGCACTGGTGGCTTCTTGCCAGAGGGCTTGGTGGCCTTGGGTGGCTTCTCCTTGGGCTTCTTGGAGCCTTTTGGGGTTTTTTCAGAGGCTTTTGGAGGTTTTTCAGAGCCTTTTGGTGGGTTTTCAGAGCCTTTTGGTGGCTTCTCCTTGGATTTCTTGGGGGGTTTGTTCTTGCCCCGGTCTTTGTCCTTAACCTTGTCCTTATCCTTCTTGGGGCCTCGGGGTCTCTCCTTGGGCTTCTTGGGGTTTTTTTCCTTTTTCCCCTTCCTGGGTTTCTCAGGCTCCACCAGCGACCCCGGAGAGCCTGAGGGGACAGAAGCGGAGGGGCAGCCAGGCCGAGGCAGGGGGAGTGTGGCGGGGCCGGGTTGGGGGGTCCCCCCCATCCCACCCCTCCCATTCCCCGTGGGATCCTGCTGCCGAACACTCACCGGTGCCGGTGCCGATGCTGAGGTCGGCGCCCAAGCCCAGCTCAGCACCGTCCCCGTCCCGGTCCCCGTCCCGGTCCCCGCCGTCCCCGGGTTCAAGGAAGCCCCGCAGAAACTCCTCGATCTCGGCGTCGGTGAGCGCGGGGGGACCCGGGGCTGCCCCCGGTGCCGGTACCGGCAGCAGCGGCAGCAGCGCGGCCGTCAGCAGGAGGCAGGAGCGGGGCGGCCCCGCCGGGACCATCGCGCTCCGCACCGGCCCCGCTCCCCGAGAGCCCCGGGAGCCCCGGGCGGGCGGGCGGGGGGCGGTGCTGCGGCCGGGGGCGGGATCCGCTCGGCACCGAGGTGCTACTGGCGCTTAACGGGACCGGGCTGCCACTGAACGGGACGGGCACCGACACCGTCACTGTCTCTGGGCCGGGACTGCCGGGAACCCGCACTGACACCGCGCGGGACTGGCGCTGCCCGGCACCGGCACCGGGACTGGCACTGAGCCCACACTGGCGCCGTGCGGGGCCTGGATTGCAGGGGCTGGTGCTGCATCGGCGCTTGCCCGGCGTGGGGATCGGCGCGACACTGGCACCGGCCCTGTGTCACCACAGCAGCCCCACTGTGACGGCCCGGTCCCGGCGCTTGCACCGGGCCCGGAGCTGCGCCCGCAGCTGTGGCACCGACACCGCGCTCCGGGGTCACGGCACACGCCTGTACCCCCGTACCCCCGTACCCCCGTACCCCCGTACCCCCACACCCCCGTGCCCCCGTGCCCCCGCGGGGGCGGCACACGCCGGCACAGAGCTTGCACGGGGACCGGGCACGCTCCCAGTGCGTCCGTGACACTGCAGGCACAGCACACGGGAAGCACAGCACCAGGAGCAGGGCAGGGACACGCTGCTCGAGCTAGGACACGGAATGTGAGACATGCACAGCACATGGAACATGCACCGCACATGCACACACCACACACACACACGGAACACACCTGATACACACACACTGCACTCGGACCTGGCACACACAACACACATGGCACATGTCAGAGGCTGCACACGTGTGGCAGTGCCTTGGGCTGCACACGGAGGAAGCACACGCAGAGGATACAGTGCTCACACTGCACACACATTACACATACGTGACACCCCCCCCCCCAAAAAAGCCCCCCTGCTTGCAGGGTTGAGGTTCAGGCTGGGGTGTGCATGCCCAGGGTGCTCCCTGGGGCGCTGGGGGGTGCACGGGGTGTCCCCCACCCGCCCGGGCCCCGCAGGCTCCCCGGGCTGAAGTGGTGGCAGGGCCACGTGGCAGCTCAGGCCGCCAGCGATCGTCACATGCGTGACCCCCCCTCGTCACACGCGTAGCCCCCCCAAGCATGACTCACTGTCCAGCAATGCTGTGGCCAGCCGGGAGCGGGGGGCGCCACCTGCGCCTCCCCGTGCAGCCCAGCGAGCCTTTGCTGCAGCCCCTAATCCACCCCATGCAGCCCCCAGGAATGGCCCCCCACTTCCACTCCAGCCTCCCCAGCCTGTTATGGCTCCCCCAGTACAGCCCCGAGTACAATACATATATTACAACACTTCTTGCAGGACTAGCAGGCCACCTGCACCCTCCCCTCCACCTCTGGGCAAGTGCCCTGTCACCCACCACGGGGTGCAGGGCAATGAGTCCAACCTCTTCATGGTCTTCCCCCCTGCCTGTGCCACCCCATCATCCCAATTCCTTTACCCACCCTATGCTTGTCTCCATCCCTATCCCTACACCATCCCAAGCCCATGCCATCCCCACAAGCCACTGCTCCCCCACACTGCTTCTGCAGCTTTGCCACCTTCTTGCACGTGGCTGTGCCACACCGTGCCCACCCCATGCCCACACGTCTACTCCTGCACCCTGGTCCTGGTGAATAAAGGGACAGTGCCATGTCCTGATAGGTGTGGTGCCAGCCCTGGGGACGGGGAGGTGTGAGGGGACTCGGACAGGACAGGGCAATGCCAGTGCAGGGGATGAAGTGTCTCCAGCACCCGGGTGTGATGCCACCCCACGTGGCACACGGCAGGGCCACCTGTGTCACCAGTTCTCTGTCCCACGGCCACATGATGTCCCCAGGTCCTTGTGTGAGCACCTGACCCCCTGTGATTGGGAAGGGTGGGAGATGGCCTGTGGCACCCATCTGGCTGCCACCATGGGTCCCCCATGTCCCCAGATCCCTCATGTTCCCAAATCTCCGCTGTAGCTCCGTGTCCACCCTCTGCTCTCTCCACAGTCCCTGCACCCCCAATATCCCCAGTGCTCTCAAACCACCAGTGCCACCAGCCACAGCCACAAAGCCCCTCTCCACCTTGGGGCCACCCAGACCCCAGGACCCCAACCACTGCAGGCTGCTTCCTCCCTCATTAGACCCAGAAAATTAGTGTTGAGACTAATTATATCCCTAATTACCCCCTCCTTGGCCCCTGCTCACAACAACCTGGTGTGATAACACGTCTGGCATTACGGACACCAAACCCCTGGCATTCCTCTTCAATTCCCACCAGGATCCTGCTACATCCATCACCAAAGAAAAGCCCTTTTATTGTAGCTGGGGAGGGCCCGGGGGGAGGGACTCAGAGAAGCCACCATGTCCCCCAGCACCTGAAGGAGGGGTGGGTGAGCTGGGACCCCCCAAAGCCCCAACCCTTTCTCTCCTTCTATTCCTGAAGTGACACCAGGGCGGGAAACTCTGTATGGGGGAAGGGCTGGGCTGGGCTTTTCCTTGTTCACAGTGAGTTTGGGGGGCTGGGGAGGGGGGTCCCACACGCTTGGCCAGGCTGGATCTGCGCTGCAGGGGAGGTTATTCACTCCCAATTCAAATCCCCAGAGCATATTTGGGGTGAGAGAAGGGAACAGTGGGGAGGAAAACACAGGATCACAGAGTGGTGAGCTCAGTGTGCTCAGGGTGGTGGGGAACAGAGCCAGGATTCACGTCTCCTGGTTATGTCAGACCTTGCAGGATTCCAAAATTATTCTGATGAGCTTTTCCAATGAAATAAAATTGGGAAAGTGGCTTCTCCAGTGTGGCTGCGGCAGGTCCAAGGTCACGGGGTGGGAGGGAGCACAGGGGGGAGATCATTTGTTCCCTGAAAATTCCTGTGAGGGATTTGTCACACCCTCCTTCCCACTCCAAAGCCAAGGGAGGGGGCGGAGAGCAGCACTGTGGGCTCAGGGTGGGATGGGACCCTTCCTTCACCCACTCAAGGGCAGCTATGGGGGACAGGGGAGCAGTGCCTGTGGGTCCCCACTGCCGAGGGACTGGGGAATGGCATTTCACTGAGAGAGAGAGAAATAGAGAAGAAGAAAAAGCCACGTGTCGTTTGGAAGAATCAGGCAGGAGCTGAGTGGTGTCGGGGGTCTGGAGCCCCCCATCAGATCCCCACCAGTTCCCCTACTCTATCAGTTCCACGTAGTTGGCAGGGAACATCCCAAAGTGGCCATCGGGGCCGTAGCCGCGCCACCAGCCCTCATCGATCATCTCAATGTTGGTGATGATGTTCTCAGGATCAAAGGAGATCTCGGTGTCATCAGCTGCAATGGGACAGAGGGAGGGGGTCAGATTACCCCAGTTCTGGGGGTCCCAAGGTAAGAGGGATGTCGAGCTGCTGGAACAAGTCCAGAGAAGGCCATGGAGGTGCTCGGAGGGCTGGAGCCCCTCTGCTCTGGAGACATGCTGGGAGAACTGTCAATGTCCAGTCTGTGAATGTCTCTGGAGCAGAGAAGGCTCCGGGGAGACCTCAGAGCCCCTTCCAGTGCCTAGAGGGGCTCCCAGAGAGCTGGAGAGAGACTGGGGACAGCGGTCTGGAGGGACAGGAAAAGGACAGTGGCTCTGTGGGTCTCACCAGCCTGGTAGTCATAGAGTGCCCGTGCACAGAGCCCCTTCCCCGCCAGGTCCGGTGGCTCCTGGTACTCCACCCTGTAGTCATATTTGGCATTGTCAACTTGTTCCTTCAGGAAGGAGAGGAGAGCAGGAATTACCAGGAGAACAGTGGGAGGAAGGAGAACAACAATGTCCAATACCCAGAAATGTCCATCAGCCCCCAAGGCTTGGAGACCTGTGTGCTGGAAGTTCTGGGTGCCCTCTGGAAGAAAACATGGGCTCCAGGGAATTTGTGCCATGTGTCTGCCACAGGAGAAAACTAGTTCTTGGCCAAAGAGCCAAGGTGGCCACATCTCCATCTGGCTCAACACCAATCCCTGTCCCTTGGAAACACTGGAGACCAGTGGCAGCTTTGATCTCTTGGGATCCCTGCTGCAGACAGAGGCTCATCCCCCAACAGATAAGCTCAAGCCTGTGAAACATTTCTGCCACAGCCTGAGTTGGCTGTGGTTTGCTTTCCTCAGGAAAGGGTGACTCCTCTGGAATCCTTTGGAACCTGCTGGACACTTCCAGACAAATTCCAGAATGAGAAAATGTTTGGAATGCTGATGGTTAGGTGAGCACAAAAGAAATCCAAGCGGCCCCACAACTCTGAGGGCAACATGGCAGCACAGCACAGCCCTGCAATGAGCCACTGGAGAATCTTGGACTGCACCAGGAATAGCTGGAATTGCAACTCCACTGGGTCCAGATGCGAAGAGAAGCAGGAGAAGGAAAGGGGCTTTGGAAGAGGCTGGTGGATCCTCTCCCCTCACTGGTTCTGGGATGTGGCACTGACAACAGCTGGAGCTGGGGTGCAGGATGGGTGCCAGGGACTCAGCACCAGTTGTCTCCTGGTACTGGGAGCATTGGGAAGAGACACAGTAGCACCCCTCTGCCACATGCCTGTATCCTGAGTACACCTGACCTCTGGGGTTTTGCCGTTTCCTACCATTTTAGCTCAGAAAAGTGTTCCAGGCTCATCCTAGGGATGGGACGTGCTCTTCCATGTAGATCCAGCCCCGATGGGGTCCCCTGCCTCTCAAACTCACCTGGGGTGGCTCCTCATAGAGGGCCAAGGGCTCTGGAGGCTCCTCATACACATTCTCTTCCATGTGGGACCCTGGGACACCAGAGTTGTATCCAGAGTCTCGTCCTGAGGAGAAACAAGGGATCTGTCACCACAACCATGCCCTGGCTCCTGCTCCAAGCTGGGGTGACACCACATTCCTGCTCATGGGCTGGGTGTCCCCCGGGTCTCCTGCCCAGCTGGGGGATGGAGCAGGCAGGAAGCATGGGATGGAGTGGGCAGGGGTTTAAGGGAGCAATGGAAAGGACAAAGGAGAGATGTAGCTCTGATAGGGAAGGGATAAAGACAGGGAAAGGATAAACTCGCTCAAGATGAAAAAATTCCCATGGAGGGGAAGGGCTGGAGCAGAGGTCCTGGCCAACAGCAGCATCTAGTGGTGACAGTGGCCTAGGGACATTGGAGCCCCAGCACATCCCTGGATCCCTGCCCATGGCAGGGAGGTAGAACTAGATGGTTTGAGCTGTCATTCCATGCTTCAGGGAAGGGCCAGCCCTCGGTGCCACCTACAGCACATGGGGAGACCTCTGGGCACAGCCAGCCTTTCTCTGGAATTGCTTCCTCCCCGTGACCACTGGGAAGTGGTTTGACAGGGACACCTCCCACTGTCCCAGGTTGTTCCAAGCCCTGCCCAACCTGGCCTTGGACACTTCAGAAGCCACAGCTTCTCTGGGCAGCCTCTACCAGGGCCTCCCCACCTTCCTAGGGTGCCCCTGGCAGTGGGAAGCCAGTCCCTCCTGTCACTCTGTGCTCGTGTACTTCACCTCAACAAGGAAACAACCCAGTCTAACTCTGGAGCAGGGGTGGAGCCACCTTGGCTGGGCCTTGAGGCATTTTGGAAAAGCCCAAGCCCCTATGGCAGGTCTGGAGGAAGGCTGGGGGTGCAAGGAGCCAAATTCCAGCCTGAATCCCAGCAGGAGATATCCTCATCCCCCAGGCACTGAGCCTTCGGCTAAAGACAAGCAAGAACCATCCCCATCCTCAACACTGAGCCCTGGCTGGAGACAAAGCCCAGGGGAAAACCAGATGGAATCTCCAAGCCCGGCCTCAAAATGCCAAATTTTGTGAGAACTAGTTGGAAAGATGAGGAGAAAAGCTTTGGGGAGTGGAGGGAGCCAAGCACGTACCAGCTACAGGTACCGGGGAGGCTGGCAAGGACCCCCAAACATCACGGCTGGGGGAGGCAGGACCGGGCACAGAGTTCATCTCCTTCTGCAGGAATGGGCTGCGGAGCTTCCCTGGAAAAGGAGTTGAAGGGGCTGCAGGAGCCTGTCAGGCAAGGGGGTGCTCCCCTGTGCACCCACAGGTACTGCTGGGTCAACCTCCCAAGCAGGATTTTCCAGCTCTAATCCTGGTTGTGGAAAACAAGTTTGGCAACTGGTTACAGCAGCAGCCAAGGGAAAACTTAAAAAAAAAAAGAGTTTTTGTGGAGGAGGAAGAACTGGACATCCCTGCCTCTGGCTCTCCATGGGGACTTTTAGAGCACCCTGAACTCAACAGACATCAAACTGGGAGGGGATGATGCAAACTGGTTCCTGCCAGTGTGTTTCCTGTGGCAGGAGGTAACTGCATTGGTATCTCTTCATCTCCACCTCCAAACCAAACAAAAGCTGAGCAGAATTCCCAGACAAGCCCTACTAGCACCAAGACTCCTGCCTACCCTTATCTCTGTGTCTGATCAATTCCAGGGCATTTATCTCCCTTTCCTCCATGAAAACCATCAAACCTTAATGAAATACCTCAGAAAGTCAGTCTCTCCCCATGATGTCCAACCATCAAAAAAGACATTTTCCCAGCGTGGCAATCCCTCCTCTCCTACCCATGGCTTGCCTGCCCAAGGAAGCAGGGATTCATGCTCCTGTCACCAAGTGAAAGTGGTTATTCTGAACCAATTTAAGGTGCTTTGGAGGGGGTTGGGCTGAGGAGGACAGGGAGGAGGAGGTGGCAGAGTCAGTCACCCTGGGGTGTCACGTGCTCGTCACAGCTACTTCCTTAGCTACTCTCAGCTCTGGTTTGCAAACTTCCTGATTTCTATCTGAGAGACTGGATCAGGCTCTTCTAACAGCGCAAGATTCTGCTTGGCTGGGGCAGTGCAAAAATCCAGGTGAAATTTCATTCAGTCAGGATAGGCTGCGATAGTGGGGTTTTCCTAGTCTTAACATATTGAACTATAATTAAAAAAAAAAACAAAAAAAACCCCAAAAAATCTTTAAGGCTCAGAAGGGGAATCAGAGTATGGAAACATGTCTTTGTGATTAAAACTTGGCTAGAGCCACACCCTGAAAAATGGCAGGAGCCAGGTGTGGGACACAGCACAGCAGTGTGGTGAGAGCAGCCTGTTGTCAGCTCATGCCCCACTGGGACCCCTCCACATGCAGAGAGACCCAGTGGGGGACTGGGACCCTCCCTGTGTCCCCAGGCCATACCTGGCTGTGCTGGCATCCCCGCATCCCCTGGCCCCGCTTTCTCCTTTTGCTTGAAGATGTCCCGGGGGTTCACAGCTCTCTGTGCGATCAGCGAGGCAGCCTCCTGCCCGGGACAGCACACAGCCCAGTCAAAGCCCTGAGCAGCTCAGGGGGGCAGAGCCGAGGCAGCCCCCTTTCCCCAGGGGCTCAGGGTCCCAGTTCCTCACCTGGGCTTTCTCCACCGACTCGCTTCTCTTGACGCCTTTCCACTGCCGCGCCTCCTCGGCCTGCTCCTTCTGCAGCACAGGAGTGGTCTGGGCAACCAGCCACTCCTCCAGCCCCCCTGCCCCCTCCAGCCCCATCCAGTTCCTTCCAGAACCATCTGCCCCCTTCAGCCCCCTCTGGACCCAAGGAACTGCCGTGGCAGTGGAGGGTGGATGAGGAGGAAACCCTGGATCTGGGAGGGAGACGTGGGAATTCCGGGCTAAGAACAGGAACTTGGTGTCATGGAATCGTGGAACGATTTAGGTTGGAAAAACCCTCTGAGAGCATCAAGTCCAGTTGTTCCCCAGCACAGCCAAGGCCACCACTTACCCATGTCCCCAAGCACCATATCCACACAGCTGTTAAATCCCCCCAGGAATGGGGATGCCAGCACTGCCCTGGGCAGCTGTGCCAGAGCTGGATAATCCTTTCCATGATGGAATTTTCCCAGTAACCAACTTAAACCTCCCCTGTGCAACTAGAGGCCATTTCCACTTGCCCTGTCCCAGGTCCCTGTCCCCTCCATCACAGGTAAACCTTGCCTGGGGCCAGCACCAGAGCTCACCCATTGCTGCTGTTCCCTGTCCCTGTTCTCAGCCTCCTGTTGCTGCTGGAGTCTCCTGTGGGAACGAATGTGTTAAAACTGAGGCCTAAAATTTGAGACCTCACCCCATTATTCCCTGGGAACAGCACATAAAGGCCATCCTTCACTTTGGCCCTCACTTCAAGGTGCTACAGGTCACCCTTGAAGAGAGGAGCATGGTGAGAGGGGCAGGAGCTGCTCCAAATAGAGCTATCATTCCAGGGAAACCTCTTCCTTAGGGATATGGACATGAGCATCTTGATATGGGAGCTGGGCAGATTTCCCTGGAGTTGTCCCCGTGGGGCTTGGAGCTCCCTGGACCTCTGACACCACAGAAATAGAGGCCACAGGTGTCAAGCAAGAATCTGGGAAGCAAAAGGAGGAGTAGTCCTGGAGCAAGATCCATGGGCAGGGAGGCTCAGGGATGATGCTGGACAAGCAGCCAAGCTCCTTGGGGGTTAGCCAGGGAGGTATTACCTCCACAGCCAGAGCAAGATCCCCTTATATCTGTTCTCTTAAAGGAGATTTCCTGGGACTGCAGGAATTCCAGCAGTGAGAAATGCATGGACATGCTCTAACACTTCCAAAGAAATAAACTTTGCTGGAGTGGGGGCAGCTCAGAGAGGTAGTGACAGGGACACCCAGCACCAAAGGGACCCCAGACAGCAGGATGGGCTCTAGGAATCCTTCCCAAAACCCCACTCACTTCTGGGCTTCAATTTCACTGGATCTGGCTTTAAACATCTGCTCCCGCCCCGCTGCCTCCTGCAGCTCCCGCTCCCGCTGCTCCCGCTCCAGCCGCTGTCGCTCTTCCTCCGCCCTCCTCTTCTCCTCCAGCCGACGGTTCTCCTCATCCTTCTGAGGGGAGATGGGCACAGAGGCTTGGGCATCCTGGGCTGAGGTGTGGGGGTCACACCTGTGACACACCTGTGACTGTCACAACCTGTGCCAGAGCTCGGAACCCCCCAGGGCACACAGCAGGGCCCAGGGGACATGGCATATCCAAGGGCACGCGATGGATCCTGGGGCTTGTGGTGGATCCCCTTATCCAGTCAGAAGGTTCATATGTTATTGCTTAACCCCATAAAACCCAACATGAAAGGGAAGGAAAAAGGGAGCAGCCCTCGGAGAGGTCAAAACTGTTTCCTCAACCATACGGGTTTTGCTGGGAGCTGGGATGCAGCCCAGCTGTCTGCCAGGAGAGCCTGGGTGCACCCCAGCCCTCCCTCCTGAGCTCACCCCAGCAGCCCTGAGCAAAATTCAGATGAGATAAAGGAGCACCTTTTCCCCTTCAAGACTCAGCCGCTCCTCTCCGAGCACTCCAAGGCAGTAACTCTGCACTTCCCTGAGCTCTCAGTTCCAGGCAGGACTGCCCAGTTCCCAGACAGGGAATAAGCATATGGAGAATAATTTCCATCTAAATCCAAACACTTTGTGCTCTGAGGCATGAGTTCACTCACCTCTGCTTTGGCCCAGAAATTATCCTTATTGACCCGTTTGATTTCAGACATCGCATTCGTCTTCTGGTACACAGAGCCCTGAGGAAGACACAGAGAAATCACCTTTTCTGCATTTTTTGTCAACAGTCAGCCCAAATCAGCACAGCGTGAGACTTCTCTTAGAAGTTCCTATAACCTGATGCTTTGCCCCACAATTCAAAGGAGAGCTGGGTGCACATTGCCAAAACCAGGGAATTGCTGGCCCTGGCACAGGTTGCTGTCCCATCCCTGGAAGTGTCCCAGGCCAGGCTGGACAGGGCTTAGAGCACTCTGGGGTAGTGGAAGGTGTCCCTGCCCATGGCAGGGATGGGACTGGATGGGCTTTAAGGTCCCTCCAATCCAACCCATGATTCCATGCTGCAAACCTGCCCTCTGGCACTCCCCCTTGTCCTGTTACTCCGTGCCCCGGTGCAAAGTCTCTCTCCAGCTCTCTTGCAGCCCCTTTAGGCACTGGAAGGGGCTCTAAGTTCTCCCTGGAGCCTTCCCTTCTCCAGTCTGAACATTCCACAGACATGTCAATGGCCAGGGCACCTCTTCCATCATGGGATGATAATGGTCCCAGACCTTCCCCCCACCCAGAGACAGCCAAAAGCCCTCAATGATTCAACTCACCACAGGAGCCTGGGGCCCTGAGTCCTGGAACTTGCTGCTCTCCTTGTGGAAGCTGTAGTTGGCCCCAGAGGCCTTGGCCACCTTCTCCATGATGAGTTCAGGCTCCACATCCTCCTCTGCCCGGGCATTGATGGTGACATGAGCCCCCTGAGAAGGAGGAACCAGGATAAAGGTGAGGGGGCCACTCTGGGAGCCCCCAAACCCACCACCCTGCCCTGGTGGGTCTTGTCTGTGCTCCCAGAGCTCCCAAGGAAAGGAAAAGGGTGCTGGTGAGAAGGAGAAAATATCCAGAGGGATTTTTTCAGCAAGCTGGTCTACTGGAAGATATCCCTGACCATGGCAGGGGAGTAGAACTGGATGGTCTAATGGCCCTCCAACCCAAACCATTCAGTGCCGAGGACACGAGGAGGATCAGACCTTCAGGAAGTTGGCCACGGTGCTGACGTGGTTGGCGCAGGCTCCTTTCCGCACGTCATTGACACCTTCACCCGTCTGCAAGGAGACACCATCAGCACTGGCTCACCTGAGCCCCTCCAGGGTGGATTCATGGCAGCAGCACCTGGATCTGAGCCTGAGTCCCTCTCCAGCTCTCTTGGAGCCCCTCAAGGCACTGCAAGCAGCTCTGAGGTGTCCCTGGAGCCCTCTCTTCTCCAGACTGGACACCCCCAGCTCTCCCAGCCGGGCTCCATGGCAGAGGGGCTCCAGCTCCCTCCCAGTTAAGCCAAGCTCTGTCCCCACTCACCCAGTTGACAAGGACATATTTGGGCAGCCCAGAGTTGGGATCCTTCACGCGGCAGAAGCCGTACATCACCTTCCCACTGTTGAGCTCCTCCACCATCTCTTCCAGCCCCCCATCTGTCCCAGGAGGAAGGAGAGGGGGTGAGTCCAGCCCATTCTGTACATGTGGTGGGAACAGCCAAACCCACCCCAGCTCTGTATTCCCTGGAGATTTTCCCTGTTAGGTGTGGGGTTGTCACACCTCCTGAGTGCCTCAGACCCCTGTGTTTACTCTGTAAACACATAACCCGATCATTTATCATCCACGTGATTATTTGGGAGCCAAGCCCCAGCCTTTTCTCACCCACTCCCATCCCCAGCAGCCTTTATCACACAGTTTGTCTTCCTCAGGCCTTCACAAATCTCATATGGAAAGATCCTGGATCTGCAACCAAGTGCAGGCATGAGAGAGAAAGGGAAGGAGCTGCTCACACTCCCTAATCAATTAGAAGCTTTAATGAGAGCAGGCAGCTGTCAGTTTTGCCCACAGGTTCCTGCACAAAACCATACTCAGGAACACCTCAGTGAGGGTGGGAATGCTGCTGAGAAGTGGTGGAGGAACTGGCTGAGCCTTGTTCCTGCTTTGCAAGATGGGAAGCAGAGAAGGAACCAAAAGAGTAACATGGGGTAAGGTCCTGCTAGTCCACCATGGGGAAACTCCTGCCTCAACACTTCCCTCCCTGTTACACCCACCTAGAGTGGTCTCAGTGCTGCTTTGAGGACTTGAGAGTGAACCCCAGAGGAAAAATCCCACACAGGGCTCAGGCAGGGGCAATGGAAAGTGGACAGTGTCGCTCCCACTACACCAATAAGCTACCAGGAAAGGAGGAAAACCACCAAAAATGCACATTCTCATCTCAAAAATATTCTCCCAGACCACAATTCTTCCTGTGCTGGGTTGCCTGAGCCCTGAAAAGTGGGAAAAGAGCCACTGGTCCTTATCACTGCTGGCAGGAGTAACACAGACCAACACAGCTTTCTCTGCTCTGCAGCATCACCTGGATCATTTCCTTCTCCCTATTAAGTATTTATGTTTTGGCTCTAAATTTGGCTCCAAACCCAGCAGGGAAGTTGAAGGTTGGAAGTCTGAAGCTGGTTGG
This sequence comes from Periparus ater, assembly GCA_032357785.1. Lineage (NCBI taxonomy): Eukaryota > Metazoa > Chordata > Aves > Passeriformes > Paridae > Periparus > Periparus ater. The sequence continues at coordinate 5,605,963 of CM063629.1, read as the reverse complement.
TGAGGGCTGGCACAGAGGGACATGACAGGAACGCTGGGGATAGCAGGGATCTGCAGGGAGCTCAGGGCACTCTGCAGCTCCACCAAACTCGTTTGTGACTCAAGAAGAGTTTTCCTCAACAAAATTCCCTGGCTCCATGGGCTCCACCAGACCCTGTGGAGCATCACAGAAACTTCCACAGAGCTCCACAGGCTGGGAAAAACACTTGGAAATTAAGGAAGAAGTTGGGGAGGGATGAGAGGATGCAAATTCCGAGCGCGGGGACACCCGCCTGAATGTGCTGCTTCCTGAAGGCTCCGGCTTTCCAGCCAGTAGTGTTTGGGTGGGAATCAGCAGCCAGATAGAAAATAAATAGAAGAATTGTGGGAAGAAGGGAATTGGACATGAGGGGTTTTAAGAGCACTGAGTAGGAAGCCCTGGCTGAGCGAGCGGCTTTGGAGCACCACGTGGTCCTGCCTAAATCTGGGATCTAAAATACTTCAGGGATGCAAAGAGCAGTCAGGATCCAAACGCTGGATCCTTTTGAAAGGAGAAAAATGAAAGGAAAGGAGAAGCAGAGCTGCCAGTGAGGCTCACTCATTCCTCACTCCGAAATCACATCGGACACCCCAACACAGCTCCCACCCTTGTCCCACCACCAAGGGCACTCCCCACAACACTCTCAGGGATTAAAACCTCCCCCAACATCTCAGGCAGGTTCAGTGAGATGAGCCCTGGGAGCCCCCCAGACCCTGGAAGCCATGGAAACAGGGTGATGGTCCCCAGAATCCTCACCTCCGGAGCCGGCCACTCGTAGATCATTGCTGTTGCCTTCATAGGTGAACAGAGCCCTAAAATTAAGGCAGAAATGGTATTTTTAGCCAGCACAGTGCTCATCAGGGGTGTTCATACACCCCTGACACCTTCTGAAGTTCAGAGCCCCACAGGGACCTGCCAGCCCACAGCCCAGGAAATTACTGATGCCCCCAGACACCCCCTGATCCTCTCATACAGCCCACCCCCCAATCGCCCCTCTACCTCCCCATCCATCCCACACCCCTGACTCCCTCTATACACCCCACATTCCCCCAAACACCCCCACAGTCTGGTCCCTGTCACACCATGTCCCCCCAAGCCCCTGGCCCAGCCGTAAATGTTTTCCCAGGCCCCCCACCCGCACCCATCTCTGTTTCACTTGCACCCCTCCATCCCCTGCTCACCCCCTCGGATTCCCCCTACACTCCCATCCCCCACCCCAAACTCCCACATCCCTCCGAACACTTCACACTCCCCCCCCCCAGCTCCTCATCCTCCCCCATCCCCATCCCATCCCTCCCATCCCATCCCATCCCCATCCCCATCCCCCTCCCATCCCATCCCCATCCCATCCCCAGCTCCTCATCCTCCCCCATCCCCATCCCCATCCCCAGTTCCTCATCCTCCCCCATCCCCATCCCATCCCCATCCCATCCCCGTCCCATCCCCATCCCATCCCCAGCTCCTCATCCTCCCCCATCCCCATCCCCGTCCCCATCCCCGTCCCCGGTCCCCGCCGCCCCTCCCTCACCAGTCCGTGGGGCTCCCCGCGGCCACCACGCTCCCGTAGGCCTCCTGCAGCGCCCGCCCGTTCTTGGCCAGGTTCAGCGCCATGGCCGCGCCCGCTCCGCCCGCCGGTCCCGCCTCCGGCCCCGCCGGTGCCCCCGGTCCCGCCCCGGTCCCGCCCCGCCGGTGCCCCCAGTCCCTCCCCCGGCCCCGCCCCGCCGGTGCCACCGATCCCGCCCCCGGTCCCGCCCCTCCGGTGCCCCCGGTTCCGCCCCCGGTCCCGCCCCTCCGGTGCCCTCAGTCCCTCCCCCGGTCCCGCCCCGCCGGTGCCCTCAGTCCCTCCCCCGGTTCCGCCCCGCCGGTGCCACCGATCCCGCCCCCGGTCCCGCCCCTCCGGTGCCACCGGCACCGAGACCCCGCCCCGGGAGCGCTCAGCCCCGCCCCGCCAGCCCCGCCCCACACGGCCACGCCCCCAAGGTGCTGCAGCGCACCCCCGGTCTGCCGGAGCACGGCCCTGAGTGGATGGACCACCCCCAAAATACAGAACCCCCCCGAATAACAGACCCCGACAGGGAGGGAGACCACCCCCGACAGGGAGGGAGACCACCCCCGACAGGGAGGGAGATCACCCGGGACAGGGAGGGAGACCACCCCCGACAGGGAGACCGCCCCTCCGAACAAACAGGTCCCGCCCCCGGCTCGGTTTCTCCCCCGGACCCCCCGTCCCAGGTTTTTCCGGGGGTTCTCTGTCTCAGAGCGGCTCTCGGGGACCCCCGGCCCGGGGCGGCTCTGGGGCTCCCCCATCTCCGAATGGCTCTTGGGGACCCCGTTCCCGGGGTGTTCCGGGGTCCCCCGTCCCACATCAATTTTGGGAGACTCCCGTCCTGTGAGAGTTCTCGGGGTCACGCACCCCAAGGACAATTCTCAGCTATCCCGAGCTGTTCTGGGAGACCCGCTCCAGGCGCTTCTCGGGGTTCTCAGCGCAGCCCCGACAGTGCCCATGTCCCACACAGCCCTCCGCAGTGCCCGCACCCCCCAAACGCAGCCCCCGGGGCCAGAAAATGGCATTTCCAGGGATTTCCCTCATTTCCCAGCCGGAGTGGGGGCGCATATCAGGGATGTTTGCGGGGACCAAAGCAGTTCGGAGCCTGGAGCTTTTTGGGGTGTAAATGCGTCTCAGCTTTAGCTCAAATCATCAAAATTCTGCCTCTCAGCTCCCCGTGGCCATGACCCTCCCGCAGACGTGTTCTTGGGCGGCAGGAGGTGGCCCGGGGGGACACGGGAGGTGACCTGAGGCAGAGGGGTAGGTGAGGGGAGGGACAGGGGGTGGGCTCTCGCCCGGCGGTGTCCCCAGAATGTGTTAAATCGACATTAGCAGCTCATTGTTCCCCCAGCCCTCCCCCGCTGCCCACATCTGGCTGGGACCGCCTGGGGAAGGGTTGCTCGTGGGATTTCGGGGTGGCCCTCCATCGGGTCCCCTTTCTCTCCCCAGAGCCTTCCTCCACATTCGGGGTCTCCTTAAAGTTGAAGAGTAGCAAGGACGCGGAGATGGGGGAGGTTCCCCCAAAACTCCTGGGGCGTCTCACCCTCCACCCCTGCGGGCTCGTGGACAAAGGGGAGAAACTCATCCACGACCCCTCACCTTCACACACGGGGAAAATAACGGGGGCCCGAGGTCTCCGAGCCCCGGGAGGCCGAGGTGGGGTTTAAGGAGCCCCCCAAGTCCCCAGTTTGTCCCCAGAGATAGTGATGGTTCCAGTGCTCTGTCAGGATTTGTCTCTGGCTTCGGCTGAGGAGGTGCAGGGGGCAGGAATATCCTCGTGCCCCCGGCTCCCGGGGAAAAATGTGTCTGGGGGAGTGGGATGGGGTGGGAGATGGTGAATGGAGTGATGGAGGATCCTGGGATGTCCAAGGGTCCTGAGGCACCTAAAAGCTCTGGGGTTGCTGTAGGTCCTGGAGGGTCCCAGGTTGTCCAAGGCTTCTGGGGTGGCTGAGAGTCCTGGGGTGTCAGATGGTCCACCTTACACCCCTCATCCCTTCCATCCCGTGAATCCCCCCATCCATTCATCCAGCCATCACCCCCAGAGCACCAGATGTCACCTCCCGGTGGATGAAACCCATTGGAGAGGCTCTCCCGTGTTTGTAGAACCTACAAAAATGTTGGGAAGCACTCCAAAACTTCAGAGCTGCCAGTGCCTTTTTATGATTTAGGAGATCATAGGAGTGCAAAGCTGTGGGGAACCTGGGGAGCGCCGGGTGGCATGGAACGTTCACCTTCCTCTGTCCCCTGTTGAGAAACAGCTATGTCCTCATGCCTTGAGGATTCATCCCATATTTATGGGAAATATGGGAAAAAATAATACATAAGGTGATAATTTATATTTTTTAGCATCCTGGGACTCACACAGACCCCTGAACGTATCCATACTCCATGTACCCCTAAACAAGGAGCTGTCTGGGAAGAAGGGGCAGATTTGAGCTTCCCCATTCAGCACGTGGCTGGAAATGTTAATTAAACACAGGGCAATAAAACATCTGGAGGGCTGGGAGCGGGGAAGGGCCAGCCGGCACGACCCCCCACAGCTGCCTCCTGCTTTTCCTTGGGAATCTTGGGCAGGGGGGACTGGGGTCACCAGCGATTTCGACGGTACAAAAGCCTTTTCATGAAGTATTTCAGGCAAAGCAACTGAAGAACCTTTGTGGTGCAGAGCAAGGGGCTGCCGGGGGGTGGTGGAGTCTGGTGGCCCCAGGGGTTTGGGGATTGGAGATGGCTGGAGATCGGGGTTCACGGTCAGGCTGGGGGTGATGGGATGGGACAAAGACAATGCTTTGGAGATGCTGGATTAAAGCCCATTCGGTGCCACCCCACCAGCCCCGCAGGTGCCTGTCATGGGGGAACGAGCCCATCCGGTAAAAAATAATCGGGAAAAAGGCTTTCCCAAAGAGTCTGTCTTGCAGGCTGGCTGGTCCCATCACGGCAGGACCCTGCTCCCAGTGTGGGGACGGATGGGCATCTCCCTCTGAGCACTCCCTGGGTACGGGACAGGGACACTGGAGTAGACTGGGGGTCACTCTGGTGTGGTGAAACACATGGGTGGGATGGGGACACCGTGGCGGGCCAGGTGAGATGTGGCCTTTCCTGAGACATGGAGGCACACAAACGGGACACGCACACCCCGGCAGGGCAGGAATAGCGGAGGGAGGGGTACCCTGGGTAGGATGGGGACACCCAGGGAGGGCGGAGGAAACTGGGTCGGGTGGGAGGAACATGGATGGAATTTGGGGGGGACCGTGAGTAAACTGAGAATACTCAGATGTATCAGAAGTGTCAGCCCGCATAGAACGGGGGGACCACGGGTGGGATGGGAACACTCGGATGGGAGGTGACAACCTGCTCGGGACGGGGCGACCCCGGCTGGGGCACCCTGGACGAGGTGGAGGAACCCTGGCTGGGATAAGGACGGCACGGACGGGATAGGGAGCCCGGACAGGATGGGGGTCCCCGAACGTGCGGGGGGCCTCGGACGCGGCGGGACCGAGCGTGGGCGCCCCGGGGGCAGCGGGGCCGGTGCGGAGTCGGCGGCGGGACCAGTGCGGGCCCGGCGGGGCGGCGCGAGCCCCTGCCCGGCCCCCGGTGTCGGTTTGCATCCCGGCTCCTCCCCGCCCCGCCGCCCCGCGCATTCCCGACCCTCCGGGCGGTGGCGGCGGCGGCGGCGGGGCCCGGCGGGGCCGGGGCGGGACCCCACGATGCCGCAGCTGGAACCGACGGGGGGAGACGACTTGGGGGCCCCCGACGAGCTCATCGCCTTCCAGGACGAGGGCGAGGAGCAGGACAAGGGCGCGGGGCGCGGCTCGGCCCACGGGGACCTGGACGAGCTCAAGTCCTCGCTGGTCAGCGAGACCGAGAACCGGGGGGGCCCCGGCCCCGTGGTCGGCCCCGGCCCCGAGGTGAGGCGAGGGGCGGCGGGGAGCCGGGGGGAGGCGCCCCCCGCCCGGCCCTGCTCCGCTCACCGCCTCTCCCCGCAGGCGGAGCGGCCCCCGCCGCCCCGGGAAAGTTTCCAGAAGCCGCGGGACTCCCTGGCAGAAGGTACCGGACCCCCCCTCCCGGCGCCCCCCTGCTCCCCGCCACATCCCCCGGGACCGGCCGACACTTCCCAACTTCTTTGTTTCCGCCCCCGGCCGCGGGCGGGACCCCTCGTGTGCCCCCCCCGTCTCCCCTCCCCGTGTCCTTCAGTTCTCCCCACCGTGTCCCCCCCGCAGTCGTGTCCTCGCCCCCCATGTGTTTCCCCCCCGTGTCCCACTCCCCTCGCATCCCGCCCGCCGTGTTCCTCTCCCTGGCGTCCTCAACCCTCCCCCCGGCCCCCTCATTCCCCTCTCCGTGTCCTCACCCTCGTGTCCTCGCCCCCCCGTGTGCCCATCCGCCGTGTCCCCCGTGTCCACTCCCCCGTCTCTGCCCTCCCGTCGTGTCCCCGCTCCCACCCGCGGCCCCAGGGCCCGCCCCCCGCCCCATTAACGGGCTCCGTTCGCTTCCCCACGGATGCCTCGGTGCCTCCCATGGCTCCACGGAGCAGCCGGACTCGGGACACCCCCAGGGACACCCCCACACCTTTCAGGGAGTGACCAGCACCGGGTTCCGCCACGCCCCGGGACTCCCCCCATGCAGCCGAGATCCCCTCCCGGGGGGACCGCGCTCCCCTGTAGCGGGGACACCTCCCAGAAGAACCGAGGACACGCCCAAGAGACCGGGACACCCCCAGAGAGACCCATCCGGGCCCCTCCCCAGCGGGGATCCCCCAACAGAACCAAGGATCCCCCTAAGGGGCTTGGGCACCCCCCCAGGGACATACCCAGGTGCCCCTCAAGCGGGAACCCCTAGAAAATCAAGGATCCCCCCCCCACAAGTGACTTGGGCACCCCCAAAGGGGCTCACCCACGCCCCACAAGTGCGGATCACCCTCCACGAGAGCCAAGGACTCCCACAAAATGACTTGGGCACCCTCCGCTAAGTGGAGACCCCCCAGAAGAACCAGGGGCCTCCCCCGAGGGACTTGGGCACCCCCGGAGGGAGTTCCCCGGGCCCCCCATGCACCCAGCCTCGCCCCTTTCCGTGGGTGCGCCCCCCACCCCTCCGTCTCCTGACTCCCCCCTTCCTTCTCTCCCCAGTGGTCAGACGACAGCAGGATGGGGGCTTTTTTAAGGGCCCTCCCTATCCCGGCTACCCCTTCCTGATGCTCCCTGAGCTGGGCAGCCCCTACCTCGCCAACGGAGCCCTGTCCCCCGGCGGAGCCCGCACCGTAAGTGCCCCCCCGAACTCTCCCTAACCCCCCTTTTTGTGGGTGCTCAGACCCCCCCAAAGCCTCACAGTCCGTCCCGCGGGAAAGTGACCACCTGATGCTAAAGAAAAACCCCAGGAAATTTGGTTTATTTCCTTTATTTTTGGTTCACTTTGGGGGGGGGCTTTGAGGGGGCTTCACTCTGGGGGACCCGCCCCGAAACCTGACCCAGAGCTGCCGCTTTTCTCATTTAAACGGGTTTTAAAGCCGTTAATGGGCCAACATTGGCCGCGGGGGGAGAAGTGATTAAGCAAATTGAGCGAGAACTGGGTGGTGGGGGGGCGTGCAGGGAGAGGGGGAGCGATCCCCTGCCCTCAGCAGAATCCCTCGACCCCCAAACCATCCCCCTTAATTTCTACCCCTGAAAAGTCGTTTCAGGGATATAAAGGTGTTTTAGGAACAGAAAGTGAGTGTTCTCTACGCGGCCCTACAGGGCCATCCTGGGAGGAATTCTCAGCCCCCGAGGGAATTCTCAGCCCTCCGGGGGTCCTGAGCCTTCGGGGAGGGAGGGATGCTGACCCGGGCACTGGTACCCACCGAATCCTGGGCTGGAGCACCGCACCTCACTCCTCATTGTCCAGGTGTATTTCTCACTCCAGTGATGCTTTTCCACATATCATTTCTCTGGATCCATAGGGAACTCTGTTCCCATATGGAATGTATGTGGGATGTTGTGGCGCTTATAATGGTTTGAAATCTCAGAATCCAGCTGGTTTGCGCGGAGAGTTTTCCATATTTTCAGGATTTTCCTACTTTTGCTTTCCTGGAAGCAACTGGTTGGAGTAGCCATGAAGTGCAAATCCCTTCATGGGGATGGGGAGGGCAGATAAGCTAATTATCCTGGTGTTTTGCCGTGGCTGGATAAAGGTTGTATTCCCAATTTGTCACTTTTGGGATTACGAGGTTTTGGGGATGAAGCACGATTGACCACGATGCCAAACACTGGCAAGTGGAATCCGGGATAATGAGAAGGGATTGGGGTTGGGATCTGTCACAAGCGGCCACTAACGATGATTTAATGAATCCCAGAAAGGGGATTAATTAACAGGGGCTGGATGTTCTAGAGAGATGACTGGGGTTGGGAAAGTGTGGATTGGGGCTGAATTCCGATGGACTGGGGCCTCTGCGTAGAGCCAAGTTAGTGAGGGGTGTATGTGGGGGAGCTGGGGATGATGGGGGTGGGTTGGCTGAATTTTGTGATGCTGCTGGGTGAGGCCCTGCTGGATCCCACAGCCACTCATGCACAGAGAGCAGCAGAGCTGTGTGCCCATCACCAAACCCCCTTCCATGAGCTCCCACGGCGTGGCAGCACAGGGATCCCCCAGATCCCAGGACATCATCACGCCTGGTGCAGCTGGATGGGCACAGTGTCCCTGATCCCATACTGGATCCATCTGGGCACAGCACCCCCGATCCTGTACCACATCCAGCAAGGCTCAACATCCTTCTGCTACATCCATAACAGAAAATGACAGGATAGAGCATCCTTGGTCCTAGTCTGGATCCAGCCAGGCGCAGCATCTTTGATCCTGTACTGGATCTGTTTGGGTGCAGCATCCTCGGTCCCAAACCAGATCCTGCTGATCTCGTATTGGATGCAGCCAGGCTCAGCCTCATTGATCCTGTTCCTGATCCATCCAGGCACAGCATCCCTGATCCTGTACTGAGTCTGTCTGGGCACAGCATCCTGGATCTGATTCTGGATCCATCCTCAGTCTCTTCAGTTCCGTACCGCAACCATTTGGGAACAGAATCCTTGATCCGATCGATCTGGGCACGGCATCCCTGATCCCCTACCGGATACATCCAGGCACAGCCTTCCCAATCCTCTGCTGGAAGCAGCCTCCCAATCCCTTCTGGATCCAGCTGGGTGCAGCATCCCCACATGCAGCATCGCCCGGAGGCACTGAGCTTGCCAAACCCGCCTCCCACCCTCACCCTGGGAGGATGAGCCTGGACACGTGGAGCACCGGGGTGGCAGGAGGCACAGCCTGCCTTGGGAACCGTCTTTTTCTTGTTTCCTTCTGTTTTTGGCCCAGCATTGGAGGAAACAAGCTGATCTGCAGGATCCAGCCATCCCAGTGGCCATGGCACCCAGCCTCGTATTCCACAGCCGGGTGCTGTGGGTTGAAGCGCAGGGAGAAGAAAGATTTTGGGAGAAGAAACGCAAACCCCAGTTAATCTCTGTGGCCAGGAGATGCTCGGAGGAGGTGGCCAGGAAGGTGCTGGATGAGTCTGCAGATGCCAGGGCTGATCTGGCCAAACAACTGGAGGACTTTTTTTGGAACACCGGGCAGGAAAGCAGTGCTTCTGCATTTCTCCACTCCATAATCTTAATAAATCTGGGATATCCATGGAAATCTGGGAAATATTTAGGAATATGTTTACATAGTGCCTTCCCACACTCCAAAGCAGGAATCCTATGCCAACCCACCAAGCACCAATAGATGGATGTTCCTGCTCTTCAATCTGTGTGAATTCACTTTGCTCCTAGGTTATTTCCAAATGGGATCCTGGAATTTGGGAAGTGTCCGTGGTCCCCAAATCACTTTCCTGGCAATTTCTGTCCAGGGAGTATTTCTGGGGCTCTGCTGATGCTGAAGGAATTTGTTGGAATCTAACGATGGCATTGCTGTTCGGAGAAGCATTTTAGCCTGGATTTCTTCATGGGGAATCAGAAACTGGAGACCTGTGAGGCTCCTTGAGATCATTCCCAACAACACAAAGATATCCAGGTTGGGATGGGAAGGAAATGCTCTGGACATGCATGAGCTGGATGGATGCAAATCCCTACTGCCAAGATGCTGGGTCCGTTCCATCAGGATTGTATGGAGCTGCTGGTTTTATCCCAAACCCAGAATGAGATGGATCCATACCGGGGTAAAATCTCATCCCAGCATCTTTCTCCTGCTTGGGAAGTGGATGGGAACCAGGCATGGCACTGCCGGAGCAGCGAAACTGAGACCATGCACAGGATTGGCATTATTCCCAAAAAAATCAGTTTAACCCCAGGAATTCGAGTCTGGAGGCGAGGATTTAAATAAATCCAAACCTTCCTCAGGCATGGAATTCCATCCAAACAGCTTTCCCGACGCCATGCCCGGTGTAATTAATGCACCTCGATGTAATTAATGCGCCTCGGTAGGCTACAATCCCAAAATAAATGAGGGAAAAATCAATAACCTGGGCTTATTCCGGCTTCTTTTGCGCCACTCCTGCAATGAATTCCCGAGGATACAGAGCCGTATCTGTCTCCTAAAGAAAATAGATCCTTAACTGCACTGCTGCCAAGGAAAATGATTAAAATACGGATTTTTGGCAGGAAAAAGGGTTGCTCCAAAAACTGGGCGGGTCTTGCTGGCGGTTCTGGCAGAGCGTGGAGGGTTTTGGCATTGGGATGCGGATGGAGGTGTTGGAATGGGGGGATTTTTCCTGCGTGGGGGCTCACTCGATGCTCAGCATCCTCGGACCACGGCAGTTCCCGCTTCCTCCTGCACTAATTTGGGATTTTCTGGTTTATTTGGGATTTGCCCCCCATCAGTGCCGCCTTCCTTCCCCACCTGGAAAATATTAAGGAAAAGTCCTGTTTTTTCGCACTTTTTGGCTTGTCTGTGTTGCTCTGTGCAGCTGCTGGGTGGATCCGGTCCTTCCCGGCCCTGAGCCCTCCCCGTGCCTCAGTTTCCCTACTCCCAGACTCTCCTGACTGCTCTGCAGAGCTGCCGCACACAATGGCCCTTTTATCCCGCTCCTTAATTATGTTCTTCGGCTAATTACCCTGCGGGCGGAGTTTGTAGACCTACAGGAGATTTCCACTCCCCCCACCCCCCAAATCTCCCTCCTCCCTCCTTTTCTAACACGATTCCCAAATTAAAGCGATGAAGTAAGTGCTCGGGGCGCCTCTGCTCAGCCCTGGGATTGTTCCGGGACTGAGGCGCATTCATCATCCTTCTGGAATTCCCAGCAGCTGCTTTTCATTAGTTTTCCTTCCTTGAAGTCGCTGGCGGGAGCTTGGGAGGGAAGAGGAACCCGGGGGGAAGTGCCCGGTGCATCCTGGATGGAGGAAGAGGAGGGATAAGGGAAGAAGGGAGCGGGACCGGGTGTGTTGTGTTCCGTCTCCCGGAGTTCGGGGCAGGGTTGTCCGAGGAGGAGGGGGTGATGTGTCCCTTCCCGGTTTGCCTCTTTTTTGCTGTTTTTTGCCAGCGATTTCAGGCTGTGTGTTCACCCCGGGGTCCCGGAGCCCTGGGGACGCTGCTGGGGCTCTGGCAGAGGGCAGGACGGGGAGCTGCTGCCCCTCGGGTGCTGTTCCCCGGCTCAAGGATGCTCCGGGGAGGCTCTGGAGCAGCGGATTGTCGGGGCCGGCTGAGCCTGCTGGGATCCCCGTGCAGATGCAGGGAGATGAATGGATCCATTGAGGCCGGGAGCTGCAGACAAAAGCCTCGGGGCAGCAGCAGGATTCGGGGCCACTGGATCAGGGGGCAGGGAGTGGGGGCCTGGTGGGAGCTGAGCCTGTCCTGCCCCATGGCCAGTGCATGCGAGGGGTGCTGGGGGCACCCATGGGTGGGGGAAGCTGGGGGTGTCCGTGGGATGCTCGAGTCACCCCGGGATGTTTGGGTTCTGTGTGCAGGGAGGGCTCTCGGGGCACCGAGGGGTGGGGGAAGCTCGGGATGCTCAGGGCACCAGTGTGGAGGATGCTCAGGGCACCAGAGTGGAGGATGCTCAGGGCACCAGTGTGGAGGATGCTCAGGGCACCAGTGTGGAGGATGCTCGGGTATCCCGGTGCTGAGGCTGCTCTGGGCTGAGGCTCTGTCCCAGCTGCTGTCCTGGCAGTGCTCCAGCCTCATCCCGCTGCCTCCCACCCCTCTCCTGCCTTCCTGTGGGACCAAATCCTTCAGCAGATGCCACCAGTGTCCCCAGAGCGGGGACAGGGGATCAGTGGGTGGAGATGAGGTCACATGAGTGCCACCACTTCCAGCTCATCCCAAATGGAGGGGTTTTTTAACTTAACTTTTCATCTCTCAGCTGCTTTTCCCACCTTCCCATCCCACCCCATTGCCATTTCCCATCTGGTATCTGTGGCTGTGTTACAGGAATGGACAAATATCTGTTGTTAAGGTGTCACAAACCCTCATTCCCACCCCAAAATCCTTGTCCCTTGGGACACCCTTTGTATTGCCAGTGTCACCCAAAAAATGCCAAAGGGGGACGTGGTGATGTCTCCTGCATCACCCCCATGTTGCCCTTTAGAAACGCTAAATCCTGATGGGAAAATATCTCTTATCAGGAATTGCTGGGGCTCTCCCTGGGGTGTGGAGATGCAGGAGACCCTCCCAAAAGTCTCCTGGTTGGAATTTGTCATCCTGGTGTTCATGGGCAACATCTGGAGGAGATTATTTGGCTGGGAAGCGGATGGATGGCGGGAGTGGGGAAGAGATTTATGTCTCATTCCCTGGGCTGTAAATCGGAGCTCTAACTGGGATTTCTCCCTTCCCAGTTATCCCAGGGAAGCAGAATGCAGCAGCTGCGCTGCGAGGTTGCAGGGTGGGTGATGGGCTCTGTGGGGCCGGGATGCTCCTGGTTTTCCTCCCTGATTTTTGGCATTGGGGTGATTTGTTGGGGTGCAAAGGAGAACCCATCCTGGCTCAGGAGGGTGAGAAGCCAGGTTCCTACTTTCCCCTGTCCTTCCTCCCCTTCCCCCACTCTTTTTTCCCTGGTTTGGGGCTTCCCCCCAGTCCCCTTTGGTGCCATCCCCATCATCCTTGGGTGCAGCCTCAGAAAAGGGATTGTCATAAGGATGGGCAGCTGGGGGTCACCATTCCCCACCTCTTGTCCTGGGACAAAAGGATGGATATTTAAATGCATGGATGCCTATGGGAATCTTCCTGGGTGCCTTCCAGCTCGTCCTGGGGGTTTTGGGGATGGGGATGAAGCATACTGGGATCATCTGGATCTTCTCCATGGTGGTTCCTGTGGGATCAGCTCCGGGCTGGAGCCTGGGCAAAGGGAAAAGACAGCAAAGAGGCTCCTGCCTCAGAGCCTCTGGCAGAATGGTCCCAAACAGAGCTTTTCTCTCCCAAAACGAGGCCAGTGAGTACCAGGGCTGAGGCTTTGATCCCAGCAGAGAGGAGCCTGTGCTGGGACAGGGAGTGTCGGGATAAGCGATGGGATGTGCAGCACTGGGATGAGTCCTGGAGAATGGAGCAGTGGGATGGGCAGTGCTGGGTGATCCTGGGACACCTGGATGTGGTGCATCCAGCCTGGAAAACCCATTTCCCTCAAAAATCCCATCTGGTGCTGGGACCAGGACACTGGGGCAGGACGTGCTGGGACACTCAGCTGGGTGATGGAATCCTGGGACACACAACATCAGCACACGGAATGCCAGGATGTGCAGCGCTGGGATGTGCAACCCTGGGATGTGCAGTGCTGGGATGTGCAGTGCTGGGATGTGCAGTGCTGGGATGTGCAGTGCTGGGATGTGATGTGCAGCCCTGGGATGTGCAGTGCTGGGATGTGCAGCCCTGGGATGTGATGTGCAGCCCTGGGATGTGCAGCCCTGGGATGTGCAGCCCTGGGATGTGCAGCGCTGGGATGTGCAGTGCTGGGATGTGCAGCCCTGGGATGTGATGTGCAGCCCTGGGATGTGCAGCCCTGGGATGTGCAGCCCTGGGATGTGCAGCCCTGGGATGTGATGTGCAGCCCTGGGATGTGCAGCCCTGGGATGTGCAGTGCTGGGATGTGCAGTGCTGGGATGTGCAGCGCTGGGATGTGCAGCGCTGGGATGTGCAGCGCTGGGATGTGCAGCGCTGGGATGTGCAGCGCTGGGATGTGCAGCGCTGGGATGTGCAGTGCTGGGATGTGCAGTGCTGGGATGTGCAGTGCTGGGATGTGCAGCCCTGGGATGTGATGTTCAGCCCTGGGATGTGCAGCGCTGGGATGTGCAGCCCTGGGATGTGCAGCGCTGGGATGTGATGTTCAGCCCTGGGATGTGCAGCGCTGGGATGTGCAGCGCTGGGATGTGCAGCCCTGGGATGTGCAGCGCTGGGATGTGATGTTCAGCCCTGGGATGTGCAGCGCTGGGATGTGCAGCGCTGGGATGTGCAGCGCTGGGATGTGCAGTGCTGGGATGTGCAGCGCTGGGATGTGCAGTGCTGGGATGTGCAGCTCTGGGATGTGCAGTGCTGGGATGTGCAGTGCTGGGATGTGCAGTGCTGGGATGTGCAGCTCTGGGATGTGCAGTGCTGGGATGTGCAGCTCTGGGATGTGCAGTGCTGGGATGTGCAGTGCTGGGATGTGCAGCCCTGGGATGTGCAGTGCTGGGATGTGCAGTGCTGGGATGTGCAGTGCTGGGATGGTCAGCTCTGGGATGTGCAGCGCTGGGACACAGCACCAGGACGTGCCAATGTTGGCAGGTGCCACACTGGGACACGCAGCCCCAGCCCAGCCCCAGGCAGGGCTTTGCCAGTGGCACTTTTCCCCCTTCCCAGGGAAATCATCACAAGTGGGTTGATCCCTGTGCAGAAGAGGAGCGGAAATCCTCTCATGAGTGCCCTTAATTGGGCGTCAGGGGATCCCCTGGCCCCTTTTCCTCTGGGGTCCTGGGGCTCCCAGAGGGATGGGCTCCAGCAGGGAAGGGGTTATCCCTGGTTTTAATTGGCTGGTAACGAGGACCCAGGACTGGCTCTAATCTCTCTGGAATGTGACCGATTTTCAACTATTTTCCTCTTTTTTTTTTTCTTTTTTTTTTTTTTTTCTGCTGTTTCACAGCTCAGATCCCCATGTGGGGGGACAGTGGGGGCTGTGTCCCAGCTGGAGCCAAGAGATGGGGAGGAAAAAGAGGGGAGGGGGGGCTCATTTTTCCACATCACCACTGAACCATTCACCAGCTCCCCCCGCTTTGTATATTTTGAAAGAGTCCCCCCTCTTCCTCCCCCTCCCTTCCCCTTTCCCTTCCCCAGGCTCCTGAAATGGCCTCAAAATGAGAATCAGCCTTTTATCCCCCAAACCTTCCCCCACTGCCGTCCCCCCTGCGCTGCCTCCCCGCCTGTCCCCGTCCCCTGGCGCCTTCTGCGCTTACAGAGAGCCCAGAAAGCCCCTTTGTGACGGGGAGGGGCTGGGGCTGGGGGCTTGGGGAGCCCCTTGGGATGTGAGGGGGCATCTCCTGCCCTGTCCTGGACACAGCCACAGGGGGACACGGTGGGGGAGCAGCGAGGGTCTCATCCAGTGCTCAGAATGTGGGGTCTTGGCTTGGGACGGGTGGGGGTGCCCAGTGCCATCCCAGCGTGGCTGCAAGCGTGGCCATGGCACTGTTGGGACATTTTGGCTGCCCTGGCACTGTGGATCACCCAGATTTGGGGGGTGCATCAAAGCTGTGGCTTCGGGAGCAGCTCTTCCATCTCAGGGAGCGCTGTGTCACAGTGAGCCCGTGGGTGACAGTGAACCTGGGGTGACACTGAGCTGGCAGATCATGGCCAGCCCGCAGGAGACAGGGAGCCCATGGGTGACGTGGGGGCTGCAGGTCAGGGTGAGCCCAGGGTCACGAGGCATTCCAGGCGTGCTCTGGGTGCGTGGTGTCTCAGCTCCCAGTCCCTGCAAGCAGCTGCCAGGGGATGGATCCAGTCACGGCACCTGTGGGATCATCCCAGGAGTGCCAAAAGTCTTCCCATGGGGGCCCTGGGAGCGTGGTGCTGGAGCATCCCTGTGCCAGGATGGGGATGGGAAGTGGCCCCGTGGCACCTGGGTTAGGCAGTGAAGCAGGTTTTTGGGGATCCCCTGTGCCAGCAGCTGTGGAAATGGATCATGAGGAATCCTCATCAGCTTCAGGAGTGTGCTGTGCCATGGGGGTCCTGGGTGGGGGTTCTTGGGTGCCAGCAGGGAGGGGGGCAATGGGGATGGAGTTCCTGGAGGAAGAGGAGGAGGAGACTAAAGGTGAAGGGAGGGACAGGATGTCAGAAATGCAGGCTGGAGATACTGGAGATGAAGGGGGGATACTGGAAGGGGTGGGGGGTGCAGGAGGGGCGTGCTGGAGACAGGGGACAGCCAGAGGGGCTGCAGGGGACACGTGTGACACATTGGGGGTGATAGGAGGCCACGTGAGGGGGAGGAACCCCCCAGCCCTGCAAGAGTTAACACTCCCCCAAACTCCTCCTGGCCTTTCCTTCCAGCTGCCTCAGCTCAGGAAGATCTGTATTTGGGGAAATTCCTGCAGGCAGCTGCTCCAGCCACATTCCCACATTCTCGAGCCCTGGCATCTCCAGGGACCCCTCCTCCTGCTGTCTTTGGGAAATGCCTCTGTCTCCCCAAACACTGCACAAAGCTCCTTTCTTTGGGGGTGCCAAGGAGACGCCCCAGTGTCACAGCGAGATGTTAACCCAGAAAGGGAGAAAAACCCCCAGAACCTCTTTGCCCCCAGCCCGTGGGTTGGGGTGTCCTCAGCTGGGTATGCAGGCGAGGCTGGGGAATGTTTTGGGGTTAGAGGATTGGTTCAGAGCTAGGGAATATTTTGGGACTGGGGGGAGGTTTTGGTGCTGTGGGATCTTTTGGGGACAGGGTTTTCTGGAAGGGCTGTAGGAATGTTTTGGGGCTGAGTGGGGTGTTTCAGGGTTGGGAGCGCTTTTGGGCTGGGGGTGTTTTGGGGTCAGAGGGTGTTTGAGGCCAGGAGTGGGGTGATGTTTCAGGACCGGTGCAGTGTATTGGGACAGGGTTTTTTTGGGGCCAGGGGTGTCCAAGGTTCTTGGAGGGCATTGTCCCATCCCTCCCACAGTACCTGCAGATGAAGTGGCCACTGCTGGACGTGCCGGCCGGGGCCACGCTGAAGGACAACCGCTCGCCCTCGCCCGCCCACCTGGTAAGAGCAGCCCCCAGTGGTGGGGTGGTGGGTTCCCAGCACCCTCAGATCCTGCAGCTGGGGAATCTGGGGGTGGTTTGGGCTGGAAGGGGTCTTAAAGACCAAAGTGGCACAATCCTGCCGCGGGCAGGGACACCTTCCATTGGAGCAGGTTGCTCCGAGCTGCCTGGAACAGTTGCAGGGATGGGGCAGCCCTGGTGACGCTGCCCTGCTGCCCACGGGGGTGTTCCTGGAGGGTGGCCGCAGGTCCCCTGCCACGCGCTCTCCCCGCAGTCCAACAAGGTCCCGGTGGTGCAGCACGCCCATCACATGCACCCGCTGACGCCGCTCATCACCTACAGCAACGACCCCTTCCAGCCCGGCTCGCCGCCCGGCCACCTCTCCCCAGAGATCGACCCCAAGACAGGTGAGCAGGGCGTGGGGGACACCTTTGGGGGAACAGAGGGAACGCGATGGTGCGGAGAACGTGCTGGGAATGGGGTCTGGGGCGTGCAGCCGGGGACCGGGGGGGTCCTTGCCCAGCGGGGCTGGGTTGGGGTGTGGGGATCCCCCCAGGACTCCACTGTGGCTGTGTCAGCTCTGCCCAGCCTGGGGTGACGGGTGCTGAGGGAATTGGGGTCCTCAGAGGGAGCTGGGGTGCTCACAGGAAAGGTGCTGGAGGGCACAGGGGGCTCCAAGGCTGCTGTGCCCCTGTTCTGACCTCCCTCCTTGCCCCCTCTCCCCCTCACAGGGATCCCACGGCCGCCGCACCCCCCCGAGCTGCCCCCCTATTACCCGCTGTCTCCTGGAGCCGTGGGGCAGCTCCCGCACCCGCTGGGCTGGCTCGTGCCACAGTAAGGATGGACTGACCCTGATGGGGTTCCTGGGAATCCTGGGAGCCCCACTTCTGACTGAGACCCTCCTCTTCCTCCTCCTCCCACTTTAACCCACTTTCCTGCGAGCTCAGCAGGATGCTGCAGCCTCCTGTGGGGGGTGGGAGGGGAGGTTTTTCCCTACTGCTGGAAAATTTGGGAATGGAAAAAATCTTTGCAGATGGAAATCAGCTGAAGACCAGTCCAGAGATGCCATGAACTGGAAAGGGATCTTTTTTCCCCCTGAAACTCGTGTTTTTGTAGGCAGGGGCAGCCTGTGTACTCCATTCCTGCTGGTGGCTTCCGGCACCCGTATCCCGCCCTTGCCATGAACGCCTCCATGTCCAGGTGGGTCTCGGGAGGGACCCTCAGGGGCACCCTGGAGCAGGCACTGGGTTCTGGGACACTTTCCTGCACACAGAGCACGGGCACAGAGCAGTCCCAGGAGATCAGGGTGGTCTCCTTGGCTGAAAATGCCACCAGAGCGGGTGGCTGGTCCTCAGGGATGGAGGAATGGGACAATGGAGGAATGGGCTCAGGGCATCACTTGGGCTGGATCAGTGTCACCATCTCAAAGCTGGGGTGGGATCTGGGGGCTTTCAGGTGGACTCGGGGTCTCCAGCTGGCTTTGGGAAGTGCAGTGTGGATTTGGGGTTTGCAGTGTGGATTTGGGGTTTCTGGAGTGGATTTGGGTTCCAGCATCTTCTCAGGTTTTCCAGTTCAACTGGGTTGAGGCAGGTGGTCTCTCAACCCAGGAGGTTCTCAGGGGGGTCTTTGGCTGCCTGTGGGGAGGTGACCACCCCTCCTGTCCTCTTCCCCCGCTGCAGTTTGATGTCCAGCCGCTTCTCCCCGCACATGGTCCCGCCACCCACGCACGGGCTGCACCCCTCAGGCATCCCACACCCCACCATCGTCTCGCCCATCGTCAAGCAGGAGCCCTCCCAGCCCAGCGCCAGTCCTGGAGGCAGCTCGTGAGTGGGGCCGGGTCCCTTGGGGACGGGGGCTCATTCTGGGGGTCCTGACCCCCGTCCCACTCCTTCCAGGAAATCCCCGGTGGCAGTAAAGAAGGAGGAGGAGAAGAAACCTCACATCAAGAAGCCTCTCAATGCCTTCATGCTATACATGAAGGAGATGAGGGCCAAGGTGGTGGCTGAGTGCACGCTGAAGGAGAGCGCTGCCATCAACCAGATTCTGGGCCGGCGGGTACGGTGGGGATCCCCCCACAAGGGACCCTTCAGACCCCCTGGCTTCACTTCTCCCCATGGATCAGAGCCCAGACCTGGGGCACTGCCAGCCCAGGGAGTCCCAGGGGGTGCTGGTGGCACTGGGATGGGGAGGGATGGAGGGCAGCAGGTCCTCGGGGTCAGCAGTGTGGATTTGGGGATTCCAGCCGGCTTTGGGGCTCCCAGAGTGGCTCTGGGGTCTCCAGCATGCTCTCCCCTTGCAGTGGCACTCGCTGTCACGGGAGGAGCAGGCCAAGTACTACGAGCTGGCGCGGAAGGAGCGGCAGCTGCACTCGCAGCTCTACCCGACCTGGTCAGCGCGGGACAACTACGTACGTGTGGCCCTGGCCACCCCGGCCCCTGCCCGGGCTCTGGCTGGTGGGAGGGAGCTGCCTGTGCTTGGGGATCGGTGTTGGGCTGCCGGGGGCAGCGGGTGATGGTGCCGAGCCCCCGCAGATGCTCTGGGGCACCGCCAGCCTGTTTCCCACCACAGCATCCACCATGGTGGCCAAAAGCCACGGAAGGACCTGAAATCATCTTTTCCAGGGCAAGAAAAAGAAGCGAAAGCGCGAGAAGCTGGCGCAGCAGCAAAGCCACGACACGGACAGTGAGTACCCCCCCTCCGCCTCCCCCCGTGCTGGGCTCCGGCCCTCACGCCGTGCCTGTCCCTGCAGCCTCCCTGCCCTCCAAGAGCAAGAAGCCGTGCGTGCCGTACCTGCCGGCCGAGAAGCCGTGTGCCAGCCCAGCCTCGTCCCACGGCAGCATGCTGGACTCGCCGGCCACGCCGTCGGCAGCGCTGGCCTCGCCGGCCGCGCCGGCCGCCACCCACTCAGAGCAGGCCCAGCCGCTCTCGCTCACCACCAAGCCAGAGGGCAGGGCTCAGCTCGCCGTGCATTCCACCATCCTCACCAGCAAAGCCTCCTCTTCCTCCTCCTCCTCCTCCTCCTCCTCCTCCTCCAGCCTCGGCAGCCCGCCCTCGCTCCTCTCCAGACCCATCCCCTTTGCCTCGGTGACCCCCACGGCTCTCCTGTCCTCCCCGCCCGGCTCCATCCCTGCCGCCCTGGCTGTGCTGCAGACACAGCCCCTCTCCCTGGTCACCAAACCTGCTGACTGAGGGAAAAGCCTCCTTCCCCTGCCTCCCTCCTCGGGCTCCTCCCTGCTGTACATTGCAGAAGCCACAATCAAGATTCAAACGCAGCCAAAACCATTATTGGTCAATATTTGACCCTTTCTGAACTCTTTGGAAGCAGACTCTAGAGGAAGAGGCTTTCTGCTCAGAGCTGCTGCCAGCAGTCAACTTAAAGACTGTTTTTATTAAAAAAAGGAAAAAAAAAGGAAAAAAAAAATAATGAAATAGACCCTCCACAAGCTGCCGATGATGGGAATCTCTGTGGGATGAACTGAGTGCTCCTCGCTGCCGTGGGGCACGGGGATGAGACCTGCGTGGTGATGCCAGCACCAGATACAGCAGGTGTTGACTGGAACTGGCACTCCATCCCGGATCCAGGAGCAGGAATTCCTCCAGCTGCTCCCAAATCCTCCCGTCCTGCTCCCATCCCCAGCTCTGTCCTGGCAAGGAGCTGGATGCTGCCCCAGGGATGCTGCTTCGTCGGTGCCGCTCCTGCCTGCAGTCCTGCTGGAGTGGGCAGGGTCTGGGGCTGAGCCCTGGGAGGGGTTGTGTTTTTATCACCTCAAAATCCTGTTATTTTTCACAAAAGGAAATAAAACTACAGCTGCAACTCACTGTGTGAGTGTGGTCTGTGTGGGAAGTACTTGCTACTTGTCCACTGGCACCTTCCTGGGAAATAGCTCAGGACAGAACTGCAGTTCTCCCCTGAACACCTCTGTGGATGGGCACAGGGGGATTTTGGGGTGTCCATTGGGGTGTTCAGTTTGCTAGAGTTATCCAGGCAACAGGACTGGGGGGGTTTGATGAACCAGTGCCTGAGGGAGCGGGAGTTACTGGTGTGTACTGGGTCCTCTGTGCCTGCTTCTTCCAAAGCAGGGATGAAAAGATTGGAATTGAAAAGGACCAGCAGAAAACCAACCCAATGGATTTTCAACCCATTTGGATTCCTCAGTTAGTTTAACAGAAAAAAACCATCAAATTTTCCCCTGCAACTTACGATTTTGTTTCTGTTACAGGCTGACTTGGAGCTGCACCTGCCTGGAGCTAATTTATGGGGTTCACAGCCCTGTTCCATTCCCCTCTGGAATTTCCTGCCCTTTTCCTGTCTCACAGGCCCAGCTCTCTACCCACACCCCCCTGCATTTTGGGGACCACAGTGTCCCCCAGTTCCCAGGCGTGGCGGTGGCAACATCCCAACCATCGGCGATGGGTGAGCCCATCCTGCAGCTGCTGGGCCTGGTGGGTCTTTGGTGCATTTGGGTGATCAATGACACTTTTTCCTCCTGCTGTGACGTTTCTCTTCTCCTTTCCAGTGCTGAGAAGTTACCAGGGAAGTGTTTTTAAGGAAGTGGAGCAGCAGCAGTCACCTGTCTGCAGGTAGAGGGGAAAGGGAACTTCATCGTGGCCAAGGAGGATCTATCTGTGTTTTCTAGATGTGCAATATGTTGGCATCCATATCTGCAGCAGATGAGAGCTGGATTTGAGGATTTTCACATCAGAGATGGGCAGAACTACAAGAACTCACGCCTGAACCAACCCCCAACTACAGGCACTGGCACGAGCCCTTGGCTGAGCCCTGGGGACACACCTGGGGCCAGGGCCAGCTCCCAAAACCTTGTGAAAGCTCCCGATGCCTTTGCAAGCAGCAGTGGGACCTGAGGCAGGAGCATGGCTTCTCTGTCTAGCTCAGGACCATCATGTGAAGAGCTGAAATTCCCAGCCTGGAGCATCCCAGAGCTCCCAGAGTCAAGCTGGGAGCCGTGAACAGAGAATGCAGCTCACACAGCTGTTGGGTGCCACCAAATCCTCCGAGTACCCAGGACACCCTTACTGTTGTCACACCCAAGACAACCCCAAATCTGGGAGATGCTTCCATTCCACGCTCCAAATTATTTAAATTTCTTGTTTTCAAAGAGAAAAGAATGGTGTAAATTCTGGAGCGGAGCATGATTGCTCCTCGGGAGCACCCGGGAGGAGCAGCCACGTGTCCCACAGTCGTGTGAGCATTGGGGTGGAGGGGATTAGGGAGTCACCCAAAACGTGCATGGCTGTCGCTTGAAAAGAGGCAAAGCAGAGCTTTTCTTGAGAGAAACTGTTCCAAGAAACTGGTTTTGGTGAGGAACGCCTGGACGACATGCGGCCCTGCTCTCCCCAACACCAGGAGCAGGCTGCGGACAAACAGCTCCTTGAATTGGATTTCATGGGACATTAGAGGCATGAAGAGACCTGTCACAAGAATTAAATCTGAACCAGAGCCAGACAGCTTCAAACAGATGTTGGGCTTCAGCAGGAGAATATTCCTTTGTTTTACTCAGTGTTTTCCCATACGGAAAAGGAACATCTGTTCCAATGCTTTCGCAGCGCTCTGGAGCTGAGACGTCACGGGATTATCCCTGCCACAAGGAACTGGTCACCAAACCCTCCTGGCCTTGCTGCTCCTGGGGAAGAAGGTGAGGGCAGGGATGCATTGCTCCAGTCCTGGGTGAACCCACCGGAGCTGTCATCGTGGAACAGATCACGGGATCAACGTGTCCATCATGCCTGCAGCAATAAAGCTGGATAAAAATACCGGATTCAGAATGGTTCTCCATGGAAAATGGGTCCTTCTGGATTTTGTTTGTCCTCTGGAATACTTCTGTAGGAGGTGTCTCTGCTCATGAGAGAGGACTGGAGCAAATTGTTCTTTCTAAAGCACATCAGGGGAGAAAAGGCCAGGAGGAGACGAAATGGGTGTCAGCAGCAGAGGGAAGGGATAGCACAGCGTGAGAGAGGTGGGACAGCTGGATCCTGCCGTAGCTGAGAGGCACAGAACAGCTGGAAGAGGGGCCTGTGATGGGGTCCTGTCGAGGCAGGGAGCTGGGAGCATCCGTGTGGATGATGGAGCTGGGACTGGGAATGAGCAGCTGTCCCTGGTAACTCCCAGTCACCGTCACTGCTGCCCATCCCCAGAGTGAAACAAAGCTCGGGAGGCGTCTCTTGCCTGGGGCTGCTCCAGGTGAGAAGATGCTGCAGAGCTGTGCTTGGGGTGGAAGTGGCTGCTCCATCCCTGGAGGTGTCCCTGGCCAGGCTGGACGGGGACGGTGGAAGGTGTCCCAGCCCGTGGCAGCGGGGTGGAACGAGGTGATTCCTTTGAGATTCCATCCAGCCCAAATCATTCCCTGGTTCCATGGAAAGGTTGAAAACTTTCTACGGGGGGCGCGGGCCCCCCTCAGCCCCAGCCCCTGGGGTTCATTGCCAGGAGCTCGTTAAGGGCTCCTTGGGAGCATCTGGGAGCCAGCTTGGAGCCAGCTTGGAGCTTTCCCGGCCGCTTTCTGGGTACGGGGTTATTCTGTCACCTCAGCCCGATTGCTTAATTGCAGCCCCCTCCCCCAGCCCCCTCCCCACCCCAGCCTTTCCCCCCCTGCAGGCTGGCCAGGCACTAATTGAAAAGCCTAATGAGGTCCCAGGGGTCTCCTGCAGAGATGGAGCTAATTAGGGGCTCCACCACCAACTCCGAGGTTTCTTCAAACCTCTTTTTTTCGGGGGCTGGAGGGGAGGGCGCACCAGATGTCCTGTTATCCCACTCTGCACCGGGACAAGGCTGGTGCTCCACGTTCTCCGGGCTCCTGCCAAAGCAGCTGGTGCAGAGGCAGTGGCTACACTTAATCCATTTTAATTAGCATCATTAAATTCTTCCATTTGCTAATTGTTTCTCCTTTTGATCCTTTATCCTGACCAGATTAGCCCTCAGGGGGAAGGGGCGGGATGGGGGATGCAGACATGTCAGATGAGGTGAGGACTTTATTATCTTGACACCAGACCTTGGGACACCACATTAAAACACCCCAATTAGTGTTAATTAAGGCCAGGTTTGTGTGTCCAGCCTGCTCTTGGTGGCTGTTCTCAGAGTCATCCCCAAAAAGTGAATCCACGAGGATTTGTGAGAACTGACGGCACCAGTCCAGGAACAGTCCAGAGCTGAGAGCAGAATGTGGAGCTGCTGCTCAGGTGATAACGTGCTCAGGTGATAACGTGCTCAGGTGATAACGTGCTCAGGTGATAACGTGCTCAGGTGTTGGGGTCTCCTCTGCAGGGCCAGGAGCTGGATTCCGACGTCCTTGAGGGGTGTCCAGCCTGGGATATTCCATGAATCCACGATCCAGGAGCAGCAGCTGCCATCTGTTGTCTTTTCCAGCCAGGAAAACACCCCGGTCCAAGGAACAGCACGGTGACCACACCCAGGCCACTCGGACCAGTCCCCACAAACATCAGTGGGATGGAAAATCCCTGGAATCGGGGGAAAAACGGGAATGGGGGGAAAAATCTGGAATTGGGGGAAAAAAACGGAATCAGAAAAAAAAACGGAGGGGGATGGGAATTGAGGGAAAAAACGGGAATAAAAAAAAAATGGAAACTGGGAAAAAAAAACGGGAATAAAGAGAAAAACGGGAATTGTGGAAAAGCGGAAATCGGGAAAAAAAACAGGAATGGGAAAAAAAAAAAACGGGAAAAAAAAACCTCGGGAATAGAAGGGAAAAAAACAGGAATCGGGAAAAAAAACCCAAAATGGGAATAAAGAAAATCCCAAGAATTGGGGAAAAAAACCCCGGGAATTGGGAAAATCCGGGAAAAATCCCGTGGGGGGGATGGGAAAATTTGGGTGGGAATGGGGAAAAATGGGAAAAAAGGGGAAAAATCGGGGAGGATTTGGGGGGAAAAGAGAAAAAATTGGGAAAATCAACAAAATCCGGGTGAAAAGTGGGAAAAACAAGGAAAACGAGGCCAAATTTGGGTTTAAAATGAGGAAAGAGACAAAATTGGGGCAGATTTGGGGGAAAATGGTCCAAAAAAGGTAAAAAATTTGTTCAGATTTGGGTAAAAAGTGCCCAAAATGAGAAAAAAAGCGCCAAAATTTGGGGTAAAACCTGGAAAAAAATTCAAAATTAATGTAGATTTGGGTCCTAAATGGCCAAAAAGATCCAAAATTAATTCAGATTTGGGTCAGAAATGGCTAAAAGTTGGGGAAAGGAGGAAAAAGGGGGAGAAAATTGGGTGGGAAAGGGGCAAAAAAGGGAAAATGAGGCCAAACTAGGGGGAAAGTGGAAAAAAAAAAGAGAAAATTTGGGGGAAAAGTGGAAAAAAGGAGAAAATTTGGGATAAAAATGGGAAAAAAGAGACAAAATTAAAGGGAAAAGTGAAAGAAAAGAAGATTTGGGCTAAAAACTGGGGGAAAAAAGATAATTTGAAGAAAAAATGGGGAAAAAAAGGACAAAATTTCAGGGAAAAGTGGGGAAAAAAGAGAAAATTTGGGATAAAAATATAAAAAAAGACAAAATTTGGGGCAAAAATGGGTGAAAATCCCAAAATTCCTCCCGATTTGGTTCCAAAGAGGCCCCAAAGAACGAGGCCAAATTTGGGTCAAAAACGGGAAAAAAAGAGACAAAATTTGGGGTAAAAATGGGGTAAAAAGGGGGAAAAAAAAGGGAGATTGGTGCAGGTTTGGGTCCAAAGGTCCATGAAAGGTTCCTGAAAGACTTCCAAAGGTTCTGGAGCCAACCCGGGGGTTCTAGACTATCCCGAGTGGTGCTGAGGTTCTAGATCACCCGGTGGGGTTCTAGAGTATTCTGCGCGGTGCTGAGGTTCCAGATCATTCTGCAGGGTTCTAGACTATCCTGAGTGGTGCTGAGGTTCTGGATCATTCTGCGGGGTTCTAGACTATCCCGAGTGGTGCTGAGGTTCTGGATCATTCTGCGGGGTTCTAGACTATCCTGACTGGTCCTGACTGGTGCTGAGGTTCTCCCGGGGTTTTGGACTGTCCTGGGTGATCTGGAACCTCAGCGCCAGGCGGGGTCCAGCAGAAGAGTCCAGAACTCCCGGACTGGTTCCAGAACCTCGGGACGCTCAGGATGGATTTTGGGGTGAAATTTGGGAATTTTGGGGTGAAATCCCAGGGGATTTTGGGGCTGAAATTTGGGGGTTTGGGGTGAAAATTTGGGGATTTTGGGGGAAAATCTGGGATTTTGAGATGAAATTCGGGGATTTGGGGGAAAATTTGGGATTTTGGTATGAAATCCCGGGATTTTGGGGCAAAATTAGGGAATTTTGGGGAGAAATTTGGGGGTTTCGGGTGGAAATCCCGGCGGGAATTTGGGCTGAAGTCCCGGGGAGAGGGTTGGGGTGAAATCCGGGGATTTTGGGGTTTTTGTGGCCGCGCGAGCCCCCGGGAGCAGCAGCAGCGCCCGCGCCGGGGCCGCTCCCACGGTGACACCGAGAGGGCAAAAAAACCCGGCCCGGTTTGGGCCTGGACTCTCAGGGCCGGGAAGCAGACCCCAAAGCGGCAGGTTTTCCTCCAGACCGGCAGGTTTTACCCCAAACCGGCAGGTTTTACCCCAAACCTGCAGGTTTTCCAACAAACCTGCAGGTTTTACCCCAAAATGCGGCCGAGACCGCGCAGGGTTTGCGTGAGGGGGGCGCCGCAGCCGCCAGGGGGCGCCAACCGCTCCCCAATGGGGCTCCGGCCTCACTAAGCCCCGCCCCCAGCCGGGACAAGCCCCGCCCACCCGCACGGCCACGCCCATAGCACCCGATAAGCCACGCCCCTCTGCGTCACAGGCCACGCCCCACGCGCTGTGACCCCGCCCAGAGGTTCGAGCCCCACCTCTTTCCCCTTGGGCTCCGCCCCCTCGCCGCCGTTCTCGCTCCCTCGCATATCTCGCGATATCGGTGCCCGGAAGCGGCAGCTGCGGCCCGAGCCGGCGCTGAGGGGCCCGCCCGCAATGGAGGCCCCGCGGCTCCTGCTGCTCCTGCTGCTCCTGGCGCTCTGCGCCGCCCGTGCCGCGGGTGAGGAGCCTCTGGCACACCGAGCGGGGGACCTGGCGGGCCCGGGGAGGGGTCGCGGAGGTGCAGCGGACGGGGGGACTGTGGCAGGCGCAGGAGAGGGCAGCGAAGCCCCTGGGCCGGGGGTGGGTCGGGCACCGCACTCGGTTTGCGGGGCCTCCTCTGCCCTTGAGCCGCGGTCACTCGGGGGTTCCCCCTCCCGCCTTGGGAGCCCCCGTTCCCCACCCCCCTCGCGGTTCCCTTCCCCTTCTGCTCCCGCCTGCCCCCGTGGGTTCCCCCCGGCTCCTGTGGGCTCCCCCCGGGGGTTCCACCGTCCCTCGAGGGCCGTTTCCCCTCTGCTGTCCCCCGGTGCCGACTGACTGCTCCCCGTGTTTGCCCACAGCAGAGACCTCACAAACGGAGACCGGCAAATCTGGGGCAGCCGGGGCACCTGGAGCAGCTGACAACCAGGAAAACCAGAGCACATCCCCAGAGAACAAAAACCAGCAGGATAAACTCAACAATGGCAACTCTGAAACAGACACGAATAGCGGGACCAGCGTGGATGTGAACAAAAACAAGGACCAGAGCAACAATCCGACTGGAAATGACAGCAAAAAGGACGAGGAGAAGAAGAGGAAGGACTCACAGAATGCCAGCACCACGGAGGATGCTCAGAATGGCCAGAGTGCAAATGGGACTAGTGAAAGCAGCAATGCAGGAGGCAAGGAACAAGGAAATGAAGGCCAGAACAGCAGCGGTGGTAGCACAGGCGGCACAGATGGTGGTGGCACTGAGGGCCAGGGCAACACTGGCAGCAGCGCTGGTGGCCAGGGCAACACAGGCAGTGGCACTGGTGGCCAGGGCAACACTGGCAGTGGCACTGGTGGCCAGAGTGGCAGCAGCAGCAACAACGGGCAGAGCGGAGACCAGAACAGCCAGGATGGCAACCAGCCAGGCAGCTCTGGGAAAAAGGACACTGAGGGAGACGGAAGTGAGAAGGGCGAGGCTGGCAACGGCAAGGACAACGAGAACACAAATGGCATCAACACCCAGGATGGCAACAAGAACCAGGACAGCAACAAGGACCAGAGCACCAACCAGGACAGCACTGACAGGAACAGGGCTGGCACCCAGGACAGCAACAAGGACCAGAGCACCAACCAGGACAGCAGTGACAGGAGCAGGGCTGGCACCCAGGACAGCAACAAGGACCAGAGCACCAACCAGGACAGCAGTGACAGGAGCAGGGCTGGCACCCAGGACAGCAACAAGGACCAGAGCACCAACCAGGACAGCAGTGACAGGAACAGAGCTGGCACCCAGGACAGCAACAAGGACCAGAGCACCAACCAGGACAGCAAGGACAGGAACGGGGCTGGCACCCAGGGCGGCAAGGCCAGTAGCGGGCACTCAAATGGGGGCATCAGCCAAGGCAGCAGTGGTGGGCAGCAGGCCCAGGCTGAGACCCCGGGCAGTACTGGTGAGAGCCAAGGCAGTGCTGGTGGCGAGCAGCCTCACAGCCAGGACAATCCAAAGAACTCCCAGGAGGACCAAAGCCCTGTGTCACACTCGTCTCCCTCTACTGTGGAGGACAACAGCTTTTTGGAAAATGAAGAAACCGCTGCAGAGGACGAGGCTGAGGAGGGCAGTGACACCTCCTTGGAGCAGGAGACAGGGAACAGTGTTCCCTCCCTGCCCAGGGCCCGCTCAGAGAGCAGCCACTTCTTTGCCTACCTGGTGACCACAGCCGTTATCGTTGCGGCCCTGTACGTGGCCTACCACAACAAACGGAAGGTGAGCAGCCAGCCTCAAGCCCTGAAGTTGGGACTGGGACCTGCTCAGCCCTTTCCCCTCATCCTGACTGCAGTATCTCCTAGTTTGGTTCAGTGTGAAGGGGTGTGAAATCCCTACATCTTTTCTCTGACAGTTCCCTACTGACAGTGTTCTGTAGCAGGTTACACAAGACTGGGGTTGTTTTTTCTCACATAAAGCTGGTTTTGAGGGAGGAGAAAAAAAAAAAATTCTTACTATTTTCTGCTCGTTGAGCAAACCTCATTATCCATCTTAACTGGGGTCGAGTACTGGCATTTACATATTTTAAGTACTTTGTCACAGGAGAAGGGTTTTAGGAGCAGGTGAATGAAAAACCACAGGTGAGCCTGTGTTGGAAGCTGCGGTTCCACTCACTCTGTCTCCATTTTTCTCTCTCCAAAGATCATTGCTTTTGCTCTGGAAGGAAAAAGATCAAAAACTGGTCGACGGCCCAAATCTGGTGATTATCAGAGACTGGATCAAAAGGTGAGACCCAGCCCAGAGTGGGGATTGGGATGCCTGGTGTGTGTTGGAAATACAATTGGCCTTTGCATTAGAAAGGGTCCCAAAGCCCCAACTCAGACAGTTTGGGAAAACAGTTTGATGTAGAAACAGGGTTTTGCCAGGAAATGGAAAAAGTAAGACTGAGAAATGCTGGCAGGGCTGACCCAGGGTACAGGTGGGACAGTCTTGAGCTGGGCTGTGCTGAACAGCTTTGTCACTGATCCAAATGACTTGTCTGAGAGGATTTTAGTGGGAGAAGGGTAGGGTTTGTAGAGAAATCCCTTTCTTCTCTCCCTTGAAACCTGTTTCCACCTCTTGCCCTTCAAGGCAGATGTGCTTGTAATTATTTTCTGCCATGGGAAGAGGAAAGGTAGGAAAACAAAGACAAGGACTCATGTTTGCTTTGGGAGCTTCTCAGCCCACTCAAGTTGGACAGATTAGCAGAGTAATTCTGAGCTTTCACGTAGTTCCAACCTTTCCTTTTGCCTTTCCAGATCTAGATTCCTCCTCAGATTATGACAGCTGCCAGTGGGAATGCAGTGCTGCCACAGATGGATTTCAGTCCACGGGAAGGAGGGAAAACGCTTTCTGTTTTGCACCTGCACCTTGATAAAACTTCTCACTTCCCTAAACTGCTCCTTTCCCAGCTGCCTTGTTTTCCCCCTGGGTGTCTGGCTGCTGGAAAAGCCAGTCCCAGAACTGCACACCCAGAACTTCTGTGTCCCAATGCAATGGAATTTGCCATCTGCTGGACTGATCCCTCCTTTTTGTGGGGGAAGTTAAGGATCTGCTGCACAATGAGCCATGGGACTGTCCCTTGCCTGGGAACGAAGCTGCCTTGGTCTCTCCCCTCTCCTCCTCCATCCCTTGGGTTTGGATGCTCAAGTTGGGAGCATGTGAGTTCTCTTGCACTTGTTTGGAATTGACCCACCACAGCCTCAGATTTGGGTTTTCTCTCCTTGATCAGTTTTCAGATTTCACACTCGGATTCCCTTTTTCACACATACCTTTGGCCATGCTGAAGCAGTTTTTGTGGTGTAGCTCAAAGCCTTCATGCTCTGTGCAGGTGCTTTCCCTCCCAGTGCTCCCAGTCCAGCTGTCTGCCCTGGGGGTGTTGGTTGTGGTACAGTGCTGTGGAGGAGGGGGTCATGCTGGGGAAGCTCCGTGCTCTGTTGGGGTCAGGGATTCAGATGTTGGGGTCAGGGATTCTTCCTCCCCCTTGTCAAGTGTAGGAAGGAAGGAATATAAATCCCTGAAGAGTTTGGGATGAGTTCCCAGTCCCTGCAGTTGTGTTGGATGGGTACTGCTCAGACCAAGGGCTGACACTGCTGAGGTGCTTTTCATTCCTGTACTTCTACTCCCCAGAGGTTTGTTCAAGCTGGGATGTTTCTGGATGAGGCACAAAGTACCTGCTTGGCTCCTGCTTTGGACTTTTCCAGTATAGGCAGAAAAAAATGGATTTGAGGAGCCCAGCTGTACCACATCAGGTGCCAGGCATGTGCCAGTCCTGCACTTGCCGACTGGCTGCACAGGAAGAATGCCAGGATGGTTAAATTCCCTAAATTCCCTCCTGGGTTGTTTTTTTTTCTGGCCTTCCCAGGCCTGGGAACAATCAGCACCTTGCTCTTTGGTCACCTTGGACAAGGGCAGAGCCATTTTCTGGTCACTGTGAAAGCTGCCGCTCTAGTTTTGACTTCCTAATAGTTCATTCCAAGAGGGGAGAGAGGCCTTGACCTTCTCCAAACCCTAAAATCTTCCTTTCCCTTTTTTGCTGGCTGTTGGCAAGCACGAGGAGCATGAGAGTCCTTCTTGGCTTTAAAGATTCTCAAGAGTTTCCCTAGGAAACATCTAGGATGCTAAAAGGACTTCCAGGAGTTGTTTTGGAGAGCAGGAGGGTGGAGGGAAGGGAAAGGGAAACAGGACTGGGAATGTAACTCTCAGGGGAAAGGGTGGGAGCCTCTTGCACCGAATCACCCTGCTCCAGAGTTCCTGTGGGATCAGCCAGGCTGGGGGGGCTGCTTCAGGGCAGGCTTGGGGAGGGGGACACAGGCTTTTGGCTGGTGACAGCAGGGATACAAACCCTCTTCCAGTGTGTGGAA
The DNA here is from genome assembly GCA_032357785.1 of Periparus ater. Taxonomy (NCBI): domain Eukaryota; kingdom Metazoa; phylum Chordata; class Aves; order Passeriformes; family Paridae; genus Periparus; species Periparus ater. The sequence goes on along the minus strand of CM063629.1, from coordinate 5,574,849 downwards.
TTCTGTGTGCTCCTGGGCTGCTCCAGCCAGGATTTTTTGAATGTGTGCGCTTTTTGGAGTGTGAGTGCTCTACGCTTGCTTTGTCCTGTTTTGGTTTTAATTGAATAATAATTTAGAAAGGTGGTGTTTTGGTTTTTTTTCCACCATCCACTTATTTTTCTATCCTGGGAGCTATTTCAAATCCCCTCTTGCTCTGGGCTGTGGGAATCCCACCCTGCTGCCAACAGGGGAGGGAATATTTTGGACCTCAAACACCTCGATCCCAGGCTGAGCCAAGCACAAGCTGCTTAGGGTAATCAGGACACACCTCATGGCTCTGGGAAGCCCTGGGTCTGGGGAGAAGCAGATCTCACACCAGGCTGAACTGTGGGGTTTTTCCCCCAGAATCTCCCTGCCAGCACTTTCTGGGGCTGGTGTGTTCTACCAACAGTGTGTGCTGCCCCAAACCTCTGGGAATTGGTTGCAGTTTGTTGAGTTTTATGGTGTTTATGCAACATGTCCCAAAGGGGTCAAGGTGCACAGAACCTTTTCCCTTTGGACATACGTGTTTTCCATGGATGGTATCAGTTGGTACAGAGGGTTTTTTGCCAAACACTCCTACTTTTTAGGCTTGAACCAGCACATGATTTGTTTTCTGCTGCAGTGAAATGCACCTTGCTTGGAAGGATCAGAATTTTTTACAGCTCTTTGTACTGTTTTTTTTTATTTTGTGTGGTGAAGTCAGTAAAAGGATTTAAAACTGGTTGAGTTTTCACTTCTCTCTTGGTTTTGGTTTTTTTCGTGTTCTTTGCGTGGTGTTCATTGACACCTGGCACCAAAGGTTCAGGGTGGCTCCTCTTTATGCAAAACCAATTTGATTTTGATGAAAACACCTGTTTTTGTGGAGCTGTTTGTGCTCAGAGCTCTGTGTGCAGCCGGAAGGAGCCCAGACAGGCCGAGGCCAGAGCGGATTTGAAGTTTCCAGTCCGCTTTGCAGAGCCCAGTGTCAGCCCAGCTCCACGGGGGCTGGCATGGGGTGATGTGAGGTCAGGGCCCAAGAGGAGATTAAACTGCTCTGGACAGAGCTTAGTCTCCTCTTGGATTTCTTCTTTCTCCTCCAGAGAGCCCCAGGGGGCAATCACAGGATGTCCCAGCCTGTTGGAGCAGCAGCAGCTGGGAGACTGGAAAAGAGAATGGTGTGGCTGCTGCTGCTGCTGCCAGCTGTGGAATGGGGACAGAACGTGCCTGATCCCCAGTGGATGATGAGGGTTCTTCTGGGAGTATTTCCTGCAGAGAATGGAGGAAGCTCTCTCCTTTCCCCCACCTCTTTTCCCCAGAAGGAGGAGATCCCACCTTCCACTCCCCTCCAGTCCTGGCAGTGGCCAATTGGCTGGACAGGGAACAGGGAGAGCCACTGGTTTTCCTGGGGATGGGGTTACTGACAGCTCACAGGAGGAAAAAAGAGTGAAAATGGGGGATCAAATGAAGATTCCCATGGGGATGTGGGGTTGGGAGAGACTTTACAGACCCCCCAGTTCCAAGCCTTGCTATGAGGGGCTCAAAGCACTGCTCTGTGTCCTTAGGGTGATTTCCCAAAAAAAACTACCTCACTGTGCTCCAGGAGCTTGCTGAACCCCTTTCCTGCTCTCACCCTGATCTGAGGGGGCTGGGAAGGCCCCAAAAGACTTTGGCAGGCAGGAGCAGCCCCTCGGGTCAGGGCCTGGCCCTGCAGGAAACAGTGGGAGCATTCCAGAGGTGGGCAGTGCCCATGGGATTGTGTTGCAGTGACTGCCCAGGAGTCGAAGTCCATGAGTGGAAATAATGTCAAATCAGAAATGCTTTGCCAGCTGGGTTGGGCTCTACTTATCAGGGCTGAATTGCTGACACATTCCGATAGAGGCAGTTTAGCAGAGAGGCCCAGAGGGTGGAAGGCGTTTCATGCATGAGAAACTGGGCAAAACTGGGCACTGAGCTGGGTGCTGGGGTTGGGTCTGTGCCCTCCAACCCTCCTGCTCCTGCACAGGCTGACTGGAGAGTGCTGCCAGCTGGGGGTTGGGGTCTGCTCCCAGGGAACAAGGGACAGGACAAGGGGAAACAGCCTCAAGCTGTGCCAGGAGAGGTTTAGGTTGGATCTGTCCGAGGTTCCTCTATGGAAACAGCAGCCCAGGCCTAGCACAGCTGCTCAGGACAGTGGTGGAGTCCCCATCCCTGGGGGGATTTAGCAGCTGTGTGGATGTGGCACTTGGGGACATGGGTCAGTGGTGGCCTTGGCAGTGCTGGGGGAATGGCTGGACCTGATGGTTCTGGGCCTTTTCCAGCCCAAATGATTCCATGGTTCTGTGAAACGCTGCTACATCCACTCCCTGACCTCCATTCTGGACCCCAGTGAACCTGATCTGCAAACCCTGTTAATCACCCAGGGTTTATTTTTTCTTATCTTCTTTTGTTGAAAGCTTTGAATCTTGCACAGCCTCCTGAGCAAATAGCTGAACCTAAGCTGATCCCACAGCAGGTATTTTCCTTATGGGCAGGGCACCAGCCAAGCAAACACATCAGCTTTGCCTCTGCAAGAGCCATTCCATGGCCTGGGAAGGTTTGTTTGGATTAAAAAAATCACCAAAATGGTGCATCAGGGGCTCTCCCTTACCTGGGCTGCAGGTGAACATGTGCAGGGAGGGATGGGAAGGTCATTTGAGATTCCACCTTTATCAGCCTCCAGGTCTGCACTGTCACACTCCACACCCACCCCTGGCTGAATCTTCCCCCTGACCAGTCTGTGGGGAGAATGGCCACCTTGAGCTCCCCCCGTCCTGCTCTCTGGGGTCCTTGGGGGCTCCCTGTGAGCTTCTAACCACAGACAAGGATCCATGCCTTGGGAGAGACCTTACAGACCACCCAATCCCACCCCTGCCTTGTGAAGACAATTCCAGGGATCCATGAGCAGCCACAGCTTCTCTGGGCAGCCTGTGCCAGGGCACTGAAAGGAGCTCTTACATTTTCACTGAAGCCATCTCTTCTGCAGGTGAGCACGCCCAGCTGTCCCAGCCTGGCTCCAGAGCAGAGGGTCTCCAGCCCTTGGGAGCTCCATGGCCTCCTCTGGACTCACTCCAGAAGCTCCACATCCCTCTGGAGTGGTCCCAGAAGTGAAGGATGTTCTGCAGGTGGGGGTCTCAGCTGGGCTGTGGGCTGCAGCTGCTGGAGGTGCTCAGAGCAGCCTCCCCAGTTCACTGCTGTGGATTTCCCAAGGGGTTGGCTCGGGGTAATTTCTCTTTGCAGAGCTCACCTTCTCTGCAAATTCCATCCCATCACTGAATTATCTCTTGGCTCAGTGATCTAATCCTCTTTGCCAGATCAGCCTTCAAGCATCTTTCCAGGGCTCCTTTCCAGTATGGTCACACTATTCCCTGCTCAGGAACCAGCTCTGGGGTTTATTTTTCTCCTCTCCATCAGCAGCTCACAGCTGGGCTTTTCCCAGCCCTGCCCTGGGGGGTTGCTGTCCCCAGATGTCACCATGATGGGATTTCAGGTCAACTTTTATGAATTCATCTACATTCAGTCGGTGTCTGGGAGGAATATTTGCTCCCAATGATGTCCTGTGTCATGGCACAGTGAGATTTCAGCTGCAGTCCAAAGGGTACAAACCACTGGGAGAAATGGGGACACTGGGGATGACTGAGGCTGTACCCTGAAGGAGAGACACCCGTAGGGATGGTAGAGGCTGCAGTGAGCAAGAAGACTTCAAGATCGGTCAAAGCATCAAAAAAGAGGCATAGAGCATAAAAGAATTAGGATGGAGGGCTGTGGTGGGAAGCTGGCGAGTGAGGAAGGGATCAAGGACCCACAACCAAACCAGATTTATACTGGCAGCGGTTCAAAACTTCATGCTGTGCCAGTCCAATTCTAGGCCAAACCAAAATTTCCTGGTGGGGAAATTCTCATCCAGCAGCTGCTTTCCCTGGACAAAGATATTTCAGGGGATTTTGGTGAGCACTGTGTACTTCTCTTGTGATCAGATCTGGAAAATCTGTCAGGTTCATGGGCTTTGAGCCACAGCGCAAGGTGCCCTGATGCTCATGAAGGACTAGCACTGCTCACAGCAGTACACCCCAGGGATTTCCTTCTTCCCGTGGCTCTCAGCTCCAGGGAGGTGGGAAATAAATGAGCCAGCTGGTTTTCCTCACTTGGGTTCTCAATGTATGGCTGTTCTGCCATTATTCCTCCCCAAAACTTGTCTGGTGCAGGACAAACCCCCAGCAACACGTTCACAACAATGGGACTATCCCTTCCCCTTTCCCTTCCCTTTCTTTTCTCCTGCACAACCACTGAGCCATCATGAGGCACAAATCTCAGGATCATTATCACTGTTTTATTTCTTCCAGTCTCAAGTGCTTCCCTTCCCATCTGGAGAGGACTTTGATCCTGCTCCCAAGTTTTTACCAGCAGACAGAGTATGTTTGGAGAGTGTGTTTGTGCCACTGATGCCTTGGGGCAGTGGGGAGGGAGCACAAGTCCCTTCATGGCCAGGGACCAGCACTAGACATGATGATGGTGGAAGGGGATGCATTTTTTGGTGGGGGTGAGGTCCAGCACAATCTCTGGGAATGGGACCGGCATCTTCCTGGACTGAAATCCCTCAGCTTCAAATAGAGACGGGTCTGCTACAGGTGCGTGACAGCTGAGAGTGAGGTGGGGGTGATGTGATGGGGAGCAGGGGTCCCTGCTGCTGGGGTGGTGGGCTTTAGTCTCCCTTCTTGGAGCTGGTGGCCTGCAAGCGCATCTTCAGCCACGCCACATCCACGTAGAGGTTGCGCTTGAGGATGGTGCTGGCGCAGACGATGGCTCCTTGCAGGGCTCCCATGAACCCCCCCAGGCACAAATCCTGCCCTGAAAGGAGGGAGCAGCAGATGGGTCCTGCTGTGAGCAGCCCTCTCTCCCCATTCCATCCCCATCCACCACCAGTGGTGTTTTGGGCATCACCTTCCCCACCTTCCAGCTGCCCTTACACCATCCCTGGGGTCTGAACCCACAACCCTCTCCCTGCCTGACCTTTCCTTGTCTCCAGCAGAAAAAGGGGCTCATCCTGCATTGGACAAGGAGACACCCTCCCAGAGCTGGAGGAGCACAGCCCCTATCTCCTCCCCTTGGGACCATGGAACTCTGCTTTTCCAGGCATGATTCCACTGCCCCACAGCGGCTCTTCCCTTTATTCCATTTCGTCCTGCTCCCCCAGAGCTGTCCTCCTCTGAGGACGCTGCTGGCCCTGTCACCTGTCAGGTAGAGGTTGGGCACAGCCGTGTCTGCCCGCACAGCAGCGATGGCTTCGGCCTGCAGGCGCGGGATGCCGTGGCTGGCGCCGTACAGCTCCCCGTGGGGACTGGCGATGTAGTGCTGGTTGGTGAGGGGAGTCCCACCCGAGAGGTACTCGACCTGCAGGGATGGGGGGGCATTGCAGGAACCTGGGTGTGGGGGGCTTGGGCTGGGCTGGGCTTCCTCGCAGACCCTGGGGTGGTGGTTCTGGCCAGTTTTCATCCCAGGATGGTTCTGGATGATCATCCTGGGATGGTCATCCAGGTCTGCCCAGGTTGGATGGGGCTTGGAGCAACCTGGTCTCGTGGAAGTTGTCCCTGTTCATGACGGGGTGGAACTGGATGAGCTCTAAGGCCTTTTCCAACCCAAACCATCCCATGACTCCATGGTCCTTGGTAGGTAGAGGGGACCCAGGGAGGAGCTGCAGGACCCCTGAACCCTGTGTTTCCTCACCCGGCCCTCGATGCGTGGGTAAAGCTTGAAGACAGTCTGCATGATGGCATCCACAAAAGTCTTCTTCAGGTCCTCATAGTCATCCCCCCGCTTGTGGACCTGTTTGTCCTTCCACTCCTTGAACCACTCGTACCTGGCGAAGGTGACGATGGCCAGTGTGGATTTACCTGCAGGAGGACAAGGCTGGGGTGCTTGTCACTCTGCCCACCCTCATCCCACCCTGTCACTGCCCCAGACCCTCCCCATCCAAACTCAGGAGATGTCCCCTGATCTTTGGGGTTCCGTGTCCTTCATCCAGGTAAACCCAAAGACTGTTCCATGAGCCCTGTGCTCAGCAGCTTTGATCATGGAAAGCTGAGCAGAAACTCCTTGTTTGGGATCACCAAACCCCAACAAGAGTTTTGAAGCCCCTCACAAGCATTTGTGGCTGGGTGTCAGCCTTACCTGGGTGCCTCATTTCCCAGGTGGGGTCCTTGGCTGATGGTGAGGTGACAAAGAGGAAAGGGATGTTGTTGGCAGCTTCTTCTCTGGACGAACCCAGGTAGCGCTTCATCCTGCATGAGGGGAAAGGCCTGGGGTTCACTGCACACCTTCCCCTGAATCCTCCTTACAGCCAAATCCCCATTTTCTGAGTCACTGCCCAGGAATTCATCTCCTTACGCTCTACAAGCACATCCAAGGTGAAGCCAAACCTACATCCCATCCAGGTCATTCCCTTGGAACATGAAGTAGTTGGTGGGTTCCAGCCCCAGCTCTTCCCTCGAGCCGCTGAGGCCAACGAAGACGGTGAAACCGCCCTCACCGTGGGCCACCACGCGGAGCTGGGACTGGATCTCTGCAATGTGGAGGGAAAAAGGGGAATTAGAACTAGTCTTTCCTGGGGGAAATCAGGATTTTTAGGGTCCTCAGCCACAAAGAAGTGGTTTCTCCAATCCTGGTCCTTTCCCACCAAACCCTGACCCTTCCCACCCACACAACCATCCCCCTTCCACCCAGCTGTGACCCATCCACCTAACTGTGTCCCTTCCCAAGCACCTCTGTCCCCTTCTACCCAACCATTCCCCTCCCATCCTTGCCCCTTCCAGAAGATTTTCTGGCAATCCAGCATTAAGTGGACGTTCCATCAACTTCAGCTAATTTTGGGGCCCTGCACTGAGTTTTTTAGGGAATCCTTGCACCAAACCAGGACTTTGCAAACTACAGCCAATTTGGGCCAGTTAATCTAAGCTTAATAAAACCCCCCGTGAAGAAGTGAGTGGCCAGGGCTGGGTTTTGAGGGCTGTGGCACAGGAGCAACAGGGGGTTTGCCAATGTTAATTGATAAATCCGCTTTCTGATGAGGCTCAGGATGGGATTAACGCTGTAACCCCGTGCTCCGTAGCCAGAGCTGACGCGGGACCTGGCAGAGCCTGAGCCTCTGCTGGCAGCAGCCTCTCGTAGGTGTTGAAGATCCCGGCATCCGAAATGATCACGGGAGCGAAGATATCCACCAGATCTTGGCCTTTTTTGACACTCACACCTGGGAGGGAAAACCCAGAGGGAGAAGAATGAGGTGCTGGTAAAAGGAACCTCACCTTGGGGAGCAGCCCCACGCCCCATCCCAGGCTGGTGCTCACCACAGGCTCTGCCCTGGGGGTCCAGCAGGATCCTCTGCACCGGTGCCTTTCCAAAGACATTGCCTCCGGCCTTCCGGATCACGGGAATGGTGTGGAACGCGATTTCCCCAGCCCCACCCTTGGGGTACCAGGCGCCGTGGAGGAAGTGATTCACCAGGATGCTGTGCATGGAGAAGCTGGCCTTGGAGGGGAGTACACCTGGGAAAAGGGGCAGCCGAGGTGGGTTTGGGCAAATCTTGGGTTTGGAGCCCATCCTAACTATTTTAGGGTGAGGAACACCCTGGACATGCCACCGAGAGGAAGGTGAGAAACCTGGAGAAGGGAGGACGTTGGGTGTGGGTGTCCCCGTGGCAAAGCCCGTGATCACCAACCTGACCAAGCCATGGGGGGACCCAGGTGATGGGATGGAGAGAACAGGGAGGCTCAGGAACCTTCCCTTCTACAGGAACGATGTCACCCCATGGGGAAGATGAAGAAGGCAGAGGGAAAGAGATGGAGATGAACAATGGGGCCATGTCACCTGCCAGTGACCTGGGGGCAAGGATGCTGGCGAAGCATCCACCATAGTGTCCCTGCAAACCTTCCAAAAGCATGTAAAAAAGGGGGTTCTTACCTTTTTCCTTCTTCTAAAGGGTTTAACATCATCCCAGGGCCTCCTGGTCACCTACCGTAGGTGGGGAAGAGGTAGCTGAGGACAGCCCGGAGCTCAGGGTTGGGGGTGAGACCATCCACCACCTCCTTGAGGCTGCGTGAGGCCAGGTGGGAGAAGGAGCAGAGGCGTGGGAGCAGCCTGGAGCGGATCAGGAGCCCAGCCAGGAACCGTGGGAGCATCTTTAGGATCCCCAGCAGCACAACCCCGCGGCCAGTGCTCTGCAGGGAGAGCCTGGGGCTCACTGCGCAGGCCCAGGGGCTCAGAAATGCTCTAAAGATGCTCCAAAGCATTTTTTCCCCTTAAATTCACTGCTAGGCATCCTGAGGAGCTGGGAGTACTAGCTCCCGCAAAAACCTCCCTTAAAAAAATCTTCCTCAAAAAAGCTTCCCCACCAAAACTCCTCCAAAAAGGTCCTCCCAATAAACTCCCCCAAAAGCTCCCTAAATAAATGGTTCTTTAAATAAACTTCTTTAAAGAACTCTGCCCCAACTCCTTGAAGAACTTCTTCCTGAAAGAAATCTTCCTCGTGACACCGTGACGCTGCATTTTTGTGGCGGAAAGAGGCGATTTTGCGTGTGTTTCCCAATGCTTTGGGGTGATGCTTTACTCCCTGGGGGTGCCCAGTATCCAGGTGCCAGGGGGGCTCCCCTCTGTGTGATTCCCCTTGTTTTATTCCACCCAGATATGCCTCTACCTTCACCAACTGCTGGAATTCTTCGATGGCCGCTGCCTCCCCAGGGAACTGCTCCTTCAGCCTCCGGAAATATTCCCTCTTCCCAGAATGGATGTGGAAGGTCTTTCCAGCACCCTGGGGGTCCCCCAAAACCACGGCATCGTAGGTGGCTGGGAGCGGGGCCCACTCCAGCTGCCCATCTGTCAGCTGGTCCATCAGGAACCGCATCAGGGAGCCCTCCTGCATCTGCCCCACATAGTGGATCCCTAAAATAGACAATTTTTTTTCCTTTATTTTCCTCTTTTTTCTTTTATTTTCACCCTTTTTATTTTCCCACCCCAGAACGTATCAAACCCTCTTATTCATCCACTCCCACCCCATCAGCTCCATGTGGGAGGGAAAGGGAAAATCTGGGATACACCTGCCTCCCAACTGGGGTGAATGGCGCTGAGCATAGTGTTTTTAGCTGGTAATTTTGGAATTTTGTTACACTTCACTATTCATCTCTGCTGTAAATAATTAATCCTGGAGATACAGGGACATGCAGAGCCAGACTTCGTCCTGCCACAAGAAGTTTGCCAGCAAGATGTGTCCTGAGGTAATATCCCCCATGCTGGGAATTACATAGGGGCTGGATATGGGAATTTTGGGGGCTTTGGTATCCTACACCCAGAGGATTTTGGGGTGAAGAGCAGGAAAATGGTTTGTCTAATGCAAAGTGTGTGCTGGGGAGCCCTGGTCCTCACCCCAAGGGGTGCAATCCCCACCCTGGGGATATCCCATGCCCCTCCCTTGGATCTGGGGGGAATCTGGGGCCCCGAATCATACCAGTGTCAAACTCAAAGCCCTTCTCAGTGAAGGTGTGGCAGCAGCCCCCCAGCTTCCCGTGCTGTTCCAGCACCAGCACACGCCAGCCCGCCTTGGCCAGCAGTGCCGCGGCTGCCAGGCCACCGATGCCGCTGCCCACCACGATGGCATCGAGCCCCTGGGGCACCTTCTCTGCCGAGAACACTGCAGGGAGAGCAGGGCGGCACTAGGGGGGAGCCCCACAGCATGGGGGACCCCCAGAACCTCGGTGAGCGGGTGGCACCGCGGGGTGAGACTGGGGGGGACAGTGCGAACCCGGGGGGCTCAATGACACCCCGGGGGGCTCAATGACACCCCGGGGGGATCAGTGACACCCCGGGGGGATCAATGACACCCCGGGGGGATCAATGACACCCCGGGGGGATCAGTGACACCCCGGGGGGATCAATGACACCCCGGGGGGATCAATGACACCCCGGGGGGATCAGTGACACCCCGGGGGGATCAATGACACCCCGGGGGGATCAATGACACCCCGGGAGCGGCGCTGTCCCGGTAGATGATCCCACCCTGGGGGCAATGCTGTCCCGGGGGGCGATCACACCCCGGGCTGTTGATGGCACCCCGAGGTTTAACCCGGGGGTCCCGTACCTGTCTTGACCACGGTCCTGCGCACAGCCTTGTCGGTGACGAGCGGGGCGGGCGAGCGGCGGCTGTCGGTGGCGAACGGGTTGCGACTGGCCGGGACCCGCGGGAGCAGGAGGGAGAGGAGGGGAAGGAGGACGAGGAGGAGGAGAAGGGGGACGAGGAAGAACAGCGCCTGCAGCCACATGGTGCTGCGCCGTCCGGGAGTGCCGCTGTGCCCCGCGGAGCCAGAACGGAGACTGCGGGAACAGCGGGGACACGGACTCCGGGCAGGGGCGGGGGCACGGGGCTGGCACTGGGCACTGGGGGCGGGAACTGCCATTCTGAGAGCCGGGAACAGGAAACAGGAAACAGGCGCTGGGAGCCGGGGATGGGAGCTGGCACTGCTGTAGTGGGAGCTGGTAGTGGCATACTGGGACTGGGACTGGGAAGTGGCATTGGGCACCGGGAGCTGGTCCTGGACACTGGGAGCTGGGACTGTACAGTGAGAGCTGACACTGGGCACCAGGAGCTGGCACTGGGAACAGGCGACACCGGGAGTTGGCACTGGGATAATGGGAGCTGGTACTGACAGCTGGTAGTGGGACTGGGAACTGTCAGTGGGCACTGGCAGCTGGCACTGGGAACCGGCACTGGGCAGTGGCAGCTGGCACTGGGCAGTGGCACTGGGCACTGCGAGTGGTCGCCCCGCTGCAGACCCCGAAAGCCCCGAGCCCCGCTCTGGGTCCCTCCCCCGAATTTCGCCCCTCGCGTGCCTCCGTCCCCGCGTCGCGCGGTGCACGCCGGGCGCTGTAGTCCCGTGTCCCCTCCCTGGCGGGCGGCGGTGCGGACTACAGCGCCCGGCGTGCAGCGCGGCCGGGGCCGGGCAGGGCGGCGGCCTGGGGGAGCCTGAGGTGTCTGAGGGGTCCGGCGGGCTGAGCGGGAGCTGGAACGGGCTCCTGAGAGGTTGGGGGGCACTCAGAGTCTGGGAGCTGCTGAGGGCAGCACGAGGCTGCTCAGGGGTTGGGAGGCTGCTCAGGGACCGGGGGACCCCGAGCGGGTTGGGGGATTCCCGAGCGGCTGAAGGGGGCCTGGGAACGGCTTCTGAAGGGTGGAAGTGCTGAGGGCTGCAGGAGGCTTTCCAGGGATAGGAGAGTCCTGAGTGGCCCAGAGGGGTTCCTGAGGACCTGGGGTGGTTCTGGGGGTGTCAGTCGTCAGGACAGCCCCATTCCCACCATCACCCGATCCCCTCCTGTCCCGCAGGCCATGGACGGCGCCGGGGGCTCGGAGCGGCCGCAGGAGCAGCCGGAGGAGCGGCAGCGCCCACACCCTGGTGAGCTTTTCCTGCTTCCCTTGCATCAGTCGTGGTGTTTCCTTGTGGAAAAGTCAGCTGCGGGGCTCAGAGGGATCCCAGGGAGCAAGCTGGGGGATTGTCTCAGTCAAATCTGTCTGGTGTCAGATTATTCCCCAAATTAATGCAGGATAATCCTTGTGGTTCCCCAGGTGTCTCCAGTTGGGATTTTCCTTGGAAAAGAGGAAATACAGCCCCAGGGTGTACTGAGTGGTTTTGGGGGAAGGGAGGAAACCCCCCTGTTGAAAGACCCCCGAGCAATTCACCAGTCTTCACAGAAGTAATCGTGAACGCCGTTTATTTCTATCTTTAGCACACCTTTTATAGGGTTCTACAGGGTCTGCAGGCAGAGCAAGCTACTATTGGCTAACACACACAGTTTACATTTTTTCTCTTACACACAGGGATATTGTTTTGCTTTACTTTCTCTTCTGCATGAAGGTTTCAAGGACTTTAGCCCTTAATATCACGACTTATTTCAAAGGCTGGTTTGTGCATACAGGCCTTTACTAATATATAAAATATAGCAACAATTCCCCCTTTCTCTTTTTGCACAAACCAGGCTTTGGATAAGATAACACACAACTTAGACTGTCATCCCATTAACACTATAAGTAAAGTCTGTCCCCCTTCTAGCACAAGAGACCTCAACCATCCAGTGATGCCTCAGCTGGTGAACCAACTTCCAATGGGGTCACTCTTCTTTCAGGGCATGTAACCCATCCTGTAGCTGATGTAGCTGCTCATGGATGGAAGCTGAATGATCAGTAAGATCCAAACAGCACATGCCTTCAAACTCCTCACAACCATGTCCTTGTGCTAAGAGCAAAAGGTCAATTGCAACTTAATTTCATAATACTGAATGATGTACACTACTCACATCGGCTGAAAGCTCACTTAACATTGTGCATGTTAAGTTCAATTCTCCCTTAGTCTAACAAGCGAGCCTTTTTAGAGTGGCTAGGCCTTAATTCATTCAGGCTTCGCTTTGACTGTTTGATGTTCTTCATTTTGCTAGCTACATTCAACAATTGGTGCAAGCTTGGGTGGAACAAAGTGAGTTTCCCAAGATAACAGGGTCTTCTATGTGGATTAGCAGGAATCTAATTCCATGCTCTATCCTCACAGATTAGGAATATGGAACTAGGTAATCGCTTTGGTAATCGTCCTGTGAGATTGCACCACAAATAAAGGCATTACTTTCAATGGTAGTAATGAGATCAGCTATAGGGCTGACTGCAGCTCAGTGCTGCATTACTTTGTTGGAATGGCTTTTGTTGGGGGTTCAAACATTATCCATCCACCTGAGGTATTGGTGGAACTTAACAAATCTAATTCTTCTGAGGGTTGTCGTATTGAGAACTTTGGTAATTTTGCTTGCCAACAGGCTTCAAGTTGTCTTAATGTGAAGCCAACAGTGCGATTGCACTCTTGCAACATTGCCAATCAATTCAGTTGAGTCTCATCACTGATCAAACCTTTAAATGCTGGAGGATCCCATTCGGGACTCCCATGAGACAGGTGCGAAAAGATCTCCAGGTGTGGCTAAGCTCAAGCACATTGACCTTTGGCCAGTTCAATGTGCCAGAGTGACCCACATGTTCTGTCACTTTGGATGTTAGTTAGCAGACAGTTGGTCACGACTATACACATCACAATTACCATAAGCAGTTTACCATGTAAATGACACCATATTTGCAAACTCACAGCTAAAGCTTCAATCATTAAATGAACTTTCAAAGATGCTTACACTAGCTCTTGAAGGGAGAATACTTATACTTTATACTAACATAGCAATTACTACACAGGCTAAACACTTTATCTTAAACTATCATCTAACTACCTTTAACACACGTGCTCTGGTATATATGTAATCTAAGCGTGAAAGCAATTTGCTGAAAGGGTAAACACGCAACTACAATTTGCTTATATACAGTTAGATGGAGCCTCTACACTTCTTAGATCTTCTGCAGAATTTCTCCAGCACAATTCAGTCCTGGAACGTTCACTGCTCCCGTGATGTCAGCTGGCAGCTGGTCAGTGACTGAGGGCTTTGATGTTCAAGTTGTTCTTCAGATCCTTCTAAATCTCAAAACAAAGGATACCTGAAAAATTGGTAGAGACACAACATCATAATATCAACATACAAGTTCTGTTGGTAAGCTGTCTGTATAGTGTTCAGACACAACTGTGTCCTGACAGGTCCACTTCTGATCCATGTCTGGAGTACCACGGCTGTGTGATGACATCTCTGTTCACTGGAACCACTCTAGAACCGCTCCAGAACAGTTCCCCGCTCTAGAACCGCTCTAGAACCGTTCCCCGCTCTAGAACCGCTCCAGAACCGCTCCAGAACCGCTCCCCGCTCTAGAACCGCTCTAGAACCACTCTAGAACCGTTCCCCGCTCTAGAACCGCTCTAGAACCGCTCTAGAACCGCTCCCCGCTCTAGAACCGCTCTAGAACCGCTCTAGAACCGTTCCCCCGCTCTAGAACCGCTCTAGAACCGCTCTAGAACCGTTCCCCGCTCTAGAACCGCTCTAGAACCGTTCCCCGCTCTAGAACCGCTCTAGAACCGCTCTAGAACCGTTCCCCGCTCTAGAACCGCTCTAGAACCGCTCCCCGCTCTAGAACCGCTCCAGAAGGACCCCCATTTTCTTAAAAAAAAATAAAAATGAGATGTACTTCTGTTATAAACATCAACATTAACACAAAACCATATACACAATCAATAAGAACCTATACCGGCTAAAAATCAATTAAATCATAAACATTATTAATAACATATGTAATATAAAACTACTATTAATTACTAAAACACTGCACCAGCATCCCATAGTTAGCAAACAAACAGAAACAAAAAATCAGTGAAGGATTGGATAATCATCTCTGGAAATGATTCTCCAAGCCCACTTCAAAATTGATCCAGCTGTCATATCAATAGTGTCAAATTGTTGAGTCAAAAAGTGACTCAAATCCTGTTTTGGTACAGAAAACATCTGGATCTGCTGGCAAACATTCCATCCAGGTAAAGTCAAGGCTTGGCCAGGGCCTGGCTTTAAACTGGAAAGATGCCTCTTAACATATTTCTAGAACAAGGTTCTCAATAGCAGCAGCTATGAGATGCTTACAGCACAGCAAACTGTTCAAATGCATTTGTACAAATCAAATGATCAGAAGCCTTAGGTACCAGACCAATTAAACCATGCAGCAGTTGGTTTAATCTGAAGCCTCTCCCATGGCAGCTGATCCTCAGCAATGGTACACCTTCTTAAAATTCTGGAAACACTGAAAAATAAGAAAGCTATAACAAACAAAAACTGCAGAGATTGCAACAAATAATAGAACTCCCGATGAAATCAAGGGTGTCACAGACTGCATTCACTTCTATCCACAAGCAGGTGCTCACCAGTGTTCCATCACAGCTGTTTCAGTTGTGGCTGTCTTCCTCTCTCTAGGAAAATAACTATACTTTGCAGTTTAAACCAGTGTCTCCAATAAAACATAAAACAATTTAAATTAAACAATATTTAAACCTAACAATAATTATTTATGACAAAAGGAAATAAACTTAACCTTAAAAGAATATCTAAGTTATAAAACTTAACTTAAAAACATTCAAGCCTAAACATTATAAAACTTGACTATCCTTAATTCTATTAACACTTAATCTATATTAAATAAAAACTTAATCTTATTCTGTTACTACAAAAAGCAACTAAAAGTTTGATATATACCTTTTAAACACAATATAACAATAACATGGATCCACTATAGAAATTATAAAACTGTAACAAAGACATCACAATTCTGCGTCACCTAGTTTTGAGAATAACCCACAATAACTGCAAATGTTACTAAAAATACTTATTCATAACAGGAATTTACCTAGTATATGCTTAAATTGGTTAGGATTTTAAAGTGGCAGTTTTTCTAGAGAAAAACCACAACAACATGGGATTTGGCAGGTTGCCATTTAGCTTTTATAGCACTTTTCAAGAACATCAAGTCCAATTTTTAAACTAAAATCCAAAATCCAAATTGGTATATATGCAGTTATATGTGTTTTATATAACAAAAGAACTCACATTAAAATTACCTTATTAAAATTGTGGAAAAAACAAGCAAATAGATAATACATGCTCTAACTTAACTTTATCTTGTACAGTAAAGTTCTCTTAACTAATTATTTTTTAAGCCACAAATCTCTTCTGTAGATAACACTAATTGGAAGAAGGTTTTCCTAAAAGCTGTAAATCACACCATATTTTAATCTTAGGTTCTAAGACCAATTATTGCAAGGCAACTTCTCTTAAACACTTTTTCTCCTTTTTTTTCTTTCTTTTTTTTTTTTTTTTTTTTTTAACTTTCAAAGAATTACAATAACTTCTCTAGTAAAATCCTAAAATCTGTAATTGCATGAACTCATAATTACTTCAAACACAAAATTAACTCTAAAAGGATATATAAAAACATTTTGAAAACCCAATAAATCATGACTTTTTAACAAACTGGGTACTATCCCGCTGCTTTTTCTTAGAGAGGGAGCGGGGGGTGAGCTGCCCACTCTGCTGCCGCTGCAGCTCTGCTCTTATCTTCCTTCACATTCTCTGCATACTGCCACAGAGAGGAAAAACGGAGAGAAAGAAAAAAAAAACCTCACAAAGTTAACTTTAACAAATGCAGTTTTCTCTCAATCTCTCTTGTTGTTCGCCGATAGAGGAAAAAGGGGCACGATTTTAAAAAAGCAGGCGATGTTACCGAAAAGTCTCTCACGGCCAGGTGGTAACAGCGGTGATCATTGCAGTTTATCAGTGTGGCCTTGGAACTTTTCTTGCGCTGCTTCTACCCCCAGGGTGCCTTTGCTCTCTGCACACACCTCAGTGCTCCCCCATGTCCCCCTGGTTCGGGTGGAAACCAGTGAAAATTTGGCTTCTTTTCTTCCAGGGTGGTAAAGATGGAACTTAAATAAGATTGTAATGTTAAAAGTGACTCCAAAAATGAAGCAAATAGTTCCGGATGTATCACATCCTGCCATAACTGAACAGATTCTATTCGTTGTTTCAGCGTTCGCTGTGGAACTTTTTTTTTCTCATTATTTTCTTCTCTTTGACTCTCCCTCCCTCTCTCCAAGGGCAGCATAGATAGGAGAGCTTGCCCAGCAGTGGGAGGTAAAGGCATCTGCCGCTGTGACGCAGGTAGAATTACGGGGCTCACAGCCTCAGCATATCTCACTTTTCTGGTTTTTAAGGTATTAATTACAATCTGCCAAGTTCGACCTACAGACACAGTGTCCTTGCTCTTTTCCGTAATTGCCGTTTCCCATATCAGAGCCGATATATCAGTCCGTTCTTGCACCGCAAAAAGCAGTGTGAGCACTGCAAATGCTCATGACAATTAGCCCATATAATGAGCATCTCCAGGTCCTTTTCCTGGGCTGCTTCGCCTCGTTTAACGAGGATGCAGAGAAGCAGTTTATCTGCCGCCGCAAATCCGCCATGCTGACGGCAACCCGCAAGCCGGAAGGTCGCGATCCCTCTCACACGCACTTGCCTTTGGGCCCCCCCAGCAGCCTGAATTTCCACGTCCAACCGCTCCGCGTCTCACCGCGCTCAGGCTGCCTATCCAGTGCCGATCCAAGCCCACGACGTCTAACGGCCAGATCCACTCCGCTGACCCCAAGGCCCCTCTGCCCGCAGGGGTGTCCCTGGTCGGGCGCCAGATGTTGAAAGACCCCCGAGCAATTCACCAGTCTTCACAGAAGTAATCGTGAACGCTGTTTATTTCTATCTTTAGCACACCTTTTATAGGGTTCTACAGGGTCTGCAGGCAGAGCAAGCTACTATTGGCTAACACACACAGTTTACATTTTTTCTCTTACACACAGGGATATTGTTTTGCTTTACTTTCTCTTCTGCATGAAGTTTTCAAGGACTTTAGCCCTTAATATCACGACTTATTTCAAAGGCTGGTTTGTGCATACAGGCCTTTACTAATATATAAAATATAGCAACACCCCCCCACTCCATGTCTGCCACCCAGATCTGACTCCTGTACCTCTTCCCTTGGGCAGGGATCAGCGAGGAGCAGCGCCAGGCCCAGGAGGAATGGGAGGCTCTGGAAGTGATCCAGTCAGGTACTGGGACTAACAGAGGCCTGGCAACTGGCAAGGTCCAGGAAAAGGGAAAGGAGCTGTGTCCTGGAGGGCAGGATGGGTGGGGGAGAAGCTGGGGGTGTTATTTGCGATGGAGGGGGTGGGAGGTTCCATTTTCCCCTTGTTCCCCACACTTTCAGTCTCCTGGAATCAGGGATGATTCGGGGGGGGAGTCAGGGGTAAGTGGAGGTCTTACCCACTCCCTGCCTCCCTGCAGGGTTGGGGGGCACCTCAGGCGCGCCCCTCCCTCCGATTTCCTTCACTGAGGCGCTGCAGCACTTCCAGAGCGCGGAGCTCTTCGAGAGCCGGGTACGGCCGGGCTCCGGCTCCTGCTCCTTGCTGGGAGTGTAGGAAGTAGGAGTTGGGGGCACCAGCCCCCTCCCCCTGCCTCTGGCCGCGTTCCCTGATGGGTTTGGGCTGTTTGTCCTGCAGGGGAAGGTCCGGACACCAGGGCGCCGGGGGATCCTGACCGCCCTGCTCCGCTGCCTCCGCGGGCCCCCCCAGCTCCGGCCGCAGCTCCGGGGAGAGCAGGAGCTGGTGCTGGCCATGGCACAGTGTGAGTGGCCCCAGGGTGCCCTTTGTGCCCTGCTGGATCTCATCCCTGCTTCCTATGGACACAGCTCCAGGTGGGAGCCCTCTGGCTCCATGGCCTTTCTGCCCCTCTGTCCAGGGGCAAACGGGATGGGAATCACCCGGTCCCTTGGTGTGAGGGCGTCCCACGCACATGGAAACCCTGGGCCTGTGGGTTTGGGGGCTGAGTGGCCTTTTCTGGTCACCAAGGGAGTTTTTAAGGTGCCAGGCTGTGGTTTTTAGGTGCTGTGAGGGCATTTTTGGAGGGTGTGGGTTTGGTTTTGGGCACTGAGGGACATTTTCTGGGCAGTGTTTTTTAGAATATTGAGGGGTGAGTTTGGGATCTTTTGAGTGCCAAGAGGCATCTTTTGGGTGCTGAGGGGTGTTTTTGAGAAACCAGGGGGATTTTTAGAGTGCCACGGGGCATGGGTTTGGCTACTGAGGGTTTTCGGTGTCAAGGGGCATTTTTAGGTAACAAGGGGGTTTTTTTTGGAGGATGTGAGATTGTTTTTTTAGATGCCAAGGAGTGTTTTTTGGGGCCAAGGGGTGTTCTTGGGGCACTGAGGGATGTTTTTTAGACCCCAAGAGTGTTTTCAGCCAGCTGGGTGTTGGCTCTGTCCCTGCAGGTGCCCTGGATGACTCGGAGCGGGTGCACATGCGGATCCTGCAGACCATCTACCAGCAGCTGACACGCTCCAGGCTGGGCTGCCCGCGCTATGGAGCACACTGGGAGGAGTTGGGCTTCCAGGGTAGGAGAGGGAGCAACCCTCTGCCTTGGGAGATCCCCAGGGCCATTCCCAAAATCCATTCAAACCTTCCTTGGAGTAACTCCCTTCTGTCCCAGCTCCCTCAGCCACTCCCTGTGCTCCAGACCCAGCTCCACTGGCCTCCCTTGGACATGCTCCAGCTCCTCAGTGTCCTCCTTGGACCCCAAAACTGATCCCAGGTTTTGATCACCTCTCCATATCCCTACAAAATTCCCAAGGGCACTCTCAATCCCTTTATCCATAGAAGAATTAAACCAAACTGGCCCCAGTGCAACGCCTGGACTGGTTGGCTGGGTCATCCCAGTACCGTGTTCCTGAAAAGGCTGATAGCACCTGGAAAAGTGTGGGAATGGGAGGTGGCTAGTTAATGCTCAGATGAGCGAGATGATGGCCCCATTAGGGAAACTGCCTGAAGGATTCTTGGACTCTGGAAGTGCAGTGCCAGGGAATAAACAGCCCATGGAAGTGGGAAGGTGACAGGGAGTGACTCCATGCTGTCGCTCACCTTCCCAGGTGCGGATCCCGGGACTGACCTGCGTGGGACGGGAATGCTGGGGCTGATGCAGATCCTGTTCTTTGTCCTGGATTCTCGGACTTTGCCACTGGCACGGGAAATTTTCCGGCTCTCCCAGCATGAAACCCAGGCATGACCTTCCCCCTCCTCCCTGCCAAGGGGGTCTCCCTTGGAATTCCTGCTCTGGGAAAGGGAAGGACAAAAACCTTCTCTTCTGAGTTTTTTTTGGGGATGCTGAGCCAGAGGGGAGGAGAGTTTTCCATCTGAGCTTCCATAATGCTGCAATTCTGGTTGTTTTCCAGAATTTTCCCTTCTGCATCATGTCGGTGAACATCACCCGGATTGTCATCCAGGCGCTGCAGGAGGAGCGGCTTTCCCGGTGAGGGGGGTTGGTTTTGGAGCCTCGAGCTGCGTTGTGGGTCCTTCCCCATTCCCAGGATGTGGCTGAGCTCTCTCCCCCTTTGCAGGGAGTGCAACCAGCGGCACCAGGTGATCGGGGTGCTGAACGACCTGTACGCCGCTGCCTTCCTGCAGCTCTCCCGCCTCTGGAGGCGGCAGCAAGGCACCATTGCTGACGCTGGCTTCTTCCTCAAGGGTTTGTCTTCCTGGGTTTTCCTTCCCCAGTTTTCCTTGGGGAGACAATCTCTGGACAGCAACCTCAAAACACCTCCCGCTGTGTTCTCAGCACATCCCAGCTTAATGCCAAGGCCTGTAATGCCCAAAAAATCCAAACATTCACAGTTTAATCCTCAAACTGAGGTTTTTCCACAAATTTTCCCTATCCCAGTGCTTCAGGGGGTGTTTTTACTCCCATTTTCCACCCCAGAGGGATGCTGTGACAGGGTGGTTAAAACTGAGTGGGGCTGCAGACACTCCCTGCTCAGGCTGGCACTGACTGGGCTTCCTGTGCTTCCTCATCCCAAGGAAAGCGTGAGCATGCCCTTACCCGAGGGAAAATGTTGGGACACCTAATGTACTGGACCCTTGACACCATGCAGGCCCTGCTTCCCTCAACGTTTTCCCCCTCTGACCTTTCCAGAGCTGGAATTATCCACCAAAAAGAAGCCAAGGCAGCTGCTGAAATCCCTGGAAGCCTACCTGAGCTGTGGCCTACAGCCTCCCTCCCCTCTGTCCTCCCAGATCCACTTCACTGGCATTTGTGACCCTGGGGCAGAGCTGGAGGGAGATTCCCGGCTGATCTGACAAGGACTGGGACACTGCATAGGGAGTTCTGCTGGTGGATCAGCCCTTGGAGGCAGGCACACCACTGTTCCCCCTGGGAAAGGCCGGGAGAGGTCACGGAGCTGGGATCTTGTGTGCTTCAGGTGGAATTCTCTGGAAGCGAAGGAGGAAGAGGTGGTGGAGCAGATTCTATGATTCCAGCCTGCCGCTGGGATAGTCCCTGTCTCCATCCCAAATTGAGGGTCCCACCTGGGTCCTTGCCCTCCCCAGCTGGAGCTTGAAGCTGGTGCTGAGTTCCTGGATCCCATCCTGGCTCCAGCAGTGCCTGGAGTGGGTGATCCCCCACTTTGGGCTGTGGGAGAACCCCCAGGGTCACTGTGGGGTGTCAGCACCCAAAACAGTGATTAAAGGGAGGAGATGAGGGATCTGGTGGAAAAGAGGTTTGGATTTGCCACTGGACTCTGGGGAAAGGTGAACTGGGGGTGCCCAGAGTCCACTTTGGGGTGAAAAAGGTGCTGTGGAGGAGAGAAATGAGGGTTGAGAGCCCCAAGAAGGAGGAGGAGGCTTATTCCCTCCCTCTGGGAGCAGCTCAGGGCCAATGTTTGGGAATGTCCCCAGGCCCCTAAAAATGGGGAAAAGCAGCCCCCAAAGCCCAAATCTGGAGGGAAATGAGGGGTTTGGGGGAGAGAAGTGGGAGCTGGGCTGAGAATGGAGCGTTTTGGCCCCAGTTCCCCTGAGAGAGAGATGATTCCTGAGGGGTGGGAATGCTCCTGAATGGAAAAAAATAAATGGCGAAAAAAGAGCCTGAAGTTGGGGTCTGCTCTCCTGATCTTGAATTATTGTGGAAATTGAAGGGGGAATCCTTTTCAGGTGTTTTGGGGGAACAAAGATGTGGGGTGGGGATGGGAATGCCAGGAAGGGGGAGGATGTGCAGGTGGGATGCAGTGACCGGGGAGGGATGAGGGGAAGAGGTGGAGGTGACACTGGGGGAGTCTTGCACCTGTGGAAACATATTTGGGAGTGGGATCTGGGATAAGGGGGGATAGAAAAGACAAGAAAAAAAGGAAAAATAATGTGTTCTATAAAAGGAGGAGAAAAACCAAAAAAGAAATAGAAAGGACAAGGAAAAAAGGAGGGAAAGAGGCCCCAACACCCTTTCCCTAGTTTGTTTGGGTTTTTTATTTTATTTATTTGTTATTGTGGCTATTTTGTTTTTCGTCTTTGCTTGTTTTCCCCCTTTTCCCTGGCATTCCCATCCCGTCCTTTATCGCAGGTCCCGGGTACCGCTCCCAGGTGTGGTCCCGCAGGTGCAAGGCCGCCACCCCTCCCCGGGTGAATCGGGGCCTCTTTGGTGTTTCCAGGCCGCTGCAGCCCCCGGGTTCGGAGGTGTGGGAGGGACAGGGCCCCGGGGCTGCTGGCCCAGGGGGTGCCAGGGATCCCCCGGTGGCCGTGGGGGCTGTCCCGGGCGGTTCCAGCGGGGCCGGTTCCGGCCGGGCTGCCCGGGGGCGGAGCGGGGCCGGGCCGGAGCGCGGTGTCTGTGGTGAGCGGGGCCGGGGCCGGGGGGCTGCGACCCCCGAAACTCCGCAGGGCTGGGGGGGGGCGTGGGCCCGCTCTGAGGGTGACCCAAAGGGTCCATGGGGGCTGTGGTGCCTGTGCGGGGAGTGCTGCGCCCACACCTCGGGCCTGGAGGGCCCGTGTGGGCTGTGTTCCCTCCATCGGGCCTGGCGGGCCCGTGTGGGCTGTGTTACCTCCATCGGGTCTGGCGGGCCCGTGTGGGCTGTGTTACCTCCATCCCGTGTGGGCTGTGTTATCTCCATCGGGCCCTCAAGGGCCCGTGTGGGCTGTGTTATCTCCATCGGGTCTGGCGGGCCCGTGTGGGCTGTGTTACCTCCATCCCGTGTGGGCTGTGTTACCTCCATCGGGTCTGGCGGGCCCGTGTGGGCTGTGTTCCCTCCATCCTGTGTGGGCTGTGTTATCTCCATCGGGCCCTCAAGGGCCCCTGTGGGCTGTGTTCCCTCCATCGGTCTCTTCAGGGCCGGTGTAGGCTGTGTTATCTCCATCCTGTGTGGGGTGTGTTCCCTCCATTGGGCTCTCCAGGGCCCGTGTGGGCTGTGTTCCATCCCTCAAGGAGGGGATGTGGAATGTGGGGTGCCAGGGTGGGCTCTGCTGTCCCCCCCAGTTCCATAGGAGCTGTGGGGTATTAATCCCCCCCCAGGTCCCTCCAGGCTGTGTGGAGCACACGTGGGGTCCCTTTCCCAGCCCCTGTTCTGTGTGTCCCAAACCTCTCAAAATCCCCTTTTCCACCTGTTTGTGTCTACAGGATTTTTCCCAGGACCTTTGAGCACTAGTTCTCCCCAGTTTGGGGGTGTCCCCCCAGCCATGACATCCCCCAGGGTATGTGACACCACAGGGATCCTCTGTGCCACCAGCCTGCCCCTTGTGGATCCTCTCCAAAAAATACCAGGGTCCCCTCATTTTCCCTCCCCTCATTTTCCCCTTCTTTTCCTCTCCCCCAGCTCTATTTTAACCCTAATTTACTTTTCCCCCCCCCTTTTTTTTTTAGGAAATAAAATTTGTTCATCCTACCCCTCAGAAAGTCGGGGGGGGGGGGGGAATCCTAATTTGGGGGCCAAGGAATTGGAATCCCAGTGTTCCAGGGTACCCCCTGACTCTGGAGGTGGAAAGGGCTGATGAGGGGTCTGGGGTCTCCCCAGATTCCACTGAGCCCCCTCAGGCCCATATTTCCCAGCTGATTCCACTGGATCTGGGTTAATCCCACTGGATCTGTGTCTGTGAGAGAGAGAAAACCCTGTGCCCAATCTTGCTGGGGTGCTGATCCCCCAGAACCAGGTTGATCCAGGTACAAACAGTCACCAAAATGTGCCACCAGCTTGTCCCAGCTAAAATTCCTTTATTCCTTGCCATTATTGAAACCCTCCACATCACAAACCAGTTTTGAGATGTATCCACCCACATTTGGCATCCCCAGATGCCCCTTCCCATTGTTCTTTTGCCCCTCAGATTCAAACATGGATCAGCCACTCGGGCCCAAAGCTGGAAGTTTTCATCCCATTCCTGGGCAAATACCACCACCCTGTTTCGGGGCGCTGCTGCCAGACCTGCACCCCCAGGAGCTGGGTAGGAGAGTTTGGGATCCTGGGATGCCGAGGATCTGCACTTGCAGGGATTGATCCCGTTTTTCCTGCCAGGATGGATTCTATCCCAAGGATCTCGCTGCTCTCGGGTTCCGCGATGTCAGCCGTGTGACAGAGGCAGACACGCGGTGAGGATGGATGAGCTCTGTGCAGAAAACACCTGGAAAACCACTTTCCCCCCATATTTCACCAAAGTTCCTGTGGGAATCCCTCTCCATCCTCTCCAGTTCCTCATTATCACAAACTGAGCTCATTAATCAATTTTGGGAGGTTGGAAGTGGCATCTCTGAGGGCTTGGGCTGTGCTCCAGTCCTGGAATTGAGGATTTGGGGTCATGCCTTTAATTGTTTGAGCAAAAATTGGAATTTTGGTGGGAAGAACATGGAGGTGGAGGGTTGTTCTTTTCTCTGGCTCACAGGGAAAATGGAAAACAGACACTTCCTCCTAGAAGGAGAAATCCCTGGTGCCTCAGCATTTCTGGCTGTGAAATGGGGAGAAAAGTCCTGAATCTGGCAGAGGCAGTCTGGGGGGTCTGATCCTGGTGGAAAAGCTCCCCCTGCCCCGCCAGGATGTCACCGTGTGTCCCCTCCAGGTTCCGGGGCTGGCTGGTCCGTAGGGTCTGTGGATTCCTCGCAGCCTGGGAATGGGAAATTCCAGCAGAGACCCCCGGGGAGCTCCTGGTGCGGATCTGCAGCAGCAGGAGGTGGGTGGGAGCTGCTGGGGCCGTCCCAGGATCACCCTCACCCAGGAGGGGCTGGGGATCCTGTTTGGTCCCTGGATCCCAGGTTGGTGTGATCCTGGAATCCACCGAGGCTCTCTGGGTCCCAACATGTGGGTTCTGGGTGCTCCCCTCTCCCATCCTCTCCCCAGGGTGCAAGATGCTGCCTCTGGCCGGGACCCTGGATCCAGAGGGGATGAGGGATCCCGGCGGTGCTGGAAGAACGAGATTTCCCGGATCCTGGGGGAAATCCAGGCCCCGCTCTCCCCTCTGCTGCTGAGGTCATGGATCTTTTGGAGAAATATTCTGGGATTCTCTGGGGGAGTGGGTGCAGAACCTTTTGGAGATATTCTGGGATTTTGGGGGGATGCACATGGATCCCTTGGGTGATTATCTGGGATCCTTTGCAGCAATGCTGTGGAATACTTTGGGGGATATTTTAGGGTCCTTTGGGAAATGCACACAGATCCTTCAGCTGGCTGCCCTTGGGGTCCTCTGTAGCTCCTGGGGCCATTCCCCCAATTCCTTCTGAGGAGCTGGAGTGGGAAAATCCAAACCCTGCAGGAAGGAGAGAAGCAGAGAAAACTTTCCTTTTCCCTTTCCCATCCCAGTACTGACAGCTGGGAATCTGGGGCTTCATTGCTTGTCTGATCCAGTGGGAATAAAGAGTATTTCTGAACCGTTAAAGGGAAGGTATTGGGGATCCCAAGGTGGGACAGGAAGATGGAGGGAATGCAGGATTCCTGATGGCAGCTATGGTTGCCAGTGGAAAGGAGGATGTCTCATCACATGCAACCTTTCCCGTGTGATAAAAGTGAGAATTTTGAGCAGGAATGGGTTGGGAAAACTGAGGCAGGGAGGGTTTGGGGAAGCCCCATCCATGGCAGAGTTCCTCATTCCCAGTTTTCCCACAGGCTGTGCCACTGGCTGCTCCCCAAGCTCCTGACCCGTCTGTTCCTGAGCGTGCAGCTGCACCGGGGGCAGCTGGAGATGGTGCTGCGAGCTGCCAGGACGGTACGGAGCCCAGGGGCCCGGCCGGGCACTCCCAGCCCCTGGAACGCTGGGAATTCACCCCAGGATCCCTCGCTTGCAGCCCGAGGTGCCGCTGGTGTTCCTGTGCAGTCACCGGTCCCAGGTGGATGCGCTGCTCCTGTCCTTCGTGCTTCTCTCCCAGAGGATTGGGCTGCCCAGGGTGATGGTGGGCGCCTGGACGAGCCCTCGCCTCAGGTAAGGCAGCGCTGTGGGATATTCCCAGAGGATCCAGAGGGATGCAGTAGTTGCCCACAGTGTCCTTCCCTCACCAGATCCCTGCTCCAACGCCTGGGAGGGATTTTCCTGCCTTCAGGAATGGCACAGACACGGAGTGCCCGGGATGAGGAGCTCCCGGGGGCTGTGTTGGATACGGTAGGTGCAGTTTGGGCTGAAAAATCTCTCTGGAGTGTCTGGGGAGGTGCTGGCAGCTCCCAGTACTCCCAGTCTCTCCCCAGTACGTCCAGGAGCTGCTGCAGAGCCGCCAGCCCCTCATCCTCTTCCTGGAGGAGCCCCCAGGCTCCCTGCAGCTGGCAGACCCTGCCCGGTGCTGGCTGCTCCGTGTGCTCCGGGCCCTGCGGGACCGAGCTGTGCCTGACGTCCTCATCGTCCCGGTGGGAATTGCCTATGATGTGGCTCCCGGCACAGTGGAGCAGGATGAATTGGTGAGAGGGGGCCAGGGGGCTCAGCAGTGCTCCCCCAAATCACTGGCACTGTCCCTGGGAATCAGCGTTCCCCAAAACCTCTAGGAAGCACTGTTCCCCTAAATCTCTGGGAAGATCCCAAGGGAGAGGCATCACCCCAGATCTCTGGGAGCATCCCTGGGGAGTGGCATCCCCCCAAATCTGCCATTAAACTCTTAATGTCATCTCCTGGCAGCCCCCTCAGCCCCTTGGGATCGGCACGTGTCTCCGGGCAGCGTTCCAGGCCCTGCGCCGGCACCCTGGGTGTGCCCGGGTGGATTTCTCTCAGCCCTTCTCCTTACGGGTACGGCAGCTGCGGATCCCCCTGGATCCATCCCGGCACTGGGAGACTGTTCCTGGGGTGTTGGTGGGGTTTGAGGTGTCTGGGGGGATCGAGTGAATCCATCCTGGGGATCCCGGGATCAATTGAGCTCATGATGCTGAAGGCTGTGAGCACCCACAGGCTCCTTCATCCTCATTCCCAGGAATTTCTGGACAACAACCTCGTTGGGCCAGTCCTCACAGGGAATCATCCGGAGCAGCTGCTGCTTCCCACCATCCTGGGCAGGCGGTGAGGAGCCGAGCCCCAGGCAGTGTTTCCCCTTGGATCTCTGCTCCTGGCTTCTCTCCTCACCTCTCATCCTGACTCCTCAGCCCGCTGGATGTCGGGAATGTGGGGACTTTGAGTCCCAGCTTGGGGACTGAAGAGGAGACTTTGGTGACGGCGCTGGGGCTGCACGCACTGAGTGGTGAGGGGCTTTCCTGCATCCCTTGGGATGGCATTCCCTGCTTGGGAATGGGCTGGAGGTTAATCCCCTCTGGAACACGAGTCCTTCTCCCCACTGCAGATTCCAGCACTTGCTCTGCCATCACGGCTGTGGGAATCACTGCGGCGCTGCTGCTCCACAGACACCAGGAGGTGGGATAAGTTTTCCATCTTTCCCTTCCCTCAGAACAGCGTTCCCAGCAGGACTCCCCCTTTCCCATGGCCAGTGGGAATCGCGCTCCTTTCCCTGGGAGCAGCATTCCAGGAGTGATCACCCTCTTTTAACAGGGAGTCCTAATGGGCCTCACTCCTCAGAGCAGCATTCCCAGTGGGAATCACCCCCTCTTTCCCTCCGAACAGCATCCCCAGCAGAATCCCGCTTTGTTTCCCCAGGTGGTGCTGCTGCCCCGGCTGATGTGGGATTTCTCAGAGCTGCTGGAGCAGCTCCTGCTGCGGGGCCGGGCCGTGGGGTTCTCGGGGCAGCTGCGGGCGCTGGTGGGGCACAGCCTGCGGCAGCTGCAGCCCCTGCTGGCTCCACACCTGCCGGGGCCCCCCAGGGCTGCTCTGGGGCCCCCCAAGGCCTCGGCCCGGGCACGGCTGGGGCGGCTGGCAGGGGGTGTCCGGCACCACCTGGCCAGGGAGGCCGTGGGTGGTGAGTGGGGACACCAGGGAGGGGGGACGGGGTGACACTGGTGGCACCAGGGAGCGGGGATGCCACGGGAATTGGTGACACCAGGGCTTAGAGGCACTGGGGGCATCTCTGACACCGGGAATGGGTGATGGCTGCAGTTTGGAGAACATCAGGAGTATTGTTTATATCGTGGGGTTGATGACACTGGGATTTGGGACACCAGGGATCGGTGATG
This sequence comes from Periparus ater, assembly GCA_032357785.1. Lineage (NCBI taxonomy): Eukaryota > Metazoa > Chordata > Aves > Passeriformes > Paridae > Periparus > Periparus ater. Next base: position 5,546,984 of record CM063629.1, on the reverse strand, counting down.
CCAGGGAGATTGGTGATATCAGGGAATTCAGTGTCACCAGGGTAAGTGGCACTGGGGAAATTGGGGATGCAGGGGATTATTGACGCTGGGGAATGGGGAAGGGGGGGATTGGGGATGGCAGAGGTCAGGGGAGTTTGGGACACTGAGGATTTGGGATGCTGGAGTATTTGGTGACTCTAGGACTGATGACAACCCTGTCCCATCAGCCTGTGCCATCCGTGCCCTGCTGCTGGAGGTGCTGCCAGTCCTGGGGCCCCCCTCCAGCCTCACCAGGATCGTGCTGAGCCGGGATGAGCTGCTCCGCAAGATCCTGGAGCTGCTGCAGCTGCTGCCTCTGACCCTGCTGGGGCTCCAGGTGGGCACACGGGGGTGGTGTGTCATCCCCAACACTGCTGGGTCTGCAGGTGGGGATTCAGGGATAGCCTGACACCCCTTTCCTGTGTCCCCAGCCCTGCCAGCCTACAGACTGCCACAGCCTGGACATCCTGGACAAGCTCATCCTTGGGGGGCTGCTGGAGGAGGAGGAGGTGGGTGACACCCCAAGACCTCTCCTGGGGCACAGGGACAGGGTGGCTACGAGGTGAGGTGACACCCTGTTGTCCCCATAGCCAGACAGTGAGCGCTGGGGTTGTGACGTGGCCCCCCAGGGCTTCTTGCGGGGACGTTCCTTGGGATCCTTCACTGATGACAGCGACAGTGACAGCGAGCACAGGGTCCCCAAGCAGTGCTACAAGGTACGGGGGGCTCCCCCCACTGCCCCCCAGGCTGGGGGAAATGTGGTCTCCCCCAAATCTGGCTGTGTATCCCCCACAGCTCAGCGAGCCCCAGGGCTTCCCTGGATTCCTCCTCTTCCTCTGCCGCCTCCTGAGCCCCATCCTGCAGACCTACAGCCGGGCTGTGGAATTCCTGGAGAGACCCCCCTGGCCCCAGCCCGGTAGGACCCCCCCGAAGGGGGAATCCCTTGGGACTCCCTGGGGCCACTGAGGCACGGCTGCAGCCCCCAGGAGGTGGGATCTGACACCCCTCCCCATTGCAGAGGCAGACTACGTGGAGGCACTGCTGGAATTCCTGGCTGAGGATGAGGATGGTGAGTCAAGGTGGAGGGGTCTTGCTTTTAGGGTTCAGTGACCCCCAAACCAGGCTAAGGGTTCATGAGAGGTGGCTTTTGGGGGTTCCCCTGGGATCTCTCTCCCCACAGGGTATCCTGACAGGAGCCTGGCCCTGAGCTCCCTGCAGAGTTTCAAGGACATGGGGGTAAGCACAGCTCCTCCAGCCCCCTAACATTTTGTTGCCCCCTCTCTCCCGCCCTGACCTCCCTGTGCCCCCCCAGGTACTAGAGGAGCTGCAGTCCCCCACTGGACACCTCCTGCAGCTCTCCCAGCCTTTCCAGTCTGCTTTCAACCGAGAGAAACTGGGAGCCTTTATCCACCAGTTCACCCAGCTGTAGACCCATAAACGGGGCACAGTGACCCAGTGGCTCGTGGATTTATTGACCTGTGCGGGCAGGTGGGGTCTGGGGCGTCTCTCCACCATCAGACCACCCGGTTGCAGATGGTGCCCAGCTCCTCAATCTCACACTGCACCTCATCACCGCGCTGCAAAGGGGGACATGGTGGCATCTGTCCCCAGGGGGTTCCACTCTGTCCCCACTCACACCCCAGCCCCACCTGAGCCCCCGTTTCCCCTCACCTTCAGGAAAACAGGTGGTTTCTGAAAGACCCCCACTCCCGCAGGGGTCCCCGTCAGCAGGATGTCCCCAGGGACCAGTGTCACAAACCTGGGGGCACATGAGGTGTCAGCCGTGGCCACCCAGGCTTTGGGGGTCCCCAGCCCCCCCATTCCTACCGGGACACCCAGGCAACGAGGGTGGGCACCCCAAAGATGAGGTGGCGGGTGTTGCTGTCCTGCATCCGCTGCCCGTTGACGCTGCAGCGGATCGACAGGTTATGGACATCTGTGGGAGGTGACATGAGGGGACATGGGGACAGTGCCACCATGACCCCACCTTGGGTAAAAAAACACCTGTGGTGGCACCAGTGGCAGCTGAGAAAGAGTTGCCATCCCATCCCATCCCTGTCTTGTCCCTGCCCTGTTCTCATCCCATTTGTGTCCTGTCCCCATCCCATCACTGTCCTGTTCTTGTCCTATCCCCATTCTCTGCCCATCCCATCCCTGTCCCACCTGCCACCGCCTCCCTGGTGACAATGGCCGGCCCCAGGGGACAGAAGGTGTCGAAGGTTTTCCCCAGCAGCCACTGCCGCCCGTTGCGCCGCATCTGCCAGTCCCGGGCGCTCACATCGTTGGCCACAGTGAAACCCAGCACGTGCTCCAGCGCCGCTGCCTCCTGGGGACAACAGGGACCTGCTGACAGGGGGACACTCCCACCGACCCCTCAAAGTGGGCTGGGGGCCAGGACAGGGGGGTACCTCGATGTGTCGCCCCCTCTTCCCAATGACGGCAGCCAGCTCCACCTCCCAGTCCAGCTCCTGTGGGGACAGAAGTGGGGCTGGGAGGGCCATTTCCCGGGGGGGCCGTGGGGGTGGCTACCGGGGTACCCACGCTGGTGTCCTGGGGGTGCACGATGTCATCGAAGGGCCCGGTGATGGCGCTGGGGAATTTGCTGAAGATGAGGGGCTCCTTGGGGACCTTCACACCCTGCTCCTGACAGTGGTCGTGGTAGTTGAGCCCCACACAGATCACCTTCTCGGGGTCTGCTATGGGTGCCAGCAGCTGCACAGTGGCCCGGGGCACCCGGTGCTGTCCTGACTCCAGTGCTCTGTGGGGACAGACCCACCCTTGGGATCAGCCCCACTTTGGGACACCCATTTCCCAGGGGACACACTTTGGGGGTCATTCAGAAGGGTCAGCTGTATTTTAGGGACTCTCCTTTTGGAGAGTCCCCCAGTTGAGGGGACCCAGTTTTTGGGGTCAGCCACTCTTGGAGGTCACACATCATTGGGGGTCACCTATGATTTGGAGTGCCCGTCTTTTTGGGGGGCCAGCTGTTGAGGGTAACCCACTTTGGGGTCATCCAAAGCAGCATGCAGACTCGGGTGGCCACTCCTGTGGGGATCCACGAGGATACCCCGTTTTGGGGTTCGCTCTCCCTTTGGAGGACCCGCCGCCGGTGGGGATCGCTCACCTTTGGGACCCACCCTCGGCCTCACCCACCTCTGGGCGAGCTCCAGCCCGCGGGGGCCGATCTCCAGGAATTCCCGCATGGAGCGGGGCAGCTCCGGCTCCGCCGCGCTCAGATCCACCAGGGCTCCCCCGGGCGCCTCCTCCAGCCCGAGCCGGGGCCCCGCGGGCCCCCGGAACCGCAGCAGCCGCAGCGCCCCGCGCATCCCCTGCGGCACCGGGGCTCGGGATCCCGCCGGAGGAAACCCGGAGCGAAGGATTCCCCCCGGTTCGGGATGAATCCGGGCACCCGGGGGGACCCTCCCCCCGATCCCACCTGGCCCCGACCCTGGGGGATCCGACACGACCCCGGTGCTCGAGGGTCGCGATCCCCAGAACACCCCCAGTCACAGGGGATGCCATCCCGATCCCGCACAGCTCCGATCCCGGGAATGCCCCCGACCCAAGGGATATCCCCCTCAGTCCCACAGTGCCCCGTTCCCAGGGGTTCCCCCATCCCAGGGTTCCCCCGTTCCCAGGGGTTCCCCCGTTCCCAGGGGTTCCCCCATCCCAGGGTCCCCCCGTTCCCAGGGATTCCACATTCCCGGGGTTCCCCATCCCGGGGTTCCCCCATCCCGGGGTCCCGGGGGTCTCACACTCCGCTGTTCCCCCGCTCCGCTAGGGGGCGCTGCGAGCCCCGGCAAGTGTCACGTGACGCTTCCCCGCCCGCCTGAAGGTCGCCGCGCCGATGCCCCGCCCCCTTCGTACTGTCCAATAGGAGCGCGTGGGGGGCGGGGCCAAACGGCCAACGAGAGCCAATGAGAGGAGATGGCTGAGGGGCGGAGCCGCGGGAACGGGAACGGGACCGGGAATGGGAACGGGAGAGAGACCGGGAATGAGAATGGGAACGGGAACGGGACCGGGAATGGGAACGGGACCGGGAATGGGAACGGGAGAGAGACCGGGAATGAGAATGGGAACGGGAACGGGAATGGGAACGGGACCGGGAATGGGAACGGGACCGGGAGCGGGACCGGGAATGGGACCGGGAGAGAGACCGGGAATGAGAATGGGAACGGGACCGGGAATGGGAACGGGAGAGAGACCGGGAATGAGAATGGGAACGGGAACGGGAACGGGACCGGGAATGGGAACGGGACCGGGAATGGGAACGGGAGAGAGACCGGGAATGAGAATGGGAACGGGAACGGGAATGGGAACGGGACCGGGAATGGGAACGGGACCGGGAGCGGGACCGGGAATGGGACCGGGAGAGAGACCGGGAATGAGAATGGGAACGGGACCGGGAATGGGAACGGGAGAGAGACCGGGAATGAGAATGGGAACGGGACCGGGAATGGGAACGGGAGAGAGACCGGGAATAAGAATGGGAACGGGACCGGGAATGGGAACGGGACCGGGAACGGGAGATGCGAGTGGGAACGGGATGGGAATGGACGAGGCACGGGGAATAGGACCGGGAGCGGAACAGGGAGGGGGACACAGCAGGACAGGGACCAGGACGATGCGCGTCTCTCACATCCATCCCTCTTGACTCCATTTCACCCCTAAATCGTCACTGTTTGGTTTATTTATAAAATTTCCCCCTCTCCACACTCTCGGATGAGGGGGCTTCATAGGGGGTCCCCTGAGTGTTGTGGGGAGGAGGGCCTGTGTGCTTCTGGTCGGTGTTCGGGGGCTCCATTTCATGGCTGCGATGTGGAGACCCTCACCCAGAGGACCCCCACATCCCGGGGGGGCCCTGCCCTGGGGGGTCCCATCTCTGAGGGTCCTCACACCCCGGCAATTCTCGTGTCCCCCGAGGCCCTGGGGTCGGGTTTGTGCTGGGTCAGGTCCCTGCACTGCCACGGGGAGGGTCCGTGTCGAGGGGAGGCTCAGCCCCCCAAAATGGGTCTGTCTGGCAGGTGGCAGCACCGTGCTGGGCTGGCTCTGGGGGCAGCGTTGTCTTTGTCCTGTCCCATCTCAGGGAGCCACATGCTGGATTTCTCCTGACTTTGAACTTCTTGTTTGCCTGAAACAGTAGAAAAACTCCGGGGCGGGCTGGGGTCTAGAGGACGTTGTGGAATATCTGCATGGAGCTCATGATGTCCTTGTCCTGGGGAGGAGAGAGCAGAGACCCCGTGTCCCCTTCCCCCTGCTCCCACCTCTCCTTCTCTTGTCACCCTTTTGCCATCTCCCTCCTCTTCCCCTCATGCTGTCCCCGTCTCCTGTCCCCACTCCCTCTCATCCCACATTTCCCATCACAGTTCTGTTATCCCCCCACATCCCTCTCACAGCTCCGGCTCCTGTGCCTCTCCCCCTGTCCCTCCTGTCCTGTCCCACTCCCGTCCCTCCTGGGGTGACCCCTTTCTCCTCCTCTCTCCTGGTGTCCCCAGCACTTTGGGACAGAACAAGGAGGAGGAGGAGGATGGTGTCCCCCTAGAGCCCCTCACCTCCTGGCAAGTGGCCAGGAACTCCTCGAAGGTCACCACGCCGTCCCTGTTCCTGTCCATCTTCTGCAAGGGAGTGGCCAGGCCTGAGTGGGGCCAAGCCCTGGCGGCAGAGTGGCCCCGAGAGGTGACAGTGGGGACAGTCTCACCTGGAAGAACAGCTCCACGTGCTGGGCCGGGGCGCTGGTCGCCAGGGCGGGCTCGGTGCAGCGGCCCATCATGGCATAGATGGATTTCATGATCTCCAGCATGTCCTGGGGGACACAGGGAGCTGGCAGGTCCCCGTCTGCCCCATCAGCCCCCTCAGTGTCTCCCAGTGTCCCCCACTGTCACCTCCTTGCTGATGTAGCCGTCCTTATTCACATCGTAGAGGTCAAACGTCCACCTCAGCTTCTGCTGCTCCGTCCCCCGCAGCAGCACCGAGAGCCCCACGGCGAAATCCTGCCGGAAGGGTCGTGGCCATGAGAGGGGAGGGACCCTCGCCCCCCTGCCCCTCCCTCCCGCTGCCACATCGATCCCGGGGCGCCCGAGGGATTCCGTTCCCTATTGATCCCGTTATTTTTACCCCCAGTGCCGCAGCGCCCGGCGCTCCCGGCACCCGCCAGGGAGAGTTTGGCCACAGCCCGGGATGGGGAAGAGCAGGAGGAGGAGGAGGAGGAGGAGGAGGAGGAGGAGGAGGAGGGGAAAGATGTGATGAATCACGGTGCTGGCACAGCCATTCCCGCCAGGAATTCCCACCTGGAAGCAGAGAGCCCCGTTGTGGTCGGCGTCGAAGGCGTCGAACAAGAAGTGGGCGTAGGAGCTGGCGTCTGCGGGGGCAGGGGGACGGTGACTCCCCCGGGACTGGGGTCGGGGCATTTCCCAATGGGCCCCCCCAGACCCTCCTGCCGGGTTTGGGGACCCCCCGACTCACCGCCTTGAGGGAAGAACCGCGAGTAGATGAGTGTGAAGGTTTCCTCATCCACGAGGCCGCTGGGACATTCCTGGGAAGGGGAGCGGCGCCGGTGACCCCGAAGAAAGTGGGGACCCAGGGATTTGGGGTATCGGACCCCCAGACTCACGTTCTTGAAGCCACGGTAGAGGGATTGAAGCTCCGACTTGGTGAACTTGGTCTGAGCCAGCAGCTGCTCCAGCCCCTCGGGCTGGTGCCGGATGGTCGGGAGCTCCACGTCGGCATCGCCGCTGTCTGCCAGGAGAGACCCCGGGCAAAGATCCCCCTTAGGAACACCCCCTCCACACCTCAACCCACCCACACCCCCCTAAAACCGCCCCTGTCACCCTAAAACTACGGCCCAGCGCCTCGGCAGACCCCGAGTTCCCCTCGGGACCCCGAAACACCGCGGGTGTTGCATCCCGAGGGGTTTCCAGCATCCCAAAGGCGCAGAACGTTCCCGAGCCGCCTCTTAGCCACTGCTGCTCCGGTCCGGCCCAGTGGAAGGTAATTAATAAATGATGGTTCATTAATAATTTCAGCTTGGGAAGCCCCTGCGGAGCTGCTCAGCAAAGGGGGGTGTCAGCAATTTTGGGACGGGATTGAGAGCCTGGGAAATTCTCGGGCGCTGTTAGAGGGGGGTGAGCCCCCAGCTCCTGCTGTGAGGGGTCTCAAGGGACTTAGGGGGGGGATTGGGGGTCCCTGATGTTCCATCTCTGGGGGTTTTAGGGGGCAGTGAGGGAGTGGGGGACCCTCGTGTCCCCTCTGAGGGGAGGTTCAGGGGCTGATGCAGGATTTGGGGCTCCCTGTGTCTCGCCTCTGGAGGTTTTGGGGGTCACTGTGGAGTCGAGGTCCCCCAGAACCCCATCTCGGGGGGCTTGTTGGGGGTCAGCACCAGCTCAGAGCCCTCCCAGCCCGCCTTGGGAAGGTTTGGGGGTCACTGGGGGTCCCCGTTATCCGCTTCTGGGAATTAATGGGGAGTGGGGAGTGGGGAGGTCTCTGGGGTGAAGGTGCCCACCCCCCCGGGTGTTTGGGGGGCAGCGCAGCCCCTCGGGGAGGGTCGGAGCACAGCTGGGCCATGACGCTGCTGGAGGGGACTTGGGGGCCCTTCCCGCTCCCCCCGCAGCCCCAAATCCTCAGCCCTCACCCCAAACCCTCCCGAGGGGGAGCCCCAAAAGCAGCCGGTTCCACTCCACAGGAACCAGTTAGAGGTCAGCGGGTCATTTGGTGCTGGGAGGAGGGTCGGGGACACCCCGGGATTTGGTCGGGGACACCCCGGGATGGGGGGTTGAGAATCCATTTAATTAAATAATTAAGGTTAATTAAGGTTGGGGGTGGGGGGGGTACCTTCTACAGAGATGGGCTCCAGGATGCCGAACTGCTTGAGGACGGCGATGAAGAGGAGGATGACCACGGCCACGGCGCACAGCTCCATGCCCTGGATGCCCATGGCCCCTGGGGGGGGACTGGGGGCTCTCCCCCCCCAAAAAGCTGCGGGGGTGCTGCGGGAGCCTGGAGCGGGTGCTGCGCCCGCCGCCCGTGTCCGGCTGTCCTGTCCTGCCCTTCTCCTCCTCCTCCTCCTCCTCCTCCTCCTCCTCCTCCTCCCCTGGCACGCTCCCACCCCCGGCCCCCCCCCGGCTTTCCCATATTTTATTTTCAGTTTCCCAAATAAAGTTGGGGGTTGGGGGGGGGTCAGGGGCGCGACCCCCGCTCCCCGCAGCACCCGTGGGTTCACGGCCGGGGGTTCAAATCAGAGCGGGCCTCAAAATTGGGTGAAAAAAAGGTTGTTTTGGCACCCCCGCCCCCCCGCCCCGGTGGGATCGATGGGATCGATAGGGATGAGTAAGCAGCGAGGGGAGGGGAAACTGAGGCAGAGGAGGCTGGCGGGGGGGCTGTCCCTGTTCCCCCAGAGCTGTCCCCACCCCTCTGTGGGTGTCCCCCATCGTCCTGGGGACATCGGCCCTGTTCCCCGAGGACTGTCCCTGTCCCCCCGGGGCTGTCCCTGTGCCCCCAGAGGTGTCACCTCCCCGCCATGGCCACCTGTGCCCATCGCCGCAGGGATGTCACTCCTCAGTGCCTGCTCTGGCCTTGTCCCCAGGTCTCCAGGGACACCGGCACTGTCACCCCGAGGTGTCCCTGTCCCTCGGGATGTCCCCGCCACAGGACACCAGCCGTGTTCCCCCGGGGATTCGTGTCCCCAAGGCCTCAGGGGCTTTCATCCCCATCCCTCCAGGGCTGTCCCATCCTCAGGGTCACAGGGACATCATCCCTGTCCCCCCAGGGGTGTCCCTGTCCTCAGGGCTGTCCCTGTCCCCCCAGGGCTGTCCCTGTCCCCAGGGGTGTCCCTGTCCCCAGGGGTGTCCCTGTTTCCAGGGGTGTCCCTGTCCCTCAGGGGTGTCCCTGTCCCTCAGGGCTGTCCCTGTCCCCAGGGCTGTCCCTGTCCCCAGGGCTGTCCCTGTTCCCACGGGGGTCCCATCTCCCATCTCCCATCCAAAATCTCGCCCCCCCCCCCCAAGTCCCCCACTGGGGGCGGGGCCTCACGCGAGGGTGTGGCCAAATGGGCGGGGCTACACAAAGGGGCGGGGCCATCAGCTCTGGGCGTGACCAAGGGCGGGGCTCCACCGCGAGGCCCCGCCCTCCCCTGACGTAACTTCCGCTTCCGCCCGTGCAGGAAGTGCCGCCACTCCCGCCGCCATGGCCTCAAGGTTACTGCGGGTGAGCGCGGCCCTGCGGCTCCTGCCCGCGGCCTCTGCCCGCGCCGTGCCCGCCCGCCACCTCGGCGTGCCCGGTGAGCAGGGGCCGGGGGAGCGGGGAAACAGGGAGGGAGCGGGGGAGGAAGGAGCGGGAGCGGGGAGGGAGCGGGGCGGGGTGTCTGCAGCCGCGGAGTGACGGCGCCGCGCAGGGAACCTGGCCAGCGATGAGGAGCAGGCGACCGGGATGGAGCGGAAGGTGATGGAGGCCGTGAACAAGGGTCTGGTGAGTGCCGGGCATGGGGGAACCTCGGGAGGGCCCCGTGCTGGGGCTCGGGCCCCCAGCGGGGCTCGGAGGGTGGGGGCGGCTCTGCGGGACACTGCGGCTTCTCGAGGGATCCCGGCGGGCTCTGGGGCGGTTTCAGGGTTCGGCATGGAGGGGCAGAGTGTGGGGAATGGCTGTTTGGGAGAATGGAAGTCGCAGGGTGTCCTGGGGGTCTCAGGGAGTGGCGAGGGGTTCGGAGTTATTTCAGGATTTTGGTGCTTTTGGTGGGGGTAGGGTCTGAGGGGTACTGGGTGAGGAGATCTGGGGATCCCAAGGGGTTTGGGGAGTGCTGAGATGGTGGTGGGGATGGAGGGGGGTTTCAGAGTTTTGGTGTCCTTGGAGAGTTGCAGGGTCCAGGCTTGGGGAGTTGTTGGGAAAGTCCTGGGGGGGTCTCAGAGTTGGGGGGGTCTCAAGGGTGAAACTGGGGGATGCCAGGGTGGGGTGGTCAGTTTGAGGGTGCTGGGGCTGGCCCCGCTCACCCCTTGCCCACAGGATCCGTACAGCATGTTCCGGCCCAAGCGCTACGCGGGCACCAAGGAGGACCCGAACCTCGTCCCCTCCATCAGCAACAAGCGCATCGTGGGTTGTGTCTGTGAGTGCCCCCCATCCCTGTCTGTGTGTCTGTGCTGCCCCCGTGTCCTTATGTCCATCCCCGTGTCCATGTGTCTGTCCTTTTCCTGCACGTGTGTCCATCCCCATGTCAGTGTGTCTGTCATGTCTGTGTGTCCATCCTTGCATCCATGCCTGTCCGTGGTGTTCATGCGTCCATTCCTGACCCTTGTCCATTTGTCCATCCCCACGTCCATCCCCTCCTGTCCTTGTGCACTGTCCCACACTGTCCCGGTCTCCTGTTGCTCTCCCCCACGCTCTCCCTGTGCCCCCAGGTGAGGAGGACAACAGCTACGTGGTTTGGTTCTGGCTGCACAAGGGCGAGGCCCAGCGCTGCCCCTCCTGCGGTGCCCACTACAAACTGATCCCCCATGAGCTGCCCCACTGAGGGGGGCCGTGGGACCCCCACCCTCAGCTCCCCGGGATCCTGGGGCCCTGCTGAGCCCTTTGAATTGGCCCAGATAAAGAGGTTGTGTGGAGAGCCTGACTCTTGTCTGTGCTGGGGGGCAGTGGGGTGGGGGGATCAGGCCATGAGTGGGGAGGGGACCTGGGGGTCTGCCATGGTCTAGGAGCAGTATTTGGGGTGGGGGGACCCCATTTCATTGTCCCTCTGCCCTGGGATTAGGGGAGCCCTGGGTGCAGCTGCAGGGGGAAAGCCTGGTGTGTCTCATCGCTGCTTTGTCCCCTTTGGGTGTCCTTGCCCAGCCTGTGCCATGCCCCACCCCAAAAGAAGCACAAAGGGAGGTTGGGTTGGTCCCACAACCTCCTGGACAGATCACAGCCCCCCCCACACACAGGGTTACCCCCAGAGTCCCCATGGAGGCTGGTTTGTCCATTTGGACCTGTGCCTGCCTGTCCCATGGGTGACACCTCTGTGGGCAGGAGCCTCCTCCTGCTGCTGGAGGCTCCCAGGGCGCCAATCCTGCCAGGCACCTGTGGCTCCATCCTCCTCTGAGGGGACTCTGAACGCCCCACCAGCTGCCAGGAGATCCCCAGAGGAAGCTGGAAGGTTCCCAGGTGATCCCAAGTGGCCACAGGAGGTCCCTGAAGGGTCCCAGGTGATCCCAAGTGGCCGCAGGAGGTCCCTGAAGGGTCCCAGGGTGTCCTTTAAGGGGTGACACATGCCGGACATGACTCCCCTCGGGCACGTCATCCCTTATTGGGGGGGAGATGTGGGTTCTGCTCTCCAGGCTCTGCTCAGGGGTCTGGGCAGGACAGGGAGGACACAGAGGTTGCCCATCCACGTGTCGTGATGTCATCAATGATGTCATCGATGATGTCACACTGACTGACCATGACATCATGCATCCCCGGCTGCAGGGGGTGGAGCTGTGAGCGTCACTGGCCAATGGGGGTGTGAGGGGCTGTGATTGACAGCGGGGAAGGGCGGGAATCTGCTCGCAATGAAGGGAGGAGCTGGGGGCGTGGCTCCGGTGATCGGTAGGCGGTGCCTGGCTGTGATTGACAGCCAGGGGGCGGGGCTATGCCGCAATAGAACAGTTGTGTGGGGAGGGGCTGCGGGGCAGGGCTCACCGGGGGCGGAGCCCCGGGCCTCGTTGGCCAATAGGAGCCAGCCGTGGCGGTGACTGACAGCCAGGAGCAGAGCTCAGCGCTCAATGGGGCGGGGCCTGTGGGGGGCGGGGCTTCAGCGGGGGCGCGCGGGGACGCGGAGGGCGGGGCCCCGGCGCACGTGACGGCGGCGGTGCGGCGGTGACGTCAGCGGTGTCGCAGCGGGGCCGGAAGCGGGCGGTGCGCGGGGCGGGCGGACAAGATGGCGGACGGGGACAGCGGCAGCGAGCGCGGCGGTGGCGGCGGGTTCGGGACCGCCCGCGGCGGGGCGGGGGGGGCCGGCCCGGCCACGGGGCCTGGCGGCGGCGGCGCGGCCGGCCCCGAGCAGGAGACGCAGGAGCTAGCGTCCAAGCGGCTGGACATCCAGAACAAGCGCTTCTACCTGGACGTGAAGCAGAACGCCAAGGGCCGCTTCCTCAAGATCGCCGAGGTGGGCGCGGGCGGCTCCAAGAGCCGCCTCACGCTCTCCATGGCCGTGGCCGCCGAGTTCCGCGACTACCTGGGCGACTTCATCGAGCACTACGCGCAGCTGGGCCCGTCCAGCCCCGAGCAGCTGGCCCAGGCCGCGGGGCCGCCGGGCGAGGACGGCGCGGGGCCCCGCCGCGCCCTCAAGAGCGAGTTCCTGGTGCGGGAGAACCGCAAGTACTACCTGGACCTGAAGGAGAACCAGCGCGGGCGCTTCCTGCGCATCCGGCAGACCGTGAACCGCGGGCCCGGCGGCCCGGGGGGGTTCGCGGGAGGCCCCCCCGGGCTGCAGAGCGGCCAGACCATCGCGCTGCCCGCCCAGGGCCTCATCGAGTTCCGCGACGCCCTGGCCAAGCTCATCGACGACTACGGGGGCGAGGAGGACGAGCTGGGCGGCCCCGGTGGCGGCGGCCCGGGCGGTGGGGGGCTCTACGGGGAGCTGCCCGAGGGCACGTCCATCACCGTGGACTCCAAGCGCTTCTTCTTCGACGTGGGCTGCAACAAGTACGGGGTGTTCCTGCGGGTCAGCGAGGTGAAGCCGTCCTACCGCAACGCCATCACCGTCCCCTACAAGGCCTGGGCCAAGTTCGGCGGCGCCTTCTGCCGCTACGCCGAGGAGATGCGCGACATCCAGGAGCGCCAGCGGGACAAGCTCTACGACCGGCGTGCCGGCCCGCCGGGACCCGGCAGCGGCAGCGGCGCCGGTGACGACTCCGACGGCGACGACGTGGACGACGACTGAGCCGATCCCCCAGCCCTCGACCCCGACGCCGGCCCCCCACCACCCCCCCCGAGCCCCGGGGCAAAGGGGTCCCCAGTCCCCCCTCCCAGTGACGGGGCAAAGGGGTCCCCGAACCCCCCTAACAGCGACGGGGCGAAGGGGTCCCTGAGCCCCCCTACCCCCCTCCCAGAGATGGGCTGAAGGGGTCCCCAAACCACCCACGTCCCCGCTCCCAGCAACGGGACGAAGGGGTCCCCGAGCCCCCCCCCCAGCAGCGGTGGGGCACGGGGGTCCCCGAGCCCCCGAGCCCCCCCTCCTGCCGCCACCGGAGAGAGAGAAACCGGCCCGACCGTGCCGCGGCCCCCTCGCCCCCTCCCCTGCTCCCACCACGGGACCCCCGGCCCCCAGGAGTCGCTGCTTTGGGGGGGGGACGGGGCTTCCCCCGCAGCCCCCTCCCCTCCCGGAGCCCCCCATCAAAACCAGCACCCGAGGGCCCCGGAGCTGCGGCAGCGCCGGGGGGGAGCAGCGGAGGCACCTTGGACCAACGGCCGTTCCCTCGGCTTGTGATTTTTCCTTCATTTTCCTTTTTTTTTGTCCCCTTTTCTCCTCTTTCCACGTGTTTTTTTGGCTTGTTTTGTTTTGTTTGGTGTTGGTTTTTTTCTTTTTTTCTTTTTTTTTTTTGGTTTTGTTTTGTTTTTTTGGGGTTTTTTTGTTTGTTCTTTTTGATGCAAACTCCGGGCACCCGAACTGGAACCGGCCCCGAGCTGGCGGCTCCCTGACGATTAGGGAATATTTTCTCGGTTTTGCCGATTTCTGACCGTTTTTCCCCCCCTCCCCGTTTCCCGCCGGAAAGGGGGAGGCGCCGGCACAAAGCACAAGGAAAAACTCGACGGGGCGAACCATCTTCCACTTCTCTCCAAATAAGGCGCCTCCGGCCCCGTTTCACTAGGACCCGCCGGAATCCGCCCCTTGGCTTCACCCAAATTGGATTTTCCGGCCCCAAATCCGCGGCCACGCCCGGCCCCGGCACCTTGGGGGTGGATTTTGGAGGTTTATTGTTATTTTTTGCCTCCTTTTGTCTTTTTATGCCCCCCTGGGCCTGGCCCTGGCGCTGCCTGGTCCCTACAACCACCTCCTATTAAACACATTTTTCCACTCTCAAATAGTCTTTTTTTTTAATTCTTTTTCACTCCCTCAGCTCAGTCCTGCCCTTTCCAGAATTCCGGTTTTTCACCCCGTTTTCCCACAACTCTGAACTCCATCGCTCTCATTCCAAAGTTTTGCCTCTTCTTCTCCAACGGTTTCACCATTTTAGGACTTTTATTTTTCTTTTTTTTTTTTTTTCCTTTTTTTTTTTTTTTTTTCCTTTTAATCCATTTTTGGGAGCCCAATCAGCTGCCTCCTTAATTTATTACCATGGATCCGGCATCTCCCACTCTCCATATTTATTGGGAAGTGAGGAACAGCCGCAGAGCCCTGGGGGACCCCCGCACCGCAGGGATGCTGCTGTCCATCCGTCCATCCGGCCCCATCCCGCTGCTCCCACTGCTCCCGCTGCCGTCGCTGTTTTTAAAGGGATTTTTAAAGCGAATTTCTTCCGTTTATCCCGTTTTTAAGCCTTCTCCGTCACAAAGGACCCGGATCCCTCACTCAATCACACGGGAGCAATAGTCCTTCCTCGATGGCTGATGTGTCCGTACTGTATTTTGTACCCTCAGGCAGCTCTTTCCGGTGAATTCCTGCTGTATCCACCCATCCTCCTGGTCCTGTGTTCTTTGCCACGGAGAAAAACCATAAACCACGACGGCGACAATGGATTTGGGGGGAAAAACGCTCCCACCTCCGCGGGACTCACCGGCGTCCAGCCGCGGGACCTCTCCTTTTATTTTTGAAGAGGATGAGAGATATATATATATATATATATATATATATAAAAATATATATATATTCCTTTGGGTTTCTTTCTTTTGGCTGAATTGCGGTGATTTAGCCTTATTTCTACTCTGGGAGAGCGGCGGAATCACTGCTGGCCCGGCCCAGCTCTGGGAGCTGGCTAGAAATACACGGAAGAGGAAAAAAAAAAAAAAGGCAAAACCACCAAAATCCAGTAATAAACCCAAAAAAGCTCCCGGCGTTGGCTCAGGGAGTCTTTCCTGGCCAGAGAAGTGCTGGATCCATGGACAGAACCTCCCACAGCTCCATTTGGGTGGGAAGAGCAGAGCACGTCGGGGGAAGACAGCAGAAAAAACAGACAAAATGAGATAAAATAGGGAAAAAAGGGGATTTGAGGTGCCAGCTGAAAGAAGGGGAGCGGCCATGGGGGCTGCCATGGGGGAGGGGATCTTGGGGGAGAAGTTTTGGGTTGTTTTTCTCTTGGAGTCCCCCAGGAGCCGTTGGGTGTTTCCCAGGAAAGCAGGACAACGCCGGCATCTCCCCTGAACCCCCTTCCCATCTCTGTGTGTATAGACATGGCTGTGTGTACATAGCTCAGATTCAGTTGGGTTTTGGGTTGAATTCTGTAGAAAATGGGCAAATTGCTTTTTTTTTTTTTTTATTTTTAAACCACAAATAGGGGAAAAATATCCCAAATTCCTGGTACTTCCAGCTTTGCTGCCCCAGAGGGGTTGATGGAGAACACGATGATGGCTGTACAGACAGAATATTGGAAGTCTTGTACAATGCCCCAAAACCCAGTGGAAAATACCCCAAATGGCTGGGTCTGGAGCGGGTGGTGCTTCCAGGGCAAGTGCAAACAGCTTCAATTCTTTTTGCCCTAAAAACATGGAAGAAAATTCGGATTCTCCTGCCTGTTTCCAGGCGATTCGGGAGCGGTGTAGGATGGTTTGGGGGGGCTGTGCCAGTGGCGGCTCCTCATGTTGGTGACAAAACCAACCCAACCCCTCACTGGCCTCTCATAAAAAAGCAAAAAGTGGAAAAAAATGGCAAAAAAACTGGAAAAGATAAAAAAAAAAAAGCAGCTGAGAGAGCACTGGGGGTACGCAGGGTGGTGCACCACGGAGCTCAGTAGGTGTTCCCAGTGGGAAATCCCAGCTGGCTTCATGGATGCTCCCAGATGTTCCTGCAGGGCGAGGCCACAGGTGCCATCGCCCTCCTTACGCTCGCGGAGCCGGTAGAGCCAGCGGCACTGGAGCCAAGCCACACGGAGCCGGGGTTGGGTGTTGGCAGGAGAACCCAGATCCAGGCAGGACAGCCAGGAAGGAGCACAGCCTGCAGCCCCCGGGGTTCAGCCCCACAACAGCGGCCCCAGGGGGCTCTGGCCTCAGAGCAGCAGCTGAGAGGCAGCTGGTCCAGCACAGGTGGCTCACCAGGCCCCAGCACACGGGTCAGCCCAGCCAGGAGGCTGGGAGAGCATCAGTGGGGAAAGCACTGGATCCTCCTCCGAGAGCCAGGCGCTCCCAGACTTGGATTCTCTGACAGCTGGGTCCTCCAAGAATTGTATCCAAAAGCTGGATCTTCTGAGTTGGATCTTCTGAGAGCTGGATCCTCCAAACACTGGACCCTCCTCTTTGAGCTGGGTTCTTCTCCAAGCAGCAGATCCTCCTCGGAGAGCTGGATCCTCTGACAACTGGATCCTCTGAATGTCGGATCCTCCTCCGAGCACCGGATCCTCCTCAGAGCAGCAGATCCCAGGAGCGCCACCTCCCTCCCCGAGCGCTCGCCATGATGTCCCTTTGCCGAAAAGAGAAAAAAAAAAATAAAGTTTTATTCCTGTTATTTTTTTAATGAAAGAAAAACAAAAACTAAAGCAAACCTGCACTTTAGGCAGCCGGGGGGACCGGGGCCCCCGTGTCCCTTCCCTGCAGCCGGCGGGGCGGCTCCAGGGGCCGGAGGCAGGTCCTGGGTGTTACCACTAGCGCAGATGAGGCCGACGCGACGAACTCCTCCTGCTCCGAGCACTCCTGACGTAGCAGATTTTTGCAAATGGAGTTTTACAGTCTATATTTAAAGAATTGTATGTTTGTAACAAATAAAGTATGCGGAAAAGTGAATGAAAACGAGCCTGGGCCTGACTTGCTCCTTGGGGGTGCTGTGTGGGGCTCTGGAGGGTGGAGGTGGTGCCACCACTTTGGTGAGGGGTGGGGTGGTCACCCTGCAGCTTTACAGGGACATGCAGGATGTGAAGGTGGTGGGGACACAAACGGGGAACGTTGGGTCCCCCATCTTGTCCTGAGGGGATCATCTGACTCAGAGGAGCTGGGGGTGTGAGGTACCAGCACGGTGGGGAGGAAGAAGGTTTGGCGTGGCTTAGACATGTTATGTCACAGCTCAGGCTGGTGTGTGCACAGGAATAACGCGTGTGTGGGTGTGTGCAAAGTATGCGAGGTGTGTGTGTGTAAGGTGAGTGTAAAGAGAGTATAAGGCATTTGTGCCATCACATGGCTGCCTGCTGTGGGTGTGTGTGTGTAAAGCGTGTGTAAGGCGTGCGTGCCATCACATGGCGGCTTGCCGTGTGCGGGTGTAAGGCTGGAAGGGCTTGGCGTGGCGTGTGTGCGGTGTGTGTGCCATGGCTCAGGTGTGTGTGCACTGATGTGACAGGGTTGTGTGCCATACACACGACTGCGCGGTGTGTGTGCCATCTCACGGCTGTGCCACACGTGAGGTGTGTGTGTAGCGGGGGTGTGCGGCGGCCGGAGCTGCGTGCCGTGTCCCCGCTGTGCCCGTGTGTGTACCGGGGTGTGCCGTGTCCCCGCTGTGCCCGTGTGTGTACCGGGGTGTGCCGTGTCCCCACCGGCAGTGCCGCAGCCCCCGCCCCCCGCGCTGCGGCTCCCTGCGGGCTCGGGCTCATCTGAGGACACGCGGGGATCCGCCTGCGCATGAGCCGCCGCCGCCGTCACTGTCACCGCCACCGGGGCCTGCTGCGACCCCCGAAGCCCCGGCCCAGATATCCCCGCAGCTGCTCCGGCTCCCCCCTCGGCCGGACCCGGGGGTCGGGGGAGCTGGGGACAGCTGGAGGGGCCCCGAGGACAGCCGGGGATGTCAGCTGGATGGAGCCCGGAGGGGCCCAGGCTGGGGCAGTTGTTGCCTGGGGCAGGTGCGGGATGAGGGGCCGGCGGCACCCTGAACCTCCCCGGCAGCTGCGGCTGTACGGTGCAGCTCGCCGCTGCCCAAAGCAGGGAAACTGGCACGGCGGCCGGGACAGCCGGGGGAACCAGTAACAGGTGCCTCCCTCCCCCAGCCCGTACCTCCCCCTGGAGCAGGGTGGGCGTGGGGCTGGGACCCCTGAGCAACCCCCGGCAGTGCGGCGAGGGGCGAGGACTGTGCGGTGCCCTCCACCCCGCCCGCTGCTGGAGGGAAACCGAGGCCCGGCAACCGATGGCCGTGGGGACAGTGACCGCGCCGGGTGCAACCGGGCTGAGGGGCCCGGGCAGGGCTGCGCTGTGTGGGGCCCACCAGCTCCGCAGCTGCTGCCCCGTCAACGACCCTCGCTCGGGAATCCCCGGTTCCATTTATAAACTCAGCTTGTCACACAATCGGGTTCCATCGGACACTGAAAGGGGCTCGTCATGAGAAACTGAATTTTCTGTAAAACGTTTGTTCGGCAAAGGGGCTTTCTTCCCCATAACAGTGCCGTGAATTTTTTGGCCACGCCTGATCCCTGCCGTCACCACTGGCAGTCCCTTCGGCCTCTCAGGGTCCGCCCCAGCCCCCGGTCCAGCCCAGGGGCTGCGGGGTCCATGTTACCTCACTACCGCTGTCCTTCTCACTCAGCCTATGGGGCAGCGCCGGGTTATTTCTGTACTGCCCCGAAGAAACAGGGAGGCTCAGAAGCACCGGCGGGCTTGGTTGTCCCCGCGCAGGCTCCCCTCACGCCGGGGCCTCTCTCAGCCCCGAGCAGGGCCGGCCGCGTCAGGAGCGAATCCCACGGCCCCGCGGAGCCCTTTGGCAGCCCCAGGGCCCTGTGGGACCCTCTGGCGGGAACCGGGGCCCGCCGAGCCCCCGCGCCCCCCTCACGGCCCGCCCCCCACCCCCCCCGGCTCCCTCAGACAAACACGACTCGGGGCGGAGCGATGGAATGGGCGGGAAACATAGTCCTCTTGCTATTGGATCAATCAGCTGTCAATCATCCTGGCCCCGCCTCACGCCGCGGTGCTCGTTATTACTATTCGTCGGGTGGTGACGTCACCGACGCGAGCACTCCCCGCCCTCACCCCGCTGTGTGCCGTGTGCAAAAGCAACACAGCCGTTAAACGAGCCGCGGGGCGGAGCCAGGGATGGACGAGGAAAGAAGCGGCTCTCCCATTGGGCGCCGCGGGATGTTCAAATTAGTATGGGAGGCGGTGATTGGTGGCGACGCGGCGCGGCCCGCCGCCCCCGCCCGGGCGGGTCATTGTCTGGTGGCTCCTGAGGCGGGTCGGGCGCGGCGGTGGCTTTGGGGTTCGGACGGCGGCGGCGGTACCATGGTGAGGGCAGGGGCTGCAGTGGGGCTCGGGACTTGGGGGGCCGGCCAGGACAGCGCGGCCGGGCTTAGCCGGGCCCTGTGTGGCCGCCAATGGGCGCCACTGTCAGCCCAGGCCGGGCGGGGGGAGGACGGGCCCCTATCCGTGACCTTGGGTCCGGCCCGGCGCTCCCCCGGTGCCCCGTGGCCGCTGCCGCCTGGCTTCTGGGGAGGGGGTTTGTTCTGCCCTCCAAATCCGGCCCCGCCGGTGCCCTCCAGCGCTGTCAGAGCGGTGCAGTGTCGGCCGGTGTCTCGTCGGTCGCGGTGTGTTCTGGTTGCGGCTCGGTTGGACCGGAGGAAGTGGCTGTCGTAGGGGAAGCGTCAATCGAGGGGCCCGAGCGGGGTCTGTCAACCGCCCGGCGCCTCCTCCAGCGTTACGCGGGTACATCTCAGCTCGCCTCTCGGGGAAAGGCCCGCTCCGTGGGGGAAGAGAAGGAAGTTCATTCTCCGGTGCCCCGTTCCTGTGGCTCCGTAGGGAGAATGGGGGGAGCCGGGTCTGGAGCTGTCAGCGCAGGCGGCCAGGGGGGGTATGGGTTACAGGGGTTCTGTGGCTCTGTGCGGAGTTCCGCGGATCTGCAGGATGCTTTGGGAGGTTCTAAGGCTCGTTGGGGGGGGGTTCCGTGAATTCGCAGGGTGCTTGGGGGACTCCCTGGGTCTGCGGGAGGGTTCTGTGGTTGCACAGGGGATTTCTCTGGGTTTTTAGGGTGACTCGGGTGGTTCTGTGCAGCTGCGGGGGGTTCTGTCGTTCTGTAAAGGTATCCTGTGGATCCACAGGAGGGGTTCTGGGGATCTGCAGAGGGCTTGGGGGGTTTCTGTGGATCCGCAAGGGATTTCTGTGGATTTGCAGGGGACTTGGTGGGGTTCTGTGGTACCGGGTGGGAGAGGGGGTGGTGGGTGTTTCATGGGATTCTGTGGATTCTTGGGGTGTTCTGTGGATCCACAGGTGGGCTCGAGGGAGTTCCGTGGGGGGCTCCTGGATTCGTGGAGTTGTGGAGCCGGTGGTAAGGGCCCCGATCCCTCCGCGTTGATGGAAACACCATTGTATTATGCAACTTCTGCTGCCGCCAAGAACTTGTGCTCGGGGATGTCTGGGAATGTGCTGCAGGAGATAAGAAGTTGCTGCTTGGAAGGGTTTTATCCTGTTTGAAGCAATAAGAAAATAAAAAAAGTTTGCCTGCTGTGAAGGATCCAGTGGGTCAGACCCAGGGAGGATTTAGCATGGGAATGTGCTCCCAGTGAGGGTCTTTGGTGGAGAGAAGGGATGGAGATGTCACAAGGATTGTCTGAGTCCCTGGGTGCCGCAACCTGGAGAGTGAGGAGAGAATTCCTCGGCATTGCTTCCTCTGGAGGGAGGAATCCAGAAGCCCTCGCTCCCAGCACGGAGTGGGATGATCTCCCATAGGGAGTTGGAGGCGACTGGGCTGGGGGAACTTCCCGTGTTTCCTCTGCAAACCCCGTGGTGGGTTGGTGAAAACTGGGACAAACCTCGAGATTTCCCCAGCGAAACCTTTCTTCCTCTTCTTAGTCAACCCCTCCCCGTGAAGATCTATCAGGCAGGCAGCTCCAGGCTGGAAAACCTGATGGGGCAGTGGGAAAGTTCACAGCTGGCTGATAAAAGCTCTCAGTGAGAACAGCCAGTGCTTTTCCCAGCACAGCCTTTTATTCCTAGAGCAAGGAAATATCCACAAATCGCCCTTGCCTCCCCCTTTCTTGCCCATATCTTTCTTGCCAAATCTCCCTTTCCACCCCTCAAATCCTGCTTCCCCCAAAACGCCCTCCTTGAGTTTTGCAGTTTTATGGAGCAATGTTTTCTCCTGATTAAAGTAACTTTTGGTGCTTCACTGTTTCTCCAAGTCATCCCTGAAGACCCTTCCTGTCACGGCTGCAGGGACACAGAGCAGATTTGCTGGGTCCCCCATGGCCTCACTCAGTGCCCTCTGCTTATTTTAATCAGCCCGGGATTAATTAATGTCCCCTTGGGACTGATTTTTTTTCCCAGTGTTTGAACTGAACCTTGCGTTATATTCCCACCTGGCTGGGATGTGACCCAGATCTTGGTTAAGCAGCATCTTGTTTTAAGGATTAATGTGCTCTATTTGCTCTCCTGGCGTTTCTGGATCCTTTCAGCTCCCTCACCATGAGCTGAAATTCCTCATTTTTAGAGGGGATGGGGATTGTGGGATCAATATATGCTATAAAAATAGGGATTGTGAGTATCCAGGGTGTTTTCAGGCTCCCATCTCCCTCTGCTGTTGTTTCTTGTCTCTGTGTGGGCTGGAGAAATTGGTTTTGGGGATTGTTATCCCTGTTTTTTTTTACCTGGAGTAGATTTTGAGTTGCTGACGTCTGGTGCAGCTTCCTCTGCCTTCTTTCATCACCCATAGCTCTCACCATCATTAGGAACAGTTCTCATTAGTGATTAATGATGTCACGGGGTCTTCCCGTATCCCTGGAATCCATGGGTTTCCTGACAGCGGATGGGAGAGCCCAGCAAACCCATGCTTGGCTCTTCCTTGTTGCTCAGCAACTCCCAAACTCTTGGCTTTGGCATTTCCACCCCTTTCAACATGATTTTCATTAAATCCACAATTTCTGGGGTGATTTTCAGGAGGGGAATTACCCTTGAATCCCACATGAGTCACATTCCCATATACAGGAACAGTGTCAGTATGTGGAGAAATTGAATCTGAAAACAAGCTGGGCTCATAAATGCTGGGAAAAAATGCCCAACAATGGGATTTTGGGCTGTTCCCCCCCCATTTGGCATCTTCTGGAAAACAGTGGGATTAGTGGCAGTAGGAATAAGACACCTGGGTGAGGGAGCAGCTGCTGCACCCTGAAAACCTCCCTTGTTTATCATCCCCTTGAATTTGCGTGGTTTGAGAGGCCCTGAGTTGCCAGGGAGCTGCCAGATTATCCTGCAGCAGGTCCCTCTGGCTTAGAATTAACGAGATTGTTTGGATTCGGGGATTAATTAATGGGCCCCTTTCTCCCCCAGGCTGGAGGCAAGGCGGGCAAGGACAGCGGCAAGGCCAAGGCCAAGGCCGTGTCGCGCTCCCAGAGAGCCGGGCTGCAGGTATGGCACAGGGAATCACCGCCACCTGGAATGCTGAGCAGCTGGAGGGCCCCAAACCTTCTTCTTCTGGGGTTTAAAAAACTAAGTATTTTAACTTGGAGTGATGAGGAGCCCTGGGCTTGCAGAGGGGGTTTGCTGTCAGGTGGGACAGAGAGGATGGGAGGATTAATCGGGAGAATTAGTTATATTTTCTAACTAATTATTAAAATACAATCATTTTATGCTATACAAGATATAACTGCATTTTACTAAATTATATGATAGCAATATACAATGTATATAATAAGAATATAATGTATTATGATAACATATTAATATTATATATTAATTAGTAATAAATAAACTGGATAGTGATACTTAAGTCCTCTGTTTGGAGTGTTAGTCCTGGAAGCTGCAGCCAAATCAACAGTGTAGGGTGTAAATATGCACATTGTGGGGGGGTCTTTAGGTGTTAACGAGGTTGTTAATTGCCCCCCAGTTCCCAGTCGGCCGCATCCACAGGCACCTGAAGACTCGGACCACCAGCCACGGGCGTGTGGGAGCCACGGCGGCTGTGTACAGCGCTGCCATCCTCGAGTACCTGACCGCTGAGGTAGGAGCCTCCTCCCCAGCCCCAGCCCCCCTGCCCTTGGCATTCCCACCTCCTCCTGGTGTCCTGCAGGTGCTGGAGCTGGCCGGGAATGCTTCCAAGGATCTCAAAGTGAAGCGGATCACGCCCCGGCACCTGCAGCTGGCGATCCGCGGTGACGAGGAGCTGGATTCCCTGATCAAAGCCACCATTGCTGGTGGAGGTAGGTGGTGTTCCCGTGTTTCCATCCTTGAGTAGGAATTTTAGCAAGAAGGGGGAATGTGGGAAACCAGATAGGAATTTGGCAGTTGGTGTAAATGCACGGGCTTGCTGCTTCCCTAGATTCACACTGAGGGGGACGCACTCGACATTCACATTGGATTTTCACAAAATGGGAAATTGAGGATTTTTTTGAGTTTCTTGGGAGTTCTGCAAGTGGCTTGACAGGATTTCTCCCCTCTTCTCTGCAGGTGTCATTCCCCACATCCACAAGTCCCTGATTGGAAAGAAGGGACAACAGAAAACGGCGTAGAGGAAGCGCAGCACCGAAT
Source organism: Periparus ater (assembly GCA_032357785.1). Classification (NCBI taxonomy): domain Eukaryota; kingdom Metazoa; phylum Chordata; class Aves; order Passeriformes; family Paridae; genus Periparus; species Periparus ater. The sequence goes on along the minus strand of CM063629.1, from coordinate 5,523,455 downwards.
CCCCCCGTCATCGTACTGTACCTGGGCACAGGAACATCTCGGGGATACGAGGAATTTTTTTTAAGGAGTAGTTCAAAGGAAGAGCATAGAGAGGATTGACTGTAGAGGAAACATTGGGATGGGTTTAGATTCTGAGTAGGACACACTGCGGGCTGTGGGGTGGCAGCTGGGGGGGTGGGTGAGTGGCTCAGCTGCCCCTACGTTTTATACAAAAATGGAACCCATAAACCATTTTTTACAAAAATCCAGACGGTCTCCAGTGGTGGTGGGGGAAGGGGCAGGGGATTGGGCCCCCCGGTACCGATCAGAGGGGCCTGGAGCGCCCCATGGAACTGGACCCCAATGCACGGACACGGTGAGGGGCGGGGCCGGCCACTATGCAAATGTTGGGGATGGGTGTGTCCCACTGCCCCGCCCCGCATGGAGGTGTCCAGCTGTCCTGCCCCGGACTCTGGAGTGTTTGTGGGTGTCTGTCCTGCCCATAGGGGTGTCCGTCTGTCCCAGGACTGGGGGCTCTGGGTGTTTGTCAGATCTGGCTGTGTGGATGCAAGATGTCCATCTCTCCGGGCCGTCTGTCAGTGGTTGTTGGGTTCTGACAGTTCTGGGCGTCACTGTCCTGAGCACAGGGTCCTGCCCAAGCTCCCGCCGAGCCCTCTGTGTAGTGGTTGGATACAGGCGGGTGCTCCGAGCCGGGCCCGGCGGCGGTGGCGGGAGGAGCCGGGGCAGCTCCTGTACTGGCAACACCGGGCGCCGGTTGCATCAGGCGTCAAGTAGCCCCAACGGCCTAGGGCACCATCAGGGCCGTGCCCGGGCTCAGACCCGCCCCGCCGGGCCTCAGCACGGTAGCCACGGGACCGGTTGCAAGCGGGGGCAGGGGACAGGGCGGGGCCGTGCCGGGGTCGGTCCCGAAGGGCCCGAGGTCGCACAATGGCGCCGTTGGTCTGCGCAAGATGGCGGCGGGGGGGCGGGGCCGTCCTCGCTGCCCGCGGGCTATGCAGTACGCATGCGTGCACCGTGCCGTTGTCGGGCGCATGCGTGCGCCGCCGCGCGCCTCGAGCGGCCGGGCCGCGCGGGAGTCACCATGCGGTCAGTACGGGGGAGTACGGCGGCAGCATCAGTGCCCGTCCGCAGCATTGCGCCGTGCGGGGCAGAGGAGATGGCCTGACGGGCGGTTTATCTTCGGTGAGTGCCCGGCTGGCAGCGGAGTGCTACGGGCTGCCCCGGAGATTGAGCCCAAGCTCCGCGTTACGTAACGTGCTCCCCTGCCCGGCTGCAGTGGTTCTGGCCGCCCGCCCCCGTGGCGCGTATTGCGATTGCCATTGGCTGGGCGCAGCGGCGGGGCGGAGCGAGGAGGCTATAACTAGAGGCGGTGCGGTAGGGGCCGCGTTCAGTCCGTCGCTGCCGTGCTTGGGTTTTGCTGCTTCTGCGCATTCCCCTTCCGCCTATCGCCGCCCATCGCGCCACCATGAACGGGCAGCTGAACGGTTTCCACGAGGTGTTCATCGAGGAGGGCACTTTCCTCTTCACCTCCGAATCCGTGGGCGAGGGGCACCCAGGTGCGGGCCGAGCGGGGCTGGGCGGGGCGGTGATCGCGCAGGCGCGGCGGGGCGTGGGGGGAGGAGGAGGAGGAGGATGGTGAGGATGAAGATGAAGGAAGTGAGGATGAGGATGGAGAGAATAAGGGTGGACCGGGGGCGTGGGGGGGTGGTGACGCGGGCGGGCGCGCGCGCAGTGTGAGGCGGGCGCGCGCTCGCCGCATTGCGGGCCCGGCGCGCACGTGCTGCCCGCGTGGGGCGGGACCCGGGGGGGGCCGGTGCCGCCGTGACTCAGCCGTGACTCAGCAGCTCCCGGTGCCCCCGCACGGCACGGGACCCCCGCCGTGGGCTGCCTTCCCGCCTGCATGCCGGAGGTAAGACGGGCCCGGTGACCCCCCCCAGCACACGCCCCAGGGCCGGAATGTCGCCCTCAGCCCACCCCACGCCCTCCGGCGGTGCCGCTGATGTCGCTTGGCTGATGATGAAGTCTCGTGGGGCTACCCACATGTGCCCTTTCGCCTTAGCTTGGGGAGGGGTTTACACTTCTCCCGGGCGGTGGTTGGAGCCCCCCCAGCTCGATACCAGTCGGTGCCGGTCTCTCCTGGTCTTTGTCGTCGCCGGTTTGGGGCACATGACCGTTAATCTGCCGAGGCCGCTGCCGACGCCCAGCACCCGCTGCCTGGGCACACCCAGTATCTTTGAACCCTCTCGGCTCCGGCCACTGTGGCACTCATTTTTGGGGCACATCCAGCACCTCCCGAGTTCCCACCAGCTCTGGATCCCAATTGGGCCCCATAGCTCTGCTCCTTCCGGCTCAAGCATGCACAACCCAGTGGCACAACCTGCGGCTGCACTGGGGCTCCCCCACGCTGCCTAAGGGAGGAGGCTCTGAAGTCCATTTCCTTACTCTTTCCCACCAAAAAGCATCCGGGGGATCTTCCTTCCCTCACCCCAGCTGGGCGCTGTCTCCTCCTTGCCCAGATCCTGCCTGGAAGGTCGCTTGCAAGGACACCCGCAGTCCCAGGGACACGGGTGGCCCTTGGGACACCCCAGACACCTTCCACGCACACGAAACACTCTGGGAGCAGGAGGGAGCTGGGTGTCCGGTGAGCTGGAACAGCTTTAGCTGAAGGCAGAGTTGCTGGAAGCTGGCACGCTGCGGATTTGGGAAGCTGGGATACAGATCTGATCCCCTCAGTGGTGCCACAGGGCTCAGCCTTAGTTGGAGCTGGAGCTTAATTGGGACATGCCTGGAATTCCAGTCTGGGGACAAGGCAATGGCTGTGCGCACCCTGGGGGGGGCTCCTGGATTATGGGGGCTACAAATCCCTGTTCTGGAGGCTCCGGAAGGAAGGGCTGTGCCATGTTGGGCTGTCCCGTGCCACCGTGACGCCTCCTCCTCTCCATGTCCCCAGATAAAATCTGTGACCAGATCAGTGATGCTGTCCTGGATGCCCACCTCAAGCAGGACCCCGATGCCAAGGTGGCCTGTGGTGAGTAAGGGCACCAGGGGACGGGCAGCAGGTGGGAGACGTGGAGGTGACACCGTGCTGACATCACTCATGTCCCTGCAGAGACGGTTGCCAAAACTGGGATGATCCTGCTGGCGGGGGAGATCACCTCCCGGGCCAACGTAGACTACCAGAAGGTGGTCCGGGACACCATCCGGCACATCGGCTACGACGACTCCTCCAAAGGTGTGTCCTGAGCTGGCACCGTCTCTGTGACAGCAGCAGGGGTGGCACAGGGCTCACCAGAGCCCCGTTTGTCCCCCCAGGTTTTGACTACAAGACATGCAACGTGCTGGTGGCCCTGGAGCAGCAGTCCCCGGACATTGCCCAGGGTGTGCACCTGGACCGCAGCGAGGAGGACATTGGTGCTGGTGACCAGGTGAGACCCAGGGCCGTGGGGTCGCTGTGCTGTGACCAGGGGCTGGGTGTGACCTCGTTGTCCCTGTGCTGCAGGGGCTGATGTTTGGCTACGCCACGGATGAGACAGAGGAGTGCATGCCCCTCACCATCGTCCTGGCGCACAAGCTCAACGCCAAGCTGGCCGAGCTGCGCCGCAGCGGAGCCCTGCCTTGGCTGCGCCCGGACTCCAAGACACAGGTGAGGTGCTGGTGGGTCCACAAAGCCCTCGGGAGCCCCCTCTTCCCTGCCTGGCCTCTGACTGGTGTCCCCTGGCAGGTGACAGTGCAGTACATGCAGGACCGCGGGGCAGTGATCCCGATCCGGGTGCACACCATCGTGATCTCGGTGCAGCACGACGAGGACGTGTGTCTGGATGAGATGCGGGATGCGCTCAAGGAGAAGGTCATCAAGGCTGTGGTGCCCCCCAAGTACCTGGACGATGACACCATCTATCACCTGCAGCCCAGCGGCCGCTTCGTCATCGGCGGGCCCCAGGTGCAGCTGAGGGCACTGCTGGGGGCAGCATTGTGGTGGCAGCAGTGACACCGTGATGGTGACATTTGTCATGGCACGATGGTGGTGTTGGCAGTGACACCGTAACGGTGGCAGTGATGTCACGGTGATGGCAGCAGTGATGGTTCAGTGCTGAGGGCTGGTGACAACATGGTGACAGTGCTGACGTGGTGGTGATGACAGCGGTAGTGGCACAGTGGTGGTGGCAGTTGGAATGGTTTGATTGTGGTGAGAATGGCACAGAGGTGGCAGAGATGGTGTGGCTGTGGTGGCCACGATAACGTGACAGTGGTCTCGCAGCACGGTGTGGTGGCAGTGAGAGCGTGGTGATGGCTCGGTGATGATGACGCTGGTGACAGTGTGGACAGGGTTGAGATGCTGCTGTCCCCAACAGGGTGATGCGGGGCTGACAGGCCGCAAGATCATCGTGGACACGTACGGGGGCTGGGGCGCGCACGGCGGCGGCGCCTTCTCGGGCAAGGACTACACCAAGGTGGATCGCTCGGCCGCCTACGCCGCGCGCTGGGTCGCCAAGTCCCTGGTGAAGGCTGGGCTGTGCCGCAGGGTGCTGGTCCAGGTGGGTGCTGCTCTGGGTCACGGCTGGTCCCGGTGGGTGCTGGGACACCCCTCCCCAGGCCTCAGCCACGGCCCTGCCTTCCCCCTGCAGGTCTCCTATGCCATCGGGGTCTCGCACCCCTTGTCCATCTCCATCTTCCACTATGGCACCTCCCAGAAGAGCGAGCGGGAGCTGTTGGAGATCGTCAAGAAGAACTTTGATCTGCGGCCCGGGGTCATCGTCAGGTAACGGGCAGGGGGGTCTGTGCCGGGGGGTGGGGGTGGGCGGGGGTCCCTCCCGGAGCAGCTGGGGACCGCCTGGCGCCTGGACCCGGCGCGGAGCCGCTCGGCCGGACGGAGAAGGCGCGCTTGGGGCGCGGACGGGGTAAGTATCCGCCGGAGCCGAGCGCTTGGAGCTTCCCCAGCGCCGGGAGCGTGCTGGTGTTGGGGGGAGCGGCTGGGGAAGCTCCAACCGCCCCGCGGGGTGGGGAGGAGGCAGAGGCGCCACTGTGGAACCCCCGGCCAGGCAGGGAAGGGGCGAAGGCAGGACCCCGGGGCCACCTGACTGAGTTGGGAATTGTGTATTCCAGGGATCTGGATCTGAAGAAGCCCCTCTATCAGAGGACCGCAGCCTATGGCCACTTTGGTAGGGACAGTTTCCCTTGGGAAGTGCCCAAAAAACTAAAATACTGAGGAAAAAGCATTGTTAGGGCTTTTCCCCCCACTCCTGCGGGCGTAGGTTACAGAGAAGCCCGTGGGCTCTGGGGGAAAGAGCTCCTGGTCCCTGCACCCCCCCGGCTCCCTGGCCCCACCATTGTCTCTCACCATCGTTTTGGTTGTGTGGGGACCACGTGCCTCTCCTGGAGCCCCCCCATCTCCCCCCAAATTCCTCTGGATGATTATTAACAAATCTGTCTTTACTCCACGCTATGAAACGGAGAAAAAGGCCCAAGTGCCCTCTCTCTCCTATGCCCCCACTGTCGCAAGGGCCGCCCCATTTTGGGTCCCAGCAGTCCTGCTGTGGGGGCAACACCCCATTTTATCCCTCCCCATTACCCCTGGACCCCAAATTCCACTACATCAGTTTGGCTCCCACCGTCCCTGCCGTCGTGCTGCAGGGGTGGGGGGGACACACAAACCCCTCGCTCTGGCTCCCTGTGTGTCCCCCCACAATCCTCATTCCACTGGGAGGAAACTCATTCTGGCTCCCCCAGTCCCACTGGTGGGGAAGACACTCCCATTCCACCTCCCCATCCCCTGGGACCTCGCTGGTGCTTGGTTTGGTTCTTAACCCTCATTTTTAGCCTCTTTTTGTTCCAATAATGCACATTTTGGGGGGGGACACGCTAAAACAGACCCCCAACCCCCCCCCTGAGGGTTCGGTACCAGAGGAAAACATTTTACATTCTTTTTTTTTTTTTTTTTTTTGGGTTTTAATCCAAAAGCTGAAGTGACTCCCCAACTGCACAATCCCTCCACTCCCCCAACTTTGTCCGGATTTTGGGGGGAAAGGGGGGGCATTTGGCGCTTGATACTTGAAGGTTTGGTGTATTTATTGTGCGCCGAGGCGGGGGCGTGAGTACAGAGAAGTCCCCGCGCTCAGCCGGCAGCTCCTGATCCCTGAAAGCCCCCCCTTCCCCTCCCCCCGCCCTCCCCCCAGCCCCAGCAGTTTGGGGTGAAACGGGGGGGGATTGGGTTTGTTGGAGTGCCGGGGTGCCCCGGGCGTGGCGCTGGTGGCTGGTGTGGTACAGAGAAGCCGGCTTGTTTACTGCCCGCCCAGGCTCCGGTGTCCAGAGTGCCTTGGGGAGAGGTGGGGGGGGCTTTCTCCTCCCCTTCAGGATTTCTTTTTTTTTTTTCTTTTTTTCCTTTTACTATTTTCGGGAGGTTTCGTCCAAATGTTTTAATCCACTGAATCCAAAAATGAATTCAAAAAGGAAAGAATCTCAATAAAAGTGATAAGTTAGATGGAGCCCCTCGAGTGTGTGGGGGAAACGGCTGTAGGGGGCAGCTGAAGGATTTTGGAAACTGCCACCAGGAGCTGGAGAAGTTGGGGTACAAGGAAAGTGTGATGTGGGAGATTGGGGTACTGGGGAAACTGAGGCACGAGGTTCTGGGCTGGGGGGAATGCAGTGGGGGAACTGAACAAGGCAGGAATGAGAATTGTGGCAGCAGCTGGGTGGGAAGTTGGGGTTTGGGGAAATAACGAATGGAGAAACAGATACGGGATTTGGGGGAAAGTGAGATGTGAGGGGAAATGGGAACGGGGGGAGGCTGGGGTGGATGAACCAGGAGAGGAATGTGGCTGCGGAGCTGAGGGGAAGGAAGGGGGTGGAGGGAGATGGGTACAGGGGAGGGGGGACTGGTGTCAGGGAGAATCGGGCACAGGGAAACTGAGGCACAGAAGAATTTGTGGCTTAAAAAACGGCATTTATTTCGGGTGTTCAGAGCTCAGGGCCCCTCTGGGCCCCCCCATCGGTCTCAGGCCGAGCTTCCTCCTCCCCGCGCCAGCTGGCAAAGGCCACCTCCTGTGCCAGGCGCTCCGGGGACGGGCGGCCCAGCGCCAGGTTCCGCAGCGCGATCAGCGTCATCAGGGCACTGCGGGGACAGCGGTGGACAACGGGGGCACGGGGACACCAGGGGACACCAGGGGACACGGGGGCTTTGGGACTCACCTGCGGCGGAAGAGGAAGAACTTCTTGCGGAGGAAGCGCCGGAGGCGCTGGGCCAGGCTGGACTCGTGCTCCCGCCGCTGCTCGCGCTGCTCCCGCCGCAGGAACAGCGACACCACCGGGTCCAGCGGGACCCCCGCGGGTGGGGGCTCCCCCAGGATGGGACGCAGCTCAGGGGGCAGTGGGGACTGCTCTGGGGGGGTGAAGGTGATGTGGAGGTTTTGGGGTCCCCGTGATCTCCCCAGCTCAAAGCCAGGGATTCTGGGGGTCCCCACGATCCCCCCCAGTCGAGTGATGGGAACTGGGGATGTTGCTGTGATCTCCCCACCCGAGTGATGGGGATTGGGTGTCCCTGTCATCCTCCCATCCTGTTGCTCTCCAGAGAACGAGGTGACTGGAATTTGGGGCTCCTGCTGTCCCCCACCCCAGTGACAGCAACTGGGCTCTTGTCCCACTGCTCACCAGGGTGATGGTGATGGGGACTTTGGGGTCCCAGGAAGCAAGGTGTCAAGGGTTTTGAGATTCCCAGGTGTGGGGTGTCAGGGGTTCTGGGGTCCCCCCGCCCTCACCGGTGCCATTGCGCACGCGCTCGCGCAGCTCCCGCAGCCGCGTCAGGTTCTGCTCCAGCTCCAGCGCCGTGGTGTTCACGTACAGGTACATGTAGCACGAGGGCTCCGGGGACACCGTGTGCACCTTGTGGTACTGCCCCGCTGGCAGCTGGGGGAGAAGGAGTGTTGGCACCCCCAGGCACCCCCAAGCCCCCGGGGGACCCCCCGAGGCTCACCTGCATCCCCTCACCCTCCTGCAGGGAGTGGTTCTGCTGCTGCTCCAGCAGCTCCACCACCACCTTCCCCCGCAGCACCCGCAGGCTCGTGTTCCCCAGGTCTTCGCTCACAAAGTTCTCCAGGTGCAGGCCTGGAACACAGCTGGCTCTGTACCCCCACCCCAAACCCCCAGAACCCCCCCGTGCCCTGTTCCACATCCCTCCAAGCCTTCAGGTACCCCCCATGTCCTCTACTCCCTCCCACTGACTGCAGGGACCTGCTTGTGCACCCCCAAAACCCCCACTCAGCCTCGGGATTCTCCCACCTGTACCCAACCCTTGATCCCCTGGGACCCTTCGTTCCCTCTCCATGCCCTGTAGCCCCATTACCCCGCCCCCAGGACCCCACCAGGGAAGTCTGCAATGAACACGGTGTCCGTGTGTCCGTCCAGCTGCGCCTCCAGCTCCTGCAGCCGCTGGCGCCATGGAGAGAGATCCACGAGCAGCGGGAGCAGCCACGGCGTGGGGGTCCACGGGGACCACGGGGCACGGACCAAGTCCACCCGGGGGTCCACAAGTCTGAGGGGACAAGGTGTCAAAACCCCACAGCACCCCCAAATTCTGTGCCTGTCCCCAAACCGCTGCTGGAAGTGACTGGGGGACCACAACAGCTCCATGTGTGGGGACAAGCCACCAGCACCCTCACATGTCTCTGTGTTACCCCCAAACCTGTGTCCTCCCTGAGCCCAGCTCAAAGCATCAGCTCCAGCAGCACCCAGAGCTGTGGGCCCACAGCTCCCACCCCTCCCTGGTCCCCCTGTCCCCGTCCCACCTCTGCTGGAAGCGCTCGTTGATGGACACCCAGACATCGAAGTAGATCTGGGGCTGGCTGATGTTGTAGCGCGGCAGGAGCTGGCTCAGGCAGGCCGAGTACTGCTTGAGCATGTCCGCGTGGTCCCGCCAGCGCCGGCTCTGCGTGAACGCCTGCAGGGAGCTGGGGTGAGCCGCGGGGAAACTGAGGCAACGCGGGATGGGGAAAGGTGAGGGGAAATGGAGGCATAGGGGGAAAATGAGGGGTGAAGGAAACTGAGGCCCATGGGGGAAGTCCCTGTATGATGGGGTTGGTCACAAGGGGGAAACTTGGGCATGGTGAAAAAAAGAGGGACAGGGAAAACTGAGGCCTGGCTCAAAACACTGAATTTATCTAAACTGATCAGAGACCCCCCTCCCTCTGCAGCCCTGGGCCTGGCTCACCCCAATCTCAGGTGCTCCCAGGGCTCACTCACCCCTGGTTTCAGGTAGCCCACCTCCCCAGTGAGCCCATCCCTGTAGGTGATTTTCACGTGCTGGTGGAAGCGGGAGTGGACCATCATGTCCCAGGAGTAGCCATAGAGCCCGTTGGTCCAGTTGTTGTAACCCTGGGGAGCCAAAGCACAGACGTGTCCCCTCTCCAGGGGACGAGGAGGGGACAGGGACTGCCACACCTACATCAGCCCCCTTTTACCATCCTAAATTCCCACCTCACACACCAAATTGCCACCTATGTGCCCCCAAATGCCCTCCACATCCTCCAATCCCCTCCCTGTGTCTCCCAAACTTGTTCTTCCTCTTAGACCTGTCCCCAAACCATCCCCCCAGTCCCTCCCCCTGTGCCCACCTGGGTGATGAAGTGGGAGTAAGGCAGGAAGAGCTGCTCCAGCACGTAGAGGATGGTGAAGGCTGCGGCCAAGTGCTGGCGAGGCCGAAGGCTGCCCCGCACTCCCCGACCCCCGTAGTGGCAGTCGGGGCTGGGCTGGGGGGGCTTCGTGCTGGGGAGCCACCCCTGCAGCCAGGGCGGGCAGCGGGCCACGAGCCCCCGTGGCCACTCAGGCCGGCAGAAGAGCCCGTTGGTGGCCAGCATGGTGTAGGAGAACATGCCTGGGGGGAGGACACTTAGAGACCCCCCCTGCAGCTGGGGGTGGGGGGTGCCCCTGTCCGGGACAAGTGGGGGGTCCCTACACAGGGCCAAGATGTTTTTGGGGTGTCTGTGCGCCCCTGTTCAGGACTGGGGGGGTTTTGGCCATGGAGGGTGGGAGCCTGCCCTGGTTGGGGGTCTTTGGGGCTACCCAGGGGTCCCATGTCCAGGTTTGAGATGCTCTGGGGGTGCCATGTCCCCCCTCACCGATGCTGAAGAGCTGGGAGTTCATGCAGTGGAAGTAGGTGACAAAGACGAGGGCGAGGGGCCGCGTGGCGTCGAAGAAGAGCAGGAAGCCAGCAGAGAGGTCGAGCACCAGCCCCCCTCCGTGCACCACCAGCCGGCTGGTCAGCTCCTCAGACATCACCAGCCTGGCCACGGAGCCTTCCTCAGCATCAGCCTCACCCCAGCACTGCCCCATTCCTGCCACCCCCATCGTCACCCCCTCCCCAACCTCACCTTGGTCCCATCAATCCCACTGCACCCTCACCAACCCCCTTCACCCTCCTCATCCTCATTCCAAAGCACCCCTCACCCTCATCCCCACCACTCCACCGTCCTCCTCCTCACCCTCTCACCCCTCCCCTCACCTGAAGGGTGCAAAGAGCCAGTGCCGGGCGAGGGTCCCCATGGAGAACCCCCCGACCCAGTCGGCGTCCAGCTTCTTCAGCCCCGCGATGAAGTACACGATGAACACCTAGGGGAGGCAGGGTCAGGGGGTCCTGAGGGGTCCTGGGGGGTCCCGGGGGTCCCGGGGCAGGGACACCCACCTGGGCACGCAGCAGGGTGTAGTTCCACAGCGGCACGTGGGCATTCCGCTTCTGGGGACGGAAGAGCCCGTCCACGGACCTGCAGGGACACGGGGGGGACAAGGCCACTGTCACCAGTGCCAGAGCCACGTGTCACCCTGTGGGAACCCCAGCCCCACGTCAGCACCTTGCTGCCTTGCAGTGCCCCAGAGCCTGGGATGCCCAGTGCCCCCCCATGTCCTCCGGTGTCCCACAGGATCCCTGAGCTTTGGGGGTCCCCGCAGCCCCCCAGGTGCCCACCCGTAGCGGTCAGCACCCATCAGTGCCAGCTGGAAGCCCAGAAGCCCGTAGAGGTAGGAGTGGTTGTTCCAGGAGGTTTTGTCCAGCAGCAGCAGGTACCAGTACGGGCACAGGAACGCGATGCAGCTCAGCCGGTAGCAGCAGCCCAGCATGATGCCCAACGCTCCTGTGGGCACAGAGCCCCTGGTGTACCCCTGTCCCCTCCTGGTGTACCCCTGTCCCCTCCTGGTGTACCCCTGTCCCCTCCTGGGCTCTCTCCCCAGCCTCCCTCAGCTCCCCTTCCAGTCCCAGTGTCCATCCCAGTGCCCGTTCCCACCCCAGTGCCCATCCCCACCACGGTTCCTGCCCGTATCCCGCCTCCATTTCTGCCCCAGTGCCATCCCCTGCCTGTCCCGTTCCTCCCCGGCACCGTCCCAGTCTGTACCCAGGAACATGATGGTGTAGAGCATGTACATCCAGTCCAGGGGCAGGGGCTGCAGGAAGGGCAGCAGTGGGAAGCGACACACCTCCAGCCCGTCCAGGTACCGCTGGTCCAGGTGCCCCAGGCCCCGCTCCTGCGGCACATCCAGGGCCATCAGCAGCCCTGGGGAGATGGGGGGGGACCCAGCGTCCATTGGTCAGTGGCTGTGTCCCCATGTGGCCGCAGGGAGCCCTGGGTGTCCGGGCAGGCACTGACCCCTCCACCCAGCCAGGCCATTGCCCAATCTTTGCTCCTGTGCTGACGTGTCAGGACTGGACATTGCCAGGACTCCCCGGACCTCAATTCCCTGAGCCCCTGGATTCCCTGAGCCCCTGCAGGCCCAGCTTCCCTGTCCCCCCAGAGCCCCTCCATCCCTCCCGGAGCCTCTCTGGCCCCCCGGTCCCCACTGCCCCGTTCCCCGTTTCCCCTCTGCCCACCCCGAGCCCTCCATCTCCTTCCCCCCGGAGTCCTCCTGGATCCTCCCATCCCGGGGGTTCCCCGCGCCCTCAGAGCCCTCCTACCCCCCTCGGTCTCCCCCAGTTCCCCTCTGACCCGCCGGTGTCCCCCCGTGCCCGGTCTCCCTGTCCCCTCGAAGCCCTTGGGGCTCTCCCGGTCCCACCCGGGATCCCCCCGGTGCTCCGTCCCCGCTGACCGAAGGCTGCACGGAAAGCTCCGAGCGCAGCGGGGTCCTGCGGCCGGTGCAGCAGGCGGACGAAGCGGTGCCATCGCGTCAGGTCCCGGAGCTCGAACCCCAGCAGCCGCCGCGCCAGCCCGGGGCCGGTACCGGAGGACTTGGGGGAGCCGGTGGGGTTCGGGGGAGGCCCCGCCGCCTGCCCCCTCTCCGGCCGCCTCCGCCGCGCCGGACCTGCCGGGGGTCACAAGTCAGGGGTCCCGGGGGGTCCCGGGGGGTCCCCGAGGGTCGCCGGGGTCCCGCGCCCCCCGCCCGCCGCGCTCCGTACCCGCCGCCGCCATCGCCCGGCCCCGCCCCGCCGCCCCACGTGACGGCAGCGGCAGCCAATCAGCGATCGAGGGGGCGTGGCAATGAACCACACCCAAATAAACCCCGCCCCTCATTAACCAGACCCCGCCCCTCATTAACCAGACCCCGCCCCTCATTAACCAGACCCCGCCCCCTTCCAGCCCCCCCGCGCCCCCCCCGGCTCCCCCATCCCCCCATCCCCCCCATCCCCCCCATCCCCCCATCCCCCCATCCCCCCCATCCCTCCCATCCCCCCCATCCCCCCCACCCCCGGCTCTCCACGACCCCCGACCCCGCCCTGACCCCGACCCCGCCCTGACCCCGGCCCGCCCCCGGCCCGCCTCCCGCCCGGCGCTGCCGCCGCTCCCGGAAGCCCCGGGCGGGCGGGGCGGGTCCGGGGCCGCGGCGGGAGCGGAGCCGAGCGGGGCCGGACGGACCATGGTGGGGCCGGGGCACCGAGGGGCACGGGGGGAGCAGCGGAGGATGGGGCGGGGGTCCCTGTGGGGGCGCCGGGCGGTGCAGGGCTTTGGGGATGTGCGTGGGGAAGCGGCCGTGGTGACCCCGGCTGTCTGTGCGGTACCAAGGGGGTGTTCATAGGGGTGAGCCGTGCCCCTGGGGAGCTTTGGGGGTCCCTTTGAGGTTTCTGGGGTTCATATGGGTGTTTGGGGTATGTGTGGGGTGCCATTGGGTGCACATTTGGTGCTTGGGGTGGACATGAGGTGCCTTGTGGGTACTTTGGGGTACCTGTAGGGTGTATGTGGGGTGTGGGGAGTGCTCAGGGGGTGTATATGGGGTGCCCATGGGATGCTGGGGTGCTCATGGGCGGCTTGGTGGGCACCTTTGGGGTGCCTGGGGTGTCTGTAGGGTGCTGAGGGTACACTGAGAGTGCCCCAGGGCATACATGGGGTGTCTGTAGGGTGCTGTGGGGTGTTTGTGGGGTGCTGGAGGTGACCCCTGCCCCGTGCTGCAGGCGGGGGTCCCGGGGGGGGTCCCGGAGGATGTCGCGACAGATGCCACCACGGGCGACGGGCGCGTGCGGGCGCTGCAGCGGGAGGTGCAGGGGGTCACCACCATCATGACACAGAACGTGGAGCGGATCCTGGCGCGGGGGGAGAACCTGGAGCAGCTGCACAGCAAGAGCCAGGACCTGGAGGCCACGGTGAGGGGGGGCAGAAGGCTCATGAGGGGGTCCCCAGGGTGGTCCCAAAGCCCAGAAGGTTGTGCAGGGCTCCTGAGGTGGCTCTAGGTCCCCAGGGTGGGGGCTGCAACCCCAGGTCAAGGAGCACGAGATTCCCAAGGGAGAATGGGGTCCCTAAGGGGACTGCAGGGTGCCCAGTGGAATGGATGGGACCCTTGGGTGTCCCTGAGATGTCTGCGGGGGTCCCCAGGGTGGGCTGGGTTGTCTCCAGGGTGGCCATTGGGGTCCCCAGGGTGTCAGGGTCCCCCGTGTCTCTGAGTGCTGTCCCTGCAGTCAGAGCACTTCCGCACGACGTCCCAGAAGATGGCCCGGCGCTACTGGTGGAAGAACGTGAAGCTGCTCATCATCCTCGGCCTCGTGGGCGTCATTGTCCTCATCCTCATCATCCTCCTGGCCACTGGCACCATCCCCACCTAGAGCCACTGTCCCCACGGGGACACGGCCACCCCAGGGCCCAAATACAGGGGGAAGAACCAGCGAGATGTGTGTGTGTGTGTGTGGTGGGGGTACCCGTGTGGGGACACAGATGGACATGGTGGGGACACAGATGGACATGGTGAGATGGGCATGGGGACATGGGGACAGGGACACAGGAATATGCATGGGGACATGTGAGGAGATGATGGGGGACAGGCCCTAGGGATGTGGGGATTGTGTGGGGACACTCACGTGCGGTCACAAGCGGGGCACGTGTGACAGGCGTGAGGGGATGCGTGTGGGAGAGGAGTGGGTGCCGTGCCAGGACACCGGGGGTGGTGCCAGGCACCGAGAGACAAAGGACACTGTGGTGGCACTGCCACCCTCAGAGGCTGGGGCGGGGGGGGGAGAAGGGGGAGGAGAGGGGACAGGGACACGGGGGGTCCTGGTGTGGCCCCACGTCTGCAGGGACCTGGGGACACCGACATGTGTGGGGCTGTGGGGCCCCTTCTCTCGGGGACAGGGCAGTGTCGAGGCACACACAGGGGGTCCTGGGGACATGGGGGGTCCGAAGGGCTGGAGGGACAGGGGGGTCTCTGGGGACATGGGGGACCCGGGGGCTGCGGAGGGTTGAGTGGGGAGTCCTGGGCAGCCCCGTCCCGGGGTGTGCGGCTCGGGATGTCCCGGGACTGTGGACGCTCGAGGGTGGGATGGGGGGCGGTCCCGGTCCCTCCCGTCGGGGGCGGCCGCTGGGGCCCGAGGCGGGACGGGTACAGGAACGGGCGCACCGGTACCGGCACTGACAGCGACCCGCGGTACCGGGATCATGGTGAGTCCCGGGCCGCCGCTGCTGCCGCCGCTTTCGCTTTCGCTTTCCGAGGGGACAGACCGGGATGGGAGACACGGGACCCGCCGGGCTCGGGATCCCCCGGTGCCAGTCCCGGGCCGCCCCCCGGGCTCTCCGTGCCGAACGGAGGGACGCGGCCACCCGGGGTGGCGGCCCGGGCGGGATTTCCCGTGTCCCGGTGTCCCTCCGTGTCCCGGTGTCCCTCCGTGTCCCGGTGTCCCTGCGTGTCCCGGTGTCCCCGTGTGTGCTCTGACCCCGCAGTGCCCGTGTCCCCCCCGCTCCCCATCCGCAGGTGGCCCTGTGCCCACGTCCCCCCGGTTTCCTGTCCCCGTGGTCCCTGTGTGCCCCCCTCGCGATGCCAATGTCCCTGCGGTGCCCTTGTCCCCACGGTCAGGCTTTGTCCCCAGGGTGGCAGTTTCCTCACGGTCCCCCGTGTCTCCATAATCCCCGTGATCCTCGTGTCCCCTGGTCCCCATCCCCGCCGTTCTTGTGTCCCCACGTTTCCCCCGTCCCCCTTCCTCACCGTGCCCAAGTCCTCGGTGTGTGTCCCTGCCTGTCCCCGTGGCATCTCCGTGTCCCCATGGTCCCGATATCCCCACGTCCCTTTGTCCCCACGCTCCTTCGCCCACATCCCCAGTGTTCCCGCAGCATCCCCCCGTGTCCCCACGGTGTCCCCACGGTGTCCCCCCGTGTCCCCACGGTGTCCCCACGGTGTCCCCCCGGTGTCCCCACGGTGTCCCCACGGTGTCCCCACACTGTCCCCCCGGTGTCCCCACGGTGTCCCCCCGTGTCCCCCCGTGTCCCCACGGTGTCCCCCCGTGTCCCCACGGTGTCCCCACGGTGTCCCCCCGTGTCCCCCCGTGTCCCCCCGTGTCCCCACGGTGTCCCCACGGTGTCCCCCCGTGTCCCCACGGTGTCCCCACGGTGTCCCCACGGTGTCCCCCCGTGTCCCCACGGTGTCCCACGGTGTCCCCACGGTGTCCCCACGGTGTCCCCACGGTGTCCCCCCGTGTCCCCACGGTGTCCCCACGGTGTCCCCACACTGTCCCCCCGTGTCCCCACGGTGTCCCCACGGTGTCCCCCCGTGTCCCCAGGCGGGGCTGGCGCGGTGCCAGCGCGAGGCCGAGGAGGTGGCGGAGCTGATGCGACAGAACGTGGTGCGGGCGCTGGAGCGGGAGGGGCACCTGGAGCAGCTGCAGAGCCGAGCCCAGGACCTGCGACAAGCGGTGGGACCGCGGGGACAGCCCGGGACACGCGGCAGGGGGGGACTGGCACTAGAGGGGACACCTGGAGCAGCTGCAGAGCTGGGCCTGGGGACACACATGGCCCGGGGGTGGGCTGAGGAACTACAGGGACACCTGGAGCTGGCCAGGACCTGCGGTGGGACAGAGGGGACACAGGGACCAGGGGAGGGATGGGTCAGTCTGGGGACACAGAGCATAAAGCCCCAGACACGAGCTGTTACAGGAACGTATAGCCTGGGGGGGACAGTATAGGGACATACAGCCCTGTGAGCCGTACAGAGCCTGGGGGGACACTATGGGGACATCAATCTCATAAATCTACATACAGAGCCCCAAGAGGGACAAACTGTTGGGACATAAAATCCTGGGGTAACCTATAGTCCTGGGGGACATTGTGGGGACACAAAGGGGCTGGGGGACACTGTGGGGACAAAGCCTGGGGAGGAGAGACCCCAGGGCCATGGAAGGGCTGGGGGGGTGTCTGTCGTTCCTGTAGGTCCCCCCAACCCCTCTGCAGCCCTTGGAGGGACTGTCCCTCTCCATGTCCCCACAGAGTGAAGCCTTCACCCGCACCACACAGACGGTGACGCGGCGCCAGCGCAGGAGACATCGGCGGTGGCACCTGGTAGCCCTGGGCATTGGCCTCCTCCTCCTCTTCATCCTGGGTCTGGCCCTGGCGCTGGCCCTGGCACGCTCAGCCCCCGGGACTGGCACCAGCACTGTCCCCACCCCACGGGAGGGGACCAAGCACCCCCCCAGCACTCCAGGGACCCCGTGACAGAGCAGGGGGACACCTGAGGGGGCCCCATGGCAAATAAACACCAGGAGCTGCTTGGGGAGACCCTACAAGAACAATAATGAACCACTGGGATGATCTCCAAGGAGACTTTACAGTAAATAAACTCCAAGATCTGCTTTGGAGAGACCCTACAATAAAAACCCGGCAAGACCCACTCAAGGGAAACACTACAATAAGCACCAGGAGCTCTTTGAGGAGATCCTACAATCCCAAACCAACGGGATGATTTCCATGAAGCTCTTATGAAAACAAATGTGCCAGACTCTCCAGGGAGACCCTACAATTAATAAACATCAGAATCTACTTCAGGGAGACCCTACAATAACAAACGAGCAGGATGATCTTTGGGAAGACCCTACAATAACAAACCTGCTCTGGGGAAAACCTGTGAGAATTAAACCCCCTTTTGTTTGGAGAGACCCTACAAAAACAAACCAGCAGGACCATATGAAAACATCCTGGACCCTCTCTGGGGAGACCCTACAATAAACAGAATCTGTTTGGGGTAGATCCTGCAGTAACAGCCCCTCTGTGCCTTGCTGCCGGGAGACCCTACAAGAACAGAGCAGTGGGGTGATCTTCAGGGTGACAAAAGGCCCCGATTCAGGGACCCTCCACAATAAACCCCCCAACCCACCCTGGGGAGACCCTACAACACCACACTGCCCTGGGGACACCCTGGGCACACCTGGCCTTGGCCAGAGGTGCCACCAACCCGGGCTGGGGGCAGGAGGGGGCTGTGGGCCCACCACAGCCTCTGGGGACACAGAGGGGACCCTGGGGACACAATGGCACCTGAGGAGGGGATGGGGACTCCAGGGCCCTGGGGACATGGTGACACCTGGGAGGGACTGGGGGACTTGGCACTCAGTGTCACTGCACGGGGCCACCCTGACATAGGTGACACATGGGACAAATGGGAATGTGACACTCGGGGACCCAGGAGCCGCACCACTTCCCACTCCCCCGCCCCCCGTGCCTCAGTTTCCCCGAGCAGTGAAAGACACCGGAGCCTCGCAGCACCTTTATTGACACAGGGGGGGATGGCACCGGTCCCACGGGGGTGGCAGTGGCAGCGTCACCCGGTGCCCCGGCGCTTGCTGAGCTCGTCCTGCACGCGCTGGCACAGGGCCCTGCGCAGGGGGGGCTCCAGCGGGCTCCGGGCGCACACCCGGCGTGTCACCTCCTCGGCGCTGTCACCCTGCGGCACCCACGTCACCCGCCGGGCCTGCCACGGCTCCCGGCGCCCCACGGCACCCACCTGCAGCACCCACTGAGCCCCCATCCACAGCCCCCCACGGAGCCCCCAGCGATGTCCCCTGTCCCATGGGACCCCCACCAACAGCACCCCGTGGCAGCCGAGACCTGTGACACCCCCATACGATGGCAGCACCCCCTGCCCCACGGGCTCCCCCCAGCCGACGGGCACCCCCAGCCCCGGGACAGCGCTCTGTGCCCCCCAGAACCCCCAAACCCAGAACAGCGCTCTGTGCCCCCCAGAACCCCCACCCATCACACCCCCAGCCCCGGGACAGCGCTCTGTGCCCCCCAGAACCCCCAAACCCAGAGCAGCGCTCTGTGCCCCCCAGAACCCCCACCCCCAGAACCCCCAGCCCCACAGCAGCGCTCTGTGCCCCCCAGAACCCCCACCCCCAGAACCCCCAGCCCCACAGCAGCGCTCTGTGCCCCCCAGAACCCCCACCCATCACACCCCCACACCCGGGACAGCGCTCTGTGCCCCCCAGAATCCCCAAACCCAGAACAGCGCTCTGTGCCCCCCAGAACCCCCACCCACAGAACCCCCAGCCCCACAGCAGCGCTCTGTGCCCCCCAGAACCCCCACCCATCACACCCCCAGCCCCGGGACAGCGCTCTGTGCCCCCCAGAACCCCCACCCACAGAACCCCCAGCCCCACAGCAGCGCTCTGTGCCCCCCAGAACCCCCAAACCCAGAACAGCGCTCTGTGCCCCCCAGAACCCCCACCCATCACACCCCCAGCCCCGGGACAGCGCTCTGTGCCCCCCAGAATCCCCAAACCCAGAACAGCGCTCTGTGCCCCCCAGAACCCTCACCCACAGAACCCCCAGCCCCACAGCAGCGCTCTGTGCCCCCCAGAACCCCCAAACCCAGAACCCCCAGCCCCACAGCAGCGCTTTGTGCCCCCCAGAACCCCCACCCACCACACCCCCAGCCCCCGCTCTGCCCCCCAGCTCCCGGCGCTCCCGGGCCGCACCTGGTGCACGATGACAGCCGTGACCCGCCCGTCGTCCCCCTCGTACTCGAGGCAGAAGAGGCGCGGCCCGCGGGCGGGGTCCGGGGGGGCCCCGCGGGTGTCGGGCTGGGGCCCAGCGCTGGCGTCGCCCCCGGGCCCCCCTGCGGCACCTGCACCCTCAGGGGGGGCTGCCGGGGAGCCCCATCCCCCCGTGTGCCCCCCGCCCCCGGTGCCCCCATCCCCGCCCCCGGTGCCCCCATCCCCGCCCCGGTGCCCCCCGGTCCCGGCCCACCCTTCCCCACGCATCCCCCGGGGTCCCCCCCCGGCCCCGGGCGCGCCCCGCTCCCTCAGGAGCCCCCGCATCCCCCGATCCCGGCACTCCCCTCCCCCTGCCGCAGCCACCCCCGGGATCGCCCCCCTGCCCCCCGGAGCCCCGCGCCGCCG
This sequence comes from Periparus ater, assembly GCA_032357785.1. Lineage (NCBI taxonomy): Eukaryota > Metazoa > Chordata > Aves > Passeriformes > Paridae > Periparus > Periparus ater. Next base: position 5,503,906 of record CM063629.1, on the reverse strand, counting down.
GTGCCGCTCACCGCTGCCCCGGTGGGGCCGGTACACCTGCTGGTCGGGCCGCCGGGGCCGCGCCGGGGCCGGGGTCAGCCGCGTCCGCGCTCGGCCCCGCGCCTGCCGCACCGCGCGGTCGTACGCGTCCCTGGGCACCCCAAGGGCCGCGTTACCGGCGGGGCGGCGGGGTTACGGGGTGGGGAGGGGGACCGAGGAGCACCGGGGCCAAACCGGACCGCGGACGACGGTCCCCGGGGGTGGCCGGGAGGTACCGGTACCTGGCGAGCTGGTTGCGGCGGATGTGCCGCACGAAGCCGTGGCTCATGTCCAGCCGTCCCCCCGGCCGGCAGCGCCAGCCCGGGGCCGCCGTCGTGGCCGCCGCCTCCATCCCGGTACCGGGGGCGGGGGTCGGTACCGGGATGCGGCGCCTTTAAGAGCCTCGAGGGCGCGGCGCGCGCGCCGGCAGGGGGCGCGGCAGTGCGCAGGCGCGGCAGCGCAGCTCCCCGCCCCCCGCGGCCGCGCACGCGCAGAGCCGCGCCGCCGGTCGGCCGCCATGTCGAGCCGCGGGAGGCGGGACCGCGACCCCCGGGACCCCCGCGGGGCCTCCGCCGCCTCCTCCGCCCGGGGCTCCTCCCGCAGCCGCCGCGACGCCGATGCCGAGCGGCCGCGGGGCCGGCGGGACGCGGAGCGGGAGCGCGCGCGGCGGGAGGCGGCGGAGGCGCTGCCGGTGGATCTCGCGCGCGTCAAGCGGGAACCGGGCACCGGCACCGGCGGGTGGGGGGACTCCGGCACCGCCGCGCCCGCCGCGCCCGTGCGCGTGAAGCGGGAGCGGGAGCCGGATGGAGACTCCGACCCTGAGCCCGAGCCCGCCGGTGGGAACCGGGAGGAACGGACGGGACCGGGCGGAGTGAGGGGGGGACCGGACACCGGGATGGGGAGCGGGGAACCGGAGGGAGGGAGGACCGGAGTGGGTGTGGAGAGACCTGGGGAGGCAGCAGGTGTGGGGATCGGGCTCTGGGGGTGTGAAGGGACACTGGGGAGCGCTCACGGTGCGGTCGGGGTGACCCGGGCTGTCCCGGGGTGTCCCGGGCTGTCCCGGGCTGTCCCGGGGGTCCCGGGCTGTCCCGGGGGTCCCGAGCTGTCCCGGGTGTCCCGGGGTGTCCCGGGTGTCCCGGAGGACACCAGCGGGAGCGGGGACAGGGCTGTGGATGTGCAGAGCAGTTGGGGTGTGCTGTGAGCTGATGGGGTGTGGGGATAACCGGGAGGAGAGGGATGGGGAATGGGGTGTCTGGGGGGATTCCGGGCCCGGGGGTCACCAGGACTGATCCTGGGTGTCCCCAGCTCTGCTCTGGGCAGAGTTTGGGGACACTGGAGGGAGCTGGGGCTGGAGGGGGCATCATCCTCGTGCTTTTGGGGTCCTTGTGCCCCCCTTGTTCACACTCTCCCGCCCCCACAGTGCGCTACGGGCGCTTCGACCCCGAGGACCAGCGCAGCCGGCACTGCCCCTACCTGGACACCATCAACAAGTGAGTTACGGGAGTGTTTGGGGGCTCCCCCAGCTCCTCCACAGCCCTGTGACTCTGCCCTCCCCCCAGGAGTGTCCTGGACTTCGATTTCGAGAAGCTCTGCTCCATCTCCCTGTCCCACATTAACGTCTACGCCTGCCTTGTCTGCGGGAAGTACTTCCAGGGTAAGATTTCCCCCAGGGCTGCTGTGGGGCACACGGGGACAGGGATTTTGCCTGGGAGGGTGACAGGGAGCAGCCAGGGACAGGGGTACACAGATGATGCCTGGGGGGACACCCTGGGGACACCGAGGGACAGGGTGGCTGTTGGGGGAGCTCAGGGACCCTCTCTGTGTGGGCACGGGGGGATCCTTTCCGTGCCCCCTCCCTGTCCCCGTGGCTGCACAGGGGCTCTGTGCCCGTCCCTGGTGCTCTGTGTCCCCCTGACAGCGCTGTCCCCGCAGGCCGTGGCCTCAAGTCCCACGCCTACATCCACAGCGTGCAGCTGAGCCACCACGTGTTCCTCAACCTGCACACGCTCAAGTTCTACTGCCTGCCCGACAACTACGAGATCATCGACTCCTCGCTCGAGGACATCACGGTGCGGGGCGCCTTCGGGGGTCCCCAGCTCTCAGGGGTTTGGGTTGGGGTCCCCCAGCTCTCAGGGGTTTGGGTTGGGGTCCCCCAGCTCTCAGGGGTTTGGGTTGGGGTCCCCCAGCTCTGAGGTGTCTCTCTTTCCCCCTGCAGTACGTTCTCAAGCCCACCTTCACGGCCCAGCACATCGCCCACCTGGACAAACAGGCCAAGCTGTCCAGGGCCTACGATGGCACCACGTACCTGCCTGGCATCGTGGGGCTCAACAACATCAAGGCCAATGACTACGCCAACGCTGTGCTGCAGGTGACACCAGGGTTAAGGGCTTCGTTCTGGGGTGAGACCCTCCCAAAATTCTGCTGTGGGGGTCTCAGGGATGGGTCCCATCTCTTGTCCCACAGTATGTGCTCCTTGGGGATGCTGCCTTCATTTTGGGCTGAATCTCCTCTGAAATCCTTTTAAAGTCCCACTCTGGGGGTCCTGAGGGTGTATCCCACCTTCTCTTCTACAGGCATTACACCTGGGGGGTGCAGGTGGCCTTTTAGGGTGGAAGCCCCCCCATAACCCACCCCAAACCCCCTCTATGGGGCTGACAGGGATCAGCCCCGTCTCTGGATTCCTTCCAGCTCAGACTGTTCTGAGATTTCCCACAGGCTTCACCCCCATGGCAGCGCAGGGTTTGTGCCCCAAAACCCTCCCAGCTCACCCCTCTGGGGGTCCCGGGGCTGAATCCCCCCTGCTCTGTCCCCAGGCCTTGTCCAACGTGCCGCCCCTGCGGAATTACTTCCTGGAGGAGGAGAATTACCGGCGCATCCAGCGCCCGCCTGGGGACATCATGTTCCTGCTGGTGCAGCGCTTTGGGGAGCTCATGAGGAAGCTGTGGAACCCCCGCAATTTCAAGGCACACGTGTCCCCCCACGAGATGCTCCAGGCCGTGGTGCTCTGCAGCAAGAAGAACTTCCAGATCACCAAGCAGGGTGGGCTTTGGGGGACAGGGCAGAACTGGGTTTGAGGGGAAGAGCTGGAGCAGGATTTGGGGGCACAGGGCTGGGTTTGGGAGGCAGCACTGGCTCTGGGGGCTCTGGATTCAGGGGGCAGAGCAGGACCCGGGCTCAGCTCCAGCTCTGCTGTTCCAGGGGATGGGGTGGAGTTCCTGTCCTGGTTCCTGAACGCGCTGCACGCGGCTCTGGGCGGCACCAAGAGGAAGAAGAAGAGTGAGTGGGGGGAGGTTCTGGGGGGGCTCTCGGGGGCTGTTGTCCCCCTGCTGAGCCCCTGCTGTCCCCCCAGCCATCGTCACCGACGTGTTCCAGGGCTCCATGCGCATCTTCACCAAGAAGCTGCCACACCCTGACCTGGTGGGACTGGGGAATGGGGGGTGCTGAGATGCAGGGGGGGATGTTGGGGTCCAGGGAGGGGTGTCAGGGTATGCAGGGTGGTGATGGGTGTTGGGGTGCAGCGTGGGGTGCCAGTGTCCAGTGGGGTCCTGTGGGGAGAGCTGGGGGAGTTGGGGTGCAATGGGAATGGCAGGGTAAAATAAAAAAGGGGTGTCACGGTCCAGTGGGGGAGCGTTGGGGTCAGATGGGGTGGTGGGGTCCAGTGGGGATGATGGCTCCAGTGGGGGATGATGGTTCCACTGGGGGATGATGGTTCCAGTGGGGGATGATGGCTCCAGCGGGGTCTGATGTGTCCAGTGGGGTCTGATGTGTCCAGCGGGGTCTGCTGTGTCCAGCGGGGCTGACAGGTCCGACCCAACGGGGATGTCCCGTGGGTGCCCCACAGCCAGCAGAGGAGAAGGCGCAGCTGCTGCAGAACAGCGAGTACCAGGAGCGCATGGTGGAGTCCACCTTCCTGTACCTGACCCTGGACCTGCCCACGGCGCCGCTCTACAAGGACGAGAAGGAGCAGCTCATCATCCCCCAGGTGCCCCTGTTCAGCATCCTGGCCAAGTTCAACGGCAGCACCGAGAAGGAGTACAAGACCTACAAGGAGAACTTCCTGAAGCGTTTCCAGCTGACACGCCTGCCCCCCTACCTCATCTTCTGCATCAAACGCTTCACCAAGAACAACTTCTTCGTGGAGAAGAACCCCACCATCGTCAACTTCCCCATCACGTGAGCCATGGGCAGGGGGCCTGGGGGGCTGGGAGCTTGTGGAGGGGCATCTAAAAGGAGATGGGGGTATCTGGGGGGGTTGAAAGCATCTGGAGGGGGTTGTAAATGTCTGTGGAGAACTGGAAACATCCAGAGGGGCTTTGGAAGCACCTGGGTCGGGGGATTAGAAGTGTCCAGAGATTTGAAGGTATCTAGGGTGGCATGTGGGCATCTGGGGTGGGATTTTGGCATCCAGGGGGGCTTTGAGTGGTTTATAGGCATCAAAAAGGGGTTTGAGGGCACGTGGGGAGCATTTCTGGGCATCTGTGGGGGTGTTGGGGCGTTCATAACACCTGGGAAGGGGATGTAGATACCTGAGGGGGTGATGTAGGCATCGGAGGGGGACTGCAGCAGTCCAGGAGGGACTGGAAGCACCTTGGGGGTGCTGTGGGGGTGCTGTGGGGGTCCCCTGCGGGCAGTGCCCCCCTGAGGGTGCGGGGGGTCCCCAGGAACGTGGACCTGCGGGAATACCTGTCGGAGGAAGTGCAGGCTGCGCACTCCCACACCACCTACGACCTGATCGCCAACATCGTGCACGACGGGAAGCCCTCGGAGGGCTCCTACCGCATCCACGTCCTGCACCACGTGAGTGTCCCCTCCTCAGGGGGCTTGGGGGGCCACGGGGACCCCCCTGAGTCACCCTGTCCCGGGTCCTGGCAGGGCACAGGCAAGTGGTACGAGCTGCAGGACCTGCAGGTGACCGACATCCTGCCCCAGATGATCACCCTGTCTGAGGCCTACATCCAGGTGAGGGGACAAGGGGACAGTGGTACCCCCAGAATGTCTCCTGTGCCCCCCCCAACCCCTTCTTGCTCTCCTGCAGATCTGGAAGCGACGTGAGGAGGACGAGACAAACCAACAAGGCGCCTGAGACCCTTGGGGACACCCAGAAACCCCCTTGGGGACACCCCCAGCTGCCCCTCGGGGGTATCCCCATCCCCCTGCGGATACCCTGAGCACCCCAAGATCCCTCATAGACACCCAGAGACTCGCAGGGACACCCACAGCCCACCTGTGACACCTCCATCCTCCCTGGGGTCACCCAGAGGGCTCCAGGGGAGCACCCAGAGCCCACCTGGGAACACCTGCAGCCACCCCTGGAGGTGTGTGTTTGTTCCAGTAAATGCCACCCACTATTTTTGTAACTCATTTTCACCTTGTCTCGTCTTTGGGTTTGGGGGGTTTGTGGTTTCTGCTGCTTCCCATGATCCCCCAGCCCCCCTCACACCCCAAAACACCCCAAAACACCCCAGAACAACACCCCAAAACACCCCAAAACAACACCCCAAAACACTGAGGTGCATCCAGACTTCATTGTGCAATGCTGGGGGGTCCTGGTGCCCCCCTACAGCCAGACGTGCTCCTGGCAGTGCTGCAGGGCCTGCAAGGGGCAGAAGGGTCATTTTGGGGGTGCAGGGGTGGCAGCCCCCGTGTCCCCCATGTCCCTGTGTCCCTGTGTCCCCCCCGTGTCCCCCTGTCCCCACTGACCTGGCAGCGCCGGGCGGCCTCCGGGCCCGAGCACCAGAAGATGGGGCCCAGGGCACAGGGGCCCAGGGGGAGGGACAGCGCAGGGACACCGACACCTTTGGGGTCCTGTGGGGGGGACACAGCAATGAGGGGTCCCCCCAAGGGTGGGGACCCCCCAAAGCTCCCTCCCCGGCGCCCTGCAGACTCTGGCACTGTCCTCTTGAGGGAGGGTGGCACTCACCGGGGACCTCGCTGTGTCCCCAGGGGTGACGGGGCTGTGACACCCCGGGGTGTGTTCCCTCGGGGCTGTGCCACCATTTGTGTCCCCGTCACCTCCTGGGGACCCCAGCGTGTCCCCCTGGTGTTCCCCCCTCACCTCCTCGCTGACACACTCGGCCAGCCGCACCACGATGGTCTCCAGCATCCAGGGCGGTGGCAGCGTCCCCACGTCCTTGTCCCGGCTGTCCCCGCTGCGACAGGCGAGGAGCAGGCGGCAGAGCAGGCGGGGTCCCAGGCGGCCCAGCAGCCCCTCCAGGGCCAGGGCCGCGTAGCGCTCGGCCAGGCACTGGCACGCCCCGGCCACCGGCAGCGGCAGCGCCCGGCACAGCCCGGCCACCGCCGCGGCCACCGAGCCCACCGGGACAGCGGCCTCAGCCCGTGCCACCAGCGAGCGGCACAGCCAGCACAGCGGCAGCGGCAGCGGCAGCGCCTCCGGGGCCAGCACGGAGCCCTGCGGGAGGGGGGACACTGCTCTGGGTGCTGGGGACACTGCCCTGAGTGCTGGGGACACTGCCCTGAGTGCTGGGGACACTGCTCTGAGTGCTGGGGACACTGCCCTGAGTGCTGGGGACACTGCTCTGGGTGCTGGGGACACTGCCCTGAGTGCTGGGGACACTGCCCTGAGTGCTGGGGACACTGCTCTGAGTGCTGGGGACACTGCCCTGAGTGCTGGGGACACTGCTCTGGGTGCTGGGGACACTGCCCTGGGTGCTGGGGACACTGCCCTGAGTGCTGGGGACACTGCTCTGGGTGCTGGGGACACTGCCCTGAGTGCTGGGGACACTACCCGGGGTGCTGGGGACACTGCTCTGGGTTCTGGGGACACTGCCCTGAGTGCTGGGGACACTGCCCTGAGTGTTGGGGACACTGCCCTGAGTGCTGGGGACACTGCTCTGGGTTCTGGGGACACTGCTTGGGGTGCTGGGGACACTGCCCTGGGTGTTGGGGACACTGCTCTGGGTGCTGGGGACACTGCCCTGGGTGCTGGGGACACTGCTCTGGGTGCTGGGGACACTGCTCTGGGTGCTGGGGACACTGCCCTGGGTGCTGGGGACACTGCTCTGGGTGCTGGGGACACTGTCCGGAGTGCTGGGGACACTGCCCGGGGTGCCGGGGACACCACCCTGAGTGTTGGGGACACTGCTCTGGGTTCTGGGGACACCGTGTGGCTGTGTCCCCCCAGCACCGTGGTGGCAGTGCCGATGCTCACAGGGCCACCGCCACCATCCCCTCGCTGTCCCCAGGTCCCCGTACCTGCGGGTGGGTGCCGGGCGCCTCAGGGATGGGCACGGCCAGGGCGGCCCCGGGCTCTCCGCGACACAGCCTGAGTGTGGCACAGACCTGCCAGGGCTTCTGCAGGGAGCAGAGGGTGACACGAGTGTCCCCAAGGCCCCAGCACCCCGGGGTGTCCCTGGATGCTGGATGTGCCCACTGTCCCCAGCAGCCTGCAGGTCCTGGGGGCCACAGATTCCTCAGACCCCCTCGCCGTGTGCCCCTGCTGCCACTCACAAGGTGCTGGATCTGCCACAGGAGGTGATGGACCAGAGCCCGAACCAGGGCCTGGCATGGGGTCACCACGACAGACAGATACAGGCACGGAATGCCCAGCACCTGATCTAGAGCCACCTGTGACAGTGACAGCCACAGTGACAGCTGCAGTGACAGCCACAGTGACAGCCACAGTGACAGCCGCAGTGACAGCCACAGTGACAGCCACCACTGCCGTACTAACCAGCACGAGCCACACCTGTCACCACTGCTGCCCATGGGGGTTGCTGTGGCCATGGCACCTGTGGTGGCACCCTCAGTGGCTGCCACCACCTCACGAGCCACAGTGGCACTCCCAGTGGCACCTCCCTGGCACCCACGGGGACACCCACAGTGGCACCTGTGCCCCCATCCCCATGGGGACACCCACAGTGGCACCTGTGCCCCCATCCCCACGGGGACACCCACAGTGGCACCTGTGCCCACAGCCCCCACAGGGACACCCACAGTGGCACCGTGCCCCATCCCCATGGGGACACCCACAGTGGCACCTGTGCCCCATCCCCATGGGGACACCCACAGTGGCACCGTGCCCCCTTCCCTTGGGGACACCCACAGTGGCACCTGTGCCCCATCCCCACGGGGACACCCACAGTGGCACCTGTGCCCCATCCCCACGGGGACACCCACAGTGGCACCTGTGCCCCATCCCCACGGGGACACCCACAGTGGCACTGTGTCCCCATCCCCACGGGGACACCCACAGTGGCACCGTGTCCCCATCCCCATGGGGACACCCACAGTGGCACTGTGTCCCCATCCCCACGGGCACCTCCAGGGCCGATCGATTGGAGGCCTGGCGGAGGAAGGTGAAGAGCTGCAGGCACGAGGCACAGACGTCCTGCAGGAGAGGACAGCAGGGACATGTGGGACATGGGGACACAGGAACGGGGGACACTGGGGAATGGCACGAGGGGAGGACACGGGGATGTTGTGGCACAGGGATGTTGGGAGGTGGGACATGGGAAGGAGGGAATGGGGACCAAGGGGGACACGTGGACAGGTTGTGGTGGGGCCATGATGGGAGCACTGGGACCCCAGTGGAGTTCTGGGGACATAGAGGTGGCACAGGGACAGAGGGGTGGGTGGAGGGGTGTTAGAGGGGTGACGGGGACACGGGGATGTCTCTCACCATGTCGGGATGTCCCTGGGCGAGGTGGGGGCAGCGCCCCAGGGCCCCACAGCGCAGCGCCGTCACCCAGTCCTGGCACCAGGCAGAGGGGGGCACCCCACAGCCCCCCCCCGGGGCCCCCAAACCTGTGGCCACTGTCAGCACCCAGCCAGGGGGACCTGGCAATCCAGGATCCCCCCAGTACACCCCCCCCAGGTCACCCCATCCCACCACCAGCCCTCTGGGGGGACCCCTCAAGGAACCCTCCCATTCCAGTGCCCCATCCCGGGGGTCCCTGGCACCGTGACCCCACCTCTAATCACACCCCACCCCCAAAACTCCACTCCTGCTGTCATGGGGGGACCCAGGTGGAAGGGACCCCCCGTTACTTCATCTGAGACCCCTCCCTCATGGGGGCAGCCCCCCAGTGACACCCCCATGCCCCATCCTGGCCCCCAGAGGGGTCTGGACCCCCACCCAAGGGCCCCCATCCATCCCCCTTGCCCAGGGAAAACCAGGCAGGTGCCCCCGTCCCAGGGTCCTTGAGGGGGACCCGGCTCTGGGGGTGCCCCCAGGTGCGGGGGTCGTACCTGGGGGGGTCCCAAGGAGGGCGAGGAGCAGCAGCAGCGCCGGGGCCATGGCGGGGGACAGGACCGAGGACGGGAACAGCGGCCGGGCGGTGCTGGCAGGGCTCTTAAAGCCCCGCGGGAGGGATGTGGCCGCTGGGACTGTGCCAGTGCACAGGGCCAGGTGTGTCACAGCCCCGGGGACACGGCGGGACCTGCCAGCCCTGCCCCTCCACTCTGCTGCTGGCCCCACGCCCCGGGGTCCCCACAGGCACGTCCTGGCTGGGGTCCCCATGTCCCCAGCAGGGATCTCTTTAAATGTCTCCATGTCCCTGCTCTGTCCCCATTGCTGTCCCTGTGTTCCCTATGGGGGTCCCCTGTCCCCACTGGGGTCCCATGTCCCCACACCCCCTTGTCCCCCTACACTTTGCCCTGTCCCCAATCTCCCCTCAGCCCCCCCATGTCCCCCCCAGCCCCCTCCCTCCCCTCTGCCATGTCCCCACATCCCCATGTCCCCTTTGTGTCACCACGGTCCCACACCCCAAAACTGCCCCCATGTCCCTCCAGTCCCCCCCAGCCCCCTGTGTCCCCCTGTGTCCCCCTGTCCCTTCCCGTCCCCGTGTTCCCCCAGCCTGCCACGGCCCCTTCAAAACCCCCAATGTCCCCAAACCCTCACGTTCCTGGCTCTCCCGTGTCAGTGTCCCCCTCCGTGCCCTCCCGCTCATGTCCCGTGTCCCTCACAGTCCCCAAAGTCCCTCACAGTCCCCAAAGTCCCCGTGCCCCCCTGTCCTGCCCCCCCTGTCCTTCCCCCGCTCCTGTTCCCGTCATGTCCCTCCCTGGTCACCAGCCTGACCCCACCTGCCTGGAGAGTCCTCAGCGCGGGTGTGGCCGGGCAGGGCCCCACGGGCCCCAGCTGAGGCTCTGCGGTGGCTCCCAGGGTGGCACAGCCCCACTCCGCGCCCCTCTGTCACCCTGTGCCACCCTGGCACCCCGGGCTGCCCCGTCCTCGTCCCCCCGAGTGTCCCACGTCCTCCTGTGCCACCCTGTGTGCCACCGTGTGTGCCACCATGAGTGCCACCCTGTGTGCCACCCTGTGTGCCCCAAATCCCAGTGCCACCCTGTGTGCCACCCTGTGTGCCACTGTGTGTGCCACCCTGTGTGCCACCATGAGTGCCACCGTGTGTGCCACCGTGTGCACCCCAAATCCCCATCCCACACCCCGTGTGCCCCCGGCTCCGGTGCCACCCTGCACTCCCCAGAGCTCCCGTGTTCCCTGGGCAGCTCTGGGGACACTCGGCACAGCCCAGGGACAGGACGAGGGACAAAGCCCCAGCCCAGGGACAGGACGAGGGACAAAGCCCCAGCCCAGGGACAGGACGAGGGACAAAGCCCCAGCCCAGGGACAGGACGAGGGACAAAGCCCCAGCCCAGGGGGGACTCCTCACCCTCCCCAGGTCCCCGCAGGAACGTGGATCTCCAGCCCCACCATCCCCTTCCTGCTCCCTCCCCATGGCAATTCCAGCTCCTGCCTCTCTTTCATAACGAAATAATTTATTTCCTAACAATCAAACAAGACAGAAATATCCATGGACACAGCAAAGATCTCCTAAAACATGGAATTCCTAAAAAAAAGCACCATTCTATTGGCTTGACACGGGGTTCAGCCCAACAATGGGATATTTACAGCAGGAACGGCTGGAAATGGGATCCGAGTCCACTCCCAACTGCCCAGCGGAGCCAAGGCTGGGGTGGATCCACTTCTTGGGAAGCAAAAAGAACAGAAAAAAAATGACGGAAAAGCACAAAAAAGAGCTGTACCAAAGAATGATAAAGGAAAGGTTGAGTGGAGATGGGATGGCTCCACTGGAAAAATTCAGGGTGAAACATTTTGGTGCTTCCCGGGAGCTGGCGGTTCGGGATCTGCCTTCCATAAGGAAAAAGAAAGGAAAAACAGCCCAAAATTGGGTCCTTTTGATTCCCACCCGTCCGTGCCCCAATCCGACTCCCCGCACTCCCTGGATTTTTGTCACAACCTATAAAAAAGTCCTTCCTGCAGCTTATTTGAGAGGAATGCTGGTGGATCAGTGAATTCCAGGTAAGGCTGGCACCACCACGGGGGACCCGGGGATTCCGGGTTAGTGCAGAGTTCTGGGGTTCCCGGAGCACAGCCCGACAGTGCAAAGGGGTCAGTCTGGGATAGGAAGGGAAAAAAGGGGAAAAAAAAGGCATTGGGAACTCAAAAAGGCACAAAGCTGCCAAAACCCCTCATTTGTGCTGAGGCCAAACCTCCAGAATGTTCAAAACCAACCAAAACTCAACGCTTTGTACCTCTGGAAGGGCCTTCCCAGTGCCAGGAATCACCTGCCCGAGGGCTCCGCTGGGATTCCCCAGGTGAAGGCAAAAGCCACCTGAGCCACCGGCCCCCACGGGCTGATATTCCTCTTTTTCTCAGTGTTTTCCATCTTTTTGCCTTTTTTTCCCTCTTTTTGACCATGCAGGGGGTTGAGCTCAGGTACCCCTGGTCTGTGGCAATGCCAGAGGGTGGAAAATTCCAGCAGCTTGAAAGGAAAATTCCTTGTGGTTTGGGTTTTTTTTTCTTCTCTTAGGAGACAGCAAATGGAAAAAGAATCTGGGGGATTTGGGCAACTTGTGGGGTCTGTGGGTGGCTTCCCACTTCCCTAAGTGAGCCAGGAATGGGATTGGGGCGTTGAAAGGAAAAGGGGAAAATGAGAAAGGGGAAGAGTAAAGGAGAAAAGAAGGAAAGGAAAAGCAGGAAAGGAGGAGAAGGAGAAAAGGGAAACAGGAAAAGGGGAAAGGACAAAGGAAAAGCACTGGAGTCTCCTGCTGCTCATCCCCTTGCACTCCATGGAGCATCTCGATGCCTTTCAGCACTGGCCATTCCTGAAAGGGACTGGCAGAGGGTCAGGGTTTGTGTCCCAGAGCTGGGAAAAGCCCTGGAGAGCTCCTTGCCCACTCCTCACCAGGGCCTGGCCGGATCCACAGGGCTGGAAAAGCCCTTGGAGCACTGGAGGGGAAAAGGAAAGTGCTGGAAGCAGAGCTCTCCATGTCAACATTCCCAGAGCATCTCCAGGAGCAGGAGTGGTGGGAACGCTCCCTCCAGTGCATGGGGAAACGAACCCACACCACTGGCAGCTGACGTGTGCTCCGGCTCAGAACCCCCTGACCCCCGGGGCTCCCCTCCCTGCGGTGGCTTCTGGAATCCTCCGCGAGCCTGGAAAAATCCCGGATGGATGGACACGATCCGGGGAGTCCCGTGGGGTTATTGCTGAGCAGAGGCATCATCTTTGTGCTGAGGGGGTGGAGAGAGTCCGTGGGCTCCCTCCGAGGTAGAAAGAATTGTCCCCGAGACTAGAAGCGTGGAAAGGGAATTCCAGGGCTCTGGAATGCCGCGCCACAAAGGGAGGTGGGACGTCCCTTTCGGGTTTAGGGAGAAACTTCCCAGCCCGGAGGTGGCCGAGCCGAGGGGTGAGGATGGCTCTGAGCGCTGCTCCCCACGCCAGGAACGCTCCGGGAGGGCTGGGATGGGGGTCCCTGAATATTTAGAGTCGGGAGAAGGAAGCCCCGACTGAGGCTGATCCCTGTGCCCAAAATGCTCTGTGCTCCCAGCCCGGCTCCGCTCTGTCACGGATGGAAACTCCACAAAGGACCGGGTCTCTCTTGGGATCTGCTCCCAGAAACTCAGCTTCTTCGGTCCTGAGGATTAGGAACGCGATGTCGCCACCCAAGCGTAGAGAAGATCGGGAATAGCGGGCAGTGACAGCCTGGGAAGGAGCCCGGGGAAGGCTCTTGAGGTTGCTGTTATTGCCGGGATATTCCCGGGCGCTTCGGGCGTGGCTGGAATGTCGGGCCTGGCAGAGAAGGTTCGGCCAGAGAGGCTGGCGGTGCAGACGGAGCCCCGGGAGCGGCTGGAGCTGTGGGATGTTCGGTATTTCCGTGCAGGGAATGCTGGCAGGGTGGGTGTGCTGGCTAACGGGATCCCAAGGGGGTTCCCTATATCCCGACGGGAAGCTTACGGCTGCCGGCCAGCCTGGCCCTGGTCCCGCCGGAGCTGGAATATCCCTCGTCGCTGCCCAGGCTCTGGAGGCTCCCGCGCTCGTCCGAGTCGCTGGGGCTGCTGCTGCTCCAGTCCAGGTCGGCGGGGAGGTCGTCCGTGCTCTCCACATCCACATCCATCTCTTCTGCCGGAGGAATGGCAACGGTTGGAGTTCCAACATGGCCAGGCCTCCCGCCGGCCGCGCCCCGGCGCGGGCTCTCACCTCGGTCCGAGTCGGAGCGCTCGGAGGAAAGGCTGGAGCCGATGCTGTCTATCCTGACCCGCTCCATGCCCAGCTTCTCCAGCTGCCGCTGCAGGTGCCGCTGCTCCCGCTGCAGCTGCTCCATCTGGTGCAGGGCCCGGCGCTCCTGGTCCTCCAGCTTCTGTGGGGGGACACGGCACCTGAGCTCTGGGATTACCCCAGAACCACGGGAACCACGCAGCATTCCCGGCACCCTGAGCTCTGGGATTACCCCAGAACCACGGGAACCACGCAGCATTCCCAGCACCCTGAGCTCCAGGATTCCCTCAGAACCACACGGCATTCCCAGCACCCTGAGCTCCAGGATTCCCTTGGAACCACACGGCATTCCCAGCACCCTGAGCTCTGGGATTACCCCAGAACCACGGGAACCACGCAGCATTCCCAGCACCTGAGCTCCAGGATTCCCTCAGAATCATGCAGCATTCCCAGCACCCTGAGCTCCAGGATTCCCTCAGAACCACGGGAACCACGCAGCATTCCCAGCACCTGAGCTCTGCGATTCCCTTGGAACCACACGGCATTCCCAGCACCCTGAGCTCCAGGATTCCCTCGGAACCACGGGAATCACGCAGCATTCCCAGCCCAAACCACCCCAGCACAGCCACCGCCGGCTCCCGAGGGGCTCCTGTCTTCAGCACGCTTGGGATGTGGAGCTGTACGGATTTCAGCTCTCCCAGTCATCCCAGCCCAATCCCTGCCCTCTCCCAGCCCATGCCCCGTCCTGGATGCTGCTCTCAGCTCCGATCCCAGCGCCAGATCCCATTTTTGGGCTCACCTGGATGTGGAGCCTGGCCCTGGTGAGGAGGCTGAGTGTCGTGTGCCGCCCGGCCGCAGCCCCCAGCGGCACCAGCCCCTTCAGCCTCTCCAGGCACAGCCTGAGCTGGGCACGCCTGGAACGGGAGCACACAGCTGCATCAGCGTCCCAAACGGCATTCCCACCCCTCCGGTGTGGAAAAATGGGGTGGCAGGAGCTAAACCCAACCAGGAGCCTTCCCAGCCTCCATGGGCCTCCAGAAACCGGGAGAAAACCGCAGCCAGGCAAAAAGAGGCCTTGGAAAAACCTCATGGATGAACCCTGCTGGCATCCCGGGCTGCTGGGATGATCCCAGGCAACGACCTCAGAATTCTGGGTGAGAATATCAACTTTTGGTCATTCTCTTCCCCAGAAGGTTCCATCTCAGGAGTGCTGTTTGGTTCCTGCTGACAGCTGAAGCTGCCCAGGATAACACCCAGCTCCAAATCCCTTGGGAGTGCTCCCTTTCCCTATTTTTAGTAGGAACAGGATTGTTTTGGATACAAAACCCCAAATCCCTGCAGCAGCACTGGCCGTGCTCCAGGAATCCTCCCTCTTCCTGTAACATCTGGGTTTTCCCTGCTTGAACAGGTAGGACATTAATGCTGGAGGGAAACTGCAGCTCCTCGAGGAAATCCCTTTATCTGCCGAAAGCAGGGATGCTCCCAGCACATCCAGGTTTCCCTGTGTCCATCCCTCCAACCCCAACATGCAGGTCAGATCCTTGGGAACGCGCTGCAACCACATCCCTGAACCGCCTGATCCCAGGCAGCTCCAAAGGGGTTTTGCAATGACCTGCTGGTCTTGTTTGGGAAATGCTGGGAGTGAACTGGGATTTCCTCACCCAAAGGACCTTGGGATGACAACACAGGCAAAAAAAAGTGGGATTTACTCGGGATAAATCCCAAACTGCAAGTGGCTCAAAGATGTGACAAGGTAATTTTCCTGAATAAGCAGAGTGGGAGCTGGCTGTGGGGATGGGATATCACTCCCAACAAAACTCACGTGTAAAAAGGGAATGCTTTAATCCTTGATGTCCTTTATCCCATTCCTTCCCTCCCACTCTCCCTCTCAACCCATCTCAGGTGGAATACCCCTGGAAAAGCAGTAATTCCCCCCAGCCCAGCTCCTGACAACCCTCTGGCACTCACCTGTTCTTTTCCATCTCATTGTGCGTCGACCTGGAAAAGAAGGAAGAAGTTATTAATTCCTCTGGCTGATTAGGGATTAACAGTTGGGATTAACATTTGGGAATTAGCAAAGGCTCCCTGGAAAACCTGCAAACCCAGGGGGCTTCCAGAGCTCCATACCCAGGGATGGGGAATGGCAGGATGCAGACACAGAGACTGCTGGCAATAAAGGGGTCAGGAAAACCATAAAATGGGAGTTGAAACCAGAGGCTCAATTTTAGAGCTGAGATTGTGATCAACAGCTCATCCCTGTCCCTCGACCTGCCAGGAACATAACGTGGAAAAAGCTCCCTGTGAGCACAGAGCAGCTCTGGAGGAGGCCCCAAAGGCACCACTGACACATTAAATCCATGAAAAATCCCCCTGAAACTCCCAATTCCCACGGAGCTGGAAAAAGGTGGAAAACACAAGCCATGACTGACTTTCCCTCCACTGGAGGCCACACAGTTCTTGTTTCCAGGTGCTTAGGGAAGAGCTGCCTACTGACTTCCTAAAACCTCCAGAGGTCTCAGGAAGCTCCACTTTAATTTGGAGAAAATGTTGTTACATGCCAATAATGTTCCATAAATGTGGGAATAACCCACAGGCTGTTTGGATATCTACTGGGATGGGATCCCCACAGGATCTGGGAGTGCTGGAAAAACAAGAGATGTCACTGAAGGGAAAGCCAGGGATGTCAGCAAAGGGAAAATGAGGGATGTCACCACCACAGCGGTGGGAGATGCTCTTGGAGGTCTCCTTCACTTTTCCAGCAGCCTCTCCTGATGGATCATCCTGCTCCAGTGGCTCTGTTGGCTTTCTGGCAAGATCAGAGCCACATCTCCCACATTCCCAGAAATGTTCTATCCCAGCAGAGACACTTCCCACTCCAGTGAGATTCTCCTGACACAACGGAGAAGGACGCATCCTCAGCCCTCTGGCTCCTGTGCAGTCTCTCCATTAAATTTTTCCCTGGATAAATCTGCATGTTTCACACCCAGCCCTTTACCAAGGAGTTTCCATGGGCTGCAGACTTGTGAGTTTTTCCCCTTGATTCTAAATTACCCAAACACTTCCTGAGCACTGGTACAGACAGGGGTGAAGCTCCCATCACCTCCACACTCATTAATTAAAAATCCATCCTCTATTCTGCCTGGATCCTACCTGGAATGGTTGCTTTCTCTTCTGGACTTGCATTCACCATCACCGATATTTAGCAAAAATAAAATAATTAATTGATGGATTTTGATTTTGGCTAAAATAAGCAGGGGAACAGAGGGGATGGCAGCTTCACCCTGGGGCAGTGGAGCTCCCATTTCTGTGGCTCCCACATCCCCTCCAGAGCGAGCTCATGCCCACAGAGCCACTGGTTTGGATTCCCACCAGTTTGAACCTCACCACCAGCCTTCCCTTTGGAATGGGATTTTTATTCCTGAAAACCGTAATAGATTGGCCTGAAGCAAACAAAATACTCCGAGAAGGAAACCCAGAGCGTGTCCAGGCAGGACAAAGCTGGATTTGAGCCCGGCAGCTCCAGGCCCCTCGAGGGGCTCCTGACACCCCAAAACCCCCGCAGGGGATCCACCCCGGCCCCGGGGGACACAGGGAATCCCAGCACCGGCAAATCCAGGTGGATTTGTTCCGGCAGCTGCCAAAGGTCGGCCGTGAGGCGTCGCACAGACGGGATCGCTCCCGAGCAGGAAAAGCGTGACAGATGTGGTGCCATCACGGCCTGGCTCCTCCCTGGCACCATCCAGCGCTGCTGACGTGTTGGGATGGACCTGCTGCTCCTCACGGTGTCCCCTCGGCTGGGGACACATCCTGGAGCCAGCCCTTCCCAAAACCAGCCCAGGGTCCCCCCAGCATGAGGATCAGAGGGATTTTAAGGCTGTTAATGTGGTGGAACAAAGCCTCCAGGATGTGGGATTTGCTCCTGGAATTCACTGTGGGTGCTTGGAGGCGACTTCAGCTTGGAGAAAAGGTGGTTTAGGATTTAAAACCAGCGAGGAGGAAGAGGGAGAAACAGCCAAGGAGGGATAGTGGGAGGCTCTGGGTGGGTTTCAGGGTGGATAATTATTAAAGAGGGGGCAGGAGGGTCCCCTCCAGCCCTGCCGGGCCTCCCTGGGCCGGACAGCCGGGGACAGAACGGTCCCACCCACGGTGTCACACCCGGTGACAGGAGGACTTTGGTGACAGCAGAGCCCCACCCAGTCCTGTCACACACCCGGCGACAACAGGACCTCACCGAGCAGGGTCACCTCCGACGGGAGCGCTGCCCGGTGCTGTCACACACCCAGCGACAGGAGGAGCTCCCTGTCCCCAAACTCCTGTGACACCCCCGGTGAGGGCTGGGGGACCCCACCAGAGCCCGGCCCGGCCACAGGCACAGCGGGGCCCCCGAGCCGTGACACCCGGCCACAGCAGCCCCGGTGCCTGTCACACACCGGCACAGCCGGTGACAGCGGGGCCGAACCGGAGCCCGGGGCCGGGGGGGTGACCCCGGCCCAGCCAGAGGCCCAGGGACAGCGGGGGCTCAGCGGGCCCGGCCGCACGGTGCCCGGAGCTGCCCCGGCCGGGCCGGGCGGGCCCCACAACGGCCGGGCCCTTTCGGTCCGGTCCCCCCGCCCCGCCCGGTGCTGCCGTCACCTGCCGCCGCTGCCGCTCCTCCGGGCCTTGGCGCGGCGCCGCGGGGCCTCCCCGTCCTTCCCGCCGGGCCGCAGCGAGGCGTAACCGTGCTCGGCTTCTGCGGAGACACAACGGCGGGCGCGGGTCACCGCGGGGCCCGCCCGGGGACACCGGGGGTACCGGGAGGGGCGCGGGGGGTACCTCGCTCCCGCCGCTCCAGGAACTCGGCGGCCTCCAGCAGCATCTGGATGCCGAGGCGGGGGGGGGCGGCCATGGCGGGGCCGGGACGGGCCGCGACCGGCGGCGGGGGGGGAGCGGCGGCCTCTGCCCGCCCCGAGCGCCGCTCCGCCAGACCCCGCGCGCGCTCCGCCCCCGCCGCCCCTCATTGGCGGAGGCTGAGAGAGGCCCCGCCCCCCGCCGCCCCTGATTGGAGGACGGGGCGGAGGTCCCGCCCAGCGCCTCCACGAGCGGCGGACTGGGGGCGTGGCCGAGCCTGAGGACACGCCCCTCGCTCGCTGCCATTGGACGAGAGCGCCACGCCCTCCTGCCATTGGCCCGGCCCCCGGCGGAGCCCCGCCCACACAACCGGCCCCGCCCTGCCGGCCGCACGCGCTGCCCTGACTCACTTCCTGCCGCTCAGCCAATGGCGGGGCCGGACGGGGAAAGGGGCGGGGCCACGGCTACGTGAGGCAACGTGACCGCGGCGGGGACCCCCCGGACAGGGACCCCGGGAACGGGAACCCACCGGACACGGACCCCCGGGATGGGGACACGGACCCCGGGAACGGGAACCCACCGGACACGGACCCCCGGGATGGGGACACGGACCCCCGGGAACGGGAACCCACCGGACACGGACCCCCGGATGGGGACACGGACCCCCGGGAACGGGAACCCACCGGACACGGACCCCCGGGATGGGGACAGGGACCCCCGGGATGGGGACAGAGCTCCGGGAACGGGAACCCACCGGACACGGACCCCCGGGATGGGGACAGGGACCCCCGGGAACGGGAACCCACCGGACACGGACCCCGGGATGGGGACAGGGACCCCCGGGATGGGGACAGACCCCCCGGGAACGGGAACCCACCGGACACGGACCCCCGGGATGGGGACACGGACCCCCGGGAACGGGAACCCACCGGACACAGACCCCCGGGATGGGGACAGAGCTCCGGGAACGGGACCCCCCAGGACAGGGACCCCGGGAATGGGAACCCACCGGACACGGACCCCCGGGATGGGGACAGGGACCCCCGGGATGGGGACAGGGACCCCCGGGAACGGGAAGCCCCCGGACAGGGACCAAACTGATAATGGGGTGAGGTTGAGGGAGGAAGAAAGACCCCCCAGCCGAGCACCTTCGATTTCAGCTCAGGGCTCGAACGGGGCCCTACGGGATTGAGCTGATCTCTATCAATTCCAAGGATTTGTGGGAGGGGGAACTGAAGCCCTGCTTTATTTCTGAATGATAAAAATTAAAGGAAAAAATACATCTGGGGTTTTATTAACAGGGAAACACACCAAAAACCAGGGAAAACACAGCAAAATCCCAGCCAGAAACTGACTTTTGTTGTAAAAAAAATAATAACAAAAGTTTGGGAAATGGAAACTCCTGATGGCTCTGGCTGTGGAATTTGTTGGGAATAACACCAATTCCAAATCCAGCATCAGAGCTCTCCCAGGAGAGTGCAGGGAAGTGAAATTCTTCCATGGTGGGAGTCGTGTCCCAGTGTCAGGCGATGAAATCCAGGGGCCTGTTGAATCCTCCTTTTCTGTTCATGTATTGCCTGGGTGAGGACAGAGCCAGAGTCAGCCCTGGGATCCAGGGAAATCAGGAGAAAAGAACTGGGGGAGGCTGGGAACGCGGCTCAGTGGCTACAGGGGAACCCAATTCCCCACGGATTTGACCAAAAAAAGGGCAGGAAGGCTCCCAGTGAGCTCTGATTGTGTGAGGATGCCAGGTTCCCATCAGAAAGGGAGCAGAATTGACAAACTGGGTGTTTTTTGGGAATAAACCAGGTGAACAGTGTCGCTTCCTGCTGCTCTGATCCTGTTCAGGCCTCACTGGGCACTTCCCACCTCTTCCTAACGTGCTCCCCACTCCTCATCCTCCTGACTTCTCTGTTCCCAGGGGGATCTGGAGAACTCTCACCTCTGCTTTTGAGTCTAAACCTCACAAAATTTCTGTTTTCCCCAGGCCTGGAAGCTGGACCGCCGTGAGACAGCGGCCAGAGTTACCTCACAAAATAAAATCTTCTTTCTATCCCAAGGGAGGGGACACACACCTGTACTTCCTCTTCTGGGACACATTGATGGCGTAGGCGTTGGCAGCGCCATCCACCTTCTTCCCCTGAGGAGAAACGTCCCAAAATCTCATGGATTACCCCCAAACAGGGCAGGTGACACCGCAGAGCCCCCGGAGTGGCCTCTGGTCTGTGCTCACCTTGGTGGTATCAAAGGAGGCAAAACCCATCATCTTCATCATCTCGATCTCCTCCTCTGTCTTGCCCTGCAAATCCTCCTCTTTGGGAGGAGAGTCAGGGGTTGAGCAAACACAGATGTTGGGATTCCCAATAATCTGGGTGGTCCTGGCCCTGCAGGGCATCTGGGAGTGTTCCAAGAGGAAAATTCCCCCTCACCTGTGATCTGCCGCTCCTTCTTGGAGTCCTTGAGCTCCTTCTTCTCCTCATCCCGACGCTCCTTGGGCCGCGCCGGTGACGAGGAGCTGGAGCGGTGCCGGCGTGGGGACCTGTGGGGCACACGAGGTGGGGCTGCAATTCCCACCTGCAATTCCCACCTGGGGCTCCCATTGTCCCTGGGTCACCCACGATGCCCTCAGACAGCTGTCCCCACCCCACGCTGGTGTCCCTCCCCTCACCTGGATCATCCTGAATGTCCCTGCCACACCTGGATCATCCTGAATGTCCCTGCCACACCTGGATCATCCTGAATGTCCCTCCCCTCACCTGGATCATCCCTGCCATCACCTGGATCATCCTGAATGTCCCTCCCCTCACCTGGATCATCCTGAATGTCCCTCCCCTCACCTGGATCATCCCTGCCATCACCTGGATCATCCTGAATGTCCCTGCCATCACCTGGATCATCCTGAATGTCCCTCCCCTCACCTGGATCATCCCTGCCCTCACCTGGATCGTCTCCGGTGCGGGGAGCGGGACCGGCTCCTCCTCCTGTCCCTGTCCCGGGACCGTGACCGCTCTCTCCGCCGCCTGTCCCTGTCCCGGGAAGCGGAGCGCGAGCGCCGGCGCTCTGCCCGGGGAAGGGTCAGCTCCTTCCTGCGTCCCTGCCCGCTTCCCAAAGGAAATCCCACAGAAAATCCCAGCTCCGGAGTGGAGAACCCCGGGACAGCCCTTCCCACCCCTCCAGGACAGTTCTGGGCTCAGGGATCCCTCCGGGCACCCCCAGCAGTGAAAGAGCGGCTGGAAAAAACCAGACCTGGAGCGGGGGGAATCATCCAGGGGGAAAATCACCCGGGGGGGAGCAGCCAGGAGGGGTGACGGTCCCCAGAAACCTGAGGAACGGGGAGGGAGGAGAGGAGAAGATAAGGATGGGGAGGGGGAGAAGGAGCAAAAGGAGAGGAGGAAAAAGAAGGAAGAGGAGAAGGATGAGGAGGAAGAGGAGGATGAGGAAGGGAGTCTCTGCTCTACCCCAGAGTGAGGAACCGGGGCCCCCCGCCCTGGAGGGTCTCAGTCCCCCCCTACCCCTGGCCCTTCCCCCGGATCTCCCCGGGTGCCCCCTGACACCCTCCCCAGGGTCCCCCATCCCACCCCGGTTCCCCCTGACCCTCCCCAGGGTCCCCGATCCCACCCCGGTTCCCCCGGTGTCCCCTCACCCCGCCGCGGCGGTGACCGGGAGCGGCTGCGGCCCATGGCCGCCCCTCAGCCCCGCGCTGCCGCTGCCGGAGCGGGGCCGGGCCCGGAGCGGGGCCTGAGGGGCAGAGCCCGGCGGGCAGAGCCTGAGGGGAGCGCTCAGAACCGCATGGGGACGCGGGGCCCCGCTCCCGCCGCTCGCCCTGGGAGCCCGCCCGGCCCGGAGAGCCACGGGAGGCCGGGGAGGGAGGGGAGGCCCGGGAGGAAGGGGCGGGCAGGGAGGCGGGCCCGGCTCCCTCCGCAGCCGCGGCTCCTTCCGTGCGCTCTGTCCTGCCCGGCCCGGCTCTTCCACGGCCCCGGCCCTTCCACGGCCCCGGCCGTGCTCCCGGCCGTGCTCCCGGCCCGGCCCTTCCACGGCCCCGGCCCTTCCTCGGCCCCGGCCTCGGTTCGGTTCAGGCAGGCGGGTGCGGGTCGGTGCCGGGCCGGGAGCAGCCTGGAGCCCTGGAGCCCTGCGGCTGTGCCTGCATTTGGCCCTGGGCGGTTCAGGAGGGGCTTCCCTAAGAAGCTGCTGGAACCTTCCCGGTGTCCGGCGCACCCGGTGCCAGCGGCTCCGGGACCCCTCAGCACTGAATCGGGGAGTGCCGTTCCCGAACCGTGACACCATGGTTCCTCACGGACATCCTCACCCTGAGCCCCATCCCTGTCCCATTCCCACCTCCGCTCCCGTCCCAGCCCAGCTCCATCCCCATCCCACCCTCAGCTCCCCTTCCGCCCCTGCCCCTGCTCCATCCCCATCTCATCTCCACATCCTCCATCCCCATCCCCATCCCCATCTCATCTCCACATCCTCCATCCCCATCCCCATCTCATCTCCACATCCTCCATCCCCATCCCCATCTCATCTCCACATCCTCCATCCCCATCCCTCGCTCCTCAGTCTCCGAGCGCTACCGAGTGCCAAACACGGGGTTTATTTACACCGGCGTTCCACCCGCTCCCGGCCGCGATTGTCACACGCGGGGGACAGGACAGGTCACCCCCGGCCTCCTCCCGGTGCCACTCGGGGTTCAGCGCCCGCCCAGCACCGGGGCCTTCCTGGGCAGCCCCCGGAGGGAGGAGAGGCGCTGAGTCCCGCTGG
The DNA here is from genome assembly GCA_032357785.1 of Periparus ater. Classification (NCBI taxonomy): domain Eukaryota; kingdom Metazoa; phylum Chordata; class Aves; order Passeriformes; family Paridae; genus Periparus; species Periparus ater. The sequence continues at coordinate 5,480,825 of CM063629.1, read as the reverse complement.
ATTCGCCCTTCCCTGTTGCCAGCAAGGGATCAGCCTCTGTTTTCCAGCAGAGGTGCGGATGTGGAGGCCCCAGGTCAGGGATTTGTCCCCTCCCTGCCTTCCCCTGGGGACACCCCCGCCCCGAGCCTTACCTGGGGCAGGGAGGTGGGGTGGGGGAATTACCCGAAGGGTGGTCCCGGGATGTGATCCTGGCTGTTTCCTTCCAGCCAGGACGCTCGTCATGGTGATGATGGTGGCACTGGAGCCTTCATCCCTTTCTACTTGAAACTCCCCAGAATTTCATGGAGGAGAACCCCAGGGTCCCCTGCAAAGCCAGGGGCCCTTGGAAAAAAGGGTGACAAAGGCCCTGGGGACAGAGCTCCAGGGACAAAGGGGTGACAAAACCCGGGGGAAGCCCCTGAGTTGGGCTGGGGTTGTGGCAGTGCTGGAACAGTGCTCCGCTGTCACCCAGGGAGGTGACAGAGCTGGCTCTGCTGCCCTGGGTCACCCCGGGGGAACAGGCCCAGGGACAAAAATGGCCTCAAAGAGTCTGAAGATCAGTGGCAGTGAGGAACAGCCCCCCCAGTGACAAGGCTGGGGGCGCAGAGGGGGTTTAGGGGCTCGGTGTCCCCTCGGTGCTCCCCATCCTGCAGGAGTGGGCTGGGGACCTGTGGGGGGGACACTGGGCAGGGCAAAGGCTCTTCCCAAAATCCAGGCTCAGGTGTTGTCCATGGGGCTCTGGAAAGATCCCTGTCTGGGGTGTCTCTGCTGTTTCCTGCACCCCAATCCCTGCCTGCACCCCCTTATTCCATGGGCTTCCTGCTCTTCCAGATGGATCCAGCCCCCAGGAGCTGTCCCACAGCAGTGAGAAGGTTTGAAACCACAGTGATGGGAAAATCCTGCTGGGCTGAGGGAACCCCAAACAGGCTTCTGGAACATTCCAGACCTCCTGGACAGGGCTCCATGGATGCAGAAAGGCTCAGGGCGAGCACCCCAGGAAACCGGGAGGACGTGGGGCTGATCCTGTTGATTTATCCCCAAATCCCAGCCCTGGAATGGCTGTGGGGAACATCAGCATGGCTGGGGCTCTTCCTGGGAAGGGGCTGGCCAGGAGTTTGTAACGCTGGGAGGGAAGGGAACGCCAGGAAGGGCTGAACTTGTGCTGGGAATCCAGAGCTGGGAGAAGCAGGGAGCCGGCGTGGACGGGGTCACTGTGAGCGGAGGCCGGCGGGAATTGGCAGCGTGTGTTCATCCCGAAGTAGCACTTAGTGAGTGAGTTTTGCTTAGTTTTAAATAACACAGACAATTCCCGGAGGTTTTTTTCCCTATTTTCCCAGGTGCAGGTCGTGCAGTGAGGTGGGGGCTTTTCCAGTGGTGGGAAATCCCGCTGCTCTTCCTTGGGTGGGGAAAACACGGGGTAGGAGTACCAGGAGAAGGGGATGAAGTGGTTCTTTAGCCCAAGGAGAGGAAGATTACAATCTGGGAAGGAAAAACCTCAGCTTCTCCTTCAGGAAAAGCAATCCCCCGCCTTCAGCTCAATCCCGTTCTCCTGGTGAAGCAATGGACAGTTTTCCCTGGGGATGAAGCCAGCGCCGTTCCAGCAGAGCTTGAGACAGAAGGTGAAGAAAATAACCACAAAACACCTTTTTCTTCCTCAGATCAAGCAGAACTGGGCTCTGGTGGAAAAAACCCAAACCCTCGGCCCACGGTGGGGAGAGGCTGGAGCCCAGGAGGGAAAGGGGGGAAGATGCAGCAGGAATTCCCCCAAACGGGGACCACAGTCTCTCTAAGCTCGGTGACCGCCTCCAGAGGCGGGTGACAAGGGGGATGAGGTGCCTTGTGCCAGGAGGACCTGGAAAACAGCCGGATTCCAGGGGTTTTGGGCCGCGCCTCGGCCAGACGCACGAGGCAGGAGCTGCCCCGGCGCTCCCGGTCTCAGAGATCCCAGGGGTTCCCAGGATGGCCACGCACGAGGCCTTGGGAGACTCAGGATTCGATCTTTTCCTTCTTTTTGCCTTTTTTCAGGAACGATGGGGTCCGGAATTTCTTCTTCTTTTTGGAGGGTGATTTGGAGGGTGAACCATCCGGGGACACGGGGTTGCTGGTCACTGTCTCCTTCTCCTTGGGGGTGTCCTGGTCAGCGTTGGTGGTTGTCCGGTCCGTCCCCCCTTTTCCAAGGTTTTCCTCAGTGCTTTGCTCTTCATCCTTCCCGTTCACCACCGCTGGTGGCTCCTTCTTGGCAGTGGAATCAGGGGGGGCTTGGCCACCATCGGCCTTCTTATCACCTTGGGAAAGGGAGAGGGAGCAGGGAATGAGGGCAGCAGCCTCAGTGTTGTGGGGGTGGTTTAACCCCCCAAACGTCCAGGGGGGCCTGGGCAGGAGCAGGATTTGGCCTCCATGAGTGGAGAACGTTGGGATTTGATCCTGTCCTGCTGCAGGCACCGCTTCCTTGAGCCGCCCCCCTCCCTGCGGGACAAGCGATGTGGGATGGAGAGCCGGGAAGAGGCAGCAGGAAAAGCAGGAAGCAACAACAAGGAGGGATTCCCCAAGGGATTTCCTAAGGAATTTGCCCCGAGTGGGGCTGGAGTGGGCCATGGAGACTGGATCCCCCCGAGCCCGTGTCCCTCGTCCGGGGTGGCCTCTCCGTACTTACTACGGCGCCAGGGATTCAGGGATAACTCCTTGGGTGACAGGCACACGGGGAGGAAAGAGAAAGGAGACGTTGTGGAGACAGACACAGACAGACAGACAGACACCACAGACACCATGGCAGAGCCAGCAGCCCCGAGCCGTGCCCCGGCACCCACTGTGGATGGGAACAGGGGGAACATCACACCCGCCGGAGCGTGAGGACTGGGATGGGGGACAGGGGTGTCCCCTGCGCCCCACAAAGCCACCAGCAGATCCTCCTGCCGTGAATCCCCATCCACTCGGCCCCTGTGGATCGGGGACCCCCCGGGACAGGCGGGGGGACAAGAGGTGACAGCGAGCTGCGTCTCGGTCTGGCCACAGCAGCCCTTGTCCCCCCACTCCTGCTGCTCACCGGGACCCCACCCCTCGTTTTGGGGTGCTCGTGACCCCACTCACCCTCGGTGGGCTCTGCAGGTGCCGGGGGCTCCGGAGGGAGAGCCTCTGTGGGGGGAGCCTCACTCTCCTCTGCTGCCGCGTCCCTCTCGCCTGCCACAGAGAGACACGCTGGCCCCACGTCCCCTCAGTGCCACCCGGGGGGGTTTGGGGGTGTCGGGGTGTCTCTCCTACCCTGCAGGCGCTTCTTCCTCTCCACCTCCTGCTTGTACTCCTCCAGCTCCTGGTCTGTGAGCTGGCTGAAGGGGTTGGGGGGCTCTGGCTCAGGGGGAGCCTCTTCCCGACCCTCCTTGGCCTCTGCATCCCCCAGGTGGCTCTCGGTGGACTGAAACAGACCCCCAGAGTGGTGTCACCCCCCGGAGCAGTGTCAACTCCCCCTGGAGAGATGTCACCCCTCAGAGTGGTGTCACACCCTCTGGAACCGTGTCAACACCTCCACACCCCACCCCAAGCAGTGTCAACCCCACTGGAGCAGTGTCCCCTGCTCTGAGCAGTGTCCCCAGCTCTGAGCAGTGTCCCCAGCTCTGAGCAGTGTCCCCTGCTCTGAGCAGTGTCCCCAGCTCTGAGCAGTGTCCCCTCTGCCCTTGGAGTGCTGTCACTGCCCTGGACCTGGGGGATGCTGGGGAACCAGGGGAGGGCTGGGTTCTCTGGGGTGGGGGACTTGGGACTGGGCGTGTGGGGTGATGAGGGGCTTGGGACGAGAGGTGACATGGGGTGATATTGGCCTGGGGACATGGGGTGACACCGGGTGGCACAGGCTGTGGGCAGGGGACAGGGGGTGTCTGTCACAGGGCTGGGGATGCAGGTCTGGGGACACGGGGTGACACAGGGTGACACAGGATGACACAGGGTGACACAGGGTGACACAGGTGCCGTACGGGGCTGCGGCTCGTCTCGGCAATGACACTGGCCAGCAGCTGCGACTGGGGCCCGGCTGACTTCACATCCTGGCGGTTTTGCTCCCGGATCTGTGGGTGAGGACAGGGATAAATCCCCCTCCGAGGACAGGGATAACCCACCCCGGGACCCCCCTGTCCCCCAGCCCACACCACCTTGTTGCGCATCTCCAGCACCTCCTGTGGGTCCGTGTAGAGCGGCACGAACTGGTTGGGGTTCTCGATGCGGATGGGGGTCCCACTGCTGCCCTTCTCCACCTCGTCTGCTCGCAGCCACTGCAAACCCAGGAAAAGTGTTTGGGGAAGCAGGAGACCCCGAGGACAGAAGGGGAACCCTGACAAATGGGACTTGTATAGAGGGGAGACCCTGATACAGCTGATGGCACTTGGCCCCAGTAGGGTGGGGTGGTGGGATTTGGAAATAATCATTATTACAGGGTGAAGGTGGTCCCTAGGCCTCCCTACACCCCAGATTTTAGCGGGATCCATAACCAGGACACTCTCCACCTCCCTGGTTGTGGATCCCCAAGCCCCATCTGCCCCTCACCGTGGTCTTTGTCCTCTGGCCACCGGTGCTGCCCTGCTGCTCCTCGGCCAGGTTGACCCTGGTGTAGGTGTTGGGGGTGTTGAGCCACCTCGTCTTCTCCTTCTGCTGCTTCTGGGCGTGCTGGCGCAGGGCGGGGGTCCCGGCGGGCTCCTCCTCGAACACGAAGGCGGTGACGGTGGCGGGGATCAGCACGTCGCTCTTGGGCTTGCTCTTCTCCTGCACGAAGGGGTAGCGGTACGTGTAGCCCGTGCGGTATCCCTGGAAAAGCACAGAGCGGGGAGTCAGGCACGCAGGGATAAACCCGGGGGGGGTCAGAGCGTGTTTTGGGTGGGTTTTGGCGCTCACCAGGTTGTCCAACATCCTCATGAGGGCCTCGAACTCGTGCTCGCCCAGGCGGCTCTTGTGCAGGGGCCCGAAGGTGGTGCCGGCGCGGCGCACGGCGCCCAGGCCGTGGGGCACGCGCTGCTGCGCCCGCTCCAGCACAATCAGGTTCTCCGCGCCTCCCGCGCTCGCCAGAGCCGACACCTGCGGGACAGCGGGCACCGCTGAGCTGGGGACACCGGGGGACAGCCCCACAGCCACCCCGAGAGCCAGAGCTGGCACACGGGGGAGTAACGGGGCTGAGACCTGGCACAGCTCAGTGCACGGTCACTGGGATGGATGCAGAGATCTGACACAGCTCAGTGAATGCTCCTGCAGTTTCTGGGTCCATCCACAGTTTACCACTCGCCTCACACTCACCTGGACCTCGCAGGCCGCCTGCAGGTGGAAGATGCTGTAGAAAGCCTCCTCGGCCGTGTCCCCCAGCGCCAGCACCCCGTGGTTCCGCAGCACCAGGATCTGCAGTGCCAGCGCGGGATGTCAGTGGGGCAGGCAGGGGATGATGGGGTGACCCCCCTGTCCCCCCCAGGAGTCCCCTCACCTTGCAGGTGGGCCCGAGGCACTTCTGGAGCTCCACACGATCGGCCTCATCCTCCACCTCCCCGCGGAAGTCAAAGTAGGCGACGTCCCCCAGGAGAAGAGCGGCGCGGGAGATGGGCAGGAGCCCACAGCGCATGGCTGACACCTGGGCATGGGGGGGAACAGGGCAGGGGGCCGAGCAACCCCAACAGCCCCAGAAAACACCAACACCCCAAAAAAACCCCCACAAAAAACCCAACCCTTCTCCAAAAAACCCGTAACCCCCCCAAAAAAAATCACCCTAAAAATCCCCAACCCCATAAACCACTCCAACCCCACCAAATCCCTCCATAAACAACTTCCTAAATTTCCCCAAACTCTTCAACTCCCAGAGTCCCAAAATGAACTGTCCCCAAAGAACCCCAACCCCCCAAAAACCCCCCCATCATCCTGATCATCCCAACACCTTGTGTTGCCCCCCAAAATCTCCCAAACCCCTTCAAACTCTCAAGGACCCCAAGTCCTTTCCAGTCCCCCCAAACCCCAAATCCCCCAACCCCTTCAAAACACCCTTCCGTTCTCCCAGATCCCAGACCCAACCTCCCACAGAGGCCCCCAAGTTCCCCTAGCCCCCAAGCCCCCCAAATCTCCCCAAACCAAGCTCCCAGAGAAGCCCCCATCTCCCCCAGCCCAGTTCCCGTACAGCGGCAGCAGCGGGGGTGTGCAGCCGCACGATGCAGCGGATGTCGGGGCGCGCGGCGTAGATGGCGGCGTGCAGGCTGAAGCTGCGGGCGTCGGGCGCGAAGCTGGTGCTGCCCTGCTCCACCACGGCCCCCAGCACGTTCACCTTCACCTGGGGGCCACAGGGGGCTCAGGGGGGGCTGCTCCCCGCCAGGCAGCCCCGGGGAGGGGGGAGGCAGGGGGCTCACCAGGCTGGCCGCTGTCACCTCGCTGCACGCCAGCCCCTGCGGGGCCACCAAGAAGTGCTCCTGCTCCTTGCTGACCCGCAGCTGCCACGGGGGAGAGTGGGGTGAGAAACACCCCAAAAAATCCCCAAATAAACACCCCCCATCTCTACAGGTCCAGCAGGTCCCAACTCCACCACAAAAAAACACCAAACCCCTTAAAATCCCCCCAAAAGAACCCTGAGTAGCCTCAAAATCCTTTCCAGTCCTCCCATTCGCACTCTGCTGGTTTTGAGGTGCTCACAGGGTTAGGGTTTAATTGTGCCCAGCCTGTACAGGTCCAGCAGCAAACGGTCCCTAACCCCCCCAAATCCCCCCAGGACAACCCCAGCCCCCCGTGGCGGTCTTGGCGTGCTCACGGTGACGGCGGCGTGTCCCAGCTGTGCCCAGCCGTACAGGTCCAGCAGCCGGTGGATGCTGCCCACCTTGCAGCGCATCAGCCGCTCGCCCTTGGCCAGTGCCGGCCCCTCCGTCCCGTGCAGGTCATTGATGGGGGTGACCGATGCCAGCCCTGGGGATCGGGGACCTCCCATCAGCGGTGGGACCCCCCAAGCCATGAGAGGTTCACCAGGGACAGGGGACCAGAGGGTTGTGGGAATGGGTTTGGTGGCTGTCAAGGTTTGAGGGATCCAAAGGTTTGTTGGACATTGAGATTTGGTGGCCCCAAAAGCTCTGGGGGTCCCCAAAGTCTCAAAGGTTTGGTGGTCCCCCAGGTTTGATGGCCACAAAGATTTAGTGGTCCTCAAAGGGTTTGGGGGATCCCAGGGGCTTGGTGGCACCCCAAGATCCCACAGAGCTGATGACTCCAAAGGTTTGGGAGCCCCCCAAAGGTTTTTGGGGTCCTCAAGGTCCCAAAGGTTTGGTGGGCCCAAATAATTTGATGCCCCTGAAGGTCCCAAAGGTTTTTGTGTCCCCAGAGAAGATTCCAAGGTTGTAGAGATTTGGTGTCCCCCAAGGTTTTGGGGCTTACCCCACCACACTCCCCTCAATGAAACCCTTCGTGAGCATCCCCAAAGCGCCCCGGCCCCAGCCCCACGTACCCATGGGGGACGTGGGCAGGGCAGCAGGGGACGTGGTGGCCATGAAGTCAGCGATCTGCCGCAGCGCCCACACGTGTGACGAGTTGTTCCCCTTCTTCATCTGCTCCTGGATCAGGCTCTCCAGCTCCTCCCGGAAGGACTGCGGCACCGGGGACAGGGTGACAACAGGGTGGGTGGGACAGCTGGGGACATCGGGGCAGGGGCAGCACCGCTGGCTCGGTGGAAGTGGCACTGCTGGCTTGGTGGCACTGGCAGTTTGGTGTCAGGGACACCATCACCTTGGTGGCATGGCAGTGGTGGCACTGCCAGCTTGGTGACACGGTGATGGTGGCACTGCTGACTCGGTGTCAGTGGTACCAACAGTTTGGTGGCTCGCTGGTGGTGGCAGCATCACCAGCTTGGTGGCACAGTGGTGACGGTGGCATTACCATCTTGGTGTCAGTGACACCAGCGGCGCTGGCAGCTCCGTGGCAGCAGCGCCGTGGTGGCAGTGACATTGCCAGGTGGGGACATGCACCACCATGTGGTGACATCTCTTAGCTTGGGGACAGGAGGGATGGGGCGGGGACAACAAAGGATGGGGCCAGGGACGAGAACGCTGGGGCTGGCGACAGGAGAGACGGGATTTGGGCCAGGAGGGATGGGTTGGGGGACGTAAAGGAAGATGCTGGGGACACGAAGGACAGGGCTTGGGGACAGGTGGGACGGAGGTGGGGACAGGCGGGAGGGGGTTGGAGACAGGAGGGACGGGGACAAGAGAGGAGTTGGGGACACAGGGCTGGCGCGGGGCCGGGGGCTCACCGGGCTCTGCAGGATCATCGTCACCCGCTTCTTCTGCTCCATCAGGTTGAAGTCCTGGCGCAGGTCCCCGGCCCCGCTCCGCGCCCGCAGGAACTCGGGGTCCTCCTGGGGTGGGCAGCGGGGCCCGGGGGCGGGGGGCTCGGGCAGGGGCTCGGGGCTGGCGGCCGTGCTCATCCTGGGGACGCGGGGACACGCGGCGTCACCCCCGGCACCCCCAGATTGGGGAGAAAGCACCGAAAACAGCGAGCGGCTGTGGCCGGCAGATAACGCCCGAGGGGACCCGCCCTGCCCTGCGGGGACCGGGGGACAGCTTGGGGACACTCGGGGGCGGGGGGGGAGTCCCCCGCTGGTGGCACGGTGAGGTCAGAGCTGAGGTCAGAGCTGGGAACCGGCACGGTTCGGTACAGGAATGAGCTGAGAACGGGCACGGTTCGGTACAGGGATGGGAGCTGAGAACCGGCACGGTTCGGCACAGGGATGAGCTGAGAACCGGCACGGTTCGGCACAGGGATGGGAGCTGGGATCCGGCACGGTTCGGCACAGGGATGAGCTGGGAACCGGCACGGTTCGGAACAGGGATGAGCTGGGAACCGGCACGGTTCGGTACAGATGGGAACCGGCACGGTTCGGTACAGATGGGAACCGGCACGGTTCGGCAGCAGCGGGGCGGTGGCTGAGCCCCGGGAGCGCTCGGTCCCTGCCGGGAGCTGGGGACCGGCACGGTTCAGAGCAGGGATGGGAGTTGAGAAGCGGCACGGTTCGGTACCGATGGGAACCGGCACGGTTCGGTACCGATGGGAACGGGCACGGTTCGGGGCGGTGGCTGAGCCCCGGGAGCGCTCGGTCCCTGCCGGGAGCTGGGGACCGGCACAGCTCCGCGCACCCCCGGCCGCTCCCCCACGACTCCAGCCCCGAATTGGGGTCACCCGCTGCTGGGGGCTCGGGGCCGCTCTGCCGCCGCACGGGGGGGGTTCCCGGCCTCCCCCCGGCCCGCGGACCCCAAAAGGAGCCTCCCCTCTCCGCCAGGTCACCGAGCGCTCTGGGGATGCTGCTGCCAAGGGCCCCCCAACCCAGGGCACCCCCAAAACGCAGGGTGGGGCCGCTCCCCCAAATCCCGGGGGTGATTTCCAGTCTCCCCCTCTCTCAGGGCAGAAGGGCACCCCCACATTTTGGTGCTCGGAGCGCACCTGGCTCACCGGGCAGGGGGGACCAAGGCCGGGATAAATCCGGGGGGGTTGCCCGGTGACCCCCGGCCCCGAGCAGCCCTCGGGGAAGGCGGGGGGGGCTCGGGGGGCGCTGGGCCAGGACCCCCCAGCGGTTCCCCCTCCCAGCATCGCCCCCCCACCTCCGCCTCCGCCCTCGCCGCGCCCAGCGCCGCTGCGGCAGCCGCAGGGCGGGGGGGGAGAGCGAAAACCGGGATGGAAAGCGGGATGCAGCCGGGGGGGGCCCCGCAGCATCGCCCCCAGCCCGGGGGTGGGGATGGGGGCAGGGATGGACTCGGGCACCACCGAGGATGAAGGGATGAAGGCCTGGGGAAGGGGGGAGGGGTGGGATGCAGCCCCCCCCCCACACCTGCATGCGGCCCGCGGGGGGTGGGGTGAGGAAAAGCGGGGGGGGTCACCCAGCCTCCCCCCACCCTCCCCAAATCCCCCCCTGCCCCCGAGGGATGCTGCGGCCGGGGGCTGCTGCCATCACCCACCTTCCTCCTCCTCCTCAGAGCATCCTGACAAAGGGCCGCCCCCCCCCGGCACACCACGCGTGTCCCCGCGCCTCCCCCCGCCCCGCCCTCCCGCCCGCAGCCCCCCCACACCCCCAGCCCTGCAAACAAACAAGGGGGGACCCCCAAACCCAGCGCTCCCACAGCCCCTTTTTATTGTGCAATTAATCGGGTTTATATTAACGATCCTTAATAAGCACGTACCTGGGGGGGGGGAGGAGCAGCTAATTACTAATTACAATTAATAAAGCAATTAATTGCAGCTCTGCCCCCCCTCCGACCTCTGCGTTTCAGGGGTGACAGACCCCCTGCTCCCCCAGTTTTGGGGTGCAGTGCTCCAGGGCAGGAGCGTGACCCCAAAAACGGGAACTGGAGCCTTGAACTTGGCTTTCGGGGGAGACCCCGGCGGGGCCCCCCTGATTTTTAGGGATGTCAGGAAAAACCTTAAAAAAAGGAGAAAAATAAAGGTTTTTCTCACCTTGGGAATATTTTTGGGGAAAAGGTGATTTCGAGCCCCCCTTGTTTATGTTGGTACACCCCAGATGCACCCCCAAACCCGGACCCCCTGGGTGACCCCCCCAACCACCGGGGGCTCCCTCAAGGTGCTCTGTCCCCCCCCAGGAGCCTCCCTCGAGCTGATCCACCCCCATCCAGGTGTCCCCCAAATTCCCAGGGTGGCCCCCCAAGGTGTTCTCTCCCCCCGGGTACCCCCCTTAAGGTGCTCTGAGCCTCTACAGGTGCCCCCCACTCACCATCCCCTCACTCTTCAGCAGTGCCCCGGGGTTGGGGGGTCCCCACGGGCACGGGGGAGCACTGCCAGGCCAGCTCTCAGGTGGCCCCCCCAGGGACACCCCCCCAGCGTCCCCCAACTCCTGCTCAGTGCCGTGTTCCTGGCAAAAGGGGAATTAAAAAATGTATTAGAATTGGGGGGTGGCCCCCCAGTAATAACACACACCCCCAATAGAACCCCCCATAATTAATCAGTTGAATAATTAAATTAATTCCAACCTCAAAAACCTCAAGCAGGAAAATCCCCACCAGGCCCCCAAATTATAGGGGGGTTGTTGGGTCAGTTTTGGGGCTTATCCTCAATAATATTTTTCTTTGTTTTTAAATTAACTCCAACCCAGCTGGCAGGGTTCCGGGTTTGGGGGTACCCACCTGGCAGGGTCCCGGATTTGGGGGTGCCCGCCTGGGTCCCCCCGTGTCCCGGGTTTGGGGGTACCCACCTGGCAGGGTCCCGGGTTTGGGGGTACCCGCCTGGCAGTGTCCCGGGTTTGGGGGTACCCACCTGGCAGGGTCCCGGGTTTGGGGGTACCCACCTGGCAGTGTCCCGGGTTTGGGGGTACCCACCTGGCAGGGTCCTGGATTTGGGGGTACCCACCTGGCAGCCCCCGTGTCCCGGGTTTGGGGGTACCCACCTGGCCGGGTCCCGGGTTTGGGGGTGCCCGCCTGGGTCCCCCCGTGTCCTGGGTTTGGGGGTACCCACCTGGCAGGGTCCTGGATTTGGGGGTACCCACCTGGCCGGGTCCCGGGTTTGGGGGTGCCCGCCTGGCTCCCCCCGTGTCCCGCAGCACTCCCCGCAGCAGGCGGATGTACTGGGCCGCTGCCCGCAGCGTGTCGGCCTTGCTGGGCCGGCGGTCCCGCGGCACCAGCGGCACCAGGCTCCGCAGCCGAGAGAAGCCGCTGTTGAGGTTCCGGATCTGTGGGACACAGAGAGGGGACCCCGATTACAGACCCCGAGGGGACCCCGGTCAGAGACTCCCCAGGTCGGACCAGGAGCCTGAGTTAGAGCAGGAGCCCCCCAGGATCAAACTGGGATCTGTTCAGATCAAACTGGGAGCACCCCCAGGATTCAGCTGGGCTCACCAGGATTAAACCAGATCCCCCCATAATCAAAACCGACCCCCCCAGCATTCAACTGCTCCCCGAGAATTAACTCAGGTCCCTCACAGAATCAAACCGGGGTCTCCTGGATTAAACTGGGCTCACCAGGGCTAAACGTGACTCTCCCAGAACTGAACCGGGACCTCAGAGTTTAACTGTGCCCCATCTGGAGTGAAACTGGCACCTCCTAGATCTGACTGGGTTTAGCAGCTTTAAAGTGGATTAAACTGGACCACCAGGCCCTCCTAAAACTCAGCTGCCCCAGCCCAGGATCAAACCCAGCCCCTCAAACGCAGAGCCCCTCGGCCCAGCCTTGTGGCGGCAGTGCCCGTGTCCCCAGGCAGAGCAGCCCTGGTGCCACCACGGCGTGACCCGACTGCCCGGCTGTGATCTGGGGGGGCTCAGCGGGTTTTGGGGGCTCAGCAGGGTTTGGGGGGCTCAGCAGGTCTGGGGGGCTCAGCAGGTTTTGGGGTGCCTCACCCTCTCCCTCTCCTTGGCGTTGGCCGCCTGCCGCCGCTCCAGCGCCTCGCTGGGGTCCCCGGTGGGCTCGTAGGCCCCGCTGGGGCCGCGCCGCAGGCGGGCGATGGCGGCCGGCCGGGGCAGGGGCCCGAAGCGCTGCCTCAGGAGCCCCTCCAGCAGCTCGGGGGGTGGCGTGGGCTGCAGGACCCCCGGGGGATCTGGGACTTGTGAGGGTTCTGGGACCTCCGAGGGCTCCGGGACCTCCAAAGGCTGTGGGACCCCTGAGGGCTCCGAGACCCCCGGGGGCTCTGGGACCCCCGGGGGCTCCGGGACCCCTGAGGGCTCTGGGACCCCCAAAGGCTCTGAGCCCCCTGAGGGTTCCAGGATCTCTGAGGGCTGTGGGACCCCTGAGGGCTCCGGGATCCCTGAGGGCTCCAGGACCCCCAAAGACTCTGAGACCCCTGAGGGCTCCGGGACCCCTGAGGGCTCCGGGACCCCCAGCCACCCCCCAGCTCTGCCGGGCTCCCCCATCCCACAGAACGGCAGAATCTGCAGCCTCTGAGCTGACTCTGCAAAAGGGGGAAATCGCTGGAAAAGTGCCCTAAATACCCGGGGCCAAACGAGGCACAGGTGGGTTCCCCTGGGCCTGACGAGCTCGGGCTGTGCCTCAGTTTCCTCACCCACGGTCCCAGCCTGGAACCCACAGAACCCTGATCCGCTGCTGTGCCTCAGCTGTCCAGGTATCCACAAAGCCCCGAGAAAAACGAGGTTCACATAGTTTGTATAGGGTTTAGAAGTTTAATAAAAAAGACAATTAGGAGAAAAAAATAAAGTATCCAGATCTGGCCGGGTGTCTCTGCATTCACCTCACTGACAAAGGATTGTCCCTTAAAAACAGAACCCTGCTACATATCCATAAATTCTCACACATATTCACACATTCTTCTTAGGATCTTTGGGGTTCTTCTGTTTAGTTTTCTCTTGCCCCCTTCCCAATAAATCAATCTTCTTGGTGCCATTGAGATTTACATTCCCTGATACCAGAAATGCAATAAATTCCTCCCCCAGAGTTCTGGTCACTGCTGTCTTCATCTGGATAATTTATTTAATAATAAGTTTACAAATGCAGGAGTTCTCCAGCTATTTTTTTTTCTCAGTCTTTGGGTTATACAAACAAAAGCAGTTTTTATTTTAATACTATGCCATAGCCTAACATAAATCCACTATATGACTAAGTTTCATCAATAACAGAAATAAAGAAAACTACATTAATACAACAAAATTTCCCGTTCTTACACACATAACATTCATTTTAATATTTGCGAAAAGACAACAATATAAGCTGTTAATAATAATTACAATTACATTAATAATTATATTAATAATATAATAACAGCCCTGAGCCCAAAAAAGGCCCCCCCAAAACCACGCTGCGGGGAATTTGGGGGTCTGGCACCGATGGGCACCTGGATCCACTCCAGAGAGAAGAGAGCTGGCTTGAAAGGCCTCGTTTATTCTTAAAAACGTGGGGAAAACAGAAATAAAAGATTTAACGAGACGAGGCTCGGTAGATGGCAGTGTTGGTCCCTGGCATGCTGGAAAACTCAGGGAGGCTGGAGAATAAATTGAGAAATCTCCCTTTTTCCTCCAAACAAAGTTCAGATCTCTTCGGGTTATCCACCATGGGGGGATCCCAGTCCCCCACCCCCGGGATGGATTTCCCCTCCCCTCTGGAGTTTTCCCGGGGAAAAGTCCTTCAGGGGAGTTGATCCCGGTTTTCCTGGGAAATGTGGGGGCTCCCAGGGTGCTCTGAGCTGTGTGTGGGGTTTGGACGTGTCCCCTCTGTGGGGTTTGGACATGTCCCCTCTGTGGGGTTGAGGCTGCGCTGCCTCAGTTTCCCCGAAGCTGGAAGCACCTGCAGGAGCTGAATACCTTCCCCAGCTGCTCCGGGATCCTGGGAGTTCCTTCCTGGAGAGAGAGAGTGCAGAGCAGACTCTAAAGAAACCCCAAAATGACCCTAAAATGAGAGGCACCTGGAAGTTAATTGAGGTTTTTCTAAGAACTTAGAAAAACCCAATTTTCTTCTCTTTAATGCTCTGTAATGAGCTTCCCCATCCCACAGCAGGCTCTGGATAATCCCATTATTCCTGCCCCGATCTGGGCAGAATTCCAGTGTCAAACAAATTAATCTGAGGGCAGGGAGATGTAAAGTCACCCCAAAAATGGGTCCGTGCCCAGCAGCTCACCTGAGCTCAGCCCTGGGAGTCTCTGGGGGGGTCAAACTGGTTTTGTTCCTTCTCTGTGCTGGGAAAAGCTGGGGAATGCTCCAAGTTCAACAGAGGGGAATTAAACATCGAGGGCAAAATGAGGGGTGGAGAAGGGGCTGGTGGAAATGGGGTTTGCAAGGATTGTGCCCTGAGGGGAAATGAGTGGAGCCAGTGGGAAATGAACTGGGGAGGATTGGGAGGGACAATTATTGAGGTGTCATGGTCATTGGGGGTCAGGGTGTTCAGGGGTCACAGTTATTAGTGACCTCGTTTTACAGTCATGGTTATTAGGGTTTGGGGTTATTAGGGGTCACGGTTAATAGGGTTTGGGGTTATTAGGGGTCACAGATTTGGGGGTTACAATAATTAGCATTTGGGGTTATTAGGGATCATGGTTTTAAGGGGTCATAGTTATTAGGGCCCACATTTTTTTAGGGTCACTGTTTTTTGAGGTCACTGTTATTAGGGAGCTCATTTTTCAGGGGTTGTGATTTTTAGGGTGACAGTCGTGAGGGGGCCGGGTGCTGAGGGGTCCCAGTTAGGGATGGGAGCTTGGAAAAGGCTGAACTCCAGTGAAACATCATCCCAGCAATCCCAGGGGTGCTGCTTTGGGAATGCCCCTTTGGAATGCTGTTCTCCAACCCTCCAGGCTCACTTTTCCCTTTCATTTTTCCTCTCTGAGCACGGACAGAGCTGGAAGCAGCTCCCAACCCTCCACCCCAGGATGCTCCCTAAATCCAGGAGTCCCCACCCCCCGTCCCACCCATCCCAGCGCCGATGATCCATCGAGGATCTGACATTTGATATCGAGATGGAAACACGAGCCGGGGGTTCCAGTTACCGTGGAGGGGTGGCCTGGGAAGGTCAGGGAAGGGGAACGGTGCCAGGGCTAATCTGGGGCCAGGGCAGCTGTTGGCATGGGATTAAACCCAATCTTTCCTGGCACTGTCCCAAACCTTTTGGGAGCGTCTGGTCCCTGCCAGAGCTGCCAGCCTCGTGCCAGCCTCGTGGTGCCCAGATCTTGGCCACAGGTGGGGAGAGCAGCAATAAAATATTCCAAAGGGCCTTTATGGAGATTCCACCTCTCCATCCTCCTCCTCCCCGTGCTGCCAAACACATCCCAAGACACCTCCTCCGCTGGCATCAATCCTAAAATCCCTGGCATGATTCATAACCTGCTCCCTGAGTTCTCCAAAGGTCGAGCCTGGGCTGGCACCAGGATCCTCATCCTTTTTCCAGCGGGTTCTGGGTACCCAGGGATGGGCTCGCTGCTGCCAGGGCAGGGAAATGTGGGTGGGCAGGGAAATATCCATGTGGACAGGGAGACTCCTGGAAAACTTCTGTCCTGCCATTAAAATCATGAAATCCTCTCTCCTGCTGTCGGTGCTGCTGGTGACATCAGGACCAAACCTCCCAAGTGCCTCCTCTTTGCCCGATATCCCTCCCGGTGCTCTGATGCGAGACAGAGAGATCTCTCCTGCCTCAGTTTCCCCAGCCCACCCAGAAGTCTGAAGGGATATTTGGGGGGGAATTCCAGAGGCTGCGATTGCACCTAAATCCAGCTCTGGGGTTGATGCTGGAGGATTTGAGGCTGGGTGGGTTCCGGGTGCAACGTCCGGGGGTCCGAGGGACATCCCGGGGACATCCCGGGGACATCCCTGGGGGCATCCCGGGGACATCCCGGGGACATCCCGGGGACATCCCGGGGACATCCCTGGGGGCATCCCGGGGACATCCCGGGGACATCCCGGGGACATCCCGGGGACATCCCGGGGACATCCCTGGGGGCATCCCGGGGACATCCCGGGGACATCCCGGGGACATCCCTGGGGACATCCCGGGGACATCCCTGGGGGCATCCCGGGGACATCCCGGGGACATCCCGGGGACATCCCGGGGACATCCCTGGGGGCATCCCGGGAACGTCCCGGGGACATCCCGGGGACATCCCTGGGGGCATCCCGGGGACATCCCTGGGGGCATCCCGGGGACATCCCGGCGGGCATCGCCATCCCGCTGCATCCCCGGCTCTTGCTCCTCCAGCCCTCCTCATCAAGGGGTTTTGTGTCCCCGTTTTGTGATGGAGAGCAGCGGTGGGAATTGTCCCGGGCACCCGCCGAGGTTGGCGGGGGTCCCGGGCTGGGAAGGGACAGATCTCACCCCCACCATGCCTGGATTATCCGTGGGGAGGGAGACACAATAAAGGGATTTATCGGGCAGGGACAGCCGGCCTGCGGGGGTCGGCATCGCTTGGATCCCCCCAGCCCCACCCATCATTCCAGGGGGGGATGTTAAACAATCCCGGTTTGGTTAAATCCAAATAATGACCAAAATCCTACTGGGATTGGTGGGAGGGAGTAAATCCGAGACAAGCAGCGATGCCCCCGGCGCTCATCTCCCACCACCCAGCGCTCGCGGTTCGCTGATTTTCTCATTCCCGGAGATTCCCGGGAAGCGGATCCGGAGCCGGGGCTGCTGCCGGTCCTGCCCCGCGGCCGCGCTCGGAGCGGGGCGAACAAAGGTGGCTCTGTCCGGCTGAAGGAGCCTTTGTGCGAGCTGTGGGCGGCAGGGGAGCGATCCCAGCCCGGAGCAGCCCGAGTTCTCCCCGTCCGAGAGCAGAGGAATTTTTGGAGATAAAAGAAGTTTCCATTGGATGGAGGCGCTGCCAAACCCTCGTCATGAGGCAGGTGGATGCGGGGACAGCTCGGGGTGGGGGTCTGGCTTTCCCAGGCTCCGGATGAGTCCTGGGCTGTCACCCTGGGAATGGGATGGGACAGGAAAGGGATTGGGGATGAGATGGGACAGGAACCAGGACGGTGTAAGGGATGGGGACGGGACAAGGGTGAAACAGGGACAGGGATCAGGACAGAGATGGTGACAGGGATGGAGATGAGAATGAGGACAGGGACAGGGATGAGGGCTGGAGATGGCACAGAACCAGTACAGGGACAGGGATGGTGCCAGGGATGGGGATGGGGACAGGAATCAGGATGGGGTTGGATTGGGAACAGGAACCAAGACAGAGATGGTGGCAGGGATGGGAGCAGGTTTGAGACGGGGATGGGGACAGGGCAGGGATGAGGATGGGATTGGGACTGGGACAGGGGTTGGGGCAGGGATGAGACGGGGACAGGGATCAGGATGGGGACAGGGATCAGGATGGGGACAGGGGTGGGACCGGGGCTGGAGCTCAGCTCTGCCTTGCCCCACCAGCTCACACAGAACCCGACCAAGGGCTGGGACCGAGCTGAGCACCTGGACAAAGATTTAGGTCTGGTCTTAACCTTTAGCCCATCCAGGTGGTGCCTAAATCCAGCCTGGAGCCTGCTGCTCCCAAATCTGAGCTTTACCCCTTCTCTCAAGCCCATCCCTCTCTGTGATGGGAAAACCTGGGGCTGCAGCTCCATCCTCCTCCTCCCTGACAGCAATTCCTGCCTTTCCCATCTCAGATGACCCTCCAGGACTGGCTGCTGGTGCTGCTGGGCCCTCCGAGCTGGATAATCTCTGTTAGAATTAATAAATGAATCAACCTTAACCCTCTTTGCCCGTCAGCTCCTCTGCAGCAGCAGGGACGGGGCCCTGCGTGTCCACTGTCACGTAGGGATGGACCCACGGAGCCACGGGCTGGGGGAGGAGCCAGGCTGCTCTTTTCCCCCTCTTTTATCCCCCATCCGGGTTTTTGGAATTCTCCAGGACTCTCAAAGCTCCTCCTAAGCGCAGGAGCCGCCGCTGCTGCCATGGCAGATGCTGCAGATCCCAATTAAGCCCCTTGCCAGGTCAGATCCTCGGGGGAGGCCACGTGTCCCGGTGCCACGTGTGTCCTCACACGCAGCACACATTTGCACACGCATGATGTGTCTGCAGCAGGCTCGGGGCCTCGTTCCGCCCCGGGGCTCCCAGCCCCTCTGAACGCCTCCATCCCCCCTCAGCAGGGCTTGTGCCATTTCGTTTTCTCTCTCTCTGGGAGAAGGGAGAGAGGATTCCTCAGTAAAACTCTCTGCACTGAAATTTGGGCTGGGGGCAGGCGAGGTGACCCCCCCAGGGACAGGGGGATGTGGGGCTGATCCATGATCTGGCTGCTGCTCCTCGCGGTGCCGAGGGGCCCGGAGCGCAGGGGGGCTCCGTGGGGCTGTCAGGGTGGGGCAGGAGGAGCCCAGACCCTGCACAGAGCATCTCATCCCAGACAGCTCCATCACTCTCATCCCAAGGCTCCGGGATTACACCACTGCTGCTCAAATCCCATCTTCATCCGCGCCGTGCCCAGCCAATGACCTCGGCGCTGGCACGAAGGGCCTTCCTCCACAGGGATCAGAGATGATAAAGCCCTCCCAGACCCAGCCTGGCACGGCGAGGTCTCGGGCTCTGTCTCAGCAAAGCGTGGTGGATGCTCCAGGGATGACGTCCACGCACACGGAGAACGGGATGGACAATGAAAGCTTCACCCAGGTAAGGGGATTTTCGCCCTGGATTTGGGATGGTGCTCCTAGGGTTAGGGAGTTTGTGCTCCTTGTACCTGGCTGAGGATCTGGGATGGGTGCAGCACAAAGGGGTGAAAGGAGAGCAGCTGTGGGGGTCAAGAGATCACGGGATGGGTGCAAGGTGGAGGGGAGCTGTTTCTCAAATCTCCAGCCCGACCAGGTACGGTGATGCTGGAGCAAGGTGAGATGTAATTTTTGCGGTGATTTTTCTGCCTGTCAGAGTGAATTGATGAAAATACAAAAACTGGGGTCTTTGAGCCGTGATCATCTTGTCAGGGAGTGAGGAGATGCTGCCTGTGATGCGTGAGGATCCCAGGAGAGCCCAGCTCTGCTCCTGTGTCCCAGAGAGAGCTCTGGGCTGGATTTAGGGATGGTTCTGGACTTGGGGAACCCGGGGGGTTTCAATCCTCTGCCCACCAGCAGTGCTGTGGATTTCAGCTGGGATTTTGGAGGGGCTGGAGGTGGGGTCCCAGCCCCTCACCCCCTGTGCCTCCCCCAGACCCTGAGGAGGGGCTGGCAGGAACATCCATCCGCACGTGGCTTTGCCACGCTGGTGTGGGTGCAGGTCCCTGCCAGGAGGACTGAGGGGTGGCATTGTCACAGCTGGGCACCCGTGCCCTCCTCAGATGTGAGTTTTGTGTGATTCCCTGCCATGGGAAGGATTTCAGGTCGGTGCAAGCTGGGTGTGGCTGTGGCACGGGACCATCAGGGTCCCCCTCTCACGGGACCCCCGAGATCCAGCTCACCCAAACCCTCAGTGCTGGGGGAGAGGATGAGCAGAGGGAAAAGCCTCTGGCACTGAGCACTCCCTGCCCTGTCCCTGCTCCGGTTTGGTGGCACCAGGGACGTGGCACGTCCCTCGCCATGGGACGTGGCGGTGCCCACGGAAAGCGCCCCAGGGGTGCAGGAGAAACCTCCCCTTTCCGCTGGGGTTGGGAAAGTGCCGCACGCGGGAGGTGCCAGGGCAGAGTGACTCAGGGTCCTGTGTCCTGACCGGGACTTTTGACCTTGGAGCTGTGCCAGGTTTTGTGGCACCTGGCACAGCCCCTCTGGGATGGAGGATGATCCTCAGCGCTCCCTGCGTTTGGCCATGCTGGCTTTTGGGGACACCTTCCTTCCTGCCAGCTCCGGCATCCAGGCTTTGGGTACTGGATTGGGACCTTCGGGACCTTCCTGGGATGTTTGAGACCTTCCTGGGATGTTGGGGACCTTCCTGGGATGTTTGAGACCTTCCTGGGATGGTTGAGACCTTCCTGGGATGTTGGGGACCTTCCTGGGATGTTTGAGACCTTCCTGGGATGTTTGAGACCTTCCTGGGATGTTGGGGACCTTCCTGGGGTGCTGGGAACAGTGTGGCTGCTGGGAATGGAAGGGGTCAGACATCTCCTCTCCCTGTGGTGTCACGGGGCCGATCCTGTGACGCATCCGACGGATCAGGAGATGTTTGATGGAGCTGGTGGGCTCCTGTACAGCTGGATGAGCTGGATCTGCCCCGAGGGAGGTCTGCTCAGGCCAATGTCATCTTCACGGTGTGGTGATTCAGGACACAGCAGCAGGACACGCAGGGCTGGCAGCGCAGGGACAGAATGGGATGTGCTGGTGTGGAACATCCCAGTACAAAATGCCCCTGGGCAGAGGGGGCTGCTTGGGACGGAGATGATCCCAGGGCTGAGGGTCACCACCACCCGTGGAGAGTGGCCACCACAAGGGGACAGTGGCCACGAGCGAGGAATGGTGGCCATCACTGGAGGAACGGTGACCATCACTGGAGGTGGATGGGTGCCACCGATAGGGAGTGACGGTCACCGTGGAGGGGCCCAGCACCACTGCAGGATGGCCACCACCATCCAGGGATGGCCATGTCCCAGTGGACGGTGGCCATCAGCCCCAGCCACCGCCTCGCACAGGTCTGGTAATCCCCGTGCCCACCCACCTCTGGGTGCCACCACCACCCAGCCCACCCCCCTTTGGGTCCCTCCTGTGCTGACTGTGGCCTCGGTGGCTTTGAGGCTCACGCAGGGCTGGGGGAGAGAGGGAAGAGCTGGAGCAGTGTGTCAGCGACACGTGAGGACGCTAAAATTAGGCGGCTCCAGCTAATCTAATTTAATCTCCCTTTTTCCGTCCGTTCCGTGGGGATTAGCCTGGCCAGCGGGGTGGGAGCCCAGCCCAGGGACACCCAGGACCCCCGGGGAATCCCTCTGGCTGTTCTGGGGAGAGGGGTCCGTGACCCGGGGGTGCAGCTGGGCTTTAGGATGGGCTGGAAATCGCTCCAGCGCTGTGAGATCTGCAGAGGAGCAGAAGCAGGATGGGTGAAGGATGGATTCCCACCACCCCCAAGGCGGGAAGGGCACAATCCTCTCCTCCCTGTCCCTTCCCGGAGCAGTTTGGGACGGGCGAGCCCCCTCCCTCTCGGCAGAGCCGAGGAAAGGCTCAGCCCAGCTCAGCCCAAGGTCACGCGCTCGCTCTGCGGCTGCTGGAGAAAGAAAAGTTCTCCGACCGGTTTTCTATTCCCGGCCCTGTGCAAGGGCTGGGTCCAGCCAAGCTCCAGGTTTTCCGGTGCTTTGGGTGACAGGGCAGAGTCAATAACTGGTCACCGGTGTCACGCTGATGCCGATGGGTTCATGGGGATGTGTGTGCCTGTGTCCAATGAAACCTCCTTGGAAACTATGTGGAGCAGCTGGAGCGATGAATCACGGGGCAGGTGATCCCAGATGAGTTCGCGCCTCTCCTGGAGCAGCTCCAGCTCCAGGGTCATCCCAGCTTCTCCGTGCTTGGATGGTCCCCAATTCCTCTGTACCCACCTGTGCCTCAGTTTCCCCGGTATCAGAGTGGGTTATGACCCTCACTGGGTTCCCAGGGGTCTCCATGAGGGGCTTTTGGGGTTCCGGGTGCTCCATCCCTGCTCTGGCCACGGGGCACGGCTCTTCCTCGCGCTCCGACGCTGTTATTACTGCACCACTCGTCCTTAAGGAATCACATTAGAGAAATTAGAGCTGCCTGTAGCTCCAATCCCTACAATCAGCCGCTTCCTCTTCCTAAGGAACGTGCCATTAAATGCCGATAGATTATTACAAGCCTATGTGGAGCTGGGAAGCAGCTGGGATGCCTTGAAAAGATTTCCATTGGGAGCTTTATTCCGTGAAAGGAATTCCAAAACCAACTGAAAAACCTCAAATTAAAAAAAAATTACTGTATTTATAGGAGCTGGTTGAGCAGAGTCCAATTCCTCCTGTCTTTTCTTGACTAGGGGGTTATCTGGCGAATCAGCGGAATCTTGGGGAATATTTTCCCTGAATAAAGTGATTTTACAGGGCAGAATGATGAGACAGGTCCCTCATTTTGCGCAGACAGTCGCTTCCTTCATCCAGCCAGGCCGGCGGCAGATGGGGAAGGCGGACAGATGTGTCCAGCTATTTTTAGGCTCAAACGCTGCTTTAATTTCAATTTGCCCACGGAGAATTTGGCTTTTTAGGGTAAAAAAAAAAAAAAAAAAGTTGGATCAGAGGGTGAATTGAAATGTAGGGGCAGTGACAGAGATTAATGGAACATCCTGATTTGGAAGAGATCCACAAGGATCATTGAGTCCAAATCCTAAAATGAATCAGGTCACGATCTGGGGATTTAAGCGGCACGCCTGGCGGATTCACGGTGGGTCCAGCAGGACCGGATCCTCAAGGAAAAGGTGTCTGGCAGCAGGGTTGTCTCACCTCTGCCATCGGTTCCTTCTCTCCCTCTTTCCTTTGAAACGGAATTACAATTCCTTGAGCAAAAACACCAAAATGATGTAAATGGCCTCGCAGAAAGGGCTCTTGAGAGGGTGAAGGCAAGAAGAGCCGGAGCTGCTCGGGACTGGTTGGGAAAGCGGCGGGAGCGGGCAGACGGGTTGGGTAACTCTGCCCCAGGGCTGCTGGGACCGGCTCTGCTGGGAGCGGGGAGCGGGAGCCGCTCCGGAGGGCCAGGACGTGCCACGGCTCTCGTAGGGCTCCGGGCCACCAACGCCCGGCCACGGCCCGCGGACTCCCCGAGGAGCAGGGATGGAGCAGATGGAGCAGGGATGGAGCAGGGATGGAGCAGGGATGGAGCAGGGATGGAGCAGGGATGGAGGAGGAATGGAGCAGGGATGGAGCAGGGATGGAGCAGGGATGGAGCAGGGATGGAGGCGATGGAGCAGGGATAGAGCAGAGATGGAGCAGGGATGGAGGGAATGGAGGCGATGGAGCAGGGATGGAGCTGGGATGGAGCAGGGATGGAGGGGATGGAGCAGGGATGGAGGAGGGATGGAGCAGGGATGGAGCAGGGATGGAGGGGATGGAGCAGGGATGGAGCAGGGATGGAGCAGGGATGGAGCAGGGATGGAGCAGGGATGGAGCAGGGATGGAGGCGATGGAGCAGGGATGGAGCAGATGGAGCAGGGATGGAGCAGGGATGGAGCAGGGATGGAGCAGATGGAGCAGGGATGGAGCAGATGGAGCAGGGATGGAGCTGGGATGGAGCAGGGATGGAGGGGATGGAGCAGGGATGGAGGAGGGATGGAGCAGGGATGGAGGAGGGATGGAGCAGGGATGGAGCAGGGATGGAGGGGATGGAGCAGGGATGGAGCAGGGATGGAGCAGGGATGGAGGCGATGGAGCAGGGATGGAGGAGAGCAGGAAGGCGGCACGGGGGAGGCGGGTGCGAGCCGCAGCGCTGCTCCCGAACGCCACTTGCCGAGGTTTTCGGGGCGCTGCGGGCACCCCCCGCCGTCCCTGGCTGCGCACGGGGAGCGGAACACGCGGGCGTCGGGGCGAGCGCCACGGGCCTCGGGGTGATGGATGCGAACTGACGGGTGCACAGGGCCCAGCACGTTCACACGCATGTGACAGCACCGGGCACACCGGGGCGGAGCGGCGGCTGCGTGCGGGGACACACACACCGGGCTGGGGACGGACACACACACACCGGGCTGGGGACGGACACACACACCGGGCTGGGGACACACACACACCGGGCTGGGGACACACACACACCGGGCTGGGGACACACACACCGGGCTGGGGACACACACACCGGGCTGGGGACACACACACCGGGCTGGGGACACACACACCGGGCTGGGGACACACACCGGGCTGGGGACACACACACACACCGGGCTGGGGACACACACCGGGCTGGGGACGGACACCGGGCTGGGGACACACACACCGGGCTGGGGACACACACACACACCGGGCTGGGGACACACACCGGGCTGGGGACACACACACCGGGCTGGGGACACACACACCGGGCTGGGGACACGGCCGCGCCTGCTGCGGCCCCAGCGCACCCCAAATGCGGCCCCACTGGACACCCTCATTGCACCCCCCAGTGCTCCCCCGACCCTCCCAGTGCACCCCCAGCCTCCGGTGTCCTGCAATGCAGCTCCGCTGGAGCCTGCCAGGGCACCCGCAGCCCCCCGAATGCACCTCCCCGGTACCGAGCAACGCGTGACCCCCGGGACACGCCCCGTGCACCCCAATTCACCCCTCGCTGCAACCCCAACCTCCCTAAAGCACCCCCGATGCAGCGCCAGTACACCCCAGTGCATCCCCCCAGTGCATCCCTCCAGTGCATCCCCCCAGTGCATCCCCAGCAGTGCATGCCCAGTGCAACCCCCCCCTACACCCCCAACCCCTCCAGTTCACCCCCAGTTCACCCCTCCAGTTCACCCCCAGTGCACTCCCAGCCCTCTGCAGTGCATCCCAGTGCAGCCCTCAGTACCCCAGTACATTGCGATCCAATGCACCCCTCCAGTGTCTCCCCCAATGTCCCCCCAAGTGTCCCCCTAATGGCACCCCCCAGTGTCCCCCCAGTGCACCCCCAGTGTCCCCCCAGTGTCCCCCCAATGCACCCCCGGTGTCCCCCCAGTGTCCCCCCAGTGTATCCCCGGTGTCCCCCCAGTGTCCCCCCAGTGTATCCCCGGTGTCCCCCCAGTGTCCCCCCAGTGTATCCCCAGTGTCCCCCCAGTGTATCCCCGGTGTCCCCCCAGTGTCCCCCCAGTGTATCCCCAGTGTCCCCCCAATGCACCCCCGGTGTCCCCCCAGTGTCCCCCCAGTGTCCCCCCAGTGTCCCCCCGGTGTCCCCCCCAGTGTCCCCCCAGTGCACCCCCGGTGACCCCGGTGCCCCCCGGTTTGGGCGCGGCCCCGCCCCCCGCGCGCGCCGGGCACACACCCTCTCTCCTGGGCCAATGGGGAGCGGCGGCGCGGCCGCGTCACGGCCGGGGGCGGAGCCTCAATGAGCGCGGTTGGCGCGGGGAGCGCGCGGCGCTGCCGGGGCCGCTCCGCTCCCGCCGAGCCGAGCCGAGCCGGGCCGAGCTGAGCCGAACTGAGCCGAGCCGAGCCGAGCCGGGCCGAACTGAGCCGAACTGAGCCGAGCCGAGCCGAGCCGAGCCGAGCCGAACTGAGCCGAGCCGAGCTGAGCCGAGCTGAGCCGAGCCGGGTCGAGCCGAGCTGAGCCGAGCCGGGCCGAGCCGAGCTGAGCCGTGCTGAGCCGAGCCGGGCCGAGTCGTGCCGAGCCGAGCCGAGCCGAGCCGAGCCCAGCCGAGCCGAGCCCAGCCGAGCCGTGCCGAGCCGAGCCGAGCCCAGCCGAACCGGGCCGAGCCGGGCCGAGCGCTCCCGCCATGATCGCATCCCATCTCCTCGCTTATTTCTTCACCGAGCTCAACCATGACCAGGCACAGAAGGTGAGGGGGGGTTAAAGTGGGGAGGGGGAGGCTGAAAAGGGAAAAGTGAACAGGAAAAGGGGAAGGGGGGGAAAAAAAAGTGGGGAAGAAGAGGAGGAGAAAGTGAGAGAAAAGAAAAAGTGAAGAAGAAAGAAAGGGTAAAAGTAAAAACAAAAAGAAAAAAGGAGGGAAAAGGAGAAGGGGAGAGTGAAGAGGGAGAAGAGAAAAAGGAAAGGGAAAAGGGAAAGAAGAGGGAAAGAAAAAGGAATGAGGAAAAAAGTTGAAAAACGAAAGGATGTAAAAGGAAGGAGGAAAAAAGAAGAAAGAAAAAAGAAAAGGGAAAAGGAGAGGAAAGGAGTAAAAAGAGCAAAAAGGAGGGGGAGAAGTGAAACAAAAAAAAAGTAAATGGGAAAAAGAAAAAAAAAAGGGGGGGGGGGGGAAAGAAAGAAACTTTTTAAGGGGGAGCAGGGGGCAGAAGAGCCGGGGAGCGGAGGGGAAGCGGGGCCGGGCCGGCGGGCGGAGGCCCCAGCGCTGCCCGGCCGCGTGCGGTACGTGCCGGGGACCCCGCGTGGCCGGGGGAGGAGGAGGAGGAGGAGGAGGAGGAGGAGGAGGAGGAGGAGGAGGAGGAGGAGGAGGAGGAAGCGGGGAATGTCCGTGCTCTCCCCGCCGGAGCCGGGACCCCCGCTCAGCACGTGCCGCCGCTTCCCGCCGGGTCCCGCCGAGCATCCCCGGGAGCCGCTCCCGCCGCCGGCCCCTCCCGGGACGGGCTCCGAGCCCCGCGGGGAGCTGCAGCTCGGGCCTCGGGTCCCCTTCCTTCCCCACGCCGTGCCCCGCACCCAGCCCTGCTCTGTTCCCTTCATTTTGGGGTTTTGTGTGCTGGGTTTCGGGGTGCTGAAGTCCCCGCTCCTGTTCCCGGAGCGCCGGGCAGTCCCCTGGGGATGCAGGGGGTGTTGGGCACCCCGCTCCTGAGCTGGGGCAGCTCCAGGGTCCCTCTGCTCTCCCACGGCTGCCGGAGCCTTTGTCTGGCCAGGACAGCGCTTAGGCTGCGCTTAATAAATTATTCCTGCAGAAAAAAAGCCGGGTGGGAGAGGAGGCTCCGGCTCCTGATGCTCTGCTGGCATCGGGGAACTGGGCACAGAGGGCTCCATCTGCGATTCCCGACTCTGGGAAGTGCTCGGGATTTGCTGATCTGAGTGTGAGGTGCTCGGGATTTGCAAATAGCGCCATAAAAAATGAGAAAAATGCTTGGAGAGACCTGGGATAACCCTGGAGATGTCACCGGGGAAGTGAAACTTGCCACGTTGGCCCTTCACCGGTGTTACATAGGAAGGAAATCGGCTCAGAACATCAAAAAAAAAAAAAAACCTCCAAAAAACAAAACACACACACAAAAAAAAAACCCCACCAAAAAAACCCCAGCCTAAACAAAGTTGCGGGAAATCTTCCCAAGGCGAAGCGATCCGTAAGGAAATACGGGCTCGGCTTCTCCGTGCGCTCGCTGCTGGCCCCGGGGTTGTGCAAGAGCCGAATCCGCGGGCTGGGGTTGTGTAACCCGGGCAGAAATGGGCCAGCGGCACAGCCCTGCCCCGAGCCCGCCTGATGCACGGGGAAAGCTCGGATGGAGGAATTCGCCTTCCTCACCCAGCGGGAGAAGGGCGTGCAGAGCCTCAGGAACCGCCTGCCTTTCCCTCCCGGCTCCAAAACCCAAATAAAAAGAGGTTGTTGAGATGTGAGGGAGGGAAAATAAAACCCCTGTGCAGGAGCTGGTGGCCAGAGCTGGGGGTGCTGCGGGAGATGATGGCACTGCTCACTGCTCTCCGGGCCGCCTCCACAACTGGATTGCTCTGGGATATTTTTAAACAAATTCCTGTGAATCCTCGCATGAGGCAAAGCTGGGAGAGAGCACAGAGCTCAGCTCGGCTCAGGGACAGGGGGGAGGAGGCAGCTGTCTGACCTGGCTGCTTCCACCATGGGCATCAAAATTATTCCTGCTTTGTAAATCTCCCCAGGCAAAGGGAAAAGCCAGGGAGTCCCCACCACAGGGAGGTGTAGGGGGTGAAATTCTTGGAAAGCTGCGACTTGTTTGGTTGGGTCTTCTTATCAAACCCTGTCTTTGAGACTATTTGGGAAAAAGAATTGCAGGTGATAACCTGGGATGTGTTTTCCCTTTGGATGAGGGAGAAAAGGAGCTCAGCTAGGGTAAAAAACTGCCTTTTCCAATAGCTGTGATTTGTGTCTGCCTCAAGGCCTTGAAAATAGCCTCAAAAATGGATTTTTTCTTCCCATTCTTGCCATGGAGCAGCTTTACCTGCTCTGCCACTCATCTGGGGGCATATTACCTCCCTCCCCAACTCCAGCCCTTTTCCTGCCTGGAAAGTGGGTTGTCCAGACTTATCTAACCCCCAAGGGATTGTGCAAACTTTAATTAACCTCGGCAGCGTCCTTTGAGATCCCGGCTTGAAAGTTTCCCCGCTTTCCTGCGTTCCCTTGGGATGTGCCACCTCACCCTGGGCTTCTGGTCCCTGAGCCTGCTCATGCCACGGGGGTGGGGGCTGAGCTCTTCCCCATCCCTCCTTCCAAAGGGAAAGACTGGGGATGGAATTGATTTTCCTGCATTTGTGGCTGTCCCCAGGCAGGGGCAGCTTCTCCTCAGTTTTGTATTTTTTTTTTCCACGTTTTTCCTTTGCCAAGGGATTCGTTTTGCCCAGCTGATTCCTCCCTGGCTGCCTCTGTGGATATGGGAGGGGCACCTATGGCAAATTCCTGGAAAACCAACTAAACAGCTTTCCTTGAGGCTGCCGAGGTCAGAGCCAAGGTCAATGTCAGGACGGCTTCTCCAGCCTCTGGGAAGTCATCCTGTGTGCCCTTGCTCCTCTCCACCTCATCAGAGCTGCCCAGCCTCAGTTTCCCCTCCGCAGGGGGCTGCTCCCACCACCCCAGGGGGATTCTCGGGGCCAGCGAGGCTTTGCCCTCCAGCACCCGAGCGGGGTCTGTGCCCCAGAGACCCTCGGGGTGTAACGCGGGGTGAAGGGTGCAGAGCAGCAGCGACAGGAGCGTTTTCCTGGCTGGGCTGCTGTTACTGGGGTCACCCGAGGATGGGTCGCTGGATGCTCGGCGGTGTCACTTCCTCACCGTCAGTACCCGGCTCCACCTCCGGCGTGGATCCAGCGGCTGTCCCGGGGCTGAGGATGGGGAGGAACCGGCCGAGCAGGAAACATCTGACTCAGCCGGGCTCGGGATGACTCCGGGCGTGTGTCATCCCAGGCTTGGCCCTGCCGGGGAGCAGCTGAAGGACGTGGGTGCCACCAGGGCCAGGCGCAGCCAGCATCACCCCTGTGTCACCCACGGGAGGCTGGGGAAGGGGACGAGCCGGTTCCCTGCTCTGAGTCACCTGGGGTGGGAAACAGGGACAGGCATGGGCAGCACAGGGGCCCCATGGCACAGGGACAGGGAATAAAACCTTCCCACTTCATCCTGCAGCCCAGGGAGAGAGGCAGCGTTCCCCAAAACTTCAGGGATTCTTACAAAACCGTATGCTTGAAGTTAAAAACTGGAATAGGGAGGGAAGTCATTTAAAGAAAATATAATTCTCAGCAAAAAATTTTCCTGGAGAGAGGGGTGACAGCACATGATGTGGGTTTGGGGTGTTCCAGCCTTCCTCAGCTGTGAACACTGCTCCATCATCTTACAGTCAACAAACGTTTGGCTTTGTTGCCAAAAAGGTAAAGAATCTATCGCAGAAAGCTGCCAGTGCTCTGCTTTTGCTCAGAAACACGCTGGAATTAGTCACATCCAGCTGAAGAATACAGCGGGAAGATGCTGAGGGATTGGAAACATGTGCAGCCGCTCCAGTTCCTGGCAGCCACGTGGCTCTGGGAAAGGACTCAGAGCAAAGTGAACACAAGAGGCAAACAGCTTCCCCTTCTTGGAAGCCGGGACCATTAATGGGAAAGGTTGATCTGGGACCTTTTGGCACAGGAACAAAGCTCCCTTCCCCTTCCCGCTGGGCAGGAAGCGGTGGCGCAGTGCCGGAAGCGTCGTCACCCTCAGCAGCTCTGCCCTGTGTCCCCGAGAGATGGGGAGAGGATCCCCAGCATCCCTGCAAGGGCAGCCTGAGAGCCAAGGAATTTACAGAATCCTGGAATGCTTTGGGTTGGGAAGGACCTGAGAACCTTCTGACAGCTCCCACTGTCCCAGGCTGCTCCAAACCCACCCAGCCTGGCCTTGGGCACTGCCAGGGATCCAGGGGCAGCCACAGCTCCCCTGGGAATCTGTTCCAGGGCCTGCCCACCCTCCCAGGGGAGAATTCCTTCCCCATATCCCATCCAGCCCTGCCCTGCGGCACTGGGAGCCATTCCCTGTGTCCTGTCCCTCCAGGCCCTTGTCCAAATTCCCTCTCCAGCTCTCCTGGAGCCCCTTTGGGCTTCTCTTCTCGAGGCTGAACAGCCCAAACTCTTTTCTATGGAGAACGGCATTGACTTGGAATTGAGTTATTTGAAGATGAGTTAATTAATGTTTCCTCAGCGCTGATCCCTCGGGGTCCAGGCTCCTTAGGAGGAGTCCTGAGGAGCAGAACGGTGTCTGGCTGCAGCGCTGGCACCAGAGCCACGAGTATGGAAATCAAAAGCTGTTTTTTGGGCTGCTTTGAGCACGGCTCAGCTCAGCTTGGCTCAGCTCAGGTCACACAGCAGCAGGAATTGGGCAAGTTGAGGTTTCCCCAGCTGGGGCGGGCAGACCTTTCCCAGCGGTGCAGCCGGGACAGGCGACCCTGGGCACCTCTCCAGCATCCGGCATGGAAATGAGCTGAGCCTTGGAGACAGCCTTGAGCCAAGAGATGGGGATTTGCTGGGGTTTGGTTCAAAAACGTGGCATTGAGCTCATTACACCCACAGCTACTCCGTGATCTGGAGCTTTAACATGATGTCCTGGGCTGGGGCATGCCCAGCGCTTCCCTGCTTCCATCCCCTCCTTCTCCCTTCAGTTTGTTTAGATTTCCTTGAGGAAACACTGTTATTTAGACTGGAAGCTTTCCAGAAATTCAATTGCCCCCTTCAGGATCCTAACCTAGTGACTTTATTTGTTTGGAATTGGCAATCTGACCTAAACTATTGCACGCTCTTCAAAAGCATGAAGCAATTGAGGAGGTGTTTTGTCTTGGAAGATGCTCAGACTCTGGCACTGCAGCCTGAATTCCCCATTTTATCCCATCTTTGAAACAATTTGAGGGGTGCTCTGAGTAACCAACCTGGCCACGGGGCTGGGAAGTTTAGGGAAGGACGGTGGCCACGGCTCTTCTTTGGTGGGGCCCAGGCAGGGCGGTTTCAGGGGGGAAGGAGCTGTCCTGCTGTACGTCCTGACCCGCTTTAGCTGCCAAGTGGGGTGATATCCACGCTGGGAGAAGATGATCCAGGTTTTAAGGGCTTTGGAGATTAGAGGGAGGTCACCCTGCTCCTCAGGCTCAGGTTATTCTTGGACATGGGGGACGTGCCGAGCAGGGCCTGTCCTGGGGAAAGGGGGTGAAGCCTCAGGGGGGTTTCCCTGCACTGGGAATTTTGGGTGGGGGGTTCTTTGCTGCTGAGGAGCTCCCAGAATACCCAGATTCTCTCTTGGGGACTGTCTGCTCTGGGTTGATGGCTGATAACCCTCGGGATGACCCTTGGCACAGCTCAAGGGGAGGTTTCCTGCCTTGGGGCTGGCATGGCAGTGAGCTCCAGCCCCAGAGCAGTTAACTGGAGGATACTGGTGCCAGCAGCCAGAGCCTCACACAGGGGAGGGAATTTTCAGCAGGTGAAAGCAAACAGGAGGGGAGGGAGGAGGGTGTTTGACTTCCTGCTGCTGGGCTGGATAAGGAGAGGCTGGTAAACAACTGGTACCAGGAAATCTCCAGGTTTCCTTCTCCTTGGACTTTCCCTCTTGTCTAACTGATCTTCCAGCTGCTGGTTTTGGGAAGGGGCTGAAAGCAGCAGGAGAAATGGGGAGGAGATTTTGCTCAGAGAATGCTGCTCTGCATCCCAGCATCACTCTTGGAATGTGCCAGGCTGGGCTTTCCTCCATCCTCTGACCTCGCCAGAGGGATCTCAGCTCCCAAATTTCCAACAGAACTCAGGGTGGGGAAAAAAGGATGTGCTGGAGCACCCTGAACCCGAAACACAGGCAGCCAAAAGCTCAGCAGGGCTGCTGTGTCCAGCCCAGGGTGGGATGGCACATCCATGAGCGAGGTCACACTGGGCCTGGTGTAATTACTTTTACCCACAAAATGCCCATTTCCTCCAGCACGGCCCCGTAAAGCGCAGCCCGAGCCCGGGTTCCGGTGTTACGTGCCTGCAGACAGGTGAGCACACGGGGTGGAGTTTTCCTCTTGACTTCTCAGGGCTTGAGCTGCCCTTTAATTAGTTCCAAGGGAAGCTAATTGAAGCAGGGCATCGTTTGGGAGTGGGCAGTGTCCGCCTCTCCCGCCCCCTGCTCCGGCCAGGCTGCACAGATGCACAAGGTGCTGATGGATGCCTGGCCAGGAGCTTTTCCATGCCTTTCCCAGGCAAGACGTTTTGACTCCATTTATAGAAGGGCTTCTCTGTATCGCCAGCTCAAGGGTATAACAATTTCCAGGAACAGGGGTGTGGGGTGGATTTCTTGCCTCTCTGGCCATGGCAGGTGCTTGTGTCATTCCAGCACTCACTTGTGTCACTCCAGCTCCCACTTCTGTCACTTCAGCGTGGTTTGCTCGAGGGTTGTTGAGTTGCTCTCGGCTCTTGGGGTGATCTCAGCTGTGGAGAAATGACAGGGCTGTGGGTTCCTGCCGAGCATCCTTGGTGGAGGAAGAGGCCCTGGGGGTCAAGGTCAAGGTGCGTTGATGCCGTGGAATGGGAAGGGCTTTGCACCTGGAAAACCTCCACTGCTGACCTCCTGACTCACTCCTGAGTTTGAATTCCTGCTTCTGTGGCAACCTGTTTGGGTGTCTGTAGGTGACTGAGCGGGAAGATGCTTCGGAGCATCAGGAGCAACTTGTGGTTCGGCATTCCCGAGCTGGCAGAGTGCAGGGAGGGGATGCAGGACGGCGTTTGGGGAGCACCTTGGGGAGAGGTGCAGGAGCAGTGGTGGGCGATGCCCGGGATGAGCAATTCCAGCAATGCCGCCATGTCCTGCCCTTTGGGACGGGTCAGACCCCGCTCCTGCTCCTTGTGTCAACCCCAGCAGCCTTGGGAGGGGCTGGACGCTGTCCTGGGGCCTGTGCCCGTGTCCCCTGCTGACCTTTGGGCTTTATCTCCACCTTTCAGATCGACAAGTACCTGTACCACATGCGGCTCTCCGATGAGACCCTCCTGGAGGTGTCCCAGCGTTTTGAGAAGGAGATGGAGAAGGGGCTGGGAGCAGACACCAACCCCACCGCCTCCGTGAAGATGCTGCCCACCTTCGTCAGGTCCACCCCGGATGGGACAGGTGAGAGCAGAGGTGCTCCTGGCAGAGCAGAGGGAGGGCTGGGGACACCTGGCACTGCCAGAACAGGGGTGGCACTCACAGCCACCTTCACTCACTGCTGGCCCTTCACCCTGCTCGGGCTGAGTGTGGAGCCTGCCTCGCTCCCCGCTCCGCGCTGGGGCTGGAGGGGCTCCCAGTTCCTGCTGGCAGGAGGAGGGAGGAGGGAGGGAGGAGGGAGGGAAGCCGCCCTCGCGTGCCCTTGCTGGCAGGACAGAGACAGTCACGGGTCCTGCTCATCAGATTTCATTAGCAGTGAGGCGGCAGCGGTGCCAGCGCTGTCTGAGTGCCACCAGGGCCCCGGCAGGAGCTCACAATGTGGCCTTTCTGCCTCTCCCCGAGCTGCCCACAGCAGCTCCAGCCAGGCACATCCTCCTCTCAGCCCAAAGAGCTGCTCCCTTGGGCATCCATATGGGAAAGTTCCTTGTTCCCTCTCCCAGCCCTGTGTTCTGGGGAGGACTTGTCTCCATCCCTGCGGCTTCACCCCCTGCCCTCAGGTGTACCCAGGCCACACCGAGTGTTTGGAGCGGTGCTGGCTCAGGAAGGGAAGGAGGGACAGAGCTCTGAGCAGCTGGAGCTGCTGCAGTTCCTCACCTGGGCTGGCAGCAGCCTTGGAAAGGGCTCCAGGGATGGTTGGTTGTGTTGGATGGAGTTGCTCAGAGTTGGGGTTGCCCTGGTGCTGGCACCTTCACAGGGATCTGTGCAAGAGCTCGGTGGCAGAGGCTGCTGGGCACCGGCAGGAGAGGTGGAAAAGAGGAACAGAGCCCAAATCCCTCATGGCTGCTGGCTGGCTGCTCCCTGGGGGCAAGGACAGGAGTGATGAACCATGGAATGGTTTGGGCTGGAGAAGCCTCTACATTGGTTAAATCCAACCACACCCCAGCACAGCCAAGGCCACCACTGTCCCCAGGTGCCACATCCACACAGGTGCCAAATCCCCCCAGGGATGTCCCTGTTCCCTTCCCTGGTAATGTCACAGTGAGTCTGGGGATGGTGGTGGCACCTCCTGCATCCCTGGGGAGAAAAAGACATCATGGAATGGTTTGGGTGGAAAGAGACCTTAAATCCCATCCTGTGCCACCTCCTGCCATGTGACACCTTCCACTATCCCAGGGTGGTAATAATATCCAATTTAAATCTCTGGTTTTTTGGTTTAAAACCATTCCCCTGTCCTCTCACTACACCCCTGCTAAAAATCTGTCTCCACCTTCCCTGTGAGCCCCTTTAATCCTCCAAGCATCCTCTGATCTTGGCCCCCCAGCTGCACATCTACCCAAAACTGGGCCTGGCTGCCTGCCCTGGGATCAAGGCTCCAATCTATTTAAATGTTGGAGAGTATTTTTAATTACAGGGATAGCCAGGAGCCGCCCCTGGGCATGGGAACTGGTGCAGCCAAAGGTGCTGGGTGCAGGTGGAGCGTGTGCTAGCACTTGTAGCACCCTGACCCACCGTTGGGACAAGGAGCAATCCCTCCCGGTGCCCTTACAAGGCAGATCCTTGGCACCC
Source organism: Periparus ater (assembly GCA_032357785.1). Lineage (NCBI taxonomy): Eukaryota > Metazoa > Chordata > Aves > Passeriformes > Paridae > Periparus > Periparus ater. The sequence continues at coordinate 5,446,144 of CM063629.1, read as the reverse complement.
TTCCCTGGATCCAGCTTCTCCAGTGTCCCAGCTGGCATTTCTCACCCTGGAGAGGGGGGAAGGAGGAACAGCAGCACGGAAAATGTCACATGAGAGCGATGCTGGGGCAGTCACGGCGCTGCAGCCGCCCAGGGGGGCTGGAAAATGGGAGAGTTTGAGCAAATCCCAGGGAACTAAAGCTGGGATTCCCTGGCCAGCTCCAACTGGATCCAGCCTCTGAGCGGCATCAGAGTCCCTCGGGTTTTGGGGAGGGGGCTGGAAGGTGGCAGGTCAGGGTTGGGGGCTTGGTGCCAGATCCCTGGCACAGATGGTGTGGGAGGACCTCACTGTCCAGGGCTCTGTCCTTCCTTCTTCCCTCTCTTTGAAGCTCCTGGGCAAAGTCTGACCTGGGCTGGGCACTTGTGCCAGCGCCAGCAGCTGCTCCCAGTCCAAACCAGGTTATTCCTTTGCTCCAGCCCTGCTCTGACCTGATGCTGGTGCCACAGGGCTCCCAACCATCCACCTGCAGAATGTGTCTGTCCTCTGCCCTCCTCCTGCAGCTCCCGTGTCTCTGCTCTGGGATTAGACCCTGTTTAATGCACGGGATCCAGGGAAACACAAGGTCACATCTGCAGGTTAAGCAAAAACAGCCCTGGCTCCTGGCTCTCCTGGCTTTGCCATTCCAGGGTGGTGTGAGAAGATGGGGGAATTCTGCTTTGAAAGCAGAAACTCTTCTAAAATCAACTTTCCTTGCTTTGCTTGTCTCTGGCAGCCACTGGAACACCACCGTGCCGTGCTGGCACTGAGGTGATGGGGAAACAGATCCCAAATAAGCCTCTCCTTGGAGCCCCAATGACTCTCCCAAGGGCTTTCCCTGCTCAGTGCAACCAACACCCTCCTCCCTGCTCCATTCCTGGCTTTTCCAGGCTTTTCCAGGGTCCCCAGGTTTCCTCCTCCACAATGGTGTTGACACAAGGATCTTGTGGTGCATCCTTTGTTAGGCCCCAGCAGCTGATAACCCCAGCCTGCAGCTTTCAGACTTGGGGGTCTCAAATCCCTGGAAATCTAAAGGGTGGCTCTTGGCAACACCTTTCCCTTGGCTGGTGGGCTCAGCTTCTGCCAGTGAGTGGCTGCCTCTGCAGGAAAACCAGCTCATGTGGTGCAGAGGCTTGAAAGGCTTGAAAAGACTGGCTGTTTTCATACCCTTAGTCCCGTGGTTGGGAATTTACCACATTCCCAGCAAGGTTTCCCAAGGAAGTTGTGTCTGCCCCATCCCTGGAAGTGTTCAAGGCCAGGCTGGATGGGCCATAGGGCAGGGGAGTGGAGCTGAGTGGTCCTTGGGTACCATTCCATGATACTGTGATTTAGCTGGAAGGAGGGAGGGGCTGCCAGGGGCTGCAACTCCACCTTCTGCATCTCCCTGGAGTCTGGGCCTCCCAGCTTTTCCTCTTATTTTCAATTAATCCAGTTTTCCAGAGGGTTCCTAGGCAATGGAATCGCAGTCAGTTGGAGGTGTTGAGGTGGGATCTCTGGGGTGCCCAACCTCAGAGGTGCTGGGACGTGATCCCACGCATGCTGCTGTTCCCAGGAGCACAGCAGCTTTTCCAGGTACTCAACTCTCACCTTTTGCCAAGAGCAAACAGCCCCTGGAATCAGGGTTTTGTGTTTGCCCTCGCTGTGGGCTCAGCACCAGCCCTGATACCTTATCCTGGGACCTGGGAGCCCAGAGTGGGGCAGTGCCCAGACCTGCAGCCCAGCGCGTGTTCCCAGCAGGGCTGGGAATTTTCCGAGGGAGAGTTTGCTGCCTTTTTCCTCCTGCAGTGCTGATCCACCCAGGAATTCCCAGGAATTGCCCCCAAACTGCTCGTGCTCCTCCTGTGGTGCTGAGCAGGGTGAGGGGGGTTTTGGGCAGTGTTTGGGTTCTGTTCCGTGGCCAGGGCAGAGCAGAGCTGGTCCCACACAGCTCTGGGGCCATGAACCCCAGCAGGTGTGTGAGGGACAAGGGTGGCCCTCACAAGGGATCCCGTTTTTGGGATCCTCCTGGGTTCCCTGCGTTACCTCCAAGGAGCTGAGCAAGCTGTGATCCTCCTGGCTCCCGTGCCCTTATCCCTGGCGTATTTATCAGCCCTCCTGAGGTGTTCTCCATGCTCTGCTAGCAGCAGAATGGCCTCGGTGCCCCTGGCCAGGGAACCTGAGCTCAGTGTGAGGGGCAGGGCGCGATGGCAGCGCTGCCCGGCCGAGCATCACATCCAGCTCTGCCGGGCTGTGCCTGAGGCTGGTGCCCAGGCTGGGCTCAGCAGGGCACTCAGGAGCCTCCCCAAGGTTTTCCTGCTGTGTTTTCCGTGTGAAGAGTGGCTCGGCTGTGGCATGCCCTGTGGAGAGGAGCTGCCAAACTGGTTTAGAGCTCATCGCAGCAAAGGGTCAGGAGGAGGAGGAGAAAGGAATATCCAGGGGCTGAGTGGCGCAGCGCAGGACAGCTCTGATAGCTCTGTGCTTTGCAGTGATGTGATGCTCTGACCCCTCTTTTGGTGGTGTTCCGGCCCCCCAAGCTGCTGCACCGACCCCCGAGTGCACTCCCCGTTCTCCCTGCCCAGCTCGGATCCCGCTGGAGCCGCGCACGGCCCTGGAGCCCTCTCATTCATTCCTCATCTCCTTGGAGCACAGCAGCTGCTTTCCGCGGCCCTTTTCCACATCTATGGAGCCGCTCCAGCTCCCCGGCAGTCCCGTGCCCCGTTCCCTCGCCCCTGGGCCCCGGAGGGTCAGCCCGGAGCTGCCTTTTCAGCCGGAGTCACTGGAGATGCGGGCGGCGTGCGCATACTAATGCCCGAGCCTTTGTCCGCTTTGTGCCGCACAAAGCGCCGGGATCGGCCCGCGGGGAGCCAGCACAGCACATTCGATGCATTCAGGACTCCCGACAGTGCTGATAGAGGGCTTTCCCCAGCCCTCTCCGCACTAAAACAGCCAGCTGGGCGCTTTTCCTGCTGCCCGGCTCCGAGCGCAGCGAGCTGCCTTGGAAACAAGCGAGGGATGCTCGGGCTCGGCCCGTGGGGCTCCCCTGGAGCAGCCGAGTCCCGGTTCTCTCTCCTGGAGCAGCCGAGTCCCGGCTCTTTGGGATCAGCCGAGTCCCGGTTCTCTTCCCTGGAGCAGCCGAGTCCCGGCTCTTTGGGATCAGCCGTGTCCCGGTTCTTTGGGATCAGCCGTGTCCCGGTTCTTTGGGATCAGCCGTGTCCCGGTTCTTTGGGATCAGCCGAGTCCCGGTTCTTTGGGATCAGCCGTGTCCCGGCTCTTTGGGATCAGCCGAGTCCCGGTTCTCTCTCCTGGAGAAGGCAGCAATGAGGCTCCAGAGCTCTTTGGGATCCTCTCCCTGCCTCTTTTCCTGCTGCCACCTTCCCTTCCTGGGGTTCCTGGGCAGGGAGGGAGCTCAGCCTGGGCTCTGGAGGCTGAGCCTGGAACGAGGGGGTTTTGAATATTCCAAAAACTCAGCCGAGCTCTGGTGTTCCCACAGCTGCCATCAGGGTTTGATCCCTTGGGATGGAGGTTTAGGAGCTTCCACACCAGCATTGGTAGGGTCAGGAATGGCTCTGCTGCCTTCTTCCTGATGGAGCCTGAGGCTCATCTTCCTGCTGGGGATGGGCTTTTCTGGCTGGAGCTGCTGGGATTTATCCTCCTGCATCTGGATCTGGCTCAGTGATGGTCAAATGTCCATTCTCCACTGGCTGTGGGGGTGCCAGGGGGCAGAGGAGGGGCAGGGGATACAGGGACTGCTCCAATAAAATACCAAAAAATGTAAGAATGAATTAAATAATGAAATCTAATAAAAGATTATTAGGGCCCAGTCACCTCAGGGCTGTGGCATGGTGTGGACAGAGGAGCCTCCCAGTTAATGGCTTGTCCTTGTCCTGATCCCACAGAGGACGGGGACTTCCTAGCGCTGGACCTTGGTGGCACCAACTTCCGTGTGCTGCGGGTGAAGGTGTCGGACAATGGGCTGCAGAAGGTGGAGATGGAGAACCAGATCTACGCCATCCCCGAGGAGCTCATGCGCGGCAGCGGGGTGCAGGTGGGTCCTGGCAGAGCCCCTGGGGCTGGAGCAGGACTGGCTGTCCCCACTGTCACCCCTGGGCCAGGGGACGCTGCTGGATCTTGGGAATTGCTGCTGCTGAGTGGGGTGTGCAGGGATGTGGACACAGCATCCCCTCGGAGCAGGCAGCCAGCTGAGTCTCACTCTTTACCTTTTCTCCAGCTTTTTGACCACATTGCCGAGTGTTTGGCCAACTTCCTGGACAAGCTGCAAATCAAAGACAAGAAACTCCCCCTTGGCTTCACCTTCTCCTTCCCGTGTCACCAGACCAAGCTGGATGAGGTGGGTGATTGCTGTGGATTCCACACCAATTTAGCTCAGGCATTTAATTAGGCTCATTGATTTTGAGTCACATGACCTTTCCTGAAGGGCCACATCTCTCGTTCCTGTAAAGCCATTTCCCAAGCTCTGGGTGAGTGCAGCTTAGGAACAGCACTGTCCTTTTATTTTTTATGAATATTTCTTGTCAGTGCAATGACTCAGTGGCTGCAGGGTCAGGGACAGAGAGGATGGAACATTCCTTCAGGGAATGCAGCTTGGCATCACTTCCCAATAACCCTGTTGCTTGTCATGTTTTCCAAACATGCAATCACTGTCACTGTGACTGCCACTGTCCTGTCACTGTGACTGCCACTGTCACTGCCACTGTCACTGCCACTGTCCTGTCACTGTGACTGCCACTGTCACTGCCAGTTTCCCCAGCTCTAAGGAAGGGTGGGGGTCTGCCTCCCTAAGGGGGCTGTGCCCATAGGGTTGGAGATTTCAAATGCAGTCGAGTCCTATTCCTGCCCCCCAGGGCTCAGCTTGGCACCTGGCCAGGTGCCCCCCAGCCCACAGGAACAGGTCAAGGAGCATTCCACGGGCACAGTGAGCCTCTCACCCCTCAGGGATGGGTCAAGGAGAGTTCCTTGGGCTTGTGAACAGGTTTTGCTGCAGGGCTCAATCAAACCTGATCATGGGAATCGAACAACGAGCAGCTCACGTTATTTTGTGGCCATAAACGTTATCTGACACGGAAGCTGTGGCTGATAGCGCAGCTGGTGAGCTGATAACCAGGGGTTTGCCTGCAGGGCCTCGTGTCCCCTGTGCCAGGAGTCAGGTGTCACCTTCAAGCTTCCCTCTTGTTGTTCCCCTGCAGAGCATCCTGGTGACGTGGACGAAGGGGTTCAAGTGCAGCAGCGTGGAGGGCAGGGACGTGGTGTCCCTGCTGCGCAAATCCATCAAGAAAAGAGGGGTAAGAGGCTGGGATGGGTGCACGGGGGTCCCTGGCACAGGAGACCTTGGCTCCCTGCAGATGTTTCGGTCTGTTTTGTCTCCCTTGGGTCACTCTCGTTTCCACCATCCCAGGACTTTGACATTGACATTGTGGCCGTGGTGAACGACACCGTGGGAACCATGATGACCTGTGGCTATGATGACCACAACTGTGAAGTTGGCCTTATTGTCGGTGAGCTGCAGCAAGGGGGAAGAGCTGGGGTCCATCCCTCCAGGAGAGCCAGAGGGAGATCCTGCTTCTTGCAGACCTCGGGGTCTTTGGGGAAAAAAAGAGAGGGGGGTATCAGTGTTTGAAAACCAGCATTGTCCAGTGTTTTTTGCTTAGCTCTTCACTTTCTTTGGTGCGTTGGGCTGTGGCCAGAGGGAAATTGGGAATAATGGGGATGAGCAAAAATGGGAATGAGGGGAAAGCAGTGTCCTTGCTCACCCTGTCCACGTGCTTGGCCCAGGTACCGGTACCAACGCCTGCTACATGGAGGAGATGAGGCACATTGACCTGGTGGAGGGGGACGAAGGTCGGATGTGCATCAACATGGAGTGGGGCGCCTTTGGTGACGATGGGGTGCTCAACGACATCCGCACCGAGTTCGACCGTGAGATCGACATGGGCTCGCTCAACCCTGGCAAACAATTGTGAGCAGATTCTTGGCTCGGGCTCAGGCTCGTGGTTTGCTCAGCATTGTCTGTCCTCCCATAGCGCTGGCGTTACTGGGGCCGGGGAGGTCATCCCAGCTAACTGGGTCACCGTGTCCTCCGCCACCGCTGCAGAGAGGGGCTGTGTCCCAAAGCAGGACTGTGCCCCACCCGCTGCCCTCATGAGCCCCTCATGTCAATGTGCTGGTTCCTGTTCCCCTGCTGGCCAGCAAAGTCACCCACCAGCCCAGGCGGGCACCCTCACCTGATGTCCACATCCCAATCCTACACATTTCCCACTCCCCACAGGGCTGCTGTGCCATGGGAGTGATCTGAGCTCCCTAAGGTGGCCACGAGTTCTCTTTGCAGAATGATGGTCACATCTACACGGCTTCAGTGATGGGATAAACTGCTCTGGGAAGAGATTACCTAGATTCTGTTTGGGATGAGAGGCTGCCAAGGGGTTTTCAGGTCAGCCTGTGGCCACCTCGTGGCACACACACAGCCAAACACACACATTGTTTAGCCTGGAGAAAAGGAGGCTCAGGGGGGAGCTTGTGGTGAAATAGGAGAGGTTTAGGTTGGACATTAGGGAAGATTTCTGCCCTGAAAGGGTGGTCAGGTGTGGCATAGGCTGCTCAGGTGCCTGGTGGTGTCACCATCTCTGGAGGGATTTAACAGCTCTGTGGGTCAGCAGGTGGCCTCGGCAGTGCTGGGGACTTGATAACCTTAGAGGGCTTTTCCAGCCCAAACCATTCCCTGATTCTGTCTCGTGCCTCCCCACGGGCAGGTTTGAGAAGATGATCAGCGGGATGTACATGGGGGAGCTGGTCAGGCTCATCCTGGTGAAGATGGCCAAGGAAGGGCTGCTGTTCGGGGGAAGGCTCACGCCGGATCTGCTCACCACTGGCCACTTTGAGACGAGATTCGTCTCTGCCATCGAGAAGTAAGTAGGATCCAGCTTTCCTGGGTCCCAGCCCATCTCCCAGCACCCATGGATGGACCATCACACAGCAAACCTGGACCATCACACAGCAAAGGTTGGATTCCCAGGCACAAACCCCTTTTTCACCTTCCAGGGAGAAGGAAGGGCTGCAGAAAGCCCACGAGATCCTGAGCAAGCTGGGCCTGGAGCCATCACACGAGGACTGCCTGGCCACGCTGCGCATCTGCCAGATCGTGTCCACGCGCTCGGCCAGCCTGTGCGGGGCCACGCTGGCCGCGGTGCTGCGCCGCATCAAGGACAACAAGGGCGTGGAGCGGCTGCGCTCCACCGTGGGCGTGGACGGCTCCGTCTACAAAAAACACCCCCAGTGAGTCTGGGGTGCTGGGGACAGGGGTCTGGGGTGCTGGGGACAGGGGTCTGGGGGTGCTGGGGACAGGGGTCTGGTGGGGACAGGGACACAGAGAGGGATCTGCTGCTGCCAGCAGCGCATACAGCTTGGCACAAGAGAAGCGCCTCCAAATATCCCCTTGGGCACCTTGTGTGGATCCCAGGGGTCACTCTCAGAGGGTCACTCTCAGAGGGTCACACTCAGAGGGTCACACTCAGGTCCCCTCTCCTCCTCCTCCTCCTCCACAGCTTTGCCCGTCGCCTCCACAAGACCGTGCGGAAGCTGCTGCCGGACTGCGAGATCCGCTTCATCCGCTCGGAGGACGGGAGCGGCAAAGGGGCGGCCATGGTGACAGCGGTGGCCTACAGGCTGGATGCACAGCACAAGGCACGGCAGAAGATCCTGGAGCCCCTCAAGCTGAGCCACGAGCAGCTGCTGGAGGTGAAGGAAAGGATGAGGATAGAGATGGAGAAAGGGCTGGGCAAGGAGACGCACGCGGAGGCGACGGTGAAGATGCTGCCCACCTACGTGTGCTCCACTCCTGATGGAACAGGTGATGTGTCCTGTGTTAAACCTCTGCACATGAGCCCATGGATGTCCTGCATCCTTGGGAATGGCTGGATCCTTTGCTATGGCCGGTTCCTCTTTGTGGTGGGAGTGGCACAAAGCTCCAGTTTGATGCTGGGCAGAGCACTGAGCCTCTGGGACGTTCTGCACCTGACTTAACACAAAGCCTGGCTCTGCGTGCCCACAAATCCTGCCACAGGACTCTCTCCACCCTCATCCTGGATTGTGCTCCTGGTTCTTCCTGTGGCTTGGGCGAGTGCCTGACTTTGGCTTGAAGCTTGCACAGGTCCTGTGCAGGGCCAGGAGCTGGACTTCAGTGATCCTTGTGGGTCCCTTCCAACTCAGGTTTATGATTCGAAGCCTCATCATCACCCCGAGTCTGGAGCAAACCTCTCCATCCTCTTCCCACCTGCGCCCCCTGTTCCCACCTGCATCCCCAGCCTCCGTCCCCAGCCGTGTCTCTGTTTCCACTCCTCTCCCTGGAAGGGGCAGATTCACGTCTGTTCTGTGCCACATCTGGACGCCCTGTGCTGGGATCTCTCCTGATGATCCTCTCTTGGGTTGCAGAAAAGGGAGATTTCCTTGCCCTGGACCTGGGAGGAACCAACTTCCGCGTGCTGCTGGTGCGCGTCAGGAACGGGATGCGGCGCGGGGTGGAGATGCACAACAAGATCTACTCCATCCCCGTGGAGATCATGCAGGGGACGGGAGAGGAGGTCAGGATGGGCAAATGGAGATGGGAAAGGGGCATCTTCCCTGGTGGCTGGGGCAGGACTGACCTTGGAGCTGGTTTTGCCTTTCCAGGGAGCAAAACCAGCAGTGGGGAGGGCTGGTGCTCTCCTGCCCTTAGAGCAGCGAGTTCTGCCCAAGGCTCTGGAGTTTGGGAAGCTGGAGACTGGTGTTTAGGTTAGGAACACATTTTTTTGTTCCTGGACATGACTGAACCTCCCCAAATCCCTCACACTTCACAAGAGCAGATAAGCATCATCCCATATCCCAGATAGGGAAACCACAACACAAGCAGTGAGAGACACATTTGGAAAGAGTTTTGCAAACCACTCCAGGCAGTGCTTGGGGACTGGGAGTATCTCCAGCAGACAGGGCTGGAGGGCTGTGGGGATCCCTTGCAGAGGGACTGGATTCCCATGTCTCCTCCCTGCTGGCCCCCACGCCTCCTGGGAGCCGCGAGGTGGGGACAATGCAGGGATTTGGCCGTGCTGTGGGTGGGGAAGGGGGTGAAACCGAGTTTTTTGGGGTTGCTCCCCTCCCACAGTGCTGCTGAGCCGTGTTCTGCTCCATTCCAATTCCTGGGAGTGACTTGAACATGCTGGTTCCGAATGGCTCAGAATCCCCAGCAGTTTGGCCAGGCTGGCTTCTGGCTGTGCTGGTAACTTTTCCCTTTGGCTTTGCTTGTCCAGCTCTTTGACCACATTGTCCACTGCATCTCCGACTTCCTGGAATACATGGGAATGAAGGGCGTATCGCTCCCGCTCGGATTCACCTTCTCCTTCCCCTGCCAGCAGAACAACCTGGATGAGGTAACCCCGCTGCTCCTGGCAGCATCCCTGGCTGTGCCCCACACCTGCTGTTCAGGGGGACTCACTGGGGGCTTTTCCCACAACAGGGAATTCTCCTGAAGTGGACAAAAGGCTTCAAGGCGACGGGCTGCGAGGGAGAGGATGTGGTGGGCCTGCTGAAGGAGGCCATCCACAGGAGAGAGGTGAGCGGCCACGGGGCTGGGGGAAGGCGGTGGCTGCTCCCACATCCTGGCTTTCTTCAGCGTCATTAATTGGCCTGTAAAACAAATTACTGGGCTGAGCTCAGGGTAATGAGAGTCGGAATTTTCACAGCCGCCCTTACTCATCACTGGAGGTTGGATTTTCAGACCCTGGAGCTATGGGCTGGCTCCTGGCCAGGGCTGGAGCAGACTTGTCTGGCCTTGAGCTCAGGAGACAGAGTTTTGTTTCCTCAGCACAGACCACCCCGAGCTCCTGCCCAGGGGCTGCTCCTGGCAGAGCTGACCTGGCCCCTCAGCAGCTGGAGGTGTCTGAGGTCTGAGCTCTCCCTGTGAGGGTGGTGAGGCCCTGTCAGAGGGTGCCCGGAGCAGCTGTGGCTGCACCTGGATCCCTGGAAGTGTCCAAGGCCAGGCTGGACAGGACTTGGAGCAGCCTGGGACAGTGGAAGGTGTCCCTGCCCGCGGCTGGGGGTAGAATGGGATGGGCTTTAAGGACCTTTCCCACCCAGACCATTCCATGATTCTGTGACTCTATGACTGCCACACTCACCAGACAGGTCCTTTCCCAGCCATGGGAGCAGACTTAGCAGGAATTCCAAGTCCTCCAGGAATAACTCGTGCAATCCATCCCTCTGCAGGAATTCGACCTGGACGTGGTGGCAGTGGTCAATGACACAGTTGGCACCATGATGACCTGTGGGTACGAGGATCCCTACTGTGAAGTTGGGCTGATTGTCGGTGAGAACTGCAAGTTCCTTACGGAGCTCCTGCTCTGTGGTCCCAGCCCTGCCCCGTGGGGTGTCCCAGGGCTCTGATCCCGCTCCTCTCCGCAGGCACGGGCAGCAACGCCTGCTACATGGAGGAGATGAGGAACGTGGAGCTGGTGGAAGGGGACGAGGGCAGGATGTGTGTCAACATGGAGTGGGGGGCCTTCGGGGACAGCGGCTGCCTGGATGACATTCGGACGGAGTTTGACCTGGCGGTGGATGAGCTGTCCCTCAACCCTGGGAAGCAGAGGTGGGTGGTGGCTTTGGGGGGCTGGAAGGGACCCCGATGAGGCTGAGGGTCCAGGAGCAGTTCTGACCCCTCGGTGGATCCAGGGGATGATGAGCAGGACACCGATGTGTCCCTTGTCCCCTGCCCGTGGGTGGGGGCCGTGCTGCTGAGCTTGCTGAAGGGATTGTACCGAAGGCACCTGGCAGGGCTGGAATCCCTGTCCAGTCCCAGTGTCCTCTCCTGTCCTGATGCCCAGCCTCATCCTCTCCTTCCCAGGTATGAGAAGATGATCAGTGGGATGTACCTGGGGGAAATCGTCCGCAACATCCTGATGGACTTCACCAAGAAAGGGCTGCTCTTCCGGGGACGGATCTCGGAGAGGCTGAAGACCAGAGGAATCTTTGAGACCAAGTTCCTGTCTCAGATAGAGAGGTGAAGTCCCAGGGCTGGTGGGAGAAGTTGCACGTGCTGGGTCTGGAGCCAGGGTGATGCAGGACGGTGCCACGCAGATAAACCAGCAGAGCCCACGTGGTTGTGGCAGCGGCAGTGTGGAGACACGGAGGCTGGCTGGGGCGGGCAGCACAGATGGCTCTTCATCCTCTGCCCTGGCCAGAGAGGGGCCGTGGGTTACCCGAGTGTCACGCTGCCATGGCTTTGTCCTGAAATCGCCTCCCTGATCAGGATGTGACACCAGGCCACAGCCAGGTCTGAACGCTGAGCTTCACGGGGGGCTGGAGGGTGGCCCCAGGCAGTCACTCGAGCCGTGAGTCCCTGGGCTCTGTGGGATGTAGATCAGGAAGGGGAAGGCACACGGCAGCTGCTCCATCTCCTAACGCTGCCCCTTCCCCGTGTCCTCCCCAGCGACTGCCTGGCCCTGCTCCAGGTGCGCTCCATCCTGCAGCACCTGGGCCTGGAGTCCACGTGTGACGACAGCATCATCGTGAAGGAGGTGTGCACGGTGGTGGCGCGGCGCGCGGCACAGCTCTGCGGAGCCGGCATGGCCGCTGTGGTGGACAAGATCCGCGAGAACCGCGGCCTGGACTTCCTCAAAATCACCGTCGGCGTGGACGGGACGCTCTACAAGCTGCACCCTCAGTGAGTGGCTCTGGTTGTGCTCCAAGGGGGCTGCCCCAGGGCACCTGCCCACCTTGGGGTGAGGGGAAGGTTCAGGGGGATAATGGGGAGGATTTGAGGTGTCTCAGGGGCTTGAGGGCTGCCAGGAGCTCAGTGACCCGAACTTGGGGCTCAGCAGGAGTCAGCTGGTCCCTAAGGACAGGGGCACCAGGACAGGTCACACAACAGGGGCTCCTCCGATCCCACTGGACCTGACCCAAATGTGGTGACCAGGTTCAGCCAGGACTCCAAGGCACGGAGATGAGGCCGCGGTTGGGACTGATACCTTCACCAATTAACTCAGAACCTCTCCCTCCCCTTTTCCTGCAGCTTCTCCAACGTCTTGCAGGAGACAGTGAAGCAGTTGTCCCCCAAGTGCGAAGTGACCTTCCTGCAGTCGGAGGACGGCAGCGGCAAAGGCGCCGCGCTCATCACGGCCGTGGCCTGCCGCATCCGCGAGGCCGGGCAGCGGTAGAGGGAAGCAGGTTTGCCCAAGAGCTTGGTTTCAGCAAAACAGGACATTTCCTCACCCAATCCCTCCCTCTCTCTGCACACACTCACACACCCATGCAGCCCCTCCCCTCCAAGCAGACTCGTAGCTTTACTTGTTCTCCGAGGCACCACGGTGGGACTGGAGACGCCGTGGGCTCTGTACAAAGTGATGTCGTAGGAGTTTCCTTGCATGCCATAAAACCGCCTGTCGAGTAAAGCTCACAGTGTCATTTGGCTTCTCCCTGCATTCCCAGGTGGAGCTGGAGCTGTCCCACCCGCAGCCTCCGTCACACCCCAGCTCTCCTCGCACCTCTCCAAACCACTGGTCCTCCCCTAACGGCAGTAGTGATAACACTCAGATAATTAAGACACTGCATTGTCACTTTAACGGTACCTATTTATGTATGTCCGAGTCGTAGCTGTAGAAGCAAACCTCTGAGATTGGGCTAAAGACCTCCACTAGTCTTTTACCCTGATCAAGGCTGTATTATTTCCATGAAAGTCATGGTAACTCTTAAAGCACAGGGTGCAGAATTCCACCGGCGTGGCCGCGGCTGCACTGGAGATACCGCGTATCTCCCTTGGTGAGCAATAACGAGAACCTGCTGGGGCCGGGCTCCAGCAGAGCACGTGCCTGGAAATAATTGGGGACTCAGGGTCTAATCCCATTTCCTGACCTCTCACCTGCACTCTGAGTAGCGTGTAGGAACGTGGCGTGTGCGTAGGGTCGTGTTTCACCCCTGGACACCACTACCCCTTCCCTGGTGCATGTGTGGGCACGAGGAGCCGCTGCCACGGGTCGCTGTCTCCCCTGCCAAGCCCCAAACTCGTGGCTGTGTGTCTGCCCTTGGCGTGGAGAGTCTGGTTTGCTTTGTGTCTGTGAAATAGTTCTGCAGCTGCAGCCTTTAGGTGGCACCTGGATTTATACACTGTATATTTATGTTTTAAGAGATCTTATGTCTTTTTATGTACATAGTCTCGGGGGGGTTGTATCACTTAGTTTTAATGTCACCTTTCCATGTTGTTGAAGAACAGTACAGAGTAATTATTTTCTTTTTCTTCTGTCGTGTAATTTTTTTTTTTTAATTTAAAATTTTCTTGGGGTAGACTGGAAAAAGAGACCCAAATACCTGAGGACGGTTGTACAAGAGGTTTGGGCATTCTGACTTTATCACCAGGACAAAAGGGAAAGCAGAAAGCCAGGGTGCAGGAGCAGCAGGGCCCTGCGGTGATGCTGCTGGCTTCAGGCTGGGTTTAACCTTAGGAGAAGTTTTATTTTGTCCCCTGCCCTCCCCAGCTGTGCTCTGCAAGGTCACACCACGGGTGGATGACATAACCCAGGGCCCTGCAGGGCTCTCGACCTCAGGCCGAGCTCCTCTCGGGGAGGTGACAGCAGCTGGTGTCACTCCATCCCCACGTGGCACCCCCAGGGACCCCTGTGCCCGCAGCATCGCTTGTGTGCCATGGCCAAACACAGGGATCCAGTTTTGCCAACAGAAAACTCTGGATGAACTAAAAGCTGCAAGTCTCTGTCTCTGCAAGCAGAGGCAGATAAAAGGGTGGGGGTGGAGGGGTTCTGTAAATATTTAGCAGAAGTTAATGAAATTACAGTGATGTACAAAAAGAAAATAATAACTAATAATCCCCACAAACAGCCCTTCAGATTGGAGGATAAGAGTTTTTGTCTATTTTTATGTATATTTTTATACTGCTTGGGGTAACCTCATTACCAAAAGTCTCTCTTCTGTGTTGGGGGTCAAGTTCAGTAGCACAATTTTAAAGCAAAATTACTCTTTTGGGCATTTTAAATGCTTATTTTTTTATAAGCTTCAAGACAATTATACCAGAACCTGTGTATAGAAACGATGTAAGAAACCAAGTTTAGTGGAAGTTTTAGAAGCTGTCAAATAAATCTTTGAAGGATGATACAGAAATCCTCTAATCTGGTACCAAGCAGTTTTGTGTGATTTTTTTCCTCAGAAAACCAGCATTTTGCCTACTGAAAAATCAAAACAGAAATCTTTTTAGCTGCTGCACTTTGCAGAGTTGCATTAGTGGCTGTTTTTACTCTTAGCCAGCTGTACCCCTTCTGAAATCCATTGTGTTTTCATCAGTTAGTGAGTGAAATTTTATACAAGAGTAGTTTTGGGGGCAGAATGGGAAGGACTGGGATCTGAGCAGCTCTGCTTTTGATTCAGGCTCCGTTGGAGCAGGGAACTGACAGGGTGAGAGGGAAACTGGGGAGCTGAGGTACCTGGTCTGGAGCAGGGTCATCACAGTCCCCTCACCTGTCTGGGGTGAAGGAGGGGCTGTAGCTCCACAGGGGTGAGGAAGGATCAACCTGAGCTTGCAGGATGGAATTTTGGCTGGGCTTGGTCAGAGGGATACCCAGCTGGGTATCCAAGGCTCCTTTTGCTTAGACTCAGAATCAAGCAGGGTCTGGAATGTTCCCAGGTAAAAGCAGTACTTGAAGCGTTACAAGACACACACCTGTGTTACCTGTGGCTGCAGGGAGGGTTGGGGAACACCTGGAGGAAGGATGTGCCCCTGGGCTCCCCAGGGGGATGAGCACTGGAGGTGTTGATGTCCAGTCTGACTGTGACGGCTGGGACCAGAACCTCACGCCAAAACGTCGCCATGGGATGTTCTGTGAATGTGTTTAAAATGAAGAAGGGAAGATTAAATCCTAATTATTGATATGAAGGGAAGATCAAATGATTATCTGTAGGGACAGACGGACAGACTGCTCAGCCTGATTTGCCCAGTCTGCGTCTTCCCTGCAGCAAGAAGCGCTGCTTTGTGGATTTAGGATGGTTTTGTTTTGCTTGGTTGTTCCCATCTGGATGCATTTTCTTTGTGCTCCCGGGGTGCTGGGACGTTCTCTGGCCCCACAGGCAGCAGGGAACAGTCTCTGCCCTTCCCTGCCTGGCAAATCTCTCCTTGTTGGTACTTTGGACAGGATTTTATTGGGTTTTCAATATATATGCAGATATATATCAACACAATCAGCAAATTACTGAACCTTGCAAGCAGAATTTGCCTCTTCCCTTCCTGGACTCCGTGGCTGGGAGGGAGAAGCTCGTGCTCAGTGGCCCGAGGGGTACAGGGGTATCAGTGGGGCACAGATCTCTGGGCTGGCAGCAGCCTGGGTGCGGTTTGACCCGAGATAATTCGGTGCCTGCTCTCTCTTATCAGGCAATCCAAACGCATCTGGCTTGCCAGAGAGATAAGGGGGTCAAAGGTCCAAGTGCATGGCACAGGAGAGGTGTAAAATGGTGGTAAAAAGCACCGTGCAGGGGTTGTGAGGTACAAGGTAACAACAAAATAAACTCTAATGTGGGAAGCCCTGGCCCAGCCCCCTCCCCTCCAGATAAAGAAAACGCCTGCTTTGGGTAGATCATTCACTTGCTCTGGTAGAAAAATGGGCACTGAAGGCATGAAGAGGCAATTCCTGTTCTCAAGGTAATTTGGAGAGAGGAAAATTCTTTCCCTTGTGACATCCCTGACCAGTCTGAAATTTTTTCTGGCCTGAAGCAAAGAAAATGCATCTTGATGTGGGCGCTGGCTCCGTGCGGGCAGGGGAGTCATAAAGCCAAAGACTGTGTGGCTGCTGGCAGAAACGAGTGCTGTAGATTCACCTGATGTTGTTCTTTCGTGTTTACAATATTTATTTTTAGCAATTGACTGCAATGATATTATATATAGGCTTCCTTATTTTTGTACTTTTCATACCGTTTTCCTGAGTGTGGTGTTGTACTGCTCAGCTCCCCTCAGCCACCACTGCTGCTCCTAGTCTGTGACAATAAACGAGAGAAAAACAACCACCACCCATTCCTGGGCTCAGTGTGTGTGCTCTGGTTTCTGTGCCCCCCTCTGCCCCTCAGCAATCCCTGAGGAAGGGCACCTGTGCCCATCCCAAATCCCTGATCCTGGCCCCTGGGAAGGAGGACCCAGGACACACCCAGGGATCAAGGGAAGGGGCTGTTTCCTGGGAAAACAACACCAAGATGAGTTTCCTGCCCCACATCCTGGTGACACTGGGTGGGGAGCAGCCCTGGGATCCAGAGGGCAGAGCAGGATCAGGCTCTGGCAGGGGTGCAAAGCTCAGACTTTGATGTGCTGCAGAAAACCACCTGGATTTGAGGTACCTGTTCCCCCTGCCATTAACCAGCAGCCCCTGTTGCTTTGCATGGAATCAATTTCCACTGAATCCATTTTAAGGAGTTTTAATTTACTTCTAAGTAAAACCAGAGTTAAGTATCTAAATACAATTAATTCAATTAATAAATCTGATGGCAGAGCAGCTGGACACCTGAAAATGCTTCTGCTCTCTGCTGCCAAAGCTGTGACACAAGATCACACCGAGGTGCTGAATCCACAGGGTGAATCCAACACAAAAAACAATTCCCAGCAGGAAAGGATGGGCAAGTATTCCACTTGAAATCATTTATTGACACATTGCCATGTTTTTTTATATTTCCCAACACATTTTTATCCTTATTATAAAGTACAAATGGTTTTATATTTTTCTGACATTAAAAAAATAGGCTAACGAGGCAAAAATTCCCAGTTTGAATCAAAAAGTCCTGCTGTTAGAATTCAAAATTGTGAGAGACAAACATAAAACCCAACAAAGAATGAACAGAGTGTACCATGACATGACTCATCCATCAGACCAAGTGGAGAGAAATCTCCTGTTCCCAGCTCTTGCCTTTGGATCCTGTGACCTTGCTGAACTGATGTGAAGTTGGTGTTACACATACAACTCAAAAGGCACTCAAAAGTCACAAGTTCCTGAGCTAACATGGGAGGGATTCCCAAGGTAACAGCTAAAACGAGCCACAGAAAATGTTTAAAAACTGGTATTTGGTCTGTGTGAGTGGAGTCAGCACTCAGCTGAACTCCCGCTGAGAGCTGCTGCCGACAGGACTCAAGTGATGGTGAAGACATTGGAATATTTGCTGTACATGGAAAAAATTATTCATTTATGAACACCCTTATTAGTAAATTAACCTGCTAAGAGACAGAATTATTTGCTTCAGTGCTAGAACAAGACCAAGAATGAAATGTGTATGTGTGAACTACAAAAAAGGCTTAAACCCAGCAGGTGGGAAGGGCTGTGCAGTTAAATAACCAAAGTTGAGAGGCCACATTTACAGAGATTATTTGGCCCTAATGGAAAAGGATCAGGAAAAAAGCAAAATATGGATCTACTATTTACAGATCAGTTACTTAAAAGCCCAACAAATAATACAACCAAAACCCACACAACCTACAATGTGTGCTCAAGAGTCCAGCAGGTAATTCCTAAGTTGTGATCCACACAAATTCCCTATTTCCAGTTTGGCTCAGTTTTCACCCAGAAAAGCCCAAGTGTAACACTTCTCAAACACAGAATGGCTACTGCCTGACGACACAGAACAGAAATAAAATAAAAAATCTGAAAAAGGGCAACTGGTTTTGGCCTACCTAATGTCTGGTATTTTCTGAGCTGCATAGGAGAGCACTAAGGCCAGGGCTGCTGCTCCAGGGTAAGGCCTGCCTGTCTGAGCTTTGGAGCAGCATCCAGGGTGGGAGAGGGGCTGCCACAGCCCCCAGGGAGGTCTCAGCCCTCCAAACTATCCAGCTGGGCCTCGCTGTCTGCCCTCTTCTCTGGTGATGTGTACAGGAAGTTGCAGCAGATGTAGAGGGGGAACATCAGGAGTCTGCTGTCCAAATTCATCACGATCTGCTCCTGGAACACACAGAGGGGACATTTTCTGTGGTGAGGGGGGGACCAGAAAGCACAATACTGACACAAAATCCTAACATAAAGAATAAAGCAAAGACAATTCACCTTCACCTCAGGTTTATAACACTGACACATTCTCAAGCCTGCCCACAGCTCCCACCCCAGAGCTCCCAGCCCTCTGCAGCACAGGGAACAGCCACAGGAAATCCCCTCCAACATGCTGGGGAAAAAGGACCAATTTTTAGTTTCAGGAGATTTCACCAACAATTTATACCTGAGAGCAAATTTTAGTTTGTGGGTAGGAATTTTTTGGTTCCACTACAGGAGCTGGTTTTGGGGTAGCAAAATTGAAACTTCAGCCTCATGAGGATGCAAAACAATTGAAACTTCAAAACTGAAACTTCACCCTCCAGTGAGGATGGTACTGACAAAGAAAAGTTTTCTGTGTTCTCACCACCTTTGTACCACTGCTGGCTGGGATTTGAGAAACTTGATTAACAAGTTCCACACATGCCTCACTAAATCCTGCTGTCAGCAATGGATGGAAAAGAGCACTTGCTCCAAGAAAACTCCACTCCTCTCTGGGGCTTTCATCAATTTATTTGGCAGAGTAATAAATCCAACTCTTAAACAACATGTAGACATTCTTTTAACTCCTCAGCTTATGAGAGTCTTCAAATTCTGAATTTGCCTCTAAATGAGGAGTCTGATGGCCAGATTATGCAGAGGGGTGATGTCAGCAGTGCTGGAAGGCTGGGAGAAGAGCTGAACATGACACTGGCAGCAGACAGCAGCACCACAGGCACTAATTTCACTAATATGGGAACTAATTTCATATTATCAACACTAATGAAACTCATACTACCATACTCTAGATCCACTTCACAAATTAGCTTAATTACCCACCACCTCTAACAGGAATGCCTGAGATTCCACATAAGCAATGACAACAAGAACAGCAACTCCCCTTCAAAAGCATTGTGACTTCTCAGCATTTTTTTCATGCCTTGAACTCCACCATTCAAGTTCAACAGCTCGAAAGCCCAGAGACACACCTGGTCCTTCTCCAGGGTCAGGATCTGATAGCCCGTGGTCCTGCTGCAGATCATCTTCCCGCTGCCATCGAACGAGGCCAGGCGCAACCTGGGGGCACAAGAGCGAAACCACTTCAGTCTCCCGTCTCTTTTCAGCACAAGGAGGCTCTCCCCAGGAGATGGGAACATTTTTCAGTGTCACTGACTCGGTGACAACAAAGCCCAACTGAAGGAGCCCCCGAGGCCCCTGGGCTGGCACCTGAAGGCGATGCTGCGGCGTGGCTGCAGGCTGACGGAGCCGCTGCACGGCTGGTTCAGCGTGTTGCGCTTGAAGATGATGTAGCGGTTGGTGTAGGTCACCAGCAGGTCCAGGCCGAAGTTGAAGCCAGTCCAGCGCCAGCAGTACTGCAGGACAGAGGGGACACAGCCTGGAGCAGGAGTGCCAGCTCTGAGGGGTTCAGGGATCCCTGCCAGCACCGTCTGGAACAGGGAACTTGGTGGGGACAACCTGTCCCAGGGGACTGAGGGAGAGCAGCTGAGTGTCAGCTGCCTCCCACACAGACAGGACACGTCACACCAGTGGCTATCAAATACTCAGCACTGCATAATGGGGCTGATCTGTGAGCCCCAGCCATGCCCAAAGCACTCCTTGGGTCAACAGCCTTGGGTTATGTGGCTTCAATAGGAAAAATTAATGTTCTCTGTTTGTTCCACAAGACCTGTTACCTAAAGACACAGAGGAGTCCTAGCTCTGAACGTTACACATTTTATCTAGAGAACTTCCTTTTCCAGCTAAAAAGAAAAGTCAGTGATCAGAACTCTATTTAACTGCCTGGACTAACATTTTTCTGAGTCTCACAGCACAAGAGCACAATGAAACACCAGTTCCTTGCTCCTTGCAGAGACAATTGCTTCCATCCCTCTGGGGAGGAAGAACAAGGCATCTTTTGGATGCAGTTTGTCAGTGAGGACCCACATGATTTGGAAATGGCTGACTTGTCTCAGCCATGCCTGCAGTTTTCCACACTTACATCACCATCCTTGGCCAGTTTGCGTCCACACCTCATGCTGTTTCCTTCCAGTTCCTCTTTATTGATTTCTTGAGGCCTGAAAAAACCCAAACCAGCATCTTTAAGGACACTTCAACAACTTTGTATGATACCTTAATGTGGGGAAGATGGAAGGACTGGAGTAAACTTGTCTGACCAGATAATCATGGAGTACCTGAAGTGGAAGGGACCCACAACTGACCCTTCTTTGAGCAGAGGTGTGACTGACTGGATGAGCTCCCAGAGCCTCTTCCACCCCAAACTGTCCCATAAACATCCACCTACACCACAAAACTGCAATGCAAACCAGGTTGTGACACCTCAGTTAGGCAAAACTTCTTGTACAAAAGAACTTTTCCAGATAACAAAATACTAGCTGTTGCAATGAAAGACATTCTCCCAGCCTTGTAGAAACCCAAGTGTTTTTTAAACAGAAGGCTGCCTTCTTAGGCACAACCAGAGACAAGTGCTGGGGCACAGCTGCAGGGCTCTGCACAACAGCAGTGCTATGAAGCAGCAGCCACGAGACACTGGGAGAGGTTTCTCAAGGGGCTGGTTATGCAACTTGGCTAAAAAAAAACCACTTCCCCTCAGAGCTCATGAAGTGCCAGAGCCTCTCAGAGCTCCTGAGATGCCAGAGCCCTCGGCTGTGTCATGCCACACCAACATCAGCTCCTTTCACCCAGCACTTCCCCTGCGTCCAACACGTTCAACAGCCCTGCAGAACCAGCACAAGTGAGATTCTTGATTTTCCAGAAGTGTGTTACTCACTTTGCTTCACACACCATGACATCATTAACCCAACACTCACTGCCAAAAGGTGCTCAAGTTACACCAGAGCTGGCAATGAACTTTATTAATCCCAGCACCATCAGCCCCTGCAGCTTAAACTGCAAAGCCACGAGACCCCACAGTGCCCTCCAAGCCAAAGAGATGCAGCACCTGCTCTCCTCCTGCTGCTCACACTCCACAGCAACTCACAGCTAAAGCTTTTATAAACTCAGCCCAGCTCTTGTCTCTGCTTTGTGTAAAAGCCAGTCCTGGGAGGTGAAGTGTTCAATGAACAGGTTATGCATACAATTTGGAACAAATTCAGCCAGGAACCTTCTGTGTGCTTTTCCACATCTTCCAGGTGAACTGGTTCTGTGGCTGACCTAAATGCAATAATGGTGATAGAGGATTTATTTCTGTTTAATTAGTGACAAATTTCACAAACATTAGTCCATAATGCTTGGGCTGGCATTAACATCCTGCTCTCCATCCCTGAAGCAGCCTCAGACAATGCAGAACTTCAGCTTTCACCACTTCCACCAGCTGCCACACAGTGAACAGTGGAGTTATTCTGCTTCTTTCTTACACGGTGCCAAAGAGACTGCTAAGAGCAGAAGTGATTCCAGTCCCAGACTTGAAAGATCTGTCTGGCTTCCGCCACAAAACACATGTTTAATTTAGAAAAATGTGATCCACTTTAACACAAGTAACCCCGAGCAGCTACAGTTCAAAGCCACAAACTCCAGTAACACTAAAAAATTCTCTAATTCTGAGAGTGAATAAGATGTTTAATCCTTTTAAATGCAAACTCAAAGCAGAAGGGAAACACTTTCTTCTCCTCCCCTCCCCTCTATAAAGTCCCCAGGACAAACCACATGACAGCTTTCCAAGCAGTGCCATTCCAAGGCTGGCAGTGCTGGAATAAGCAGGTGCAATTATGCCGTGCACCAGGTGGGATATGGAAATAGAGCCTTACTTCAGCTCACAGGAGTCAGATTCATGTCTTGCTCTAATTCCTAAGTCTGCTTCCTTACCCCTGAGGGAAAAGGTGTTTGGTACTGACACGGGCAGTAGGTGTGAGAGGAAGAGCAGCAGAGCTGGATAAATGATAGGCTTATAAAACCTGAATTCTTTTCCTGCAGCTACACGTTGGTCAAATGGCTAAAACATTTGCACTAACACAAAGGAACAGCTGCTTCTGTGCCCTTCTGAGGCTGAGACTTCTGGTTTTCACTGTCTTAAAAGAAGTAATAAATCCACGCTGCAAAAGAGAAAACTAGACAAGGAAGTAAAATGTGGAAAAATACACTGTCCACTCCAAGAGCCACTGAAATCCTCAGCTGTAGCTGAATTTTCAAACTGCTGTTTTCCAAGCTGGATGATCCCCATCATCCTCACTGCAGCACAGCCAAGAGAGAGCAGAAGGAAGAGAAACACTTTGATGGCCAAAGTATCCTTAAAATGGAAGGCTCAGAAATTACCCTTTTGCAGCCTCAACACAGATTTCCAGGTAAAGCACTAGCGAGAAACATCAACCAACATAAAGGAAAATACAGAACTCGTGCCCCCCACCCACCACTTTCCTCTGGTCCCATTAGAACAGTTTTCTGGTTGAGGGATGGGAGACCAGACAGCCCAAGGGAACAGAGAGCTCCACAGAGATCAACAGTTCAAAAGTTGAAGTATGCTTCCCCCCCTCCTTTTAATGTAAACTCCAAAAAAATTCATATCAGAATTTCTATGAGAGGAAGGTTTCTAATTTAAGGAAGAAAGAAAGCCTGTAATATACCTACCCAATATCATTGTCTTGTTCTGCTCTGAGCATGGCAAACCACTGCTGTTTGTAAACAGAGGACAGCCATTCTAAAATAAAAAAATAAAAAAAAAAAAGAAGCTTGGTGGTGTCTTTGGAGCTGGGAATGGGGATGCTCATATACATTCAAAATAGAGAAATAAAATTCCATTGAAATAATAAAAGTTACACTTATGAACTGAACAGTCTATGCAACCCACCCCCTGATAACTCCCTGGGCTCTCCAGCTCCCAGCCTCAAGCACAGGTGAAGGGACAAACATCCACAACTAACAGGCAGCCACTCCAGCCTGTGCTCATCTCCTCAAACACCCACTGCTGCCACAATGATGCAACAACTGCACACGTTTTCCTGGCACACAAAGCTCTGCTCAGCCAGGGAGTTTGTCAACAAGCTCCTGGGAGAAGGGGCTGTTTCCTCAAGCCCCAGCGGAATTCCGCGTAAGTTAAAGAAGAAGAAAACACCATCAAGGGATAAAAGGAAACAGCGACTTCACACAAACAGAAACTGTACCCTGCTAAGAATAAACATAAATCATGTCTTCCTTGGAGAACACACACAAAGATTTTATTGGCTGTGTTAATTTAATGTTGCAACCAAGAGATAAAACAGAACAAAACTCAATAGTTTGTCAGGCAGTTGGACAAAAGGGATCCCAAAAGCACAGGGTGCAAGAAGCTCTTAGTCAAGATAACAAATGGGGCAAGGGGGGCAAGGTCACATATGAGAAGCAGCTCAGGGAAATGGGCTGGGTGAGAGAACAGGGAAAGCCAGTGTGACCAAAAACAAACCAGGACGCTGACAAATGTGACAGAAGGGATGAGAGGTGAGACTGTGGATGGAAGACTTAAAACCAGCCTTGTCCCCCCCACTCAAGAGTGAAAGTACAGACTGTGATAGGAGCAAACTGAGAATCAACCAGACAACAAATAAAACATGAATTAAGGAAACCTACACAGGTAAGAAACAGAGAATGGATGTGCTAGAAGGGAAGGAAAAAAGCATCAGGAGGGAGAGTCTCTTCTCTATTTGTTATGTGCATGTACCTGTTTCCTACCTCACATTTCAGCTGCAATTCACCTGATTTCTGAAGGGGGAAAGCACAGCTGAGAAAATACTCCCAAGCCAGCAAGTAAAACAGAACAATGCACACTTTGCTCACAAAGACACATTATTTGTTCCTGTCTCTTGCACCTTTTCCGCACAAAGATCAGACTGCTGTGAACTCCTAATACAGAATTTCAGTTTTCCCCTTCAAAACCTACACAGAGGTATTGATATATTTTTATTATAATATTATATAATTGATATATTTTTATACTACAGAGAGTATAAAAATAAATAATCACAGTACAACTTTCAGCTACTCAGTGTGATTTTCTTCCTGCACCACAGTGCCACCCAGCTGTCCTGTGTCCCTCTCCCTGCACCACAGTGCCACCCAGCTGTCCTGTGTCCCCTCTCCCTGCACCACAGTGCCACCCAGCTGTCCTGTGTCCCCTCTCCCTGCACCACAGTGCCACCCAGCTGTCCTGTGTCCCCTCTCCCTGCACCACAGTGCCACCCAGCTGCCCTGTGTCCCCTCTCCCTGCAGCACAGTGCCACCCAGCTGTCCTGTGTCCCCTCTCCTGGCACCACAGTGCCACCCAGCTGTCCTGTGTCCCCTCTCCTGGCACCACAGTGCCACCCAGCTGTCCTGTGTCCCCTCTCCTGGCACCACAGTGCCACCCAGCTGTCCTGTGTCCCCTCTCCTGGCACCACAGTGCCACCCAGCTGTCCTGTGTCCCCTCTCCCTGCACCACAGTGCCACCCAGCTGTCCTGTGTCCCCTCTCCTGGCACCACAGTGCCACCCAGCTGCCCTGTGTCCCCTCTCCTGGCACCACAGTGCCACCCAGCTGTCCTGTGTCCCTCTCCTGGCACCACAGTGCCACCCAGCTGCCCTGTGTCCCTCTCCTGGCACCACAGTGCCACCCAGCTGTCCTGTGTCCCTCTCCCTGCACCACAGTGCCATCCAGCTGTCCTGTGTCCCCTCTCCCTGCACCACAGTGCCATCCAGCTGCCCTGTGTCCCTCTCCTGGCACCACAGTGCCACCCAGCCAGCACAGTGCTCATCCTGGCTCAGGGATTGTCTCCCTGCAGAGCCAACACTTGTGAGCTATGCACAATTTCACTCTTTTTCAATGAGCACAATGAAATCAGCCTGAGAGATGCAATAATCTGAGGATAATTCTTCCTCTGACAGACACAGGTAAAGGCTTCAGGGCTTGAGAACAGACCCATGTCCCCAAGTGCCACATCCACTTGGCTGCTAAATCCCCCCACAGATGGGGACTCCACCCCACTCCACAGCCCTGAGTAGCTGTGCCAGAGCTGGACAACCCTTTTCATGACAGAATGAATTTTCCCATTACCCAACCTGAACCTTCCCTGAGACCGTTTCTTCTTGTCCTGGCCCTGTTCCCTGGGAGCAGAGCCTGTCCCTGCCCTGGCTGCCCCCTCCTGTCAGGAGCTGTAGGGACTGAGAAGGTTCCCCCTGAGCCTTCTTCTCTGCATCTCCCTCAGCTGCTCCTCATCAGCCTCATGCTCCAGATCCTTCCCCAGCTCTTGGGACATGCTCCCTGTCTCTCCTGGGGTGCAGAAACTGAAGGCAGGCACGGAGACAAGGTCTCAGCTGTGCTCAGCATCGCTCACCTGAGGGCAGCAGGGCGTCTCTCTCCACGATTCTGGCCGAGGCCAGGTCACTGATGATGTACTGCAGCCTCAGGTGAGCGAACACGGGCAGGAACGCGCTCCCCTGCGCCGACTCCAGGAAGGCACCATCGCCCCCAAACTCTGCAACACACAGCACCCACAGCATGATTTGCCTCCCTAAGTATTCTCCAGACCCTATTTATACTGGAGTTTTACTTACTGATTAGAGAAAGTTATTATGGGTATTTAATGGCTTTTATTGCGGTTATTTAATGGCTTTTGCCATTAAAATTAAGAAATTACTGGTGTTCAAACCCCAAACCAAGGCCTGGCCAACTCTTCCTACCTCTCCTGCGCTCAGCAAACCAGGCATCAGCTTCAGTCAACACCTGCTTGAAAGACCCATTCCAAGAAGGCACAAGCTGAAGGAACATCCACTGGGCAAAACAAACAAATTTAGTGAGTCAGTTGAAGAAGGTTTCAGGTAAGTAATCTGCATGTTTGATAAGAGACATTTCCACAGTGCATTCATTTCTAGAAAAGTTCTGCTACTCCATTAAATGCTTTCAGTCAATCCCACAAAGGCTCCACTGCATTGATCCCCAGGCAAGTACCTTTTTGAGAGCAGTGTACACATCCATTTCCACCTGCAGCACAAAGAGGTTGGAGGAGCTGATCAGCTGCTTCATGAGGTTTATGCTGGAAAAAAATCAATCGTAACAGGTCAGTGAGACAGAGAAGAGAAAAAGAAGATGGGGAAGCAGGGAACAAGCAGCAACAGGCCAGAAAGTGATCTGCAGTGAGCTCCAGACTGGGGCAGGGACTGTCCTTCATCCCTGCAAGGGAAGTGCAGCCCCAGTACCTGAGTTCCTTGAAGAGTCCAACGCTCTGGTGAGTCATCAGATTGTTCAAGAGCCACTCAAGGCACCTGCATGGAAATCAAGGAATTAGGACAATTGTTTCTTATGCCAACATTCCTGCAACAGCTGCTCCCTCAGTAAATTTGCAGACAACACTAAGATGGGTGGGATTGTGGATGTGCTGGAGGGAAGAAGGGTTCTGCAGAGAGAGATCTGGACAGACTCAATTCAGATTGGGCACTTGATATTTTTTCTCCATTTGGGTGGCCAGGCATTGGAACAGCCATTCCATCACCCAGGAGTGTGGTGGAGGTGTCTGGATCTGGCTCTGGATTATGTGATTTAGGGGTTTCAGTGGTAGTGCTGTGTGGCTGGTTGGACTGGATGATCTTATAGGTCTCTTCCAACCTTGATGTTCTATGATTCTGTTCTAAAAAAACATTAAAACAATTAACCTGGTCATGTATGGTACTGTGTGTAAATTGGCAATGTCCAAAGCAGCTTGGAGACAGTAATTCTTACTTTTTCTTCACGGAGTCCAGCCCATAGGTGCCTGCAGAATTATAATAACCACACACAGTTTGGGCAGTGATGGTTTCCTTCATTGTTTCACCACATTGCTGGATTAAGCCATCCTGCAGGGAGGAAAAAACACACAAATGTTCTGAGTGTTCATTTCCCAACAAGAAATGTCAGACACTGTGCTGTTCAAACCAATTTTCATGCCTGAGCCATCCCCAAAGTCCCACAGGCTGCAGTGAATGTTCAAAACATTTAGACCATCATTCCCCAGAGACACAAATGTTCCTTAAGAATACTTCCCATGAAAGAAAAGGGTACTGAACGTCTTCAGGGTAGAACAAATGAGTTCCAAATACTATTTAATCTACTTTTACATATCACTCTCAAATAACTTAATCTCACACTCCAATCCTAGTCACAGCATTTTTCAATAAACCCACTGCACTGTGTTTGGCTTTTTCCCCAGTTAGCCTGAAAAGCTGTTTCATTCCTCTGGGTGAAAAAGGCCAGGTGGTCGAGGATACTCTGAACTGCTGTGTTTCTTCTCAAAGGTAGAGACAGGAGCAGTGGCATCTCTGACTTACGAGCTGCAGCATGCAGGCTGCTGCCAGCAGGGCGACCACGCGGCTGGGGTTGATGAGCACATCGTCTCTGTAGAGCGAGCCAAAAGCCACCTGCAGGGCTGCAGAGGGAACAGAGTCAAACAGAGACAACACCGAGCCCGGGGTGGGGCCACAAAGAGTCCCCAAATACAGGCAAACTCATTCCCTGCACACCTTCACTGTGGTCTGAGTGCTCTTTAAATACAGCCAAACCCCTTCCCTGCACACTTTAAGCAAACTCTTCAGCACCCCTGAGAGCTGAGAAACTGCACAAAAAGAAGCTGAACCTCATGAGCCTTCTCTGAGCATCATGAGGCTTAACTTAACCTCTCCCTTCAGGGTTTTGTTAAAATAAAAGGCTCCCACTTACCCTCTACATCAATATTTTGATCAGGAATCTCCAGCTCTATGACATTCATGCTGGATTCTTTCCAGGAGCCACTGAACATACTGGAAAAGTAGCCTGACTGTATGAAGAAAGAGAGGAAAAGAACTCAACTAAGATTTAATCCCACTTAAAACTGGCAAAAGCAGCACATGGAACCAAACATGGTTAATATTGTCCTTTATGCAGAACAAAATATATTAAGGGAACTTTCGCAAGCTAAAACATTCTGACAGACTCGAGGGGATGACTGTAGTTGCTGTTTCTGACACTCAAAATGCCTACAGGAAAATTTGGGCTATGTGTGTGCAACCAGAGTAAGGAAAGAGTTTGAAAAGGCCACAAAAGCTACACAAGCTCTTTTCCCACAAACCACATCACCAGTGGGGACAGAATTAGTCCACGAACTAAATCCTTAAGGTTACTGGCAAACAACAAATCCTGCAGGCATTAGAGAATGCCAGTTTGGGGACTGGGGAAAAAGAAAAAAAAAGGCATGCAAGACATAGAAATTACTGTACAAGGCTGT
This sequence comes from Periparus ater, assembly GCA_032357785.1. Lineage (NCBI taxonomy): Eukaryota > Metazoa > Chordata > Aves > Passeriformes > Paridae > Periparus > Periparus ater. The sequence goes on along the minus strand of CM063629.1, from coordinate 5,417,951 downwards.
AGCCTCGTACCAAGGACACAGACACACACACCATTTACAGCAATATACCTTTTATTATTAAGTGAAAAGCACATAAAACTAGAATTTGAGGTTTCCATCCAAAAGAAGGGAAAGATAATGCTCTACTAGGGTTCCTGATTTTCCTTCCCAGCAGCAGATGTGCCCATTATGAGATGCTATCAATGAAGTTTACCTGAGAGATCAAAAACATAAAGTCTATTTGTACAGCACCACATTCCCTGACCTCTTCCCTCAGCATTTCAGCTCAGGGCAGCAAATAACACAAAACCCAATTTTGATTTCATTTGATCAGGTCAGTATTTCTGAAGCCTCAGTGTAACCCTAACTCTGAAACACACATGAAGCAGAGGAGGAGTAACAAAGGCATTGAGAGTCATTTATATGGAGTTATTTCTAACCTCCAACACTATTTTACCTACAATAACATAATTGCAATGCAGGAGTGAGCCCTGAAACAGAACCTGCCTGAGGAGAATGGTGAACTCCCCCCAAAGCTCACGTCCCAAGAACACTGCTCCTACAAGGCCTCTACAGACAACTTCACAACTTTCAAACCCCTCCAAACAGCTGCATCCACAGAAGGGATTTCACATCCAGTTTCAGTCACCAACCTGCACTAAGGTCTCAGGAGCAGCTTCACCAGCCTGAGATGCAGCAACCACAGAGCCCCAGTGACAGGAAAGAGCAGCAGCCTGAGGCCACAGCAGTGCTGTGCCCACCCTGCACCACCCAGCCCTGCCAGTCCCCCCTGGCTGGGCTGCTGTGCCTGCCAGCCCTGCTCCTGCACACACCCCACGGCCTCCTCAGCTCCCACAAAGGACTCTCCTGCCTTCAGTTTATCCTTGTTAAAAGGTTCTCACACTCCAAACAGGAAAAAGCTTTTTCCTACAAGAAAGCCATGAAATGCTTCCCTTGCTGGGACCATGCAAGTAACTGCTGAAGCTGCTCTGGAATCCATGCACTGACACAGCAACAGCCACAAAAAAATCCAGAGTTCTCTCTTCCTGTCACTTGTGGCAGCAGAGAAACTGCAGCCATGTCACAGCCCTGCTCTGGCTCCCACTGCAGCTGACACACAAGTGCCCCCTTGTCCAGGTACAGCACCTGAGGGCTTCACATCAACCCCTGCCAAGGCCAGAACCCCTGGCAGACGTGGGTACAAGTGAATTTGGTATTTCAAGGCACAGTCATGACTCCTTCCTGCTTTTGCCACAGCAGGAGTGACACAGAACAGACAGCGAAGCCAACAGCACCTCTGCGCTCCCAAAAACACAGACACAAAGGACTCCACCTGAACACAAGCCCAACAGAAAATGTTTGTGGAAACAGCATTGTTTTTGGATATATGCACCAAGCTTTATTCTTTTTTAGAGTTCCTGAGAAAACATTCCTCCTGCAGCAGCAGGGAAGCTGCAAGGAATCCTTTTGTGAAGGCTGGTAACAATCATGTAAAACCTACAGAGACCCAGCACCAGCAATTTCCCTGCTGTCCCTGCACACGAGTCCAGCAGACAGCAAAACTGAGCAAAGAGTGAAAGTCCTACCTAAATATAAAGTGGGAAAAAAAGGGAAAGATCTCCAGTCATACGTGACAGTTCTCAGACATCCTTTTATTAAAAAAACAGTTCCTACTGGGAGTTAGGAGCCACTTACCTGACACAAATAAATCTTGTGCAAGTTCCATTCCTCTCCCAGAGCACAAATTTTGATATCACTGTTCTCTCCGTTCAAAAACAGTGTCTGATAAATATATTTCGACGTGCTTTTCAATTTTTTCCTAGTAAAAACAAAACAAGAAACCACAAAAATTGAGATATACTCTTTGAAACTCTCCCGTTAAAGCAGCAACAGTCGCTCCAAGCCCTGGTGACGTTCGTCCAGCCCAGCCCGGCGCTACTGCCGTGTCCCCCCGTGCCAGCACCGCTTCCCCGCTGCTGCAGAGCTCCTCCGGAGCCTTTCCCGAGCGCCCCAGAGCCACCCCCTGATCGGGGCAGCCCCGTGAGCCCTCACCCCGACACCTCTCCCCTCCAGCGCTGGGCTCTGAGGGGAGGCCGGGCCTGGCCCTCGAGTGTCCCCCCCGAGCTGCGCCTCAGCCCGGCCCCGCATCCCCTCAGACCTCCAGCTTCCCCAGCCCGGCCCCGCATCCCGGCCCCGCATCCCCTCAGCCCGGCCCCGCCATCCCCTCAGCCCCGCATCCCCTCAGCCCAGCCCCGCATCCTCTCAGACCTCCAGCTTCCCCAGCCCGGCCCCGCATCCCCTCAGCCCAGCCCCGCATCCCTTCAGGCCGGCCCCGCATCCCCTCAGGCCGGCCCCGCATCCCCTCAGGCCGGCCCCGCATCCCCTCAGCCCTGCATCCCCTCAGCCCTGCATCCCCTCAGCCCTGCATCCCCTCAGCCCGTCCCTGCAGCTTCCCCAGCGGCCCCGGCCCCCGTCCCTCAGCCGCCTTCAGACCTGCGGCCCCGGAGGTGCAGGAGCCGCTCCTCCCGCTCGGCCTCGCCGTCGCTGTCGCTGTCCCCGGTTCCCTCGGCCCCGCTGCGCTTCCTCTTGCCGCCCTTGCCCGCGGCCGCCGCCTCGCCCCGCGGGAGCCCGGCCCTCCGCCGCAGCACGCGGCTGCCCAGCGAGCCCATGGCCGCTCGGCCGCCTCATGAGGCCGGAGCGGGGCCGGAGCGGGGCCGGAGCGGCGGCGGCGGCGCCTCAGCCCCGGCCGGCGGCGGCCGCGGCTCCCGCAGCTCCGCGCCTGCGCGGGCGGGCCCGGCACGGCCCGGGGTGACGCGGGCGGGCCCGGCACGGCCCGGGGTGACGCGGGCGGGCGCATTTCCTGCGCCTCCAGCAACGGTGGGAGCGAGTGATGATTTTATTAACGGCTTAAATTGAATTCTACATTGGTTGTCTTAATCATAACCTATAGATATATATTAATAATAATAAACAGTCCTTTATTCTTAAATTACTCTTTGAAATTACTCTTTCCTAGTGTTTAGCAAAGTTGCTATAAGCTGCTTTGTAGAAAGACTGCTTAGGAAAATGACTGAAATTGTAAATTTTGATAAATAAACTTTGATGTGCTTCAATGAACAAAGCCTGGGAGAGAAACGTGTTGTTGAAGATGGACATCTGGACTGTAGAATTTATGGATGACAAGGACAATTTTCAGAAGCCAGGAGATAAAGAAGAGGCAAAGACTGAGTTTATGCTTACTGGAGGAAAAGGATACCAAAAAGACTAAAAACATGGACTAATTAGCATAAGAAGCATCCCTGCAGCCACAGGATCCTGCAGAAAACAGGAGTTTGGGACAAAACAAGTTCTTCCCCTGTGTCCCCTCCTAGAACACACCATCAGGGCAGGAAATACAGAAACAAATTCTTTATTCATTTTTCAATATTCAGCAACCTGACCCAAGGCAGTGAAACCCAACATGACACACTGAAACCCACCCCCAGCCCGAGCACCTCCAGAGCTGCTGTGCTCTGCTGGGCACTGCCCTGCCCTGGGCAGAGCCCTCAGAACTGGATAAAGCTCTGCCTCCTCTGCCAGCAAAAGCCAGGAATGTGTCCCCAATGGCAGCCCAGAGAACAAGAAAGAAAATTATTTTATTGGAGGCCACAGAGGCGTCTCCGATTGTGGCCAGCAGCAGCTGGAAAATGAGTGATGGAATTGGGGTGCAGCCACCTCAGTGCTGGAGCTTTGACAGTGATCTCAAGTCTGATCCTGCAGAACAGGATTGGACACCAATGGTAAAGAATAACTTGCTAAGCCAAAGCAGAATCCCGTTTTTGGAGTGAAAACCGTGAGCAGGCAGGCGTGCAGGGCCTGGTGTCTCGCAGAGGTTGGTGTGGAGATCCCTCACAGGAGGAGCAGGCACACAGGGATCCCTCAGGGCAGCTGTCAGTTGGTGTAAGATGTGGGCAGCTCTGGGGAATTACCTCAGCCACATCTGGGAAGATGTCCCAGGAAAATCTGGGGAGCTGCCCCAGCACCAGGCTGCTGAGGTAGGGTTCTGGGGACAGGACATTCCTTCAAAGGCACCATTCCAATGACATCACTTTATCCACAGCAGGGTTTATAAAATAACCCTAATTATTTATACTCCCATGATCCACAGACAGACCAAAAACAAGGGCAGGAAAAGGTTTTCCTCATGTCACCAGTGACAACTTCCCCACTTACAGACCTACAGACAACATATATATATACAGTACAGCCAGGCTGTTAATGCTCCACACTAACAGAGGCAAGTTAATATGTAAACAAGCTCCTATTTTAGATATTTGGTTTCTTTGTGTTTTAATTCTACTGAAAAACCGAAGCAAACCTGTGTTCTGCATTCTTGATGTACCAGTGGGGTTGGCTTTTCCCTGGGCAGCCTCTCACACTGTGCATCCAGGTCTCCTTTACTTGATGCATTTTGCTGGTGAACACAACAGCAAAGGGGCAGCTGGTCAGGAAACAACTTTTACACCTTTGGTTACAGCATTCTGTGTAGGATGGACTTCAGTTAGTAGGCAAATGGGTGTTCCAAGCACAAAAGTGTATCAAAAGAGTCAACCAGAATGGCCTCTATCTAACCAGAGCATGAACTAACCTAAGGCAATAATCAGAGTAATTAATAAGGCATTTGGAAAAAAAAAAAAAAAAAAAAAAGAAATCTTTATCCTGATTGGGCTTGATGATCTTCATGATCTTTTCCAACCTAAACAATTCTATAATCAGCTGCTTCCCATCACCCAGCAGGTTCCTCAGGCCTCCTTTAATCCTCCCCACCACACAGCCTGAGCAGAACCTTCCTGTAGTCCCCTGAGCAGTCTCCCTAGAGAGAGCAGAAAAAAGGAACATCATTAATTTTTCAGCTCCAAGGAAAGCAGGATTCCTTTCAGCATAAATGACATATTGTAGTGTTTAATAACCAAGAACGTCCAGGAAGGTTTTTGGTACATAAATGTAAAGTCTCCTTAATTCCACCTCCTCTGAAATATCCAAGGAGATGTTGAGAGGGTCTCCTTGAAGCTGCTTAGCTTAGCCAGGTCTGTGTAGGATTGCAGGCTTACCTTGATGAAGGAGTGGAGTGATTTGCCATACATGGCCAGGAACTCTCTCCTGATGTAGAGCATGTCTATCTCGGAGCGGGACACCATCACCCGGATCAGCGTGCTGTCATCGGTGCCCAGGCCCTGAAGGGACACAACAACAGCTGCACAGCACTGGGGACAGAGCAGTGACAGGCACAGAGCCTTGGCCTTCTGTGGAATCCATTCCTGACCATTTTTGCATTAATGCAGGGACCCATTACCAGCTCTGAGCTTCCTGAAGGGAAAGAGGTCCACAGCAAACCTCAGACTTCTTTTTTTCCCAAAAATTAACACAGTTTCTCTAATTGCTGTCATGCTATTAAGTATGGAGAGGCAGGGGGGAAAATAGCAAAATCTCTTTACCTTCATGGATTTGTACAATCTTTCAGCAAAATATGCAGGTTTGTTCCTCAAGCACTTTACTGTAAGGGAGACAAGAACAAGAGAATTAAAACCAATAAACACTGAAGGATAAGGTCTCCCAAATCCTTCCAGCACTTTCTCAGTGTAGACATTTATTCTGTAAAAATGCAACTCAGCAAGCACAGTGCAGACATCCAGAGTCAGTGACCTGCTGTCAATTGATGTCTCCATCACAGCAATAAAATATTTTTAAGGCTTTAAAGCTTCTACACAGCAAATGTCATCTGCCAAAGCATCCCTTGGCAGAGAAATATAAAGCACAGAGCCTTCTTGCCAGGCCTTTTCATCTGCAAAGATTAAAACACTGTGGCTCGTGAAACAGTGAAGAAGAATCTGCCTCCTGAAGCTGTGCAAACAGTCAGGGCATGAGACAGTATCTTTAATTATTTAATTAGTTTGTAGACAAAGTTTAAAAGCAGGGAACTCACCCACAGCTAACAAAGCATCCTCAAGGTCTCCTGACATCTCAGATTTAATGCTGTCTGTGATGTCCTTATTAGCAATCACTCTGTACACATCAAAAACTAGGAGGAAGAGTGGGATAAAAGAGCCAAGTGAGCTGTGTCAGTGTGTAACCCCCGAGGATCACTTTGCAAGATCAAGCTCCTCATACCCTGTACAAACACTGCACCATTACCATGACATTGTAAGCTAAACCAGGGCTGCCCCTCAGAAATAATTCATTTTAATTATCAGCTGTCTTGCTAATTAGCCAAACACTGCTGCTAGGATTTTCCAGAACTGCTATTTAATGCAGTTTCCATGCTTAGCTCTGCCCCATGAGAGTCACACTTCATTATCTCTAATTCACAGGCTAGAGGAAGTTGTATGGGTGTTTTCCTCAACTCCCATTTTGTCTCAGGAGGGAATAAAATGGTCTAAAAGAATTGAATCAACTGTCCCTGAGAATATCTGTTGTCTCAGGAAGGGATCACAATCAGTTAATGAACAGCACAAAGCTCTTACAAAAGTAGTGTCCTCACTCAAGAGAAGAAGCCCAGGACAGCAGAGAGGTCCTACCTCTGAGCAGGTGGCACCTATTCCGTGTGCAGAGGATGGACATGAACTGCACCTCATCTGTTCCCCATTTCTTCTCCCCAGCTTCATACAGGTTCTTGAAGACATGAACAAAGTGAGGATAACTGAGAACACCAGGTGTATATAATGAGATTTTTACTTCATAGAACCATTTGGGTTGGAAAAGCCCTCTGAGATTGTTGAGTTCAAGCTTTCCCCTGTACTGCCAAGACAGCCACAAACTCATGTCCCCAAGTGCCACGTTCATGTGGCTGATGAATCCCCTCAGGCATGGGGACTCCACCCCTGCCCTGGACAGCCTGTGCCACAGCTGGACAACTCTTTTTGGGGGAAAAACATTTCCTAATATCCAATCTAGTGTCCACCTGGGGCACTGCTGACTAACAACCTCAGCCTTACTCATCTACCTTGAGAAAAAGAGGTCTAGAAACAGCAGGGAGCACACATCACACATACAAACCCAAACAGCTCTTGCAAGGAGGCAAATTGCTACACACCTGAGCATCTTGTTGAGCAAGGGCCTCATCCACAAATGTTCCCTCATCTCTGTTACCCTGCAGAAACACAAGGATGAAAAACTCTTTCAACAGAGCAACTAATGGAAATAAGTCCTGCAAATTCCCCATTCAGTTACTGGAGATGTATAATGGGATTCTTAACATTGAGTAATGGGTTACAAACACAGCAAAACATCATTCAGGTGTAATTTGTTCTTTCTTCTGAAACAAGCAGCCAGCCACTTTAATCTAAAAAGAGAATATGGCATTAAGGCATGGCAGAGTGAGGCTGCTCTCCCTGCAGAAGCTGGTGTGGAATGCTGGCAAGGTGAAATGCAAGAGAAGTGAAACAGCAGACAGCCTGAAGCAGCTCCTCAGTGAGTGAGACACGTCCAGCAGCACCTTCAGCCCTTATTTCCCCTGTTCTGGACTCACCGTGGCGAGGGACACGAGGACTCTGCGGAACATGGAGGATGTGTCAGAGACAATGTCGTCCTCGAGGGTGGAGCCGTACTCTGCCAGGGCACACGGAGCACATCTGTTACTAACAGCTCACAGAAGCACAGGATTTGCTGAGTGGGAAGGGACCCACAAGCATCACCAAGTCCTGGGGCTGCACAGAACCATCCCCAGGAGTCCCACCATGTGCCCAAGAATGTTATCCAAACACTCCTTGAGCTCTGTCAGGATTGGTGCTGTGACCACTTTTCTAGGGAGCCTGTTCCAGTGCCTGGCCACCTTCTGGGTGAAGAACCTTTTTCTAACATCCATCCTAAACTGTCCTCAGGATTTGAGTGGCCTCAGCAGTGCAGCACAGGGGGACAGGCATGTCCTGCTGGCCACACTGTGACTGGGACAAGCCAGGATGCCCTTGCCAACATAGTGAGTGGTACAGAGCAAAATTAAGAAGCACAGCCAGTATAAAACTGGCAAAAGATCCACCTTGGATAGACCTCCAGCAGACAGAAATAACTACCCCACCCCATTATATTTACACCAATTCAATTTCTGGGTGTCATTCTAGCCCTTTATGCTGACAGACCCTTTTCCTGCTTCCCCACACACCCCTGCACACACAGCAGTGGCTCCTGAGCCAGCACGAAGCTGAAGAGTGTGCTACATACGGAGTTTGTAGTTCTCATTGATGTGCCGAATCTCCGCGTTGGTGCGAGAAGCCAGGATTTCAATCAGGCAGCCTTCGTCTGTCCCTGCTCCCTAGGGAATCACAGAGACAAGAGCCAAGATTGTGACAACTGTTTGAAGGGTAGCTAAAACTTCTGTTTATTAGATACAGCTTAATAAGAAATGAATAATTAATATACAATTATGCCATTGCATACTGAATTGACCATAAGTCATGCAACATAAAAAAGGATTTCCAAACCTTTAGAGCCCTCCTCAGTTCATGGACGTCGTACATGGTGGTAGGAGTCATCAAACCAACGATCACCCTTTCAAAATTCCCACTCAGCTCAGACTTCAAGTCATCAATCAAATCCTAGAAGAGAGAAAGAGAAGAAAGGAGAAAAAGGCATGCCCTTTGAGAAGCGGAAGAACTCGTTCACCACTTTTCCTCATGCTCCAGCCCTCCTTGGATGAACAGTTACTCTGAAAAAAACTTGGCCAAGGAAAGCTTGAGCTCAGTGCTGATCATACTCTTGTGGAGGCTGGGATGTTCTTTACATTTCACCCAAGCGGTACAACCCAAAAAAGTCCACATCTCCCAATCAGAGCCACAGGCACTGATCTCTTCAGAGCACCTACCCTGCCAATAGTGCTTTTATAGGTGATCAGAACCTGCTGACGCTGGGACACGTTCAGTTTGGTCAAGGTCTCAATGATGGCATCTTCATCCGTGCCTGGAAGGAACCAGTGAAAACCAGTCAAGCTGCTGGTACCAGAGCCAGACTGGGCCTTGCCCAGGGTGTGCCACTGGCCACACAACCTTACACACATCCTTGCACAACCTGGGTCTCACCTGTGCACGAGTGCCTCAGCCCAGCAGCACCACACCACAGAACACAGAAAACAAGAGCCTGACTAAAGATGCTTTTATGGCCAAGGCTTGGATTTCCAGTCACCCAGTTCCCTCCAGTGCCCTCACAGGGCAGTGAGGTGATGCAAATGGCTGAACTTCCCCTCCAAAAAACCACCAGTAAAAACCTTCCCAACCACCAGAGCTAAAAAGAAGTTTTAACAGTGGAGGGAGATAACTTACCAAATCCCTTCATGGCCTTCCTTAGTGCCTGTGCTTCTTGCTCAGCACTGAAACTTGAGACGCCCTTGACTGTTGCCTAAACCCACAGGAGAGGAGTTATGAAAAGTAGTCACAAAGTGAGACATTCACAGAGTAGAGTTGATTTAAAAAAAAAGACAATTCAAAAGATCCAAACATCTTTTTTGGAAAGTGACAGCAAATAAAGTCCACCGTCCAAACATGAATGATTTTATACCAGGTTTCGTCCCATCCTAAAATGGAATGGTTTGTTCAGGGACTCAAGTGAAAGGAGAAAATATCTTAATGTGGCTGCCCATGCAGTATCTGCTTTCCAATTAAATAAGGGCACACAGCCTGACATCACTGTTCAGTCCAGCTTCTTCCCAGCAGTTTTCCATGTAAATCATAGAAGGAGCTGTTCCCATCAAAGCCCCATTCCTGCTCTAAGAGCAGTCAAGGACAATCATGGTGTTAAATAACACACCAGGAAGTACATTTTACCTGAAATGGTGATTCACAAACAAGTTTCTCCTGCCTCTGGTCTGGGCAATATTTCTGGGGAAATGCACTTTTCTTGCAAAGCTCCTCATGTTCCCAAGAAAATCATCAGCAAAATACCACTTAACATTCAATGGGCAGAAAAATGTTCCCCTGTCCCTGGAAGTGTTCCAGGCCTGGCTGGACGTGGCTTGGAGCATCCTGGTCTAGTGCAAGGTGTCCCTGCCCATGGCTGGAGGTGTAACTGGATGATGTTTAAGGTTCCTTTCAACCCAAACCATTCCAGGATTCTGTAATAACAACCATAGAAATGGCTGCCTTGCAGGCTCAACCTGGAAAGAATAATATGCCTAGGAAGTTTATCTGGATAAATTAATGTTCTTGGAATGAATATCTGATCTGGTTTTCCATTAACTCCCAAATGCAAAAGCATGTATGTGTGGGTCATTCTCTAAAATGAGGAAGCAGGAAGAGGCAATAAATTCACTCTCTTGAAGGGACAGACAGTGACAGCGTTCCTGCTGCTGGATCCTTATCTGAGCTCCACTCCCCACGTTCGTCAGGTCAGAGCAAAGGCTTGGCACAGCCTGGCACAGCAAACACACTCACCATGGTGCTAGGATCTGCTCAATCTCTTATTGTCTGCGTCCAGGGCACTTAGACAGCTGTAATAATAAAACACAGGGAATGTTAGTTTTCTAGCAAATAATTAATAGAATACACCTTCCCTCGAAGGCTAATGAGGCTGCTTAAGTAACCATCAAATTATTTGAGGACTAAAAGCAAGATTGAACAGCCCAAGTGAACCAGGCAGCTTCCCAGAGTGTCCAGCCCTGCTTTGTGCAGAGCAAAGTCTGGATAATGACAGCAGGGCCAGGGCCTGGCTGGAAGGGATGCGGTGGTCAGACAGGTGATTAGCACTGGTAATTAATATTCTTCTCTACTGCCTGTGTGACAGCCTGGCTGAGGCTACAAGGAGAAGCAGTGTTGCCCTGGGAGCAAAGAAAATAGACTTGATTCCCATGTCCATCAAAACACATGGCTTTGACCTTGGCAAGTGAGAGCCTGCGGGTGAACAGGGTGAGGATGAAGCCGGGTGAGGATGAAGCAGGGTGAGGATGAAGCAGGGTGAGGATGAAGAAGGGTGAGGATGAAGCAGGGTGAGGATGAAGAAGGGTGAGGATGAAGCAGGGTGAGGATGACAAACTGACAAACCCTTGAAAAACCCCAAAGCTTACTTGCCATCTGCCCAGGGTTATTAGTTCTGTTCATAATTTTGTTTGTAATCAGAGAGCCTTTGCATGAACACACCCAAATTTTCCTGTGTCCCTGATCACTTTACAGGATGTCACGTACCAGGACAAGGTTCACTTCCCCACAACCCAAGTTCATCCCAGCATGAGGAGAGCAGTTAGGTCAGGCACACTCAGAGATACCTACCTACGGTAGGGTTGAATTAAATGAAAAATAAATTCAAAAGATGCAAACACAGTGACAGCAAGTCAAGTCCACCCACAAAATGTGTGGTTTTATTCCAGGGTTGAGCGAGTTCTCTCATTAAAACCCTGAAGCAGAAGCAGAGGTGCCAGCAGTGAATGAAATATCTTCCTAATTCTCCTCGTGGTGCTTAATAGCTGCTATCCATGAGCCCAAAGAGTTGTGCAAGAACAGGAGTGTGTTTGTTCCTGTTCCACATGACTCCTACAGACCTGGAATGCCCAGGGAATGTTCAGGTCAGTTAACTCTGTGCCATGGATGTGTTACACACAGGCACTCTACCTTTCTACACCCTGTGCAATCAATAATTGCAACATTATGGTAATTATTACTGTTGAGTTTGCTTTCTTTCTTCTGATCATGAATTCCAGTGATCACAGTATGACCCAGACCCCAGAAAAGTCATCTTTGCTCTTCTCTAATCTCTAATCTGCCAGGCTGTCCAGCAGTGGCCCCTGTAACCGTTTCACAGCTGAAGGGGTCTGCAGGAACTGCTCATGCCGGGGCTTTAGATGAATGAAACTCTCCTAAGCCAGAAGGGAATTGCTCAGCAGATTTGCCAGTGCTCAGAAGCTTAACACAATTCCTGGCCTGCAGCTCAATCAGGGGAAAACAGCTTCAGGACAGGAAGAATACTTTGCTCTGTGCTTTTAAGAATTAAACGATGCGTACAAGACTCAGCCAGCCAGTGCTACGGTCCTGATGATATTTGCTTCACCCCAGAATAAAGGCCTGGTACAGTAAACCTGGCTTAGAACATTGTGCCCAGATCACAGAATGCAAGTGTAGGAGGCATTCCTTCCATTACTCCATTTTTTTTTCCATGGATGATCTTTTCCTGGCAGGCTTTATCAGCTAATCAGCCTGTTTCAAGTCCATATCAACATGCTCTAAAAGCTGAATCCAGAATAAACTTAATTTATCGGGAAAGTGCTGACAATATCACATGTGCTGGCCAGTTCAAGTTTAGGCTTGCACACAATCAGGTTTTCCCGACTGCTCAGAGCACACACACAGGAACCACCAAGGAAAGCTTCCAACAGCTTAAGAGGACAGAAACACAGGGCTTTCCCTCTGCACACCCCGACCCAGCTCGCAGCGTTGCCAGTCCTACACCTCGGATCTGTACGGAAACCCACTTTGTGACCCTTTTCCTTGCGAGGCAAGCACTGGACTTGTCCGACGAGTTCCTTCATTCTGTTCCCGTTTACACAAACACAGCCCACACCCAGCGCGGGATCAGCTTTTCCCGAGCTGCCACCGCCAGCTGTTCCAGGTGTGCGGGTTCAGCGCTCCCGGGGTGTCCGGGCTGGGGCCGCGGGGTCATTGGCTCGGGAAAGGATCTCCACGAGCCCCGAGCCAGCTGAAACATCCCAGCGCCTCCCACACAATGACCTTTATCTGGCCTCAGAAGGGATAAAAATATGATTCTCATAGCCTTATATCACTCAGCCTGTGCGCCCCGAGCCGTGTCACCCCCCTGCCATGCCCTCGGCACTCCTGGGCATGGCACAAACAGGAACCAAACCCCGCACTCCCTGTGCCCGGGAAAGCTCAGCCCTTCCTCCGCCCCACAACTGCCCCCCGCCCTTCCCCAGCCCCGGGGAGCTCCCGGGGCTGCCCCGGTGCCGTGGGCATCGCCCAGCCCGGGGCTGCCCCGGTGCCGTGGGCATCGCCCAGCCCGGGGCTGCCCCGGTGCCGTGGGCATCGCCCAGCCCGGGGCTGCCCCGGTGCCGTGGGCATCGCCCAGCCCGGGGCTGCCTCTCCTGCGCTGGAACGCGGGGATGGCGCCTGGCACCGTCCCAGGGACCTCCAGCCATGCAGCCCGGTCCCCATGCCAAGGGGGATCCCCCGCTCGCTTGGCACTCACCCGCTGTCCCGCGCGGGTCCCTGGCACAGATCGGGAGAGCTTTGCTGTCTGTCCTGGTGGCAAAGTCCCCGCCCTGGAGACACGCGGCAGTGACGTGAGGGAGCTCCAGCCCTGCCCTGCCCATCCCTGCGCGGCTCTGGTTGTCATCCAGAGCAGGGAGAAGTTCCCAGGGAGCCACACTCACATTGCACGTTTGAGATGTAACCCCAAACTGCACTTTTGGGATTACATTGAGGGCTGGCAGGAGGCTGGGAGGGCTTCCAGGCTCCCCGGCATTCCCTGTGCGAGTCTCTGGGACCAGAGGGGCTGTGGCTGCGGGCTCTGGTCTCTCAGTCCAGCCTGCAGCAGGGCACACCTGGGGGGGACCGAGGGGGACGACGGCGTGGAGCACACAGGCAGCAACATCCCCCAGGAAGAAGTCCTGGTCCTCTCCCGGTGTTTGCGGGGATTTCTTATCTGTGTCGTGCCTTCTGTGCTCCCGCAGCTCTCTGGGTATTCAGCATCCTCATCCCTTGCCTAAGAACTCTGCGTTGCAAGCAGGTATGGTCTCAGTAAGAATGGTTCTTTGCATAACGATTATTCCTTTTGCCCAAATAAATGGCAGTGCCCCCAAGCCAAAACCCTTCAGGCAAAGGGACTTTAGTTTTACCCCGATGTGACCCTGCCTGGGTCAGCCATGGACACGACAGAGGGAAATCAGCCTTGCAATAGATATATCTTGTCTTCGAGTGTTTATCCTCAGGAACTCTGGTCTCGTCTGATGTCAAAAGTGCTGTTATTATCACCGGTAAACCAACCCTCTCAGTTTTTTTCCAGCTCATACGACAGCTCTGTCTAATCCCTGTTCCTCTTTGCACATGCTCATTTGCTGGAAGGCACCTAAATTTAGCAGCCTGGATGCGGGCAGGCTGTGCCCCAGTGTCTGTGTGGGTTATTTATTACAGCTCCCGCTGCAGCTCAGCCTCCCAAAACAGCTCCACAGAGCCCAGCTCCTACTGCTGATGCAAGGGGACACGGCCCAGGGGGACAGAAAAAACAGGTCCAAGCCTCAAGCTCCAAGCCCTCTCCTTTTGCACTGCAAAGCCTCTTTCCCTGCAAAATCTGGCACTTGATCCTGACCAGGATTCAGTGTGGACCAGCAAATATTATAAACTGTCGCTATGGAGAAAACTCTTCTCTTTCCTACAATTATGAAAGTTTCCATTCTCAGCCCTTCTCATGTCAGCAGTCCCTGCTCTGGGCATTTTAATCCACCAGCAGAACTGCTGTGTTTCTCCATATGTTGCCAGTGATTTTTTTAGCCTGTGTATTTTCATCCTTTTTGCTTCCCAGTCTCTTCAGCCCCCAGGACTGGAAGGCTCTGTCACTGCAGTCACGGGTATATGCAACAGTAATTATTTAATACCACGAGTTATTAATTTTCTTTACAAATTAGTTAAATATTGCACCAATCCTGCCATTCATTTCTTTCATAATTTAACCTTTTCTTTCCCCCTGGGAGAGGCACCAAGTAGGGGGAATACTTGAAGATACAAAGTGTTTGTGTGGCCACCTGGAATTAGTCACGTAAGCCTAGTTAATTCAGCAGCCAGATCCTGACGCATCACACAGCCAAGTTCCCTGTAATCTTGGCTGGTTATGGGTGCTGGCTCCAGAGCCATCTGATTCAGTCACAATTATTAGGGGGAAAAAAAAAATAAAAAAGAATAAAGGCACAAAAGCTTTTTTTAAGCTGGCTGAGCTTCTCTGGAAGGTGGATAGAATGACAGGGGATTTAGGGAATCGTGTTGTACCTTGCTACAGGAGCTGCTCCCTTCAGGAAGGCGAAGGGCTGTTGCTGTAACTTCCTGGACAAGGTTCAGGTGACACAGCTTTGTCTCTCCAGGAGTCTTTTGTGTACGGTCTGCTCAACTTTCAGCTTGGTATTCATCTCTGGAAGGATGGAAAGACCATGGTTACCCTTCAATATCTCCAACTGAAGCACTGGCTGGCACAGCTTTGCTGTCCTTGCATCCAAAGACAGACAGCAAGGGACAAGCCCATGGTCCCTCTCAGTGCAGTGACAGAGCACGTTGCTCTTCAGTTCACAGATACTTCATTTGTCCCATCAATTATTTTAAGCAGCCTTGTTATAAAGCTCTCAACCCCCCAGACTGTACTCAGTTACACACAGGCTTTCTATTCCCGTTCCATCCAGCTGTTTTTCCATCTACAAAAGACCTAATAAAAATTAAAGGCAATGTGCATTAAGTAAATAACTTGGGCTCAAGCAGCAGCCAATTAGGAAGTATTTATTCTCAGCCCAATGAGAACAAATACTGAACCTCTAGAAAATGGCAGCATTTGTTTCTGCCTGAAGGACCTGACCTTTTAAATTTGCACCTAAGAGAGCAAAGGAGCCTTGTGCTAGCAGGAGAGATTTTCAGTGCGTCCTTTCATTTAGCTCTAGAGGAACAGCCTCACCTCATTCACTGAGCTCCAAATTCTGACACTAGTGAAGTCATCCACCGAGTGAGGGTCAGAATTTGGGCCTCTGGGGATGAAGCCGGTGTTTTTAGGAGGTTAATAAGGGAAGTGCTCATTTTCATACCTGAGCACTGGCAGTTTGCAAGCAGCAGCCCCTGAAAATGGGTTATTTAAGGGTTGCACAAGTGCTGTGGGAGTGTGTTGGATGCTGTAGCCCAGTCAGTGTTGTCTCCATAGCAGCAGTACCCGAAGGTAGGGTGGAGGCTGAAAACCAGCCCTTGCTTCTAAAGCACTGAGTTCTGTGTGCTTGCAAGAGGGTAAAGAATTCTCTCATTCTGTTTATTAATATTGCAATGGTCCCAAAAATGAACTGCAGTTGTTAGGGCTCGCTGCAGAGATCCAGGGGCACTTCTGACCCTTGGAGCTAGGGTGTGTCCTTACCTGCTGTTCAGCACCATCTAAGGTGGAACAGCCATTTCCACAAGTCAGAGCTGTTTTGGGAAGAGGTGTTTTGGGGAAAACCTTAGGAAGAGGCAGCCTGGAGCTGCTGATCTATGATTGGAGTAGAGCCCTTTTAACACAAAGAGAGGAAGGAAGATGAAACATTCCCAGACCTAGGTAAGCAGTGCTTATTTGAGGAGGGAAAACTGAACTATTTCAATTTACATGAGAAATTGGAGTGTTCTTAACTCTTCATAAGCATTAGAAACAGTGCTTCTGCACTCAGTATTATCAGGGGAATGTGCAGCACTCTCCCTTTTAGCAATCCAGGCAGGATTTAGAACTCTGAGCACAGCATACCAGCACTGCTATGCGAGTCAAAGGCTCTCTGGGTAGATTACATAAACATAAATGTCACACAAGGCCAAGAAGGAACTGGGGAGCAGAACTGATTTGAGAAAATTCCTGTAACCCAAGACACCTTTAAAACAAGAGACCACTTGGACAGGGGAGCCCACAGGCCTCAAACAATAAGCTGTAAGAGGAGACAGCAATGAGCACTGTGAGGATGAGACAGCCAGGAGTCGAATTCCCTGTTTCAAGTGTGCTTCAATCACCAGGTTTTCAAGGTGGGGATGCTCGTGTGCTCTGCAGGCAGGCTCACAGGGGGGGATCCCAGATGCTCTCTCAGCTCCTCACACTGACAGCTCGGGCTCTCCACACTGCTGTCCCCCAGCATATGCTGTGCTGACACTGCCTCAGAGATGCCCACACACTCTGCCTTTCACCCACAGAGAAGCTGAAGGCTGCACTTGGCCACGGGCCCAGTCTGCTGTTTTCCTTTATTCACTAAAGCTATAAACAGCAGGGAATGCAAACAGTCCGGGGCCATTGGTGGTCTGATGGCTTCACTGGCTGCCTGTGTCCATGAATCCATCCAAATGGGAACAGGAGTCAGCAAATACCTCCACAATGGGAGGGGGCTTTATGAATGTTTACTTTAATTAGCATACATACAGTTCTGAAGAGGAAATGAGTAGCTTTCACTTTTTTCTTCTTAATTAATATCTGCCTCCATGTACTTTAATCTCACTTAGCTGCTCTGCAATTTGACCATAACCCAGCTCTAGGGGATGGAAACAGAGCTATGACTGCCCAGCTCAGGACGACTTTTCCTGACCCTGCATTTGAAGTGAGAAAAGAGTTTGGGCAGGGTGAGGTAGCTTGGGGCAGGAGGAGCCCCAACAGGATCCTGACAGTTGGAACAGTGTTGATAAATCCCTTCTCAGGGAGAACCCAACCCACAAATTTCCCTTAGTGCAGCAGCAGCTGCTTTAAAGGACAGCGTGGAGCTGTGGTGGGCAGTCACACTCCTTGGGAGACACGGCTCTTGCCCACCCATGCTCCATCCCCTGGCTGTACACAGGGTCAGTCCAGGCCATTGCATCCCCTGTGGGAGCCTGCAGAGCTCCATCAGCTCCGTCATTTCTGGCTCTGCCTACCAGAGCCATTATCCTGGATGAAGATTGGCTTCCAGCCACAGGAAGCATTGATAGAGCCAGGGAGGATGTCCTGCAAGGGCAAACAGGAGCGCCACGGAGGTGGAAACTTCCAGTTTTTAAACATGTAAAATACAGATCTGAGCTCTGGAGTCTTTTTGTTCCTCTGCACAACTCTGAACCCAATAAAGCCTAGCTCCATGATAGCGTGCTTGACTTTTTCTTCGAGGTGATGAAGAACAGGGATGGTTTTTCTGGTCATACTAATAAATGTTTTGGGGCCACTACTACACGCTTGGAAATAAATCCCTGAAATCCAGAAAATCACAGGCAGATGGATAGAACAGTGGCTCTAATCTTTAGCTGGTGAGAAGCGTAATAGAATTTTTTGCAGTAAATATATGTTTAAAGAGACATAGAACTGTGGAATGCATTGGGTTGGGAGGGACCTTAAAGCTCATCTTGTTCCGACACCTTCCAATGCCCCAGGCTGCTCCAAGCCCATCCAGCCTGGCCTTGGACACCTCCAGGGATCCAGGGGCAGCCACAGCTGCTCTGGGCACCGCTGCCAGGGCCTGCCCACCCTCCCAGGGGAGAATTCCTTTCTGATACCTAATTGGAGTATTCCCTCCCTTACTTTGAAACAGTTATCCCTATCACTGCTTGCCCGTGTGAAAAGTGGCTCTTCCAACATCCTTACCCAGATAAACATAACCGTGTGATCAAGTCTTAATTGTTATGCGGTGAATTCAGGAAAATGTGACCATGGCTTTGTTTTCCCTGGCCAGTTAAGCGACATCAAGCACCGGAGGCTGTGCCAGCTCTGTTGCCGCTCCTCGAGCTCTCCAGAAGGGGCCAGTGTGTCCTCGCCTTTCGGGGGCCGCAGGAAACCTGTCCAGGCCTGTGTTTTTATTTAGAAAATGCTGAGCTGTCTGGAAAGTTTGATGAAGAGGGATGCAGCTGTATTAATGTGCTTCTTCCTGGGGATTTGAATGCATTTTCTGGGCAGTGCAGGAGGAGCAGGGATCAGGGAGACAATGTGCAGGGAAGCAGCTCTGCTGACCACGCTCAGACCTTTTAAACCTCGCATCATGGGATTTTAGCAGCTTAAAATTTGGTGTTTAGGATTGAGTGCATTGGTCAGACCGAGGCTCCTCTCCTCTGCAGGACAAGTCTGGGAGCGTTCTGGAGTCACTCTGACACGAGAGAAGCACCAGGCCATGTCTGTGGCCACCGATCAGCTTCTTCACTTGGAGCTTTCAGGCTCAGTTCCCTCTGATGAAGGTCACTGGGATTGCAGCAGCGCAGCCAAGCCTTGTGCCTTCTCAAATGAAGAATATCCTGAGCATCTGCAGCCGGGGATGGCTCCTGCTGTGCTTTTGCTCCCCAGAATGGTCATGGGTGGGGTTTGCGTGCCCGTGGGCTGAACATGGGAGCCCCGAGTCGTGCGTGGGTCTGACACTCCCTGCATTGCAGTGCAGGTACAGTTAAAAAAAGCCATCTCAGAGCCAGGGAGGAGGCTCAGCAGAGCATCTGCAGCTCTCTGCATGCAGTGGCTTTTATCTTCTTTAGTTGGAAATGAGTCATTTCCCTGTACTGTACAGACATGCCCAATTTCCTTGGAAATTGTTCAGTTCTGCAGAGTCCCCAGAAATCCCCAGTGACGGGACCCAATTTTTGCATTGGGTGTTTTACCTGTCTTGAGTGATTTTCACAGGTTAGAGAAATTTAAAAAATAATTTAAAATGATAGAAGCAACTGAGGCTTTACTCAGTTGGTATTTATTCTGAAGGGCACGTCAACCTTCTGTATTGACCACTGGTAGTTAATTCACCACAGAGTCCCAAAGCACAGCCAAGCATGTTTCATGCAGATTAAAGCCTGCAAATGAAAAAGGACTGTTTTCACATGCGTGTTGGCTGCCTAGCTGAAATGATTGCAGTTCCAGATGTGGATTTGGGGTGTACTTGGAAATGAGGTGCAGTCAGGAGCCACCCTACAAATTATGGGTGACTGAAGGTGGTCAAAGGAGGACTTTGGGGTGTGCAGGGTGGGCTTGTGGGCACCTGCTGAGGACAAGGATGGTGGAAGAGGTGAAGCAATACCCACAGTGGACAGGCACAGTGGCTCAGCAGAAAAACAACTGTAGTGACGTGCTGTCAGATCTGGGCATCTGTGCATTGCTAAATGTTACCACCAGCAATTTTACCTGCCTGTTCTGAGAGCCATATGCATCTTAAAAGTCTTCAAACACTATGAGGAAAAACCCAGCTAGACCCATTTACAACATGCTGATCCTACCTCACTGGCATTGCTGGAAGCTGGTGACCAAAGCGACGCTGGATGAAGAAAAGGGACGAGTGAAGGGTAAACATTTCTGTCATCCCAAAGCAAGCAGGCCTGGCCTATCCACTGGGGACAGGGCTGGCAGCAGGATGGCTGTAGTTATTACCACAATACAGGAAATAATAGTCACTGGGAAAATGGGGCCATGCTTTGGTTTCCTCCTCCATCCCAGTCAGAGGGGAGGAAGGAGAGTGGTGTTGTCACAGAGGTATTCATTTGGCAGCCATGTGCTGCTTGGGTTTTGTATTCTGGGACTTCAAGCAACTTTTGCCATTTTAACATTTCCCTCTGCTGTTTGAAATCCCAACTCTGGCCTTCAATAGTGCATGAGGAGTCAGCTGCTATGGATGCCATAGGCTGCAAAAATCTGATTTCTGTGAAAAAAATGCTGAAAATAACCCAAAGTATATTTAAATTTTAGCTCAAGATCTGAGCTAAACCTTTCCAAACCCTGACCCAATGGCTTTGGGCTCTGGAGGAGCTGCAGTGCTCCTGATGAGCATTTTGCCAATACTCAGGCAGGAAAGAGGAGGAAGCTGTAATTTAACAGCAGATCCAAGGCATAGGTTTTACAAAACCTGTACCAGGTGTAAAACACTAAAGACATTTTGAGAGCTTGGGATAAATCTGCTTTTAAGATTTTTTCTTAAGCTCTCAAGGCAGGGCCTGTGTGAAGATAAGCCTTGTGCTTCAGGTTAATACTTAGATGTCACAGCAATGGCCTCTTACTATTATATCACAAAAATGTCGAGTTTAGGGCATTATTTCAAAGAAAAACGGAAATACTCGTCACCATGCAAAGCCCTAATGTGGGCCGTGGTTCCTCACGGACAGGATTTCTGCACTCATCCCTCGCTGAGAAGAGGACGCAGAGACCGCGGGCCCGTTCCGCTGTCCCTGGGGCGGCCTCCGGTCCCGGCAGCTCTGAGGGGCAACCCGGGCCCGGCCGCTCGGCCACAGCTCCCTCACGGCCCCGCCATCGCAGCGCCCCCTGCCGCCCAGAGCCGCGCGGCATGCCGGGACTTGTAGTCCCCACCGCGCCAGGGCCCCCGCTCCGCTGGCCAAGGGGAACTACCGCCCCCAGCGTGCCGCGCGCGGCGCCGCCATCCCGCCGAGCCCCCGCTCCCCCTGCCGCCGCTCTGTGGGGCGGGGGGCGCTCCGAGGGCTGCGGGACGGGACCTTCTGGGACGGGACATCCCGGGACGGGACACTCCGGGACGGGACAGCCCGGGGCGGCGGGGCCGGGCCGGGCCCCGCAGCTGGCGGAGGCGCGGGGGCGGTGCTCCCGACGGCAGCCGGGACTTCCTGTGACGGCCCATTTCCTGGTCGGATGGGGCCGGCGGGGGGCGGCGGCGGGGTCGGTCCCTGTCCCTGACGGGCTCGGTGGCCGCCGGTGACGCCGCCAGGCAGTGATGCGGGCCCCGGGCCCTGCCGGCAGCCGGCCCCCGCCGTGACCCGGTGGGGCTGCGCAGGCCGGCCCCGCGGGGCGCATGGAGGCACCCGCCGCTCTCTGCGAGGTACCGGGCAGGGTCCCTGCGGGCCGGGGCTCGCGGAGGGGCCCGGCGGGGGAACGCCGCAATCCCGTTATCCCCTGTGCTTTTGCAGGTGTGAGTCCCCGGGGGACAGCGCGGCTCGGCCCCGCCAGGCGAGCGGCGCCGGGCCCCCCTCAGCGGCCGCGGCAGGAGCCGGGAGGGGCTCGGGACCTGACACCGGCATCGCCCCCATCGCCGGCAGCTGCCGCCTCCTGAGACATGAAGAAGTTCTTCGACTCACGCCGGGAGCAGGGCGGCTCCGGGCCCGGGTCGGGCACCAGCGGCGGCGGCGGCGGCAGCAGCGGCCCCGGCAGCGGCTACATCGGCCGGGTCTTCAGCATCGGCCGGCACCAGGTCACTGTGGACGAGGTGCTGGCGGAAGGTAAGATCCCGCTGCCTTTCTGAACGCTCCACGTACGCTGCTTTTCCTTCCCCGGACTGAAAGGGAGGCCTTGAGCTGTCCCGAGCACCCAGCCTCCTCCTTGACCCCCAGATTCCTGAATATTTCATTGTCCTTGACAGAATTGCAGGCCGGTGGTGTCTGTAAGCTGACGTGTCTGGTTTTCCCATCTGTAAATCCAATGTGGGTTTGCTGGATTTGGCTTTTTTTTTTTTTAATGCTTTAGAAATTGGGGAATTTTCAGAAGTTATTTGCTTCCTACTTTTCCTAAACTGGGAGTTAAAAATACCAAAAGAGACATCCAAACCAAAATTATCAAATATTTTGGCGCAGAACAAGGTGCTGTAAGTAAGGAAAGCAGCGTCCTTCACTCTTAAACTTTCTTCAGCTGTTACCTCCTTTCCTACCTCAAGCCGAGAGGATTAAAACGCTGGAGTAAATTCCTTGTAGCTACGTTACGCACATAGGTAGGCTGAGCAGGACTGGCTGTGACCTGGGATGAGGGATTTCTCTGTGTGTGGGGGGTTTCTGCAAGGGGGAGTGCTGATCCCAGTTGCCTTTTTTTTAGTTTTTCCCCCAAATGAAACAGTTAGAGACCTAAAAATGAATTGTAGGAGTTAGAGACCTCATGACGTGTGCGGGCCTTGCAGTGCAGCAAGCTGCTGGTGGCATTTGTTTAATTGTAACCAGCTCTGCTGCTTGAACTATCATTTTACATTTCATTTGTTGGGGCTGTAAGAAACCTCCTGGATGGCTCTGGCTGGTAACCTTAGCCTCGACCTTCAGAGAGATGCTGGCCTCCTTAGACCTGCTCCTGGTGCCTCCTGCGCAGCATCCTGGGCAAATTTAGTCAAAACAGTGTTTTGTTTTGATGGCGAAGGAGAGGGGAGCTGCTGGGAGAGAGCTGAGTGGGAGGACCTGTGTTGGCTTTTACAGAAAGAGCCCTAAAATGGAAAAGGGACTCTCTGTACGCTGCCAGTGTTCACATTTGTAAGAATTCACCATGATGTACAGGAAAATAGGTCTGTGACTGTTTTTTAGATTTTGTTTCTGATATGTTCTGCTGAGAGGAGCACTGAAACTAGGCTTTTAACTAGCAACTATACTGTTTTGGTTTTTTTCTTGCTATTTCCAAGGCCCTTTTGGCCCTGGAAGCTTAGGATGTACATGAGCTAAACTTGAGAAGCTGTCAGAGTCTCTGTAATGCAGGATGGTCTCATCCTGGTAACATGGGAAGGCAGAGAGGCTTTTTTTGCTGATGAGTAATCTGCTGGCAGGTTCTGCCCTGTGCTGACAGCCCTGGGAAGTGAAGCTGTGTGTCACCGGGCTCTCCTGCTCGGCAGGGCTGAGCTGCAGCAGAGGTGGAGGTGGGAGCACAGATTGCCTGCGAGAGAAGAGCCTTCCTTCCCTGCCTCTCAGTCCTGGGGGAGCTGCTGCTTGTGGGGGCTTTTCCCTGCAGCTCCTGCTTTCTTGGCTGGCCTGTGGGAGGGAGCATGGCCTGCAGCGCTGGGCTCCTCACACACCTGTGAAACAGGTGCTGTGTTCTGTTCCTGTGAGGCAGAGTGAGTTCTTCTGGTGAAAGACGCTGCCCAGGTATCTCCCTCACAGCGAGACTCTGCAGTGGCAGTCTGAAATCCTTCTGTGTGCAGACTGAAGCCTCCGAGGGGACGAGAGCGAGGTGCTGTATTGGTTTGCAGGTTGTCACCTTTTGTTGGGAGCAGTGAAAATGCTGTTTCCTCTGCAGGAAAGTTGGGCCAGCTGGAAGCAGTGTGGGTCAGAAGTGCTGCAGCTCTGCATGCCTGTGGCTGAGTGTGCTGGTAAACAGCCTTTTCTCCCTGACTCAGCTGGGGAGCTCATGGGCAGCCCGGTCCCTGCGCTCCTGACGTCTGAAACCTCGGCTGGAAAACCTCTCTGGATCTGCAGTGGTGTTTCAGCAGTGCTGAAAAGGCAGCTCGTGGCTATTTCTGCTAAAAGGAAAAGTCCCCTGGGAAGCACTTTTAGGAGGAGTATCCTGTCTGGGAAGGAAGTACCTCTCATCCCCGTTGCTTTAGGAGGGAGTGGGGAGGCCTGTGTTTAGGTGCAGCATGTGAAACATGAGAAAAAATAAGATGTAAAAGTGGCTTAAAAGAGAGAATCAATGATGTGATGAATGGTGTGGAGGAGACTTGAGTTGAAGCAGAACTTTTGGAATTGAAGTGTTGGGTTTTGCCTCTGTCTGTCAGAGCTGTGCCTGGCCACCCTGAATTCTGCTGAGCAACCCTGCTGATGAGGAGTGTGCCCTGGCTGCAGCACTGCCTGTGCCAGGTGGCAAATGGCTCCATGTGCCTCTGGGCTCTTGTGTAGATCCCCCAAAAATACCTGATGTGGTTTGGTGAAAAATAGTTCTGTCTGGATACTTGCCTTCCTGGGCAGGGAGGAGCATCCCTTCCTTTTGGATGGAAGTGCGTGGGAATAATATAGAAGGAATTTGAGGTGCTATGATACTGGTGAATTAGTGCTTTTTTTACAAACAGGGTGTTGCAATAGGTGGTTCCTTGTTGGGTCTTTGTAGCTGTCCTGCTCTAACTGGGGCTGAGTCAGGCTGCTGTCTTGCTGTTTTCTTTTGGAAAAGAAACTGAAACAGTGTTGGATCAAATCAGATACTGCTCTTTGTTTTTTGCCTGTGTGTAGGGGGGAAAAACCAAACCAGCAAACCCCACCCCATGCTGGAGCTCCAGGGAGGTTGGTGTTCCTCTGATGGGGATCAAAGCAGCAGAAACACTGAGAAGGATGTTGCCAGAAGTGAGGAATTTGCTAAGGTGTTTCAGAGATGTGTGTGTGGCAAAGTACCACAAGGCCTGGGTGACTCCTCCGGGCTAAAGCTGGGGATTGCCCCAGTGTCCCGTTTTTAAGGGTCTCTGTGTTTTGTGTGGCTCTGTACTCACAATGCTGTGAGAGTGCTGAGCTGTCCCGAGGTGTGTAAACATTGATGGGGCACGTGTTTGAGCAGGGTTTTATTTGTTTTGCTCTACTTCTAGCAAAAGGCACAGGCTGTGTTTCTGCAGGTCTGTGAACAGTTACTTTTAAAATCAGGTGTACTTTTCTGAAGGTCTTTTCCCCTTAAAGTGTGTAAGTAAGGGATTCAGCTTTAATAATTGTTAGATATTTCACTGAAGTTTTTCAGCCTGTGTGCTGGCAGCTAGTTTTGATTTGAAAGCATTTAATGGTTGGTATTACAAACCAGTGCAAAGTCACAAAATCATCTTACATTTGCCAGCTGTATTTTTTATCTCTGTTTTGATAAGGACACTGTAGGATTCATGCTGACTTTCCTTAGCAGACCTGCAGGCCAGTGCATGCAGGAAGCAGCTGGGAGAGGCTGTGAATGCCCAGCCCATGCCTGGTGAGCTGCCCAGTGGTGTGGCTGGCCTGAGTGCAGATGCTTTCTGCTGACCCTTGCCCTGCTCACCCTTGGCACCTCCTCTCCCTGCAGCACCATAACCTGAAGTCCCTGAAAATGACACATGAGCTTCTTCTGAAATAATCTGACTTTAAAGCAAACCCCTCTGAGGTACATTTTGCAGATTTATACGATCCTCAACCCAATTCCAGTGTGGTTGGGTTCAAGGCATTGCTTTAAGTGTGTTTTGTGAGTTACTGCTTTCTAGCTTCAGCCGAGGGCCCAGCTGCTAATCAGCTGACCAGTGACATTTGGATTAGGAATTAAACTGTTTCTCCTCTTGGAATGGGACATGTGATTTTTATTTTCTCATTTTTTCCCTGTTGTTTTTGCTGTGTTTCTTGTGAGGCAGAACGTGTACTCTGCACTCTGCTCTGCCAGGTAGGATGTTTGATTCTGTGTTCTAGCAGTCTGTTTTTCTGAGAGTAGAAGGCTGGGGCACTGGTGAAGAATCCAAATGGAGTTATTTGGTAAATGTTGAGGTATCCCAAGTGTTTTGATGCTTTTAGCAGCACAGCTTTTCCTGGGACAGTGTGTGCTGTGTCCTGAGATGTAATCAGGGAGGAAAAGCAGGTGTTAGTGGATTTAAGTGTGTAAGAAGTTGTGTAGACCAGAGACTGGCCCGGCCTGGCTTGTGGGCTTTGTGCAGCCTGTCACAAAAGGGGGCTGGTTCCTTGTGGAACAGCTGTGATAGCTAAAAGCTGATTTAGGGGCAGTGTTAGCCCAGCACAGTCATCCTCCCAGAAGGGAACCTTCCATGTTAAACCAAACCAGTTTCTGTTCCAAGCAGTCCTGCTATGAAGTTGTCAGGATAAGAAAGCTGAGTTTTGTGATTCTGGCTGGAGGTAACACATGGTTTGACTCTCCAGGTGGGGTCTTGCAGAAGTGTTCTAGGAGTTACAAAGGAACAGGTCTCTAACCTCTGGTTACACTGCTGTGATGTTTTTACTGTGGCATGGGCCTGCTCCCCTTTGTGCAGGAGCTTGTCAGCAGCTTGAGGAGAGCAGGTGGGAAGTTATAAATGTGCTGAAGACAGGCTGGAATCCACTCTGCATTTAGCACTTCTTGCCTTCCAAGCTCACCCACCTGTATTAATCATGGCTAATAAGGGGTCAGGAGTGGCTAGGTGCTGCACACTTGTGTTGGGACAGGGAAGTGCCTCCCTTGAAGGTGATGTTTTTGCAGTGTAAATGTTCTGGGCAGGCTGAGGCTGTGCCCGTTGGGAAGGCACTGTGCCAGCTGCAGGGCTGGTGCTGCTTCTCTGGAAAGTCACAACCAATTTGCCTTCACTTGTGCTAAGTGTTTACTTGTGTTCTACATGTGGAAGGAGACAGGAAATCTCTGAGGAGAACATGCCACAAGCAAAATTGGTTTATGGACGAGTTATCTTCTGATAACAAGAGGTAACTAAGTTTCCCAGGAAGGGGTGCTGACTTCCTTGGATAGGGGAAGCACAGGATGTCCTTGTGGTGGTATCATGCTGGAAGCAAACCTCCTTGGATCAGATCCTGGCTACTGTACTTCTTGAGAGTTGGAACAATACTGACAGTGATTTACAAGCACAAGGAAAAGATTTGGAAAGGCTTAAGTGAGGCACTGCAAAGTAATTCTCATTTGTGGCTTTTTGTCATTATGGAAACTTTCTCCTTTTGTAGGAGGTCCAGGAATTGCCACTAAATGAAATGAAGGTTATTGTTAGCTGCCCACAGTGTGATGCAGCAGAGTGAAACAGAGGGGAGCTGCTGCAGCTCCTCTAATTGAGGAGCTCTGACTACCCAGAGTATCTGAGCCCTGGCACAGTCTGTCAATGTGTCCTTCCACCCCTTTTAGGGCTGCTGGGAGCTCAGATTGGGAGGTGAAGCAATGCAGAGCATGTGTGGCCAAGTCAGGAATTGATCTCTGCCCTTCCAGATTGGGTGTTTTAATTGCAGTCTGTGTTTCCTGTCAAGTGCTGCCTCTCTGTGATTTCAGTGAGCGTGCTCCTGGCACATGTGTGATTTGGGTGTAAATTCACGCTTGCTCTGTGGCAGAACCCCTGCTGACACCAGGACACTGGGCCATGTGTTGCAGGACTGGATTAAAGACATTTTTGGAACGAAATGCTCATAGCATCTGGTTTGCTTCATGATTTTGCAGAAACAAATGATGTACCAGTGACGGGTGATCTCACAGATTAAAAATAAAAAAAGCCATCAGCAGCTGAGTTCCCTGAGCAGGGATTTGCGTGTGCATCCCCCCAGAGCTGAGCTGGAAGCTGGCTGGTGCTGTGATGAGGGCAGGTAGAGCTGATCTTCATTCACTGTTGGTCACACACCAGTTTTCCTTCCCATTAGGTGATCATAGGCCTGTTTTAGGGGGCCCCAAAATGTGCCTGTGTGAACTTACAAAGCAATCTGACAAGCTGTTCTCAAGTGCAAGGGCAAAATGCAAGATCTTCTGAGGGTTTCTAATTGCACAGCTGCTGTTCAGATATTATCTTAGCTTGTCTCTCCTTCTGTAAGCAAAATGATGCTTGCAGGGCTGATGTGTGCTTTTACTGCACAAGTGGCAGCAGTAGAATAAACTCGAGCTTGTCTCAAAGATGTGCAGAATGCTCCATGAGGACATGATGTGCCTGGTTCCTGGGGCTGTCACTGAACATCAGTCTCTCTTCAAGGCACCAGAGCAGGCAGGAGGAACCCTTGGTTTCGTATGTTATACATGTTTTTGTGACTTCACTGCTATCCCTGGTTGTATAGGGGTGCTGTTCAGATGTTCATGAGAGTGATGTGAAATTTGGACTTTCAAAGTGTTTTGAAATACTTAAAAGGAACATAAGAAATCAGTGCTAATGTGAGAAGCACAGAAATGGAGACCTTTCACCTTCTGTGCCCTCTCTGCATGACCTACCTGCTAACTCAGAGTTACTTCAGTTACCTGTGGTGACCCTCTGAAGGATTAATGGCTTCTGACTCGGGAAGTGCTTCAGCCATAAAGACATTTCTGGCACTGAGCTGCTGCTTGGGAGGAGGGAGCTGGATCGGTGGGAAATCCTCACTTAGGGCTGCAGTGTGGCCACAGGAAGGTTATTTGTGGCTGCTGCTGGCCCAGGGCTCTGCTGTAATGACTCTCTTCATGACTCCTGGCAAGGAGTGTTTAATGCCAGGGGTATGCAGATGGCTGGTGGCATGAACAATACCCTGAGATTGTTAAGGAAAACACCCTCTGGAGCTGGAAGGATCTGTGAAAGCACCTGTGTGTGTGCAGGGATTGAGGAGCTGCACACCCAGCTGATGACATGCTGCTGGTTCTTATGTTTGTAGCTGTTATTGGTTATGTTTGCAAGGAAATGAAGAAATGCATCACAGAGCCTGATGTGTGGGATGTGGGGTGGCAAAGGATGGAGGAGGGACAGTGTGGCAGAGAGAAGGGGAGAGGGCAGTACAGGCAGGTCACACTGTTCTGTGATCCTTGGGCACATATTTCTTGGAAGAACAGATCTGCTGAATGTCAGAGCCTGTTTTTTTATCCTTTACCTGTTGCTTTTGAGTCAGCAGATGTGCTTGGATATGTGAATATGAGTTCACCCTTCTGTTTCTGTGCTCCATTACCAGTTGCAGTTTGAACTGTGAGCTGTCTCTGCTCTTTGGAGAGCACAAAGAGAGAGCTCTGCTCTGTGTGTGAGGTGTCACACAACCTGTGGTTCTGTGCCTGTCCCCTCTCTGCAGAGCACACAAATAGATGGTGGCAGGGAGGCTTATCAAATTATTTTACAAATGAGAAGCTGAAGCCCATGCAGATGAAGCCATTTGATAAAGACTGTGTAGGAGAGCAGGGACAGTCTTGTATTAAATGCAAATATAACTCCTTGCTTGGTATTTTAATCACAGGGTCATTAATATTCATGTCACCATAGTATCCAGGAACTTTTATCATGGACCAGGGCCCTGTGTCACATAATGCAGATGCAGAACAAAGCCTGTCCCTGCTCCTTGGAGATTCCTGGCCCTTCCCTGTTCCTGCTGATTCTCAGCACCGTGCTTGGTACCAGAGTACACTCATGTGCTGCTGCCTCTGAGGCCTGGCCAGAGAGAGGGTGTGAGCTGTCGTGGTGTAAGAGTTGACACACAGGATCTTCTGGAGACCTGACATTCAGAGACCACAGGACACACACAAACTCAGCCTTGCTCACCCACAACATGTGACAGGATTAAATGTATTGGATTTTTTTAAAAATTAAAATGATGCTATTTTTGAAGGGGGACAGATGGATGTTTTCTACCTTTTGCTTTTGTTTTACACTTAGCATAGGAATCCTTACTCTGTACCTTTGAAAGTTATTTTGCAACAGATGCATTTAGTGATGTATTTATTATTTAAGTTGGGATATAAATAAAGAAAGCAATTATTTAAGTTCATTTGATCTGATGAATTCAATCCCCAGTGGTTACAGACTTGGTAACAGTCACAAGACTGCAGGTTCTGGACTCCTGCAACTGTTTCCTGTTCCTAGACATCTGACAAATGAACAGACAGACAGTTCATACCTCTCCCTCTTCACCTGTGTATGTGTGGAAAACTCGGAGCCCTGTTTCATGTAGAGCTGATATTTCCTCCCATTAAATGCTGAATGATGGATGCTTTGTGCTCCTGGCTGTACCTGAGAGTTTGAATTCCCTGAGACCTGCCTGGTGGGGTAGTGGACACCTCTCTCCGTGCTTGGCATGCACTCAGGAGTTGAAAAGTTCATTGCTATGCTCAGGGGTGGATTAGCATATGCCCTGCAGAGGAGTGGGATGTGTCCTTAAATTGTGTTTTCCTGTTACTCAGGGAGCTGGCACTTCGGTGGCCCAAGGGTGCCTGGAACCTGTAGTTACACAGGTTCCCACAGCCTGTAGTTATCTGGCATTTCTGGAAAGGTTGAACTCTGGATTCCTGGCTTTAAGGAGAGGAAGCTGCTTGGAGAGAAGCCTCCCTGCACTGCTGTGAAGCTCAGTCTTGTTGAGTGTGAGCTCTGGCTCTTCCTGGAGTGTGTGCAGTGGAGTTCTGCTCGTGGTTCTCCTGCTGCTGTGCTCAGGAGGCCTCTCTGGGTGCTGCCATAGGAATCAGAATTCCTGTGTGCCTCACTCATCTGTTGCCATGAGCTATCCTTGCATAATTGCTTCCCAAATGGAGTGTGCTGTTTCCATGACACTTCATGGTCAGCTCTGCCTGGCCCTTGCAATCCAGTCCAGTTAAGGACCAGTCCCAGCCCCGGCCTTCATCTTCATCTTCATCCCTCCTCTACACCTCCAGCTACAACCTGCTCTCTGCTTGACTAGTTCTGCTTTTTTGTCTCCTCTCTTGCCGACGTGATTCATGGCTTCCTTGCCTTTCCAGGGAAGCTTTTCAGCTGCCTGCAGTTGCTGCAGCTTCTTGCTGGCTTTGCAGTTCCAGTCGTGTTCACCCAGAGCCCGTCATGCTCTGCAGCATGTTGATGCCAGTGCTAATTTCACTTGGAGATGAACAAGGGCTCGGATGCTATTAGCAACTGCTGGGAATAATAGCAGCTGAAATGTGCTTTTTAAAGGGCTGACTGATAACTAAACAAATGATTCTTTTAAATTTTTTTTAAGCCCTGAGTTATTCATGACCCATTAATTTTACTTTTTTTTTCCAGGCTTACACTGGAAGTTCAAGGACTAAAATTGTTACAATAGAGAGGGACTGAGTCTGCCTTGCCAAGTAATCTATTTGGAGGCAGCATGTCTTGCTGCATAGTAATAAAACACTGTTCTATCAGCTTTGGTTTTCCAAGTCTGCCTGTCAGGGAGTAATGGAGTGGATGCACAGGGCTGTGCAGCAGAGCACATGCCCAGCAAATCTACCCACGTGAACACCTAAACGTGCTTCCTGCTGTGGCAGCCAGTACAGTTCCAGCGCCTCCAGTGAGCTGCTGTTTGTTATGAAATTGCTGTCACAAATACTGCAAATTCCAGGAGCTTTTAATACCCCTGACTTGGGGTGTCTGGGCTGTGCTGCTGCTCTCAGAGTGCCGAGCTCCTGCTGCCCTTGGACTGGAGTCCTGACAAGAGCGTGGATTTAATGCACAGCCTGGATCTTGCCCACTGATTATTTTAGGCTTCTAAAATGCTGTTGCATGGCAGAGATTAATTTCCTTCCCCTCCTTTCTCTGCTGTGTTGTGATTTACAGCTTCCTCTTTTGTCCTTCTCCATGGACCTGGCTGGGAGTTGCAGGAGGATTGTGTGGAGGGTGAGGTGTCTCCTAGAGTTCTGTATTGAGATGGGGTCCTGAAACATACAAAGCAATGAAACTGAATGGTTTTAAATCAACTCTATCAAAATAAACCCCCAGGGAAGTGACAAGAGGTAGTTCTGCTTTTCCCTTGTCATCCATGAAGTGAAAATGCCTCTATATAATTATTTTGTGTCTGTTTGCTGTTGTGAGCAGCACAGCTGACAGACTGAATGTTCACTCCCAAAACTGCCACCATCCCCAGACAGCCAATCCACGTCTCCTGAAATCAGGAGAGGTAGAGGCTGTGCTGGAGTGGTGTTGGATGAGTTTCCTCGCTGGATTATTTTGCACAGTTCAGGCACTCGTGGCTGGGGCTGCCACACCAACATTAACGATGCTGACGTCCTGCCTGTTTAAAAGGAGAGGGTGGAGCTCGTGAATCTAAATCTGTCTTGTCATGGCCTAGATATTGCAGCACTGACATTAAGCAAGGGCCCTGTAATTATGTTGGTAATATTGGATAATCACATTAGGATTCTCAGCTATGGTAAATCTGTGTAGGGCTGACTATGGCCTTGCTTTCTCCTGCCTGTGAGTCTGACCCATGAACTCTGTGTGAGCTTAAGCCTTTGTTTTACCTGGGGAGAAGTGCTCAGGTGTGCTGGATGTTGTAGTAAAGTTTTCCTGGTGGTTTTTGAAGCCTAAGCAGTGCTGCAGCTGCAGTTGGAAGAGCTGCTGCTTTCTGGAGTTGGGAGTGAGAAGGGTTTGTGATGAGCAGGGCTTTGTCTGGGCTCTTCTGCTCTCTTGGAAGCAGACCTTTGCCCTGATGGTAGATGTTGTCTGGTGGACTCTGGAGGTATCTTTGAAACTGGTTGTTTAGTTTTTTTTCCCTTTCTCTTTACACCTCCCACTGAATCCCAGTTGCATTTTGTGTGGGCACCAGGCTGACGCAGATGCTGGGCTTTCCGTGCCTGGAGAACTCGCTGGGTGTGAGGGATTTCTGCTGGCCAGGCGTGGAGGCTCCTCCTCTTGCTGCTTTAATGTGCAGACTGCTGCTTGTGTGCAGATTGACTTTGTGCAGATCAAATTCTTCCCAGCTCCAATGTGAGCTGTGTGGAGAATTTCTGGCTGCTTAAAATGGTTATTATGGGGAGGACAGTGCCTGACTTTGGGAGCTGTAGGGCTCACATGTATTTCTCTGCTATGGACTGAGTGAAACAGTTGTTACCCTGCTCAGAGCTGCTCTTGTTGTGAGTATGAACTGGGTGAGCACAGAATCCACCTCAGTTTCCCAACACTGGCAGTAGGATGAAGCCTGGGAAGCCCCAGCATTTGCTAGGAGGAAAAACAAGCTGTGCACATGCTCTGCAGAGAGGGAAGGGGAGCTGGTGATTTGCCCAGCAAAGCTTGAATATTCTTCAGGAGTTTGTCCTGTGCCAGGAGGATTCTGTCCCTGGCTGGCTTGACACACAACCTGTATCTGTGTCCCTTGTGTAGTTTCTTCAACTGAAGTATCACTAGAAGTGCTCATAAAATAGCTGCATTTCCTGTATGTTCACTTCAGCTCTGAGCTTTCCTGGCTTTTTACAGTTGTAACTGTTGCAATCTTCTTTTGAGTGTGTTCACTATTAAATTCCTGGTCCTGTTGCAGAAAATACCTGACTTCTTAGCTAATTTTCCATCTGGGGAGATGCAGGATTCAGCTGATTGTCCTGATACTGTGCATGCTTGAGGTTTCCTGTCATGAAGTACTAGATGTCCTCTATGCCTTATCTAGGTGCTTTCTACTTTCCCTGCAGTTCTGGAGCTCTGATTGCCTCCTACAGCCACTTGAAATGGTCAGAACAGGGTTGAGATTTGAGTTACTGTGGCCATTGCTCCTTACACAGATGGAGCTCTTTCAGCTGGAGTTAGTGGTGTGCCCTTTCTTTTTTGCCCTCAAGATAAAACTGAAATGTTCAGACTATTTAATTGGCGGTTGATGTTTCAAGATCTGATTTGGTAAGTTTCCCAGAGCAGTTCTATCTCAGTTCCAGGATGAAACCTTTTAAAGTGCTGTTTAGGGGCAGTGGAAACAGCCCAAAGGAGCAGACGAAGCCACAACTGAAAGCTCAGTGAACCAGCCAGAATGTGCACTGATTGCTGTTTGGGTTTAGTGTGTTTAACTCCCTGTACAGGTGAGTATGGTGAGGTCAGAGCTGGATCTCTCCTCCTGGAAATGAGCACGGGGAGCTTTGCAGGGACTGTGCTGGAGGGAGGTGTGGTGCAGTGTTTTCTGCAGTCTCTTTGCTTTGGAGCTTTCAGGCCTTGTGCAGTGTAGGGACTGGTGTGTTGGTGGTTCAGAGCTGGAGGAGAGCAGCCCTGCCCAGAGCCCTCCTGTGTGCCCTGCACAGACCAGTGCTTTGTGTTCCTGGTGTGCAGAACTCATTGAGATAGCTCGCTCCAAATACTGCTCTGGGAGATGCTGGGACAGGCTTTTAGATTGAAGCAGTCCCTTAAACTTGGCACTGTTATGCTTTAGATGGGTCAGGGGACTTTAAAAAATACAACTAACTAAAGCTTGTTATTTCCTTTGAGGTAGAAAATCTGGGCTGAGAGAGGCCCTGTTTAATTTAGTATTATTATCTGCTCTTCTCAGCTGGGGAGGCTGTTGGCAGGGGATGAGGCTTTGTTTTGTTCTTGTTCAGAACTGGACTCTGGTTTATAACACACATGTACACAAACACATGCACTGTTTACAGACATTTGGGTGTAGCAGGACCAGGAGATCACATTCAGGCCCGCCTGGAGCAGAGCCTGTTGCTGTTGGGTGTGTGGTGTGTCCTGAGTGTCACCTCACACAGTTGTACCACCTACACCTGTGGGTGTGTGTGTGAGCCTGTGGCTGAGCACACCCTCTCAGTGTGCTCACTGTTGACACAGTTCAGCCCAGGTACACAAAATCCTGTTTTTTTTAGTCTGGGTTATGGGGAACAAACACAGGTTTTGTCCATGTACTCCTGAGAAGTGATGCAAGCCTGTGTCTTGGGACAGACTGTGTGTTTTCTGTGCCTGCCACTTGGGGCTGAATACTTCACTTATATGGATATAAAATGGCATGTAAATACCCTACTGTAACCAGAGGATTATGGAATTGGGTGGGAGAGTGAGTCACAGGCATAATTAAATCCCAAACCCCAAGTGTCGTGTCTCTCCAACATGTAGTACTAAAACAACAAAATGCAAACACAAAGGAGAACATTGGTACAATCACCACTGCTCTGAGTCCTTCAAGTCCTCTTGTGCTGGATCATCTGGAAAAGACTCTGGATAGCATCCTTCATCTCCACACCCAGCAGGCTGTGGAGAACAGATGGCTTTTGGCTGCACTGGCGTGTAGGGGAAGAACTTGGGGCTGAAAGTCAGTGGAGATTTTGGTGAGAATTCCTAGTGGTGGCAGGGTAACAACAGCCAGGAGTAAACTGCTGCAGAGCATGTGGGGAGTGTGAGTAGAATAGTGAAAGAACAGGTTAGAAGATGTGCTGGGAGGGACTGTGGGCACTGTAAGTCCTGTAAGTAATCCAGTGAAATCCTTTGTAGTACCTGGCAGTGCTGGGAGACCCCTAGAAATGTTTCTTCCTCTTGGTAACATGTTCTGCCATAGCCAAAATGTGATGAAAGGGTGAACCTTCAGTCCCATCCTGTTGGGATGACTTGTTGCTCTCTCTTACTTGGAGATCTGTGGTTTGAGGGGTCTGCTCTGGGATGGGACCACCCAGAGGTGCAGTTCCAGCACAAATTTGCTTTACTGTGCCTTCTAAATTATGCCTCAAATGACTTCAAAAGAAAATGAGGGAGTTGTATTTTTCTGTAAAGATGTTAATGCTGACACGCTGTGACTTTAAAGGTGTTGCAGATGCTTCACAAAGCAGAAAAAGCAATGTGCAGTGGTCCTGTTCATTCCAACCCCTTATTATGTATCACAGTAGAACACTTCACAATGCTGCCTCTGGTTCGTGGGCACATTTGGTAATAACAAGGAATAATACTGGAACAGAAAGCTTAATTTGGGGTGAAATATCCTGTCCTGGAAACAAAGAGCTCAGAAGTGATGCAGAAGTGGCATAAAAATGGGGAAAATGGGATTTGAAATGGTGTGTTTTCATCAGGTATGTGCAGCAATACCCTCCTGCTGGGCAATGGAAGAGTGGAATAAAGACAGCAGAAAGAATACATTGGTGCAGATTAATAGCCACAAAAATAGCACTGTAATCCTAATGCAAATCATGGGGAGCTATTACTGAAATAAAAAGCCCATATTAAAATATGCCAGCAAATATTTACTTGTGTGGAGGGTCACAGCAGATGACAACACGAGGCAGGAGCAGTAGGACTGTTTTCCTTGGCTCTCCTCCCTGTTGCTGCTGCCTTGGTGGGACAGTGTGATGCTTTTTATAGGAGCTGATGGGGAGTCTCCTCCAGACTCGTGGTGTGGTCCCAGTGGTGCTTCCCAGCAGTCACAGGAAGGTTTTTTGGAGGTGTCAGCAGCCCCAGTGTGCTCAGATGACAGGACCCCAGGGCTCCTCTTTTACCTGTCCTGCACATGGGGCACTTGTCCATCTTCATGCTGGGTGTGCAGTATGAGGAACCAGGCTTAGGGCATCCCTTCAGCTTTGTGGGGAGCTGTAGGGGAGAGCTTCTCCCTGATATGCTTGCAGAACTCTGCTGAGCTTGGCTGTTGTCTGAAATAGTTACAGATTATTGTATTGTGTAGCTTTGGCCAAACTGTTTTCCTTGGCCTTTTTTCTTTGTGGTGACCCCATTTTTTAAGTGATTCCAGAGCTGAGGTTTGCTGTAGCCATCTCTGTCTCTGGAAAAGGTGCCCAGAAACATCGGTGCTTTAGGATCAAGAATCACATCATGGAATAGCTTGGGTTGAAAGGAGTGACTGTTGTATATATGCACCTTGGGGAAAAACTTTTTTTTTCTTTTTTTTTTGGGTGACTGTATGTTGCTCCAGTTAGAGAAGGAGCTAGAGGTGCAGGATGGCTTCCTCAGGGCAACAGCAGAGAGAAAATGGTTCTGGTGTTGGCAGATGATGATGTCCAGTGATGGGTAATGTGCAATGTCTGTGTGACAGCTGCTTGTGGCTGTGACTGGGGGAAAAAACACCTTACTGTGTTTTAGTAAAGCTTTGGGAATGGTGAGCTGGGAACACCTCATGCAAGGGAGTCACTGTGGTTTTCCTGTAGCTGGATCACAGCATCCTGACTGGGGGGGAAAAAACAAAACCTGAGTAAGCCTGCCCTTGTACTTAGGAAGGTAAGTGCTAAGGAAGTTCTTCTGGCTGGTGAGATAAGGCAAAATATGACATAATTCTTGATGGATAAGGATCAGTAAGTATTGGAATTGTGCAAATGGAGTGGCTTTGTGCCTGGTTCAGCAGAGCACTTAATTCTGAGTGCCTGCTGGTTCAGCTGGAGCTTAAAATGCCTCCCTGCAGGCAAATGTTCCCGGGGCAGTTCTGGGGACATCTGAGCAGCACTTGGCTTCCCCTCAGCTGCAGTGCTGGAGCCCAGTGGGCTGTCTGCATGCAGAGCATTGAGGGGGATGAGATGGAGCTAAAATACAGCAAGGTGGGAACAATTCAATGGAAAACCATGTCTCGTTTGTCCATCTCGGAAAAGAATTTCACCACGGAAGAATAGAAGTTTTTTTCCTAGGTGTTGTCTGGCAGGCACAACACCTGCCTTGTTTTCCTCTCTTCTGCTCCACATTACTGTGAGGGGGGAGATCTGGGGCAGGGCTGAGGAGGTGGTGCTGTGTGATGGTACAGGTGTGATGCTACAGGTGTAGGAAGGGGACATTTGGGGTGGTTTCCCTGGCACCCCCCAGTGCTGCCATCCCAGCAGGACCAGGTGGGTCTGTGGAAGGTGAGCTTTGATGTCCAGAGCAGGGCTCAGCTGACTGGTGTGACCCCAGTGAAAAGCACCTCTGGAAGCCCTCGTCACCAGAGGGAGAGGGAAGGAACCCGTGTCTCTGTGTTTCTTCCTCACCGCAGCATCAGTGGGTGCAAACTCCATGCAGCAGCAATGCTGTGCTTGGTTGCAGGTTGGCATTGCTGCCTGCCTGTGGCTTGCTGGCTGCAAGAGGATTCCAGGCTTGCAGTCCACGTGAATCCCTTAAACTCAGCACAGCGCTATCTCCTTACCTTGGAGGAGCTGAGGGGGATCACGTGCAGCTCTGGGCAGCTGCTCTTACCTAGTTTAGAAGTGCTTGCCTGGCTGTGAGGAGTTCTGCATCCTGCTGAAATTACAGAAGGGCTGAAAGTGGAGCTACCAGAGCTGGCAGCTGGCCAGTGCCCTGACACAAACCTGCATGGAAAATTGCTTTGGCATCTGTAGTGACTGGAGATAATTGGAATTTCCCAGTATTTTTCAGCTTATCCTAAAACCTTTTAGCAAGAACAGCAGTCAGGTAGTGGTGTGTAGCAAGGTAACCATGTTTCCATGCTGTTGAGGCAGGCCTAAAGTGCCAAAGAGATGCAAGAAAAGTTTACCCAGAGAAACCCCAATAGCTGGTGGTGGCTCTAGGCTGATGGAGATCCCAGTGCTGGCTGCTCAACAATATTAATATGTCTTAGGGATGAGCACAGAAATAGCTTCTCATCTTTTAGAATGGGAAAGGTATTTTAGCTTTTGCTGGCTGCTGTGGGAAGAGACTTGAATTTCCTTCAGAACCTTAAATCCCAGGCACGTGTGTAGTGGAAAGCTGTCCTGTGAGGTGACTCTCAGGCTTAGCTCCTGCTTTTGTCCCTTGTGGCGCTTGCAAGTCTCTGGATTTATTTATTCTGTTGCAGCTGAAGCCTGCACTGGTCTCGTGCCTTTTGCTTCCCACACGTGTCCTGGGAAAGAGGCTTCACCAGCAGAGGTCCAGGGATGTTCCTGGTGTCTGGAATATTTTGCCTGTGAGCTGGGCCAGGTGTGGCACAGGCTCCTGAGCTGCCCTTGGCTGCTGGGAGCTGCTCAGATCCTGGGATATCATCTTGATGCTGGAGCTGGCAGTGCCTGAATGTTGTGTTGCTGCTCTCTGAGAACAGAAGTGAATGGTCCTGTAATGTGCATCTGGCAGGGCTTCATCGTAATTGCTTGGAAATTTGTCTTTGATCTGTTTCCTTTCAACTTTACCCAGATTTAGCCAAGTTGGGGATTGGGCAGGAATAATGAGGGAGAAATTGGTTGTGGTCTGGAGCTCTGGAGGCTGAAAGCCCTTGAGGCTGAGGAGGCAGTGGTGTAGATGTGAAAGGAGGAAGGGTTAACCAGCTGTCAGCAATTCAAAGATAAAGTAAGTGTATGATTTTCAGCGTGATGCTGGCTGTGAAAAACAGACTTCAGATGGGGTAACACATCGAGGCAAAGTCTGGCTGTGGGGTGGGCAGTGACCAAGCAGAGCTGCAGCCACTGAGCCTCTGGGAATGGCCCCATCCCTGCTGGAAGTGCTGGGTGGTGAAAGGAGCTCTGAAATCCATCAGAAGGTCCTGGCCAAGCAGAGCTGGCTGCAGCCCAGGTGCTGCAGAGCTCAGTCCCTCCCTGGGCTCTGGTGGGCTGCCTGATGCTGCCAAGGGACACTCTTGGCCATCTGCTGTCCCTCTGCTGTCACTCCTGAGCTGGGTTTGCTCTGCACACAGGGCTGAGGGGCCTGAGCAGCACAGCTCCTTCTGAAACGCTTTTTGGTGTGAATTTGATGGCTACAATTGCCTAGAAAAAGGTTTCAAGTACTTCAATGCTTTGAGTGTATTTACCAGTAGCCTGTGTATGCAGCTGCCCCCCAGCCTTAAAGTGCAGATAAATTCACAGATATATGCAGATTCTGGTGATATTTTTCACACCTGATTTTAATGTGAAGCCACCACCTGAGGGCAGTTAGAAGTTCTTGATTGTGTTGTGCCTTTCTGGACTGAATCTTGGTTTCACTCAAAGCCTGGAGAGGAATGCTCTGGAGGTGACTTTGTTAATTAGCCCAAGATCAGGGACCTGTGAGTGAGGCATGAGCAGTTGGTCTGAAGAGGCTCCAGTCCCACTCAGCTGAAGCAAAGATTTGGGAGCAGAAGGAGGTTCTTGAGGTTAGTGGAGCTGCTTTTTTTTTAAAAAAAAATAAGTTTAATTGTTCTATTTTTGCTGCTCAGCTCGTGTTTTCTTTCTGCTGAGCACAGCAGTGTAGACAGAGATCCCATATCCTGCTGGCCTGGCCAGAGCTGGGAAAAGGGAACTCGGCCCCTGGGGTGGAGCAGGGACTTCTCGTGGGTGACCTCTCATTCTGTGAAGGGAGCAAAACCCAAAAGTCTTGTGATTACCAAAAAATTCTGAAATGGCTGGGACAGTAATAAAGTTCAAAAAACCAACTCTTTGGGAAAGAGAAATTAAAAAACAAAAGGATTCTAAAACCTGATCTCTCCAATGATTCTGAAAAATACAGGCTGCTAGGAAAGCTGGGCTTGGGAAAATTGTGTTGGTTGTTATTTCTTCCTGGCTCCAGTGTAGGTTATAAGAGGGGGAAGAAAAATCAGCTCAGTGCTGTGTTACTCTTTTCCACAGCCACCCTTTGGGCTAAGGATTCACAGCAGGATGTACAGATTTGTGCTCCAAAAACGAGACAAGTGTGGCTGGGGAGAACAATAAGGCTACTGCTGTGGGTTCAGAAGCTCTTAAAAATGACTTGTAATTTGAGATCCTCAACTTGAAGCAGCTTCAGGGAGAGAGTCAGGGTTATTTTTGGGTCTGAATTGAGCACTGTGCATGGAGGCCCCTCCAGAGCAGCGAGGGGGTTTGAGCAGCTGTGACGTGCTGCATCCCAGGGCCATGTCCCAGTTTTCTGAATTTGAGTGTCCATTTTGCAGCCTGGCTTTAGTTTTCAAGACCTTTAATTGAAATCTTGATGCTTATTTTTTTTTGTGGGATTTTTGTTTTTGTTGGGGGGAAGGGAGGAGGAATGCATTTTTTATTTTGTTTTGTTTATTCTTTTGCATCTCTGGGGCTTCTTCTAAAAGTCGGTGGGGCTTCTTTGGAACCCCTGCTCTGGTTCTTGTGGCAGTCTGTGCTGTGTAAAACAGAGGGGTTTGTAATTCTGCTGAGCAGTTCCTGTGCTGGCAGGTGTGTTACCTGCGTGTGTGACTCCTGTGTCGAGGTGGAAGAGGAGCTGTAATTTCATAAAAGCCATTGAAAACAAACAGGGAGAGTTGTACATTAAAGACAGCAGTGTTTTCTGGTTATTTGGGAGCAAAGGCCAAGAGGTTTCTCCATAATGAATTTTGTGTTTTCCACAGGTGGCTTTGCAATTGTGTTCCTGGTGAGGACGAGCAATGGGGTGAAGTGTGCCCTGAAGAGGATGTATGTCAATAACGAGTACGACCTGCAGGTCTGCAAGAGAGAGATCCAGATCATGGTGAGTCCCTGCTCTGTGCTGGGCCCCCTGGCATGCAGCAGGGTGGGAGCCTGCTCTCCTTCTGCTTGTGAACTCTGTGGCATCAGGTCACAAACTCTGCATTTTCCTAGAAAAAATGGCTTTTGTGTGGAAAGATCTGACTTCTGGAGTTGTGTGGAAATCTGGTACTGAACTATTTCAAAAGTTCCTGTCCAGGGGACAAAGAAAACCTGGAACCTGAAAAAAGCCCCAGGGAATTCCAGGAAAAGTAGGGGAGAACTGCATGGCTGAATGGGAAAAAGAAGAGATGAATATGTGAGCATGGCTGGGGGTGTTGGAATTCAGTCTCACAATCTTCAGTTGAGATCTCAAGTCTTCAGCCTTTTAAACTTGATGAGAAAAGGCTGATGGTTCTGATATCTCTGAACTGAAATCAGTGCATGAATGGCAGACCTCCATCCTGAGATAAATCTGTATCACAACATCTTCTAATCCTTTGGGTCAGGATGAAGGTTATCTCTGCACTGGCGAGGCTGGTAGATTAAAACAGTATTTGTGGGGTAGTTGCTGCCAGGGCTTTTGAAATGTAAAGTATTTGTAATAAGCTCTGGGATGTTTCTCTAGATTACTGGATACAAGGATTTATATGGTGGGATAGCTATTTTTAATAGCTGTTTCAAACTTAGCTTCTCTAAACAAAGACAAAATGGAGATGATCCAAATAGATTTGCCTAATCTTGTTTGCAGCATGGTAAACATGGGAAGTGCCACTTTTGAAGTTGTATTCAAAGATACTGATGAGCATTTAGAGCAGCTGCCAGGTGGGGAAGGAAATATAAAATCCTCATTTTGTGGATTTACCACACGAGGTACAGGTTTTGGGTAGTTGATCTTCATATCAGGAACTCCTACCTGTAGCAATTCTGTGTGTGATTTCTGAAGTAGCTTTTAATTGGGTTAATACCTTTTAAGTGAATTGCTGTAGTTTGTGATAGTGCAGGGAAGCTTTGGGCTCAGTTTCCCTGTGGGCTACGTGGGAAAAAGTGAGATTAGATCTCACATCAAAGGTTTAGCTGTGCTCACAAAGCTTGTTTACCTGGGTTTCTCTTGTCTCCATGTCTTTGGTGCCTTTGGGGTGGTGGCTCGTGGAAAGTGAGAGTCCTTCTCACCTGGCAGGGCTGCTTGCTCCTGGGCTGGATCTTATCCCAGGCATTTGTGTC
Organism: Periparus ater; assembly: GCA_032357785.1. NCBI lineage: Eukaryota > Metazoa > Chordata > Aves > Passeriformes > Paridae > Periparus > Periparus ater. Next base: position 5,375,861 of record CM063629.1, on the reverse strand, counting down.
CTGAACAATTAATGCATCCCTGAAAGGAAATGTTTACTTCTTTCCCTGCTTTTCTGCAATAAGGAATTATTTTCCACTTAACTGCAGTTTTTGCAGCCCTACAGTGTTAGAGCAGAATGTGCCCAGCAGAACCTTGATTTCCTTTCCTGGGGAAGCTGAGCATCAAACTGGGCTGGCTGTCACAGCTGGGAGTGTGTGTGAAGCTGGCAGATCCAAATAAACAATTTTCCCCTGCAGTTTAGCGTGTGCCTCCATAGCAGGGGCTCGGAACTTGATGACCTTTAAGGTCCCTTCCAGCCCAAACCAGTCTGTGATTCTGTGATAAGTCATTGATATGAGAACTTGTGCTTTAATCCATTGAATTACTTAAAATAAAGCACTTCTAAAAGCAGGGTTAAAATTTATTTTGTTGTTTTAGTGGATTTTTTTGAGCATGTGAAGATTTGAGACATGTTTTGTTAGCAGAAGAGTTGGGAGGAGATGAGGCAAGTCCTGCATGGCCACTGCCACCCTGTGCCCTGTTCTCCCCTCCTGGAGAGGAGGAGCAGCTCCAGGGCCTGGCCTGGGCCACCTCAGGGGATGTCCCAGAATTAATTCATCAGGCTGGCTGTTTCTCTGCTGTTTGTGTCAGATCCTTCTGGAAGGAGAACAGGTAGAGACAGACCTCAGGTTTGCTCAGGCTCTGGGTGACGATTAATTGCAGGTGACAGGAGCTTGTGTGGCGTGGCAGGAGCAGATGAAAGCGCTGCTCGCTCTGCGTGGCTGGGCCATGGATTTAGCTGGTCCATGGTGTGAATTTGTCTGTCTTGCAGCGGGATCTGTCTGGCCACAAGAACATTGTGGGCTACATCGACTCCAGCATCAACTCTGTCAGCAGCGGGGACGTGTGGGAGGTGCTGATCCTCATGGACTTCTGCCGGGGTGAGTGTTGGCCACGGGTGGGTTTGTCCTTCTGTGCTTACAGGGAACTTGCACAGCAGCTCCTTTTGAAGGAGGAGCAGTCCCTGAGCTGCCAGGAAGCTGCTGTGAGCTGAGCAAAGCCAGCAGCAGGAGTGGAGCCCTGGGTGTCCCGTGAGTTGACTCTGCTGCTGGGATCGGTACCACCTTTGCTGCTGCATAGGGTGGTGCTGGGTCCCCTCTGTTGTGAGGGAGAACCATAAATACATCTTGCTGTTGTCTTTAGCATGGTCTGCACAAGAAGTGGCTCCTCTTCAAGCTGCCAGAAATGGAATTTTTCTTCACTTTAGTCTCATTGCAGGCTTTGCTCCACATCAGCCTGCCTTAGGATTGTTCTGGAAGAAGCATGAAATGGATAATGGGAAGCCAAAAAGCATTCCTCTTACCTCTGACCTTTTTGCTTGGCTGTCTGTAGCCAGACAGGCTCTTCCAGCTGTCCCAAAGCTTTGATCCTTGTGGCTGGGATGTGGTGTTTGGAACAAGATGCGTGTGCTGGGCTCAAAAGCTTCTCACAGGAAGAGTGTTGAGCAAAAATAATGTTTTGGCCAGGTGACTTCAGGAGCCTGTGGCTGGTTTGGATAGTGGCAGCCGGTGGAAATCAGGATTTTTGAGCCTGTGTGGCTGTGAACTCAAAAGCATTGTAGCAAGGACACGTAGATGTGTGTGAATGTGCCCAGTTCTGTTCTGCCATGTCCTGTTTGCTGCTTTGTTTTGATGCAGGAATCTTGCCTGCCTTGCACTGGGTTGTTTGCTGTGAGAGGAGGAACTTTGTGTGCAGTTTTGCTGCAGGAATCACTCCATAAGATCTCTTTAAACTTCAGCCTAAACATGACAAGAGCTGTTGTGAGCACGAGGCCTGGCAGTGCTGGCAAATCCCTGCTCAGCCCCCTGTGGAGGGAGGTACAAACCTGAGTCCTTCACAGGCACCTCCCCAGCTGCAGTACCCAAATTTTGCACAAATGCAGTAAAATCCATCTTTCTGAGGAGTTTCTTTTGGTGTGAAGGGAGGAGAGCTGCAGGGTGGCATTTCTCACGTGGCTCTTGGCAGATGCTGTGCTGAGCACACGCCGGCCGCTGTCTGCAGCCTTCCCACTGCAGAGCCTGTTGGATGCTGATTTCCCCTTGTTTCTTTCCTTTTGTGGCTGACAGTTTCCAAACCAAATCAGTGGCTTTGTGTGCAGAGCTGCATTCGAGTGTAAAATGTTCACAGCTGTAGTATTCATTAAACTGAGCTTTTCTTTCCTACCATGAAAGTTTTCCAGCACTTGTGATGTGGAATGATGCAGTGCTGCTTTGCCAGAGCTTAAGAAAGGAGATTTTCTCTGTCTGTCTAGGGTGTTTAGAGGAGAAAAAACCCCTCTGGATTGTTTTGGAAAGGCCTTGACAGCAACAAAACCCCAAAGCTGAGACAAATTCAGGACTCGTTCAGGAAAAGTTACTTTTGTTTGTCCAGAGTTTCCCTTGTAACAGATGGATTTTTAATTTCTTTGCCAATTGACAGCTTCAGCCAAGCCACTTAACATGTGGGTTTTCTGAGTGTCTCCCTTCTTCCCTCTTCTTGCTTACATGTGGCAGACTAATCTGTGGGCTGTGGGTGCCCCAAATTCAGCCTTTTATTTCTCTAGTCAGACAAAAGAAGCCAAATTTGGAAGGAAAAAAAAAAGAAAATTAGTTAGAATTACTTGACTGCTGACACAGCCAGGGCAAAGTGGGCTGTGGGAGCTGGTGTGGAGGTTTGCTCAGAGCCCAGGTGAGCTGTAACTCCTGCCCACAGGTTCTGCAAACCCCTGGGATGTAGGGGCATGGAACAAGCTGAGTAATCAGGTTGCAAAAAGCCTCCAGGGAAGGTTTGTTGTGAATTTAGTTTGACCTCTTCTTGCACTGACTGTGGAGCCTGAGTTTGAGGAGCAGCCCAGGACCAGGGACGGGGTTTGGAGTGGCCAGAGCTCGTTGTGTGCCCTGTGGTGTGATGTGGGGAGGTGTCACTGTGTCCCTGCTGTGATTTGGAGAGCCCAGAGCTCGTTGTGTGCCCCATGATGTGATGTGGGGAGGTGTCACTCTGTCCCTGCTGTGATTTGGAGAGCCCAGAGCTCACTCCCTGCTGTGATTTGGGGAACCCAGAGCTCACTCCCTGCTGTGATTTGGGGAACCCAGAGCTCTGTCCCTGCTGTGATTTTGGGAGCCCAGAGCTCACTGTCCCTGCTGTGATTTGGGGAACCCAGAGCTCACTCCCTGCTGTGATTTTGGGAGCCCAGAGCTCACTCCCTGCTGTGATTTTGGGAAGCCAGAGCTCACTCCCTGCTGTGATTTGGGGAACCCAGAGCTCACTCCCTGCTGTGATTTGGGGAGCTTAGAGCTCTGTCCCTGCTGTGATTTTGGGAACCCAGAGCTCACTGTCCCTGCTGTGATTTGGGGAACCCAGAGCTCACTCCCTGCTGTGATTTTGGGAACCCAGAGCTCACTCCCTGCTGTGGTTGTGTCCTGCAGGGGGACAGGTGGTGAACCTGATGAACCAGCGCCTGCAGACGGGATTCACCGAGAGCGAGGTCCTGCAGATCTTCTGCGACACCTGCGAGGCCGTGGCCAGGCTGCACCAGTGCAAGACTCCCATCATCCACAGGGACCTGAAGGTGAGCTGTGGCTGCAGGGGTGCAGCAGGGAGGCTGCATCCTCCTCGCTGTGGCTGCCAGCTGCCCACGCCCCAGTGCTGCGCTTCTCCTGCTCATAGTGAGGGAAAGTGGGCATAAACACACCTCTCTGCTGGAAGATTAAAAAAGAAATGAGCCTCTCAGTGCTGCTTAGCATATGTTTGCCATCTATAGATCTACTTAAACACAAATGTTTGTGAATAATTCTGGTTTGCACGCGTGCCAGGATGTACCTGGTGAGTTATTCACAGTGACCTGAAACGCTGCTTGTTTAAGGTAGCTCACAAAAGTGTGCTGTGACGTTGTTTCCTGGACCCAGATTAAAAGCAGCACTCCAGAAGTGTTGGCCTTGGGGCAGGAATCCCTAGGAGCTTTTGAAAGTGGCCTCTGGAGCTCTGACCATGAGTGTGTTATAAAACTCTGTGTGCTTAGCTGGGAACAGAGCTGGGCCAGCTTGGGAAAAATCCCACGCCTGTAATCCAGCAAACAAAAAGATGTTCCCTTTGCTCCCAACGAGCTCATAAAATGCTGGAATGAAACACTTCTCTCAGTGGGTAGCAGTAATTTCTTTTGCTGGGTTTATTTTTTCCTTCCCCTAGCATTTGCTGGTGAAACCTGGTTGCTGGATAGTCCTGTGCTGATATTTAACAAACCTTACAGGGTGTTTAAGTGAAAAATCACCTCAGACTTCTCAGCCAGATAAAGTGGGAGGACTCCTGGGGAAATGTTGGAGGAGTATTTGCAGGGAGCAGGGAATAACGCTGCCAGTGTTGATCTGCTGGAGGGAACATCTGTGTGCAGTGCTTCATTCAAAGCAGATGCGTGGCAGAGGGGGAAGGGGTGTGTTTAACCCTTGGTTTCAAGCCAATGTTCTCCCCCTCAGCTGCTCTAATTTGGCTGCATTTTCTGATGTTTAAAATGCTGACTCCTCCTTTTTCTTTCCTTCTTGTAAAGATCATCCTTGATGGGGAGCTCTGCTTCCAAAGGGTTTTGTTAGCAAATGCTTATGTGGTGATTTCTTTTATTCTGAACTGTATGAGCAGTATGTTTTATCTCCTTGTTGTATCTGAGAATTTGACGCTGATTGAAGATAAAGACATGAAAAATTGTGTGTTCCCTCGAGAGAACATGCTGTTAATGCTGCTGGACAGATGAGGAGTTCCACAGGGATGCTCTGCCAAAGCAAAGATCTGAGCACAGGGTTTCACACATTTTCAGTTGGTGTTGAAACAGGCAATTTTCTTAGGTGGATGCAAAGTAGAGTTTTGTTAATGCACAGTTGTGCATAGTGAGGAGACGCTTTCTGCTGATTTCATTTGTTTCAGCTTTTGATTCTGTTGCCTGTTCAAGGTACCAAATAATATTTGAACAAAAGGGGTCTTGTCAGGAGTCTGGGGGAGCCTCTGCTGCAGCAGCCCCTCTTTAGGGACTGTGGGGCACCCAGCAGACTCCGAGAACAAGCAAATAAATGTGAGCATGAGCTGAGGTTTGTTTTGAATGTCACCCTCAGGACAGGTAAAATGCAGGGAAAGACCTGGAGATGTGTTTTAATTTCATAAATGTGGAAGTGTGTGTGTGTTGTTTGTCTCCCTCTGCCCCACAGAAGTGAGGAGTTAGGGACAGTTTGGATTTCCCGTGCCCAGACACCAGACCAGGGGCACCCAAAGGCACTGGGACACTGAAATCTTACAAGAGGCAAAGAAATGCGCTTGCAGGAGGAGAAGGGAGGGGTGGCAGGGTGGAAGGCAGTGTTACAACTGTGCTTCCATGATTTAACTTCTATTTCAGGAGATGTGACAGAGTTTTGATGCCTGTTTTCTTTGCTGTCACATTAGGCTTTAGTGTCAGATGTGTCTGATATGTCTTCAGGCACTTAAAACCTTGACTCATCCGAAAAAAAACCAACAAACCCTGAATATTTTTTTGTCTGAGTGATTCTGTTTCTGTCTGTGATGCTCCCAGGTTGAAAACATCCTGCTGCATGACCGTGGCCACTACGTCCTGTGTGACTTTGGAAGTGCTACTAACAAATTCCAGAACCCTCAAACAGAAGGGGTGAATGCAGTGGAGGAGGAGATCAAGAAGTAAGTGTGCCCAGCTTAGCTGCAGTTTGTGTCTGAAGGGTTGTTTTTCCTTGTGCTGGGATTAATTTTGCTCAGCCTGTTGCAGCAGATTGGCAGTGTCTGCTGCAGGTGAGTGAGTGCCCAGGGGAAGGTGAAACAATAAATTGAGCTTGATGTAATTGCTTTGGACCTGGAAGACTGAGATTAATGCAGAGGAGCAGCCTCACCTCGGCGAGGCAGTGACCTGTTCTGTGCTGTGCAGGGTCAGGCTGTCTCTGTCCTTCATCTGCCTTCTCTGAGCTCCAGGCAGGGGTGGCACAATCCCAGCCTCGCTGAGCTCCCCTCCCCATGGATCCATGGCTGGGGCTGATCCCAGCCTTGCTTCAGTTCTGGCATCAGTGCTGCAGACTGGCCACTCCTGTTAGCAAACTTTCTGGCTACCTAGGGATGGGTACAGACACCTCTTTTTTGTTAGGATTCAGCTACATCTGCCTGCATTTCCTAGATTTGTTTGACTGGAGTTTTCAGTGTGCTCCTAATCCAGTGTTGCAGTCCCCTTGGAATGCCCTATTTGTACACTTAAGCCTACAAAACCTTTGCCTTTGGCAGTGCTTTCCTGTGATCAGGGTAAGCAGCAGGCAGAAATGGCAGACCTGCTGGTAGGAAAGCTTATCAGAAGAGCCTGATAATCTGGGAACAGTTTCCAGCTTTTCTGGTTGTTGTTATCTGTTAAGATGAGGCAGATTCTCGCTGTGGTTTGGGGTACACAGTAACCCATCCCTGGCTGCAGAGGCTCTGAGCAGGATTCCTGCTGTGGGAATCTACTTTTTAGGAGCCAGATATCCAGTTACAATCTCTGTAAAACAGTTGGCCACAGCCCTGCAGTGAGGGCATTGCAGAGGACATTTGATTACTGACCTTGTTAATGCTTTGAATCCTTGAATGTTTCTGTTCTTAAGATGACTGCACAGTTTTGTGGTGAATTCTGTGCTTTAGAAGGGATTGTGGCTATTTTGGCTTCCCAGGGCAGTTTGAGGGGGGTTTTGTTGCTTGAGGTGTGTAGCAGGTGATGCTGTTAGAAGATTTTTCCACAGATATCTTTAGCATCCCTTTCCTTAAAATGAGTAGGGAAAGAGTGAATTTTGAATTATTTAGTAATACCTTTTGAACTCCCTGATCCACCTTCCCTTGCAGGTACACGACATTATCCTACAGAGCACCAGAGATGGTGAACCTGTACAGTGGCAAACTCATCACTACAAAAGCAGACATTTGGGTATGTATGGAAACCACTGGGCATCCTCCAGCCAGGCTGCTTCCACTGCCATGGCAGGGAAACGGGGCTGGCCTCATTTTCTGAGAGCCTGGACAGTTTCTGAATGAAGAATTCCTCTGATTGTGTGTCTGATGAGTTCCTGCTGAGCAGGGAGGCTGGTGGAGCAGATATGTGGTTTGAATTTAGAGATGGATGAAACTCCAGGGTTGAACAGGGCAAATGTGATTTCATATCTTAAGAGTTAAAGCAGAAAATTCAGGGTATTGTGGCTCATTGTGCCCAGCTCCCTGCAGCAGCAGTGTGTAACACAGGGCTGAGTTGTCAAACTGGCCAAAGTTCTGCACTGTTCCTGATGGTCAGGGCAATCCTGCCATGCTCTCACTTCATGGTGAGAGCAAAATCCAGCTGTGGTGGAATCCATTCCTGGCTAAGCTGGCCAAGGGGGAAAGGCTCCTTTGGGTGGGACAGAGGTAAAGAGTCTGTGCTGTTTGGAGTGGCAGTTCAGCACAGGTATTCAAAAGTGTTTGAAATGCTCTCTGGGAGCATCTTTTGTGTTTCTTGAAGCCCTGAGCTAGGAAGTAACATGGTAGAAGCAGAAAAAGAGAGTTGTGATGTATGTTCAATAGTTGTGCACCTACAGGAGGGAGAATTGCTGGTGTGACATCTGCTGAAAGTGCCCTGGGTGAGCTTGGCTGGTGCTGGGGCAGCAGCAGCTCCTGTAGGAGCAGCTTTAGCCAGGGCTCTGTGGGACCAGCCCTGCCCTGTGCAGGGTCACTGGAGTGAGTGCAGAGGGGAGGCCACAGCTGTGACACTGGGACAGGACAGGCAGCCAGAGGAGAGCCAGGATTTGCACTCCTCCCTGTGCTGGTGTGGAAACTGCTCTTCCTGGCATGGCAGGAGCTCTGTCCCAGTGACACTCGGTGTCCAGAGCAGTGTGTGCTGCACAACAGGGCCTCAGCTCCCAGGCCTGTTGCAGTGCTTGTCCTGCTGGAAACCTCCCTTTCCCTCTTACCGAGGTTATTTTAAGCCAGAGAGCAATTTCATTGTGAAATCCGGTGACAAAAGAGATGAGCTGATGATGAGTTTCTTAGGATTAGGAAATGTTTCCTGCTCCCTGCTCTGAGATGGCAGGAGTGTTTCATAATTAGCCCTTTGTGCAAAAACTGTTTTCTTTTGCAATAGGTGGTGGTTCTTGCTGCCAAAAGCAGCGTGGCAGTAGAGGGAAGGGTGGTAGAACCTGGCAGCCTGCAGAATGAGCTGTACTTCCCTGGCATTTATTTATAGCAGTTGAAAGGTTGTTTGAACTTAATCTCGGAAACAGTTTGGGTTTCTCTTTGTCAGAATGGATGTATTAGTGATGATGGTTGCCATTTATTTGTGCTGTTACTTTGCTCTTTCCTCCCAGCGTGTGGCAGAGAGGCTTTGCCCGTTCAGTGACACGAAGGGTCGCGCTCTGCGGAGCTGTGGGGAGTGTGATGATGAGCAATCCCCCAGCTCAGTGTCTAACGAGGGAGAGCTCTGCTTGTGCTCATCTTCCCCTGCAGCTGTGCCTGTCTCAGGTCCCTCCCAGGGTGTTGGTGCAGGTCTGACACCAGCAGGACCCCCCTGCTCCCGTGCTGTTGGAGCTGTGCCGTGCCCTGCTGGGCTCAGTTTGCTGAATCCTTGCCCTGTTCTCTCTCTCTGCAGGCCCTGGGCTGTTTGCTGTACAAGCTGTGCTACTTCTCCTTGCCCTTTGGGGAGAGCCAGGTGGCCATTTGTGATGGCAACTTCACCATTCCAGACAACTCCCGGCACTCCCAGGACATGCACTGCCTCATCCGTGAGTGCCAGGGCCGCAGGTCTGACACACAGCACGGGGGTTTGCTCTTACAGTGAGAGCCCTGCAGTAAAAACAGGAGCTCTTCTCTCCTTTTCACAGGCTTGCTTGCACACAGAGGTGGTTAAAGTGATCTTTTACTGCTTTAGGAGATCAGTCTTGGAGAGACAGTCGTGACAAGGAGATTTCTGTTTGGCCAGGCTGGAGTGAGCTCTGTGGAAAGGCAGGAACACACACAACCGTTTGGTTTGAGCCCTACAGAAACTTGCACAATGAGCCTATTTATGTAGGAACGTATTTCTGCAGTAATAAATCTGTTTGGATAAGGAACTGAAAAGACCACAGTGACTTAGGCTAGTGATAAGAATTCATCTTCTGTGAACTGGGAAACAGAATTGAAATGATTTATAAATATCCCACTGACTAGAGTGAATGTGTAATTAAGTGTACAATGCAGTACTCTTGGCAAAGCTGGCCCAGCTGTCTTGTTTCCAGCACAGCTTTTGATTTTTTTTCTTTCCCTAGCCACAGTCCTGACTCAGACAGAGTTGGATGTGTTTGCAGGGCAGGCTGGTATTTTCTTTGCTGCTGTGGGGGTATCTGCAGTGATGCCTGTGGCTGCCCTGTCTCCCTGCTCTGCTGGCACACAGGGGCTGGATCAAGCCCTTTTCCTGTGGCTTCACTTGGAAGTGCCCAGTCCCAGCCAGTGTTGTTCCCTGGCCAGGCAGCATTTTCCCTCCTTGCCCCAGAGGCTTTGGGAGCAGCTGCAGGTCCCAGCTCTGCTGGAACATCTGTCCTGGTCCATCCTGACTGTTCCCAGCTGAGTTGGGGTGGAGGGACCCTAAAGCCCGTCCAGTGCCACCCCTGCCATGGCCAGGGACACCTTCCACTGTCCCAGGGTGCTCCAAGGCCTGTCCAGCCTGGCCTGGGACACTTGCAGGGATCCTCAGCTGCCCTGAGCACCCTGTGCCAGCACCTCCCCACCCTCAGCACACAGAGCCCTCTGTGGTGTCAGGTCTGATGTGCTGCCACTGCTGCCCTGTGGCTCTGATCTCAGTGTCTCTGTCTCATCCAGGCTACATGCTTGAGCCAGACCCTGACAAGAGACCTGACATTTATCAGGTCTCCTACTTTGCATTCAAACTGGCCAAGAAGGACTGCCCGGTGCAGAATGTGCAGGTGAGCAGAGGATTGGGCTGAGGGGGGCTCTGGGAGGGGCTGGGGAGGCATTTGCTGGATCCTGAGCTTTTGTGTGTCATGTGTGGCTCTGTTCTGTTGGTTCCCCACTTCTGTAATTAGGAAGGGCTTGTTTGTAACAGCCCGGTTTGGTTTGGGTTTTTTGGGTCAGAAATCAAAATCTAATGTTACTTATTTCTGCTTGTCCCTGATTTACCTCCTCACCCAGTCACAATGTGAGGCCAACCAAGAGTTGTTGTGCATGTGAACATGGAAAATGAGGCTGTGCTTGGGAAAGCAGTCTCATTTCCAGGCACACTCATCATAGCATGTGTAATTTGGCCTGCACTTGGGTTTGGACACAGCAGTTCTGGGTCTGTTGGCTGGGACTTGGCATTTGAACTGCATCAGACCTCACACAACCATCTGCCCCTTCTGAGGGTGTCTTTAGAGACTTCAGCTGAAAAATGGAGTTGACAATTATTTTCTTATATTGTTGTGGACTCCTGTGACAGACATTTTATTTTGTTGTTTCTACATAAATAGAAACTTAAGGTTTTTCCCCCATGTTCAGGTGCTTATATATGGTCTTTATGATAGTTTGGGTTCTGTTATACCTGTGTTTTTATAGCATCATTAATAAATTTTGTCACTACTATCCCCTGGCTGTCTTGTAAAAATGCCCAGGTTGTGCTGTGGAGCTTTGTGTTCATATTCCATGTTCAGTGGACAAAAAGCTGAGCCCACTTTTCTTCCTTTGTAAATATTCTCCCAAACTCCTGTCTCCCCATGACATGAGCCTTGTGGTGTTTATGTGTCCAGCATGAGGAGTAATTGCTTTGGGGATCCCCAGATCTCCCTGTTTCAATATTTCTGACTCTGTTTTCTGCCCTCAAAATACAAAACTGTGTGTTTTTGGGATCTGCAGAACTCTCCAATCCCTGCTAAACTCCCAGACCCAGTTAAAGCAAGTGAAGCTGCTGCAAAGAAGAGTCAACCAAAGGCCAGGTAACCCCACCTGCTTTTTGCTCCCTCTTTTGTTGCCTGTTGTCTCTGCTGTTTATTAGCAAAGGTGTATTTAGCTCCTTCCTTGGGGACTTCAGTTGCCACATGGTGACTGAGCAGAGTTATTCTCCCATTAGTCAATGTGTCAGCTGTCAGAAACAATCTGATATCAGGTTTGGTAGTTACCAAGAGCAGTTTGGTATCTCCAAACCACAGTGTTCACAGAAGGCTGGGGCATGGCTGCTCCTCTCCCTTGCTGTGCATTTTTGGAGCTCAGTAAACATTGAGCAGAGATAGAAGAGTTCAGTGGCCTGATTCTGGGGTGGATGTACTAAAGTTAAAGTATATCTAAAGATGGCAGTGTAGACAACTCTGCCCAAAGGTACCAGCTGCTCATGAGCTGATTTGTGTCCTTAATGTGCTCATTCAGAAGTCTGAGTGGTTTCAAGCAATATGTTGTAGGAAATAGCTGGATATAAGTTGAGTGGTTTTGACAAGTCCCAGCTGTCCACCAGGAGAAGATGCCACGATTGGCAGAGAAGTCAGAACGATGGTGTTGGATTAATTGTTGTGAATGCATCCAGGGGGTTTTACTGTGCTTGGTGTGTCTGGGTGCCCATGAATGCTTCACCTTTGTCAGTCACACCCAGCTGAAGTGTTGGGTGAGTGTTTCACCCTGCTGTGTGTTCTGTGCACCAACTCACAGGCTGTGCTCACTGCCCTTCCTTCCTTGACAGGCTCACAGACCCCATCCCTACGACAGAAACGTCCATAGCACCCCGCCAGAGACCTAAAGCAGGACAGACCCAGCCCAACCCTGGAATTCTGCCCATCCAGCCAGCCCTGACGCCCAGGAAGAGAGCCACAGCCCAGGCAGCCATCCAGCCCCAGGGTGAGCGATGTGTCTGCGTGGTCCCTGCTCCCCTGCGTGTCCCAGGGCACTGACCTAACGTTGCCTTTGGCTTCTTGTTGCAGTTGCAGGCCCGGCTGCCCTGGGCAGTGCCCAGCCCTCCCTCCCTGCCAGCACCCCCCAGCCCAAAGCAGCCCCCCAGCAGCCTCCAGCCCAGCCCCAGGCCAAGCTGGCAACGGTGCCCCCAGCACAGCCCCAGGTCCCCTCCACACAGCCTCAGGCCACCCCTCAGCATCAGCAGCAGCTTTTCCTGAAGCAGCAGCTCCTGCAGCAGCAGCAACAGCAGCAGCAGCAGCAACAGCAGCAGCAGGCTGCCTACTTCCAGCAGCAGCAGCAGCAGATGATGCAGCCACAGCAGGTGGGTGTGTGCACCGGGTTTGTCACATCTCTGTCTGCAGGGCTGCAGCTTTGTGTTTATGGCAAGTTTCCAGTTCTTTTGGGGGGTATGGGTGCAGCCTTGGGCATTTTCCAGAGAGTCCTCCAGTAAGATTTGGTCTGGGTCCAGCATACCTCAAACCTCTCAACCAGTGTTTGTTTCCCAGTTCCCAGTGATGCAGCAAGGAGCACCCGTGCAGCAGCAGCAGCTGATGCAGAGCTATTACCAGCAGCAGCAGCAGCAGCAGCAGCTGATGGCCCAGCAGGCAGCCATGCAGCAGAAGACCACAGCAGCAGCAGCAGCAGCAGCAGCTCAGCAGAAGCAGCAGCCCCTGGCACCGGCACAGCCCCAGGCCCAGCCCAGCCCGGCGCCGCCGGCGCAGCCGCAGGAGCAGGGGGTGAGACCTTGGGAGAGGGAAAGGGCACTGGGGCTTGGGCTGCAAATGCTCCTCTGCCAGCTCCTGTGTGCTGGGGACACCTCAGCTGGCTTTTCAGAGCCACAGAGCCCAGATCACAGCTGCCAGGGGAGGTTTGGGTTGGATATTAGGAAAATTTCTTCACCCTGGGGGAATTAACAGTTATCTGGATGTGGCACCTGTGGACATGGGATAGTGGTGACCTTGGTAGATTTGAAGAAATGTTGGGACTTGATGACCTTAGAGGCCTTTTCCAACCCAAACAATTTGATGGTTCTGGGGCCTAATTAGTAATAACTCAGTTATTACTGAGTCACAGATGTCAGCACTGACCTTGCTGCCTCAGAGATGTGCAGTTGTTTGGGTTTCTCATTCCAGCAGGATGTTGGACTCCGGAATTGTGCTCTGGGTCCACAGAGAGGAGATGAGTAATGGATGAGTAGAAAGCAGATGAGGAGATCTGAGTAGCTGCTTAATGCAGCTTCTCTCCATCCCATCATGTTGCCATAGAAGACATGTGAGAAACTGTCTGAAACATTATTTGTACTTTACACACCAGGGTGGGCACCAGAACTGCTTTGTATTGCTGCTTGTTTGGAAAGCTTTGCCTGATGTTCAGAGGAAGGCACAAACAGCTTCTTGGTTGTTCCTAGCACTGGGTTAACTTTTTAATAAATATAGTGGGAAGTGGGCTTTTCAAAGGAGACTTTTGAAAGCACCATATCTAAAAATAAATAAATCAATCATCCACTTTACTAATCATCTGAATGTGCACCTAAAATAAATGCTCTTTGCTTGATGGAAAATACATCCAAGAGCAGGGAACAGGGAGGGGCAGGGAGCTGTGCCAGGGGGCCAAAGTGCTCTGCACCCCAAACCATTCCATGATTCCATTATTTCAGCAATACACAACTGTTTGAGTCCAGGCTGAGGATCACTTTGTGCTGGCTCCTTGTGCCAGTTAATTCCCCTCTCCTTGTTTTCTTGCAAGTGCCACCAGGAGTTGATTTGACTAATAAACTCCATAATCCATGAGCTGGGGCAGCTGTTTGCTCTCTGTCTCAGGGCTCTGCCATGTCCCCTGCCCTGGTTTGGGTGTTGTGTTCCTGATTTGTTCCTGTTCTGGTGAGTGACTTGGGGCAGGTCAGTTTGTTGAAGCTGGTGGGAGATTTTTCAGTATGTGCAGACAGGTTTTGTGTGGTGCCCATTATTACCCTGATCCTTTCAGGGCAGAAGTGCCTCAAATGGAGCATTGAATTAGCCTTGTTCCCCTGGTAGTCTGATCAGAATGGACCCATCTGGACTCTTCTGCTTCTACAGCAGGCAGGAGGGAAAAACAGTGGTTGGCTGATTTAAAAAATGGTAGTGAAGCCTGGTGTCTGCAGAGCAGAGTCTCTGAGCAGAGGACACCAAGCCAGGACCTGTCAAAGCCTTCTCACGTTGGGAGATGCCAGCTTAATCAGCTCTGCCTTCATTCCTGCGGTGATTTCGGCGCTGCCCTTTAATCTCAGCACCAAATGTCCTGTTCTGCAGTGACCAGCACGGGGTGGGTGCACGGGGAGCAGGCAGGGTGCTCTGCCTCTCTGCACTCAGTGTGTGCTGCAATGCCACAGGAAGAGCAGGACAGCTCCCCACTGTTTGCCTTCTGCCCCTGGGGTTCAGCACCACGCTGGGCAGCTCTCTCCTGTTGCCCTCTCAGGTCTTTCCAAGCCTTTCAGCTGGGTTGGAAAAGGCCTGGGAACAGGGAGGAGTTCCCAGGCAGGGGAGGTGACATGCACAGCTTGCTGCTCCCTGTATTCCAGTTTTCCTGTTTTAAATCCAGCAGTGATATCTCCCTGACAGACAGATTGTGAAAAATCACACAATCACAAGTGGTGCTGTTGTTTATCTACAAAGCCATATTTCAAGTATTTATGGGTTTGTGAGTGTAACACAAGACCAAGGCATTGGAAAAATAAAATCAGTGTGAGGAAACCCTCTGCAATTTCCACAGGGTTTGTAGCTGGGCTGTCTTGGCTTACACCTAAACCAAATGTGCCTGGTTTTCTCTTCCATATCTTAATGAAGAATGTTGTTCCCATGGTCCTTGCTTTCTTTTGTTTTCCTTCCCCTAAGAGGAAGTTTTTTGCACAAGATTTCTGCACAAGACCTCCACCCCTTTAGGCATTTGGCCAGTCGTGTTCTGTCACCGTGTCCCTGTGACAAGACTCGTGTGCACCTTGATCTGAGTTCTTTCCACCTGTGCTCTGGATCTTGGCCTCTCTACCCCTGAGCAGGTTTGAGCCTTTGCCAAGTCCTAATGGAGATTTTACCTCCAGAGCTGCACCACAGAAAGGGGAGACACTCCCTGCCTGTGCAGAAATCCTGAAATACTGCAGAGCAGCAGTTCCCCCCTCAGGGTTCCTTTGCCTGTCTGGTTTTTCCCCTCCAGCCCGTCCCCGGTCCATGATCAGAATGCTGGCTGTTGCAGCAGAAGCTCTTTTCTCCCCGTGGCTGTGGTTGTGACCCAGGACATTCTGCTTTTCTGTGCTTTTCTCCCCTGGCAGGCTCAGCAGGCTCAGGCTCAGCAGCAGCAGGCTCAGGGCACGGCACAGGGGCAGAAGCTGGGCTCGCTCACCCCGCCGTCCTCGCCCAAGGCGCAGCGCGCGGGGCATCGCCGCATCCTCAGCGACGTCACCCACAGCGCCGTGTTCGGCGTGCCCACCAGCAAATCCACCCAGCTGCTGCAGGCTGCAGCTGCCGAGGCCAGCCTCAACAAGTCCAAGTACGTGCCCAGGGCTTTGGGATGAGGGGCCAGGTCAGCCTCAACAAGTCCAAGTACGTGCCCAGGGCTTTGGGGTGAGGGGCCAGGTCAGCCTCAACAAGTCCAAGTACGTGCCCAGGGCTTTGGGGTGAGGGGCCAGGTCAGCCTCAACAAGTCCAAGTAGTGCCCAGGGCTTTGGGGTGAGGGCTCAGCTCAGCCTCAACAAGTCCAAGTACGTGCCCAGGGCTTTGGGGTGAGGGCTCAGCTCAGCCTCAACAAGTCCAGGTAGTGCCCAGGGACCCCATGTGGGGTGTGGAGTGAGGGCTTGGCCAGGCTTTGGGAGATGCTCTGAATGGAGGTAGGCACAGAACTCTGAGTGAGTCTTTGTTTAGGGCTTGGCCCTAAACTTTCCAGGAAGTGCTGGAGAATTTGCCCCAAAGTTCTCATGAGTTCTCTGAGCTCACAAAAAGTTTTGGGTTATCAGGGCCTTCTCTGGCTCACAAAAGGCAGTGTCATTTCAGCCACAGCCCTGGTGTGCACTTCATTCTCACTGCTTGACACCAGCACTTCCTGAAGGTTGGACTCGATGGTGTTGGAGATTTAATGGAGCTCTGGTTCCCTAGGAGTTTTTGCTAGGTCACTTTTACAGTGCCTGCAAGCCTTCCTGTGGGTGCTGCTGTTTCCAGCTTGGGATGCTGTTTGTAACCCCTGAGATGTGGATGCTGAGCCTCAGTGCTGCCAGGCTTCCAGCATGGGACTGCAGTAATTTACACTGGGTGTTTTAATTGGGAGGTCATCAGAGTGTTGTAGCTTGGAGCAGCTGATAGTGCTGGCCAGGGGATTTCAGGTGGTTAATGGCTCTTGTTTGGGATGATCCCATCCAGATCTGCTTCCACCACGCCCTCGGGCTCACCAAGGACCTCGCAGCAGAATGTCTACAACCCTCCTGACATGTCCACGTGGAACCCCTTTGATGATGACAACTTCTCCAAGCTCACGGCCGAGGAGCTGCTGAACAAGGACTTTGCAAAGCTGGGGGATGGTAGGTCCAGGGGATGCTTCAACACCTGCCTGCTCTGCAAAGGGAAGACACCAGGGATTGGGGATGCTTTTGGGCAGGGACTGCTCAGGTTCCCCATATTATTACAGTCCTCTGGCCAAATCCTTCCAGTTTCTTTTTGTTTGCAGCTCAGTGGTGCCTCAAAGGCAGAGGTTGTGGCTGCTCTGGCAGTGCCCCTGCTCCAGCCTGTGGAAGCTGCAATTTAAACTCTGCTGCATCTGCAAGCTGGGATTTGCATGAAGGGACTTAAGTCATTTAGTGGAACAGTGTCCTAAAAATAAAGATAAGTAGCCTACTTTCAGAAGAGAAGTTTTTCCCCTAACTCTTGGTCTGCATTCCAGGGAAGGCTCCAGAAAAGGGAGGCAGTTCCACAGAGAACCTGATGCCAGGTTTCCAGCCCGCTGCCTCTGCAGCCCCGGCGGATGCCTTTGGTGGCTCCTCCTTCACTGCTGGGCCAGGTGAGTCTGGGGACATGGACAGCATGGAATGGCAGCTCTTGGTCACAGCCTCTGTGAAAGGGAAGGAAAACTAACACAAACTGAGCTGGGCCTTGGCACTGAGAGCTGCAGGGAGCAGAGCTGGCACTTGAGGAGAGGAGGGAATGTACAGAGGGTGCATTTCCATGTCACAGTTGGGTGGCAGAGACAGGACACTGTGTGGAGGCAGAGGTGGGGCTTGTGGGGAGGGAGGAAACTGAGCCCCTTGAATTCCCAAAGAAACTTCTTTAGTGTGTAGAAGTTCCATGGGGCTGATAACAGAGTGAAACCTGTCATGTGCAGTGCTGCATCCAGGAGCTCCAAATGCCAGGAGACACAAATGCCACCCCCTGGTGACAAATGCACCTGGTTGATGCCTCCCCACAGAAATAAAACAACTCTTGGTGAGAGGAGTCTGGGAGGAAGCTGAAGAATCCTTTGTGGGGCAGAGTGACAAATCCATAGATGCTTATTTCTATTTATAAGAGGGGATTTAGGGGAGCTTATAACTGAGCTTGGTATGTTGGTTCTTAGCAGAGAATTAAGGAGTGGAAGTCCCTGACACAGGAGTGCTCCTGGGGAGTTGCTTTCTGAGTTTGTCCAGCTGTGAGCAGTTTGTAGTGTTCCATCAGCCTTTGTGGATGATGCTGAGCAGCAGCAGCAGCTCCACACTGAGCTGTAAAGCACCTTCTGCAGAGCCTGAGGGGCATCTGTGTGCCCTGGGCTCTGTGGTACCGTCATCAGTTCTTGCAGTGTCTGACTTAAGAACTCTCCAGCCCTGGGCTTTGGCACAGGAGAAGGTGTTTTGGAAATGCTGGTGCTGGGCTGGGCACTTCCAGCCCTTCTCTTCCTGTGCTCAGAGCCAGGAGCCTGTCCCAGACTGGCTGGTGCAGGATGCTGCAGCTTTTATTGCAGACACAGAGGCCCCACACGGGCTGTGTCCTTTGTGAGGCCTTTCACCTTTTGTGCCTCTGTGAGGCAGATAACAATTCTTCCCTGCCAGGAAATACTCTGAGATCTGTGGGTTAAATTGTGTTGGAGAGCTACATGGTAACAGTAGTTTTGTTTTTTTTTTTTATTCTTTTTAATAGTGTCAGAGTGTTGCTGTGTGTGGTTGTGTCAGGCCAGAGGCTGTGCCTGTGCTGGGGTTTTGCTCTGTGCTTTCTCCTTTCCTCTTCTCTGTTCACTCTGCCTTTTCTTTTCACTTCCTCTTCTCTCCCAGCTGAAAAAACAAAAGACATTCTGAGTTTGGACTCTAGCCCTCCTCTTCTGACTGTGCCTGATCCTTTCACTCCTCTCCCGCTATCCGACACGCCAGGTAACCAGAGCTGAGGGGATGGAGGGGGGCAGACTCCTGGGCTTTCTTTTGTCCTCTTCTGGTTCTGTTTGTAGGCACCCCTGAAATCCTGGGCCCTGCCAGGCTCTGCTGGGCTCACTGGCCCTGGGGATGGTTTTCATGGCAGAGCCTGGGGTTATCTCATTGTTCCTAAGCCCAGAAATGTTGGTGTCTTTAGAGGTTCAGCACTGAAAGCCAAAAGTGTTTGGAGGGAAAGCTGAGAGAGTTGGAGTTGTTCAGTCTGGAGCAGAGAAGGCTCCAGGGAGACCTGAGAGCCCCTTCCAGTGCCTAAAGGGGCTCCAGGAGATCTGGGGACAGGGGCCTGGAGGGACAGGACACAGGGAATGGCTCCCAGTGCCAGAGGGCAGGGTGGGATGGGATTTGGGGCAGGAATTGTTCCCTGGCAGGGTGGGCAGGCCCTGGCACAGGTGCCCAGAGCAGCTGGGGCTGCCCCTGGATCCCTGGCAGTGCCCAAGGCCAGGCTGGATGGGGCCTGGGATGGAGGAAGGTGTCCCTGCCCATGGCAGGGGAGAGGATGAGAAAGGCTTTAAGGTCCTTTCCTATTCTATGAGAAATAATCCCCAGGTAATTAATTACCTGTTCTGACTTCAGCTGTTCTCAAATCATCTCCAGCATTGAAATTGTAGGTTTTATTATTGTTAATCTTTTTTTCCTGTAAGAGTCAGTGTTTCTTTGGCTTCCAAGGTCTGTTGCAAATCTGAGCATCTTGTGAAGCACAAAGTTACATGTGACCTTTTCTGATTTGGCAAGATTTTCCAGTGCAGTTGGTGCCATTTCATTTACTTTGCAGTGCTGCTTCTAAGCCTTCTCCTCTGTGCACATTTCTGACTGCAGCAGCCAACACTTTTTAGCACAAGATTATGTAAGTGCTTAGGAGCTTATTTCCAAATCGCTGGGAATATTTGGAGTATGGGAATGTTTTTATCCTGGAGCCTCTCAGCCCTCTGGTGAATGTGTGTGGCAGGTCCCACATCAGTGATCCTGCTCTTGCTGCTCTCCCTGCTGAGCAGCTCCCAGGCTCTGGGTCACTGGTGGTTTGGAGGACCCAAGCTTCAAAATGTACTGTGGAGGTGGCATCTCTCCATGAAGAGCTGAGCAGTTCAGGAAGAAAATAAAAAATTTTATCCATAACTCTGTGGAACTTGCTTCCTTCTGGTGGTTGCTTAAAGAACAGAAGAAACATGGTTTAGTCCAAAAGGAATTTTACCCTTAAATGCCCATAAAAGTTTGAGAGGAGAAGCAGAACCTGGAGTCTTTGTTCCCTGTGTGAGCACTGCCAGGAGCTGACCTGCCCAGCTCTGCCTTGAAAACACCCCACAGAAGGCAGCTGACTGCACATTCTCCTTCTTCCTCCCCCAAAACGCTGCTGGAAGTGTTGCTTGTCCTGACTGAAGCCACCCAGGCCATTTATTTGAGCTAAAGCTCAGCTGCTTTTTCTGCTTAGCCACAAACCTCCTCCCCTGGGCACCTGGAGCTGCAGGTGGCATCACCTGGGCCCTGCTCAGAGACCTTGGCCTGTCCCACCTTGCAGAGGGACAGGTGCCAGTGGTGCTTCTCAGTGTGTCCCTCCTCCTCCTCCCCTGTGCAATGCCTGCCATTCTTCATGGAATTGTAGCTGGCAAGAGGGATGTAAAAATATGGCAAAACATCTGTTAAAATAAGGGAGAATTAAATATTCATGCTGAAAACGTATTTCCTTGTGTATGTGCAGGAAAGTGAGCCAAGTTGCTCTTAATGAGCTTATTTCAGGCTTCAGCACTGACTGATCCTTGGTGAGGGGAGCTCTGTGGGGTCACTCTGACTGATGGAGGAGGGTATTTCATTGTTTTGGGAACAAAATACTCCATGAGATGTTTTCAATCACCATAACTCTACTCCAGGCCCATAAATTCTGAGAAGATATCTGGCTGTGCCTGGGTGTTTATAATAACTGTAATAAACAACATTTCTGTATTTCTGCTGAGAATTTATTTGTACCAAGATGACACTGAGATAAAGTAATTGTACATGCACAATTAGGCATGCACAGCAAATTAGTGGGTGTGCACCAGTGGTCTGAGTTTACATCTTGAGTTGGGAAGATGCAAAGGGAAAACTGCTCATGTTATTGGTGTATTTACTGAGAGGACAAGGTGGTGTTGTGATGATTTAAAGCAACAAAGCCACCAGACCATGAGAATCCCAACTAAATGGGTGTAAAGAGCATCCAGTGTTCTGTCAGGGCTCTGAGTTTGATTTTAGGGGGAAGAATTTATTGTTTTACAGATATTTGAGATGTTGAACACACAAGTAAAATTGCTTGATGTTGATCTCTTGAGGAGCCAGTGTTAAGTGTTGTCCTGTTACCCTGCACGGTGTTTACAAAGCCCTGTGCATTCAAAGCCTCTATTCCCCTTCTCTTCCTTGTTATGCAAGAACCAATCCCATTTCACAGCAGCTCCATCAGGAGGATGGAAGTGCAGTTCCTTCCCTGTTGTTGGATACCATGCAGGGCCTCCTTTAATCTGCTAATCCTTGCTGAGTGAAGAGGCAGAAACCTCCCCCAGTGCCAGATCTGTGCCCACGCTGGTGATTTCCCTCGCAGCTGCTGGCCTGGCAGGGTTTTCACAGGCGTGTCTCTCTCTCCCAGCTGTTCCCCGCAGGACAGGACTGTGCTGTGTGCTCTCCTGAGCTGTGTGTGCTGGCCCAGGGCAGCCCTGCAGTGAGTACCAGCCCTGTGTGTGCTGCAGCAGCCTCGGCCACGTGCCTCACCCTGGCACAGAGCTCTGCCCTCTGCTCCCTCTTAACCTGCAAGTTTTCAGGAGTTCTTTTTCTTTCTAATAGCCTGGTCTAACCCAAAGCCTCCCTCATCTCTTGACTGGTCTTTTTTTCCTAACTCTGGTGTTTCTTGAAATGCTTTCTGTGTATTTGTGGCTGCAGGGGTGTGTGGCCAGCAATGAAATCAGCATGGCAACAGTCTCTGGCAGTGGTGGCTGCAGATGCAAACTGCCTGCCTGTGAACTCCATCAGCTCTGTGCATGTGTTAGAAAAGGGATCTGAAGGGAAGGTCAGCACTTTCTCACTGGGTTGTCCAAAGCTGTGTTCTCAGCCAGTGCATGGAGTTTGGCCTGTTTGCTCGTCCCAGGATACAAATCCAGAGTTCATTCAATGGCTTCACATCCTTCTTACATTGGTGCAAGTCAGAGGAGAGGCTCTTGCTGTCGTTCCTGGAGGAAGTGATTTGGTTTTCCAGGCTCTACCAGCAGCAGCCTCTTGGGGATGCTCCCAGACCCATCAGCTGCAGGCTCTTGCTCTGCTTTTTCTGCAGAAGAAACTCTGACAGGAAACAATCAGTAATTTCTTACTGTGAGGAACAGGGAACTTAACAAATGTTTCACATTCTTTCTTAAAGGCTGCAGTGTGTGGCTGGGCTCTACCTCAGCAAGGGGCACTTTTTAATCCCCCTCTGTGCTTTTAAGCTTAGACACCTTCTGAAATCTTGCCATGGTCTCCCTGGCTGCTGCAAACCTGCCCTGGCAGGCCTGAAACGGGGCAAAGCAGAAAACCCAACCAAAAGTGAAATAGCAGCGGTCAGCTCGTCCTGAGCTGGGTCAGACTCACTTCCTCATGACTGGAAAGCATCTGGCACGTTTTCCACAGGCTGACTGAGGAGGAGCAGATCTCCAAGAGGCAGCAGCTTCCAGTGGGAGCACAGTGACTGGGTAAAACATTCATTTCCCAGCTGGAGCTGGTGAAGGCCCACCCTGAGGTCAAATACCTCTGTCATGGGTTACCTTTTCTTAACCTTGTTTGGGGCTTGTTCATTTGTCTGCACAGGAATGGTCTGGGTTTGTCTGTTGGGTTTGAGGCACTTTATCTCCTTCCCCATTCATCCTGACACCTTCTTGTTTGTGTTCAGCTCCTCAGCCTCACTGAAAGGGGATAAAAGTTCCTTTAACTCATGCCCTGAGGGGTGCAGTGGCTCCCTGGAACAGCACTGGCAGATCAGCAGCAGCACTGGAGGAGGCAGGAGAGGAGATCTTGTGAGACAAGAAACAAAATCAGGCAGAGAACCACTGACAGCCTACAGCTTTGCATAAAACCAGCAGGAGAGAGAATGAACACGTGGGGAGAACACCACACTTGTTCTCTGAACCTTGTGGTTATAAAAACATGGCTGAGCTCACCAGGCAGTTCTGGGACCTGTCTGGGGCAGTTCCAGGGTGTTCCAGGGAAGATCTGCACTGTTGGAAGCAATTCCAGCCTCCTTAGCCCTGCTCTGGCAGCACTCACACCTCCTGGTGCCCCTGCTCCCAGCCTGTCCCCTCTGTGCCACAGGAGCCAGGGGTGGCACCTGGGGGCAAATCCAGCCTCTCAAATGGATGTTCTTACAGGTGGGAAGAGTTCCTGGATATCAGGGCTGCTGTTTCCATCACATTTGCCTTTCAGTTGACCTTTTCCAGGCCTGTAATGACAGAACTCCTCTTGGACAGGTTTTTAGGTTTCCTTCCCCTGCTGCTTGCTTCAGTTGTTGGCTTTCTCATGGGGAGTGGAATTTGTCCTGCTCTGAATAAGCAGTTCCAAAGCCATTAGACTGTTTTATTATTTATACTGGGCAATAGAAAAGGATGGATATTATTCCCACTTATGTAGAAGTGTAACTTTGGTGTTCTCAGCATGGCAAGTCTTATCCAGCAGGATTCCTGTGCTTTTGTGCAGTTGTGAGCAGGGTTTCTCTGGATAATAAACAGCAGCACCAACCTGTGAACTCAAAAATTAAAATATAGGTGTAACAGTTGGATAACATTCTAATGTTAGATTGTAAATGGAATCATTTCAATGAGTTGGAGTGGCCAGATTTGTCCATGTGGAACAAATTTTATCAGAGCTGTTCCGCTGCAGGTGATTAGTACTTGTAGTAAATCCTGAAATTGTTCTTTACCTCTTCTTGTTCTGGGAAGCAACCCTTGTGAAAGCTAAATAATTAACCTCATTGCTGCAGATCTGGTTTGTGATTGGGAAATCACTCATCCAGCAGATGAATAATTGAGATTAACTTCTTGCCCAGGCTGTCTGTGAGGATAACGGGAAGCTCAGGAGCTGCTCTGCTGGGAGTGACACGTGTGATTTGAAAGCTGCTGTAAATTTCTGGGTCCCTGGGCAGCTCTGGGAGTCCAGGGCAGGCTCTGCTGTGGGGTCTCAGAGCTGCTGCTGCTCCAGCTCCTGGGTCTGAGCTCCTTCCTCAGGCTCTCAGCTCTTCTGTCTCCTCCTTACACAGACACTGGCAAAGATTCCAGCACAGGGAAGGGAGGGAGGGCAAGATGACTTCTTAAATGTGGGGTTCAGCATATTAAACTTTATTATATAAACTTCTGGGTGGCAGTGCCAGAGCTGTGGGCTGTTCCTCAGTGGCTCCTTGGGGAGAGGAGCCCACGCTGGGTGAGGATGTCCTCACCTCTCTTCTGTGGCCTCTGATGCCTCTGAGTGATACTGGGGGACTGTTGTGACAGGACAGGGGATGATGGTGTTAAACTGGAGGAGGGTGGGTTTGAGATTAAAGACAGAATCTCTTTGTGATGAAGCTGCTGAGGGCCTGGCACAGGTTGCTCAGAGGAGCCGTGGCTGCCCCATCTCTGGAAGTGTCAAAGGCCAGGTTGGACAGGGTTTGGAGCAAGCTGGGTTTGTGGAAGGTGTCCCTGCCTGTGGCAGGGCTTGGATGAGCTTTGGAAGATCCTTTGCAGCCCAGGCCTCGTGGGTTCTGTGCTGGAGCCATGTGTACACCCCGTGGTGCTCCTGGGGCTCACGAGGCGAGCCGTGAACTGAGCACCTGATTAACGTTGTCTTTTTCTTTCTTTTGCTTTTTCTCTCCGTTGCCTCCCTCCCTCCTTTTCCTGCTTGCCCCAGAAAAACTGATTGAGGGACTCAAATCTCCTGAGCCTGCACTCCTGCTCCCCGAGCTCCTGCCTCTGGCTGACCCCTTCGGCAGCACGTCAGACGCTGTCAATGGTAACGCCCCAGCCCTGTCCCCTGTGTCACACGCATGTCCTGCCCTGCATGGCCAGCCCTGCCTCCCACAACAGCCCCTGCTGCTGGGGCACAGCCTGAGGGAGGTGCTGGATGCTGCTGAGACACATCTCTGTGCCTCTTCTCTGTGAGATGGGCACTGAGGGTTTGGTGTCTGTCCCTGGACTCCAGGTGATCTGGCACAGCTGTGCCCTTGGTGTTCTCTTGGTAGAAGAATGTTAATTACTGATTGAGGAAAATGGCAAAAACACCTTTATTTCTGGTCAAGATTTTGTGTTTAACCACGGCCCAGGCACTGAGCTGGTCTGTCTCCATGGACCCTCAGCAGGATGAGGAGGAAGAACAGCATTCCCTGGGCCTGGGGAGCGCTGGGAATAAACGTGCCAGGCTGCTGTGAGCCTGGGTGCAGCAGGGTCAGGGCTTTGGAGTGCTGCAGAATTGTTTTTATCCACTTGCCAGGTGCAGACACTGATTGCAGGCTGCAGGTTGTTGTCACCAGCTGCTCCTGTGGGTGGGTGTGACCTGTGGCTCTGATGGAAAGGAAGGACATGACTACCTGTGATAGTAAAACCTCTTCTACTTTCGCAGTTTCTGGCAGTTGTCTGAATTTTAATGATCTGAATGCAAGGGGAGTCCAATGGTCACTGTTTTCCTTTTGCTGGACAAGGATCTCGTGGATATTTTCTTTCTGTTCAGCTGCAGGGCAGGTGTTAGTGACCTGCTGTTCCACCTTCTGGGCATTTCAAATTGGGCTTGTACAAATTAAAATAAATAAAAGCGTTCAAAACCAAACAAACCCTTGAGGTGACACTTACAGGGTCAGTAAAAGATTCAGACAACTCCTGCCTCAGTTCCTCCTTCTCTCTTCCTTGCAAACTAACCTCTGGCTTCTCCTGTGCTGTTGTGCCCCTGTGGAAAGGAAAAGCTGACGCAGCAGTGGAGAGCCTGATCCCGGGGCTGGAGGCGCCGCTGCCCCAGCGCCTCGTGTCCCAGAGCGAGTCGGTGGCCTCCAACAGAACAGGTTGGTGAGGCAGGAGGGGCTGGGGGGCTCTGAGCAGCTCTGGCTGCTCCCACAGGGGCTGCTCTGTCACTGCTGGCACCGGGGCCTTGCTCAGGGAGTGCTCTGTGCTTCTCATCTCCTTGGGAGGAACGAGAGGGTTCTTCCCCCAGAGGTGCGAGTGACCCCAGAGGTGAGTGCCCCAGAGGGCACTGCCCAGGCTCCCCAGGGGATGGGCACGGCCCCGAGGCTGCCAGAGCTGCAGGAGTGTTTGGACAAGGCTCTCAGGGGTGAACAGGGTGGGATTTTGGGGTGTGTGTGCAGGGCCAGGAGCTGGGCTCTGATCCCTGTGGGTCCCTTCCCACTCAGGAGAATCTGTGACTCCATGGCCCAGTGTTCCTTGAGCCCACCATCAGACCTGGAGGTGCTGCTGCACTGCTCCCATGAAGTGGTTTAGAACTCGGGAGCAGTCACTGATTTGTCCCAGGGGGGCAAGAAGAGACTCCTGGCCCTTCCTCATTGTGCAGCCTTGACTGGGCCACCTCCCACAGCAGCTGGACTCAGAGGAGTCTGGTGGGACTGCCCTGGGGTGGGAGCTCCCACTTTAACCTGGCTCTGTGGGACTCCTTTGTTCAGCTGCAGAGAGACAGAGCCCTGCTGGAGGAGCTGGGACTCTCTGCCCTCGCTGAGAGCAGTGGAATCTCTTCCAGCACGAGCAATGGCAGCGTTTGTGCTGGCTTTGCACCAGAGCTGTGCTCATCCCTGCCTGAGGGTGAAGGGGAATGTGGGAATGTGAGCTTAACACTCTTTGTGTCCTGTTCAATGCCACCCTGGGATGCTCACCTGGATCCAGACTCTCTCACTGGGGAAGACTCTCTGCTTGACTGTTCTCTGCTCTCTAACCCTGCTGCTGACCTCCTGGATGAGTTTGCTCCCGTAGCTTTTGCAGCTCAGCCTCACAAAGGTAAACTGGCGCTCTTGCCCCTGGCCTGGAGCTGACATGAAGCTGCTCCTGGTTCACAGAAACAGCTGTGGTGTCACAGCAAACATGACACAGAATCTGAGGGGGAAGGCCAGGACTTCAGGGCAGTTCATTGCCTTGAAAGAGGGGCCCAGAGCATCAGTGCTGATTCCTGGGTGCTTTGCTCACTTGTGAGTATCCCTGTGGCAACAGAAATGCTCTGGCCTGGGAGGAATTGCTGCAAAAACAGTCTGCAATAAATTTTTACACTTGGTGGCACTTCAGAATGAGTTTGTGCTGCCTGTGGGGCTTTTGGGTTAAGCAGGCAGTTGTTCCAGTTGCTCAGTGCTGTAATAACCCCCTGTGGCACTTTGCTTTGCACTGAAATGTGTGTGGAGCAGTTCCTGGCACCTGAGCTCTGAGCTGATCCTTCAGCCCTGCCACTGCTGCCTTTCCTTGGCCTTCACTGGGCCCTTTTCTGCCTCTGGAATTGGTGCTGAGCCTTCAGGGTCCCTGAATCTGCATTTGCTGAGTTCAGCACCAGCTTCTGTGTGTGAGAGTGGGGAGGATGCTTCTGCTTGGGGTGGCACAAGTCACTGAGCCGAGCTCCAGAGCTTTGGAGGGGCTGTCCCCAGCTGGGCAGTGTCCTGAGCAGCCTCTGGAGCTGCAGAAATGCCATGGAAATGGGGCTGTCCCTGTCCTCAGGGCTGTCCCCAGCTGGGCAGTGTCCTGAGCAGCCTCTGGAGCTGCAGAAATGGGAGTGGGATCCTTGCAGGAGCTCCCAGGCTGTTGGGAAGAGGCACAGGTAAATAGCTGGTGATGGTGGCAGTTCCTGTTCAGATAAACCTTTGTGTGTTTGGCACTTTGCACTGCCCTCCCACAGCATTTGGGGGTTGTTTTCCCTGGCTCTGATCCTCCAGAGCACTGAGTGGTGCCATGAGCACTTTCTTGCCTCATCTCTCCCCAAGCCTGTTAAATCCTGGTCAGCTTTAGGTAGAAATCTCTAATTCCCACCAGGAGTCAGACCAGAATGTTCCTCTTCACAGAAACTGTCAGGTTGATGTGTCCTTGCTGGGCTCTCAGAAATCCTTCATACAGAGTTGAGGAACAGATTTGGGAGGGTATTTGAGTGTCTGAAGGAACAAGGAGTGATGTGAGAGGCTCTGAGGGTACATAATTGCCTGATGAGGTGGATAAATCATCTCATCTCTGGAGATGGTTGAAAGTGCCTCCCACCAAGTGTTGAAGTGCAGCTGATGTGGTTTGAAATCAATGGAATTATCTCCCAGAACTGCCCTAGGGGCCTCTAGAAAATCTCTCACAGCATCTGGGTATGATGTCCAGACTTCCAGGCAGGTAAATTTGGAAATCTGACTTCATGTTGCCCTTGTTTTATTGCTGCCTGTGAAAGGTCAGGGTTTTGTCTCATGTAGATGACTGGAATTTCTTCTGTGGTTTTTTCTTTCCCCCCAGCCCTTTTCCTCTCCCTGTGCATGAGAGCTGGGAGCCAGAGAGCCAGACTGAGCTCTCACACCATGCTCATGACAAAGAACACCTTCAGTCCTTGGGAGCTTGCCCCAGGCCTCTGCCACGGCTTCCAACTGTCCAGCTGAGCCTTCAGACTGGTCAGGTTTTGTTCTGGGTCTTGTGACTTGGCTTGCTTGGTTTGGTTTGATCCCTTCCACTTCTGTATTTAATTGTCTCTCTTCTTTCCTACCCAGACTTACCAATTTTATTTCACCTTTTAAATAAAACTCCTGCTTCTAAATGCTGTCTCTGAAAACATGAAGATGTTCTAACTCTTCCTGGCAATTCTAACCAGCCTCTCTGCTGTCTTTGCTTCTTTACCCTTATTTCTCTTCTATGCTGCAGAAGATACTAACCTGATATCAGGCTTTGATGCTCCTGAGGGCTCTGAAAAAGTGACAGAAGATGAGTTTGACCCAATTCCAGTGTTGATATCCAAAAATTCACAAGGTAAGCCAGGATGTGAGAGTGAAAAAGGGAAGGAAAAAAGGCAAACAGTGAATATATAAATTAGTTTTGGGTGGTGCTGCAGGACATGTGACTAGTTCAAGTCCTGAGCTGTGAAATACCATCAGTGTGGTGTCAGATACCTTGAAATTTCTGTAGATTCTCTGCTTGGGAGATTTCCATGTCCCAAACCAGCCATGCAATATTTGAGTTCCCATGGGGTGATTTCTCCATTTCTTCTGCCTGCCAGAAGGGCACAGAGCCCTCAGTGTCTGAGTGCAGTGAGAGCTGTGTCCTCCCCCTTCTGACTGCCCAGGCCTTTGGGCTTTTAAGTGAGCTTGGCATGAGGCACAAGAAAGAATGATGATGATGATGATGATAATAATAATAATAATAATAATAATAATAATAATCCTCTGTAGCTCAAAACTCCTGCTGGAAGTGAGGCTTTTTCACTTCTGGTTGGTGTCTTTCAAAGGTGGGACTGAGTGTGAAGAGTTTGGTCCACGTTCCCACCTCTTTAGAGGAGCTCTGAGCAGGGCAGCTGCTCATTTTCATCATTCTGGCACCAGATCCCCTTAAGGAGATCTTTGCCAGCAGCCTCAGCCCCTGGGGGTTTGAGGAACCTGCAGCACTGTTGGATTAACAGCAGCAGTTAATCAGCAGTTGTGCTGAGCTCTTCGGGGACAGCAGCAGGCAGTTTCACACCTGGCCAGGGAAGGATCAGTGAACTGAGTCCCCTCTCTGCAGTCACCCCATTGAAAGGATTTTTTGATTACAGCCTTTGATGTACTTGTGGAGGTTTAAAGACAAATCCAGGACATTTTTTGATTTTTTTTTAAAAAGGCTTTTTTCTTCTTTTTTTTTCAATTTGATCACAGAACCTTTTGGCTTCCCAAGCTCCCACTTTTGGTCACAGCAGGAATGTGCTGAACCCCTGCTCTGCACTAGTCTTGGCTTTCAGAGGCTGACACTCCTTAGGAACAGTTCAGACATTGCAAACTCTGCTCCTGCTGGAAGTCAGAGATTTCTGCCAGGATAGGCCAGCTGGAGTCCTGGGGGGTTGGAGTCAGGGGGTCTTTAAGGTCCCTTCCAGCCCAAACCATTCTGAGTTCTGTCCTTTAATACCCAAGTTCCAGTTACAGAAGGTCCCCCAACAGCCCAGTTCTCCTGGAAGCAGCTCACAGCACCCAAAGGTGCTCCTAAAATAGCAGCCAGATTTCAAGATTTAAAATCTTGACCTGTCCTTTCTGGGGGCTGTGGGAGTCCTTGAATTGCTTTTGAGATCCCTTATTAAGGAGGTTCTGGTTAAAGAAGGGGTTTGTAGGGATTTGTTGGCTGCTGTGCTGGTTTGGTTTGGGGGGAGAGGGTGGAAGAGTGAGCAGGGGATTCATTGCTGTCGTGGTACAAAAAATGACAAGAGCTTGAGCAAATTTTCTGTTTTGCTTTGACTTTTTTTCTTTCTTTCTTGCTCTTGAACTTCTGAAACTGTCGTGTGTGTGTGTGTGTCTTGCTCAATACTGAATTCCTATCTCTCACACTTTCAGGTGGGCATTCTAGAAACAACAGTGGAAGCTCTGAGTCCAGTCTTCCCAACATAGCCAGGTCTTTGCTGCTGGTGGATCAGCTCATAGACCTGTAGCAGTGACACAGTAGCAGAAGCAGTTTCTGTAACGTACCCAAACCTCCGGTCTCATTGCCAGAAGAGTTTCCTTCCGTTGTGCTTCTTTGGGGCTTTGCTTTTTTCTTTTTTCTTTCTTATTCCTTTAATTAAGAGAAAAATCTGCCGACAGGAAAGAGTCAGCCACCTCTGTCCCTGGCTTCCCGTGGCCTGGGGAGGGTTGTGGCTGTGTTCTCCAGGTTCTGTGTGAGGCTGGTGAAGCCCTGTGGGGTTCCCTGTGCCCTGGCTGTGTCCAGGGGAGCACCTGGAGATCCCTCCTGGCCCTGCTCAGGGAGCTGTGGCTGCTCTGTGACCCTGCCCCAGCCTCCTCTCCCCGGGCAGGGCGAGACCAGCACAGCCCAGCCTTGGCTCTGCTCCGTTCCCCAGGGCTGGGCAGGAGCAGGGCCAGGTTCAGGGACATCCCTCAGCTCCCTGCAGGACACGGGCCAGCAGAGCTGGTGGCTCTGAGTTGCTTCAGAGGAGGAGGAAGCCCCGAGTTCCATACTCTGGTCATGGGGCACATGAAGAGTTTTCCAGCTGCCCCCAGCTCATGGTTTGCTGTTTAACAATCCTGCTGGGAACAAACTGCGCTTCCTGGGGGAGGGAAAACCAGAGAAAAGAAAAAAGAAAAAAAACCCAGATTGTTAAAGCTGCAGAAATGACCCTAAGTGAAGCGTAACAAGGTTTTGAACCAAATCCATGTGAGTATGGCTGTGGCTGGTGTTTCACTGACCTTTCTTTGGGTGAAAAGGGCGCTGTGGCAACAGCAGATGTATTTTCTGTGACTTCTTTTCTGTGTTTGACTGGAAGAAAATCCCCTCAACCTGATGTAAATTGTGTATGAAACAAATTGTCCTACGGCTGTTTGTCTATTTTTAATCCTGGTTTTAGTCAAGCATCTGGTATCTGTTCTGGGTTCTCCATTTTCTCTTGTAACTGCTATAGTGCACCCCAGTTCAGTATGGAGCCATTGTTTCAGTAGACCAAGATCCCCGTGGGCCTTTCTGCACCCCAGTCTCTGTGACCACGCATGCACTCGGTTCAGGGGGTTCCAATCAGTGCTGCTACAACTCCGTGGGTTCTCCCTTTTCTTTCCCCCTTCACACGCTCGGTTTGTCGATAGCTGGATCCGCTCACCTCGTTTTCCTTGGCTTCCCATCAAATCCAGAATTTCTATCTCGTATTTGAAAGCCCTCTGTGAGCAGAAGGACTCTTCCTCTGTAGTGGAATTCTCCCCAGCTTCCTGCTCCCTGTGTTTGTGTTTGTAGCTGTATTAGTGCCAGTGCGAAAGTGCGAGCGACTGAATGTGTCTGTGCTGACCTCGCTGAGAAGGGAAGTGCCCCGAGTTTGTGACTCCTCCTTTCCTCTCTCCATCTCCTCCTCCCCACCCCAACACCTAGTTTAACAAATTCTGTACATAGGACTCCCATTGGTTGTGTCTCTACATTACTCTTCTTTTAAAACCTACACTTATTAATAAAAGTATTGCTTAAGTGTGTTGTATCATTACATGTGTATACTGCACTTTCCAAGAGAAGCTTTACATGAGAACTATGGAAATGACCTTAGTAAAATTGTGGATAGAACTTTATTATTTTTTTGTTTTATATTCCTAAAGCACAGGCAAGCTGGACTGGAAAACATGAAGACGCTATAGATAGAAAGTTATTGTATAGTCAGATACTGAGATTATATGAAAAGAGAATGGATTTTAAAAAGTAACCATCTACTGTATATTAGAAACAAAGATTTCTGTGAATTAAAGTACTTTTAAAGAATGTTTAAGATTTTAAATCTAATGGCGCTTGTTCAAGGGTTCTGGAAAAAATGACAAATGCACTGGGTTGTTAATAATGCTATTAAATAAGCAGATGTGAATGTTTATTTTATTGCTTTTTCAAGTAGCTGTTCATGGGTGTGGGTGGAAATACGAGATTTTAGGTCTGTTCTTAGACCTCCTTCATCAGGAAATATTCACCACGTGTTTGCAGAGCGAATGGAAATGAGAGATGAGTGGAGATTGGGGATTTGTTTTAAACTCTCCAGAACCTGTGACTGTCCCACGGGCTCTGGGTCAGTGCTGGTGCTGCTCAGAACCGAGGAGTTTGTGTGGAAGCTCTGAGGGCACAGAGTGAATTTCCTCCCCTGGGACGTGTTTGGTGCCTGGCATTCCCCCGAGGGGCTGAGAATCGGAGTTTTGTGGCTTGTTTGGAGCCAGGGGAGGTGTTTGTGTCCTCTCTGGAGGGCTGGGATTGTTCTGGGGACATCCCTGATACGGAATTGGGATTGTTCTGGGGACATCCCTGATATGGAATTGGGATTGTTCTGGGGACATCCCTGATGTGGAATTGGGATTGTTCTGGGGACATCCCTGCTGTGGAATTGGGATTGTTCTGGGGACATCCCTGATATGGAATTGGAGTTGTTCTGGGGACATCCCTGCTGTGGGGCTGGGATTGTTCTGGGGACATTCCTGATATGGAATTGGGGTTGTTCTGGGGACATTCCTGCTGTGGGGCTGGGGTTGTTCTGGGGACATTCCTGCTGTGGGGCTGGGGTTGTTCTGGGGACATTTCTGCTGTGGGGCTGCTGCTCCTGCCCAGCACAGGAGTGTTTTTTGTGCCCTTGTGTTTTTGGGGAGGGTCCCTGCCTGTGCCCTGAACAGAACTCGTGTAACTCTGGCTGGGGCACGGCACAGCCGAGGGGAGCTGGGGGATGCTCGTGGTGTGCAGGGTCAGAGTGCTGGGGGATGCTCTAGTGTGCAGGGTCACAGTGCTGGGGGATGCTCTGGTGTGCAGGGTCAGTGCTGGGGGATGCTCCTGGTGTGCAGGGTCAGAGTGCTGGGGGATGCTCGTGGTGTGTAGGGTCAGAGTGCTGGGGGATGCTCTGGTGTGCAGGGTCAGAGTGCTGGGGGATGCTCTGGTGTGCAGGGTCACAGTGCTGGGGGATGCTCCTGGTGTGCAGGGTCAGAGTGCTGGGGGATGCTCGTGGTGTGTAGGGTCAGAGTGCTGGGGGATGCTCTGGTGTACAGGGTCAGAGTGCTGGGGGATTGCTGGGGGATGCTCTGGTGTGCAGGGTCACAGTGCTGGGGGATGCTCTGGTGTGCAGGGTCACAGTGCTGGGGGATGCTCTGGTGTGCAGGGTCACACTGCTGGAGGATGCTCGTGCTGTGCAGGGTCACAGTGCTGGGGAATGCTCTGGTGTGCAGGGTCACAGTGCTGGAGGATGCTCTGGTGTGCAGGGTCACACTGCTGGGGGATGCTCTGGTGTGCAGGGTCACAGTGCTGGGGGATTGCTGGGGGATGCTCTGGTGTGCAGGGTCAGACTGCTGGGGGATGCTCTGGTGTGCAGGGTCACAGTGCTGGAGGATGCTCTGGTGTGCAGGGTCACACTGCTGGGGGATGCTCTGGAGTGCAGGGTCAGTGCTGGGGGATGCTCTGGTGTGCAGGGTCAGTGCTGGGGGATGCTCTGGTGTGCAGGGTCACAGTGCTGGGGGATGCTCGTGCTGTGCAGGGTCACACTGCTGGGGGATGCTCTGGTGTGCAGGGTCACACTGCTGGGGGATGCTCTGGTGTGCAGGGTCACACTGCTGGAGGATGCTCTGGTGTGCAGGGTCAGACTGTTCTGAGCTGCTGGGATGTGGGATGTGGGTTGGTGTGTGGAACTCCTGCCTGGCTGTACAAATGTGCCAGAGGTGCAGCATTAAATTCCTTCTCCTCTGGAACTGAGGGCTCTGGATCTGCCTCCGGGTCTCTCCCTGCGAGTGGCTTTGAGCAGAAACAATCCTGCAAATTGTGCAGTGCCACAGGTGTCCCTGAGCTTTGGTGCTGGGCTGTGTGTGGGGGTGGTTCTGTGTTGCTTTTTAATGAGGTTGCTGCTAGAAGTTGGAACAGTTTGCTTCTAGGAATTGGAATACAAGGAAAATCTCTACAGTGCAAGAATGAAGGAGTGATAAATGTTTTGACCCCTTTAAAATTCTAAACTGGTAATTGTGCACACTGGTAACTGTGTAACAGCTCCCTGCTCCTGGATGTCCAGTCCTGCCTGACTTGGGCTTGATGGAATCAGGAGTTTCCTGGTAAAGGAATAGCTTTAGATTCCAGGAATTTCTGTCTCCCCTGGCCTTTGTGTTGGGCTGTGCTCCAGAGGTGAGATCCTCACCATTGTGGTGGCTGTTCTGCCTCTTGTAATAGGGAGTAAACATTTTCCAGTTTTCCTCTTGGTTATTTCAGTTCTCTGCCACTTCAGGGCAGTGTTTTCCATGGAAGCTGTGGGAGCTGCAGGTGCCAGGGCTGTCACCTGGGGTAAAGCTCTTCCAGGTTGCTGTCTGAATACCTGCAGAGTGTTCCTGGGTACTGAGAGGGTTTTTTTAAGGCTCTCCCTCTTGAAAAAGAGCTTGAGTAGAGTTTGGAATATTTTTTAGTGTGTTTATATGACCCTGGAGTCAGATATTGCACACTGGTGTTGTGCAGGGCTGGGGAGAATCCTCATCTCCAAGCTCTGTAAAGATTCCTGCTGTCCTCCCTCTCTTCCTCTGTCCCAAAGGTCACGGCTTGTGTGGGCACAGGCGCTTGCTAACACACCTCAAAGTCAGAAATTCCACCCAAATGTGCTGTTCTTGGGCAGAGTGGGCCCCTGGTGTGCAGGACCGTGCTCTCCATGAGGAATGCCTTGGTCCTGGGGATCAGTGTGGATCCAGAGCTGGCAGCTGGTCCTGCTCTGGTCCAGCTGAGTCTCAGAAGGTCCCAGTGACCCCTGGCCAGGGTGGGACCACACTCCTGGGACCCCAGAGTGGCAGCTGAGGGAAAACATGGGCTGCAGGAGAGACAGAGAGAGGGGATTTTGTAGAGTAACTGGTCAAATGTTCCATATCTGCACTGTCTTTATTTAGCAGTGTCATGTACCCAGCTGGAGTTTCCCAATAAATAAATGCTGGTTTTGATGCCTAATGAACGGCTGCTGTGTCTTTACTCGTGAGCAGTGCCAGAGAAGGGGATAATTGGTGTATCCATGGATGTGGTGGAGAAGCAGTGCCTGAGGGAGTGATGGGAGTGTAAACATGAACAGTTCACCTGGGCAGGGTTCTCTGGGTGAGCTTCTGGCACTGCAGGGTGTGGTGTTGGTGCATTGCTCACCCTGGGTACCGAGCAGCCTCCTCGCCCTCCTTGTTCTTCCTGCAATTCCTCCTGTTTTAGTTTTCATGTGATTTTCTCCTATCCTCTTGCTAACGAGTCCAATGCCACACTTCTAACCTGCCTGTAGTTCTGTGAAGGTAAGAAATCTTCTGTTTTGTCTGTGTGAGTCCTAAGGCAAGCCCAGCCTCCTGGTGGGCTCTTGGAGCTGGAGAAGGGCAGGACATCCTCTCCTTGCACTGCCTTGTTGTGCTAATGCAGAAACAAGCCAGGTCATTGGAGTTATGATCCTTGAAGTCATGGTATGGAGTGTTCAAAAACCATTTGTCTGGTTAAAAAGAGCAGCTGCTACTGAAATCCCTGCTACTTAGGATTTACTAAAAAGCTGTAGGCTGACCTTCAGTCTTTGACACGGGCCTGTTATTTCTGCAGGTTCTGGGGCATCCCCACGTGTTTCACAAGCAATTCCACGGATCTGTGGGCTGGCCCACAGGAGGAGAGGCTGCTCCAGTGCAGGATGGAATGACAGAAGCTGTCTGTCTGTCTGTCTGTCTGTCTGCTGGAGCTCCCCTCGGGCAGCAGCAGCGTTGGGAAGGGGAAGGCTCTGCGCTGGTGGCCGTTGTCACGGCTGGGTGGGACAGAGCTGTGGGATGGTGTGAGGATGCTGTGCGTGCCCATGTGTGTGTCACACATCTCCCATCCTCTGAGCAGTGGAACCCGTGGTGTCCCTGTACCGCAAACACCTTCCCTGGCGTTATTTTCTCATGGATTTGCCCTCCCTCTCCTGCCCATTCTCCATGCATGGTGGTGCTTTCCATCTGAGCAGTGTGATGTTCTCGTGGACCTTGCGTTGTGCTGACTGGGGAGGAGATGGAGCTGCTTCAGTGACGCTCTTCTCTTGTGTTTGTAGGTGTTCAGAGGGATCCAGGCCCCTTCCCAGCTGTGGCTCTTGAGCTCTGTAAAGGAGATCCTGGCAGTGATGGACTCGCTTTGTACAAGGCTCAGCCCGAGATGCCGGAGGTGAAAGCGCAGCACAACTCAGAGTCAGAGTACTTGGCCAGGGATGGTCCTTCAAGCAACAGCTCCTTCTACAGCAGCGAAGGGGAGGGCACAGACCACGAGGGAGATATTCTGGATTGCAGCGGCTCCAGGCCTTTGCTGATGGATTCGGAAGAGGAGGAGGAGACGAGCAAGACGTGCCCAGGGTTCCTGCAGCCGCTGCCCAGGCACGAGGCCTCCAGGGAAGATGCCCAGTGCCAGGCCCGAGCAGGGGAGATGCTGTTCCCGGTGTTCCACAGCGGGGAGGTTTTTAACGAGCCCGATGTGTTCGCCACGGCTCCTTTCCGAAGCTGCAGGAAGGTGCCCGATGAAGTGGATGTCTTTACCAAAGCTCCTTTTATCTGTAAGGGCAGCGTGGCTCTACGGCACCCAGAGGAAGCAGATGTGTTCCTGAGAGCCCCTTTCACCAAGAAGAAGAGCGTGGAGGAGTTGACTTTCCACAAGGAGCCGTTCCCAGCGCCCGTTTTCCCGAGCCAAGGGGGCGATGGCCGCGCTCAGCCCGTGTTCCCGTGCCTGGATTCGGCAGCGCACGGCTCCGTGGCCCCGCTGAGAGCTCCGTATCCTCCTGCTGGCTTTGCTCAGCCGGGCACTGTCCATGCCTGCTCTGCCAGAGCCCTGGAGCCCCAGGAGAGCGTCCCTGCAGCGCTGGCAGAGCAGGGCGACGCGGGCGGCGAGCGGAGCCACGGCCACGCGCTGGCCCTGGACGCCGCGCTGGGCTCCGTGGCCAAGAAACCTTTCCGTCCTCAGTCCCTGTCCAAGTATTCCCGGCACTACAGCCCTGAGGATGGGCCGGGCCTGGAGGCCCAGCCCATTGCTGCTTACAAAGTGGTGTCTCACAGCAGCAGACAGGCCATAGCGGGCTCTGTGTCTGTTGTTCCGCTGCCTTCCAGGACTACGGAGCTGCCTGGTGCAGATCCCTTCGCCTCGGCGCCCTTCCCTTCCAAAGCAGCAAAGCAGAAGCCTTAACGTGCCAGGAGCTGGGGGCTGTGCTGCCTGCAGGACAGCCTTGTGCAGGACCTCAAACCTCTCAGCTGAACTGGATGGCATAGCAGTATATACATATACATATATATATATGTGTGTGTATATATATATATAAAATAATTATTATTTTTGGTCAGAACTCTATTTGCAGTGATATATAGTTGAACCATTTAAGTTATGTTTGTCCAAATGCCTGGCTCTCAGGATCCTTGTATCCTTTCCAGTTGCTTCTCACCTTCCTCCTCTCACTGTCTTCCCTCCATTTAGTTCTTTTTTTAGTTGCTTTTCTCAAACCAGCAGTATTCCATATTTTCTGGTCCTGAGTGGAGGAATGCACTACAAGGTGAATTAAAAGGTTTATTAATTACAGAGCGAGTCAAGCAGGACTTGCTGCTGCTCTGGAAAGGACATGATTTCAGAGGTTAGAGAGGTTAAAGGCTTGTTGTGACTTTTGCTGTCAGTGAAATTCGTGCTGCTCGGCAGCCCTGGCTCCAGCTGTGCTGCTGGGTTTGTGCCAGAGCCGTGCCCTGGTGTGGTGCCAGTGTGGGCAGAGCAGAGCCAGGGCAGCAGCACAGCTCTGCTGCCCCAGGGCTGGGGCCAGGGGCAGGGAGGGACTCGGTGCTGCGATCCCAGCGAAGCAATCAGGCTGTTTCTGTTGCTGGAAAATCAAATGGTCCCGCAAACAATTCAGCAGAGCTTTCACTTTCACACACTGAAATTACAGTGTATTTCCTGTCTGGTCTGTGCTGAGGTGTAGGACCTGGAAATGTGCTGATGGAGAAGGAGAGATGTGTATTCACAGTATTAATTAATTAGTATAAATGAATTACAGCGCTGCCCTCGGTGCCCTGCCGGCGCTCTCGCCTCCTCTCGCTGCAGAACCCCCGGTTCCTCTGTCCCATTCTGCTCCCGTTCCCAGCTGCTCACTGAGGTTCCTTTTCTGTCCAGGTGCTCCCTGTGCCTGTCCCAGTCCCTGCTCCTGCTCTGATGGATCTCTCCTCGTTCCCCACTCCTGCCTCATCCACCAGAACTGCGGGAGCAGAAAAACCCCTCCAACAACATTTCTGGTGTTAAACAACCAAGGCATTACAATACTTCTGGCTGGGATGTGCAGCAGGAATAATTTCAGCCACACACAGCCCGGCTGTGCAGGGGAAATCCTTCTATGACACATGAGTTTTATCAGATTTTTCATGTATTTTGTGCAGTCAGAACCCCATAGAAATTCACTGGTTGAATGTTCATTGGTTCCAGGTTAAGTAGCTCTTAGTATTTCATTTCCTGTTGGTTACAGATCTCTTTGCCTCTGGTGTTAAATAGATCCTCATTCTTTCCCAGGCCATGCTGTAGTTGTTTGCTGTGACCTTTTGTTATCTCCTTAATTCCCAATCTGCTGAGGCATTAAACTCATCAGGCCTCACCTGCTGGAACAATGTCTTGGAGAGAAACCTCAGCTGCTCTGTGTTCCTGTTCCCTTAACTCAGTTCCCCTCCAGAACATCTCCAGCTGCAAGAGACGAGCCAAGAGTTCTGCTGGATGTGGGGAAAAGCCTGGGCTGAGGTGTTGGAGCCGTGGCTGGGGAGGGAGAGCCCTGGAATGCAGGGAGGCCACGCTGGCTCCCAGTTGCTGGTGAATTGTGACCAGGTCAGGGGGGCTCGTGGAGCTGGGACCCTCCTGCCCTGCACTCACAGTTAAATATTAACAATATTATATAACAATATAAATATTGGTGCATAGTGGTGGCTATGGGGCTTTCTGTCCTCCACCACCACCTCCTGAAAACAGAAGTACTGTAAAGAAGCTTCTGGGTTTCCCCTGAGATGTTTCTTCAGCAAAGCTGACGCTGTTACTATGTTTTGTTGTTTCGTTTTTTGTTTAAATATACATCCAAAAGGTGGCTTTTGTTTTAAATGGATGTTCCCCCAAGTGAGAGACATGGAGAATGAGGAGAGCAAACTGTGAATTGAAGGAGAGTGAGTGTGAGAGCCCCACAAGTCTGAGCCAGGAGCTGCACTGGAGCTCTGCAGCTCGCTGAGGCCGTGGTGCTGTGGGATGAACCTGAGCAACACGGAGATCTTTGCTCGAGTGAGCTGTGTCAACCATCTGCTGTTACCTCTGCTCACTGCTTCTCCTTCCTTCTCTTCATTTTCACTTGAAAAGTTGTTTCAGAGGAATTGAGTGAGTTGTGTCAGTGCCACGTCCAGGTCCCAGGGAGCTGATGCTGGAGGAGCATTTTCCTGTCCCTTCACACCCGGAGAAAGGGAAGGTGCACTGAGGTGTGCGGGCTCGACTCCAGCCCCGCTCAGTTTAGCTCAGGCTGAATTTCCAGCTGGCGTTTCGGCAGCTTTTCTGTCCTTCAGGCACTTTACACGGAGAGCAGGATAACTGTGCCCCAGAACTCATCATCCTGCCAGACACATCCAGGGCTGAAACAGTTTTAAATCTCTTCTGGGGGTGGAGGCAGCTCATTTGTATCTTTGCATGTGACTCACAAAGTACTGGGACTTGTGGTTATGGTCAGAACACTCAATTTCAGTGCCTGTTACTCTAACACTTCTCTCATTTCCAGCCTGTGTTCCTCCTAATCCTGCACTACCACTGCTGCAGCCTCAGCGTGATGAGCTGGAAGTGGAAATTTCATTTCCACAGCCTCTGAAGCTTATTGTTTCAATGAATAGGGAAGAATCGTGCTAATTATTTGCCACACAATCAGTGATCTTAATGAAGTAAGACTTACACACTCTTATACACAATGGAGTGTTTTAAAATCAGTTTTCTGAAAAGAACCACTGGTTTCACATCTTTTGTAATGCTGGAGGAAAAGGTGTTCACTGCCCTGGGTCCTCAGGCCCCGAGCGCTGTCACCTCCCTGTGACAATCCCGGATTGCTGCTGGGAGAGGGACTGGCTCTTGGTTCTCACCCACTGCATGCACTAAAGCCTCTGTTCCAAGTGATTAATCAGAGTTTCTGTGTGAGTGAAACAAACACTTGGCTCTGTGCTCGCTGCTCGTTGGGCCGGTGCTGGGGGATGTTTCTCCCCAGCAGGACTTTGGGGGCTGTCCCCGTGTCCCCTCGTCACTGCGAGCCCTGGTGACACGGCCTCATCGTGGACTCAGCAGCAAAAACAGGCCAGATCTGCTTAATTGCTGAACTCAATCACTCCAAAGTGCTAATTGCTTACTTTAACTCAGCTTCCACCAAAGACTCTTGTGCCGGGCAGTTGGATTTTTGTGGGTTTTTGTTTCTTTCCTCGTGGTGTTAAATCAATGCCTTCAAGCACACTGACAGAGCCCAAAGCATTTTTACAGTAATACCATGACAGTGAAATCCTGCTCCAGTTCTGAAACACATTCCTGAAATCTGCTCAGCTGCAATAGCGTTTCTAGAAATACCCCACGGCCTGTGGTTTGTGTGGTGGGTGGGTGAATACCCTCACACACACCTGGAAATGCTCCCTGTGGAGTCAGAGGGAAAATGTGGATCCTGATCCCTTGGCTCCAGAGGGATGGGCTGGGAGGGCAGGGGTCTCGCTCTGGGCTGGGATGGAGCAGGTGGAGCATCCCACACACGGAATCTGCTGCTGGGAGAAACTCCACTGTGTCCATCAGGAGCTGGGAATGGCTGTGGTCCTCAGGGTGACAACAGTGACACGTGGTGACAACAGTCACACACAGCAGTGACACACACACAACAGTGACACACAACAGTGACACACAACAGTGACACTTGGTGACAACAGTCACACACAGCAGTGACACACAACAGTCACACACAACAGTAACACACAGCAGTGACACACAATAGTGACACAACAGTGTCACACAACAGTGACACACAACAGTGACACACAACAGTGACACACACACACAACAGTCACACACAACAGTCACACACAACAGTCACAACAGTGACACACAGCAGTGACACACACACAACAGTGACACAACAGTGACACACACAGCAGTGACACACACACAACAGACACACAACAGTGACACACACACAACAGTCACACACACACAGCAGTGACACACACACAACAGTCACACACAACAGTGACACACAACAGTCACACACAACAGTCACACACAACAGTGACACATGGTGACAACAGTCACACACAACAGTGACACAACAGTGACACACTGGCCGTGTTCCCCCAGTCCCCTCTGTCCCCCCTGCCTGGAAGATCCCTGGGCTCAAGTTTTGCACTCCGCTTGGGATTGTCTGTTCCTGGTAATCATGAAGAAACGTTCCACTTGTAAACTTCTGTACATTTTATTAAAACTGTATCTGATGACAGCCACCGTCTCTGTTGTGCCTTCCTTGCAATCTGGGTTTTAATGAGTTCTTCCTATGGAAGTGCTGACTGGGTTTGGCCGTGCTGTTTTATCTGGCAGCTGTAAAGTCGAACTGATCTTGCTGCTTTAAGCAGAGGATGTTTCGGTTTCTATTCCAGAGAGAACCTTTCCTATCCGGGGCAGGACAGAGCCCTGAGCCCTCCCTGCGAAGCTGCTGCTCCTCAGCGCTTTTAATTTTAATGGGGAGATGTGGAGGCTCGCTGTGTGCTGATCAAACCTGCTTTTCGCTATCATTCAGCTGCCAAGACTCTGTAATGCAAAATATTACTTGTGCTTTGCTGTACTTCTCGGTTTAATTTCTGCCTTGGTGTAAATGTCCATTGTTTCTGTGCTGCCTGTGGCTCTGCGCAGCTCCCTGGCAGGAGGGGCAGCCCAGGAACCGGGACAGGAGCAGAGGGAGCGGCCTCAGGCTGGAAACCGGCAAAAATCCGTCCGAGACAGCGCTGCCCAGCGCAGTGCTGGAGTGCTGTCCCCGTCCGGGGGGATTTAACAGCCGCTAAATGCTTTAAAGTGTGCGGCACTCGGGCACACGGCTCGGCGGCGGGGCCGGGAGCGGGGCCGGGAGCGGGGCCGGGAGCGGGGCCGGGAGCAGTGGCGGTCCTGCAGCACCGGGAGCGGGGCCGGGAGCGGTGCCGGTCCTGCAGCACCGGGAGCGGTGCCGGGAGCGGTGCTGGTCCTGCAGCGGTGCCGGTCCTGCCGGGAGCGGTGCCGGTCCTGCAGCACCGGGAGCGGGGCCGGGAGCGGGGCCGGGAGCGGGGCCGGGAGCGGGGCCGGGAGCGGGGCCGGGAGCGGGGCCGGGAGCGGGGCCGGGAGCGGGGCCGGGAGCGGGGCCGGGAGCGGGGCCGGGAGCGGGGCCGGGAGCGGGGCCGGGAGCGGGGCCGGGAGCAGTGGCGGTCCTGCAGCACCGGGAGCGGGGCCGGGAGCGGTGCTGGTCCTGCAGCGGTGCCGGTCCTGCCGGGAGCGGTGCCGGTTCTGCAGCACCGGGAGCGGGGCCGGGAGCGGTGCCGTTTCTGCCGGGAGCGGTGCCGGTTCTGCAGCGGTGCCGGTCCTGCCGGGAGCGGTGCCGGTTCTGCAGCGGTGCCGGGAGCGGTGTCTGCTCTGCCCCGGAGCCGGTCCCGTCCCGTCCCGTCCCGTCCGGTCCCGTCCCGCTCCGCCATGGCCGCCGTTCCCCTCAGGCGCTGCCGCCAGGGGGCGCCGCCGTGCGCGGGCGGCGGCGGGAGCGGCCCCGGGGACGCCAAGATGGCGGCGGCGCGGCGGCTGTGCGCGGCGGCGGGGCTGGGCGGGCGGTAGGTGACCTCGGGCCCGGGGCTCCCGCAGCTCCCGCGGCTCCCACTGCCCCGGCTCGGCTTTATTTATTATTTATTATTTATTCCCGCTCGGCTCATTCCCGGAGCCGGCCCCTCTCGCCCCTTCCCCGCGGCACCGCGACCTCCAGGGCCGCCCCGGCTGCTCTTTGCTCTTCCCCTTCCTTTCCCCGCCGCGGCCGGGGGTGACGCTTCTTCCTGGCGGGCAGCGAGAGGCTGCTTCTCCTTCTCTGCCCTTTTCCAGCCTCCAGCTGCTGGTGTTCCCCGCCAGGCAGCTCCCGAGTGCCCAGCCCGGCATTCCCGGAGAGCCGTGAGGGGAAATTCCTCACACACCGGTCCCGAGGGGTGAATTATTCCTCACACACCGGTCCCGAGGGTGAATTATTCCTCACACACCGGTCCCGAGGGTGAATTATTCCTCACACACCGGTCCCGAGGGTGAATTATTCCTCACACACCGGTCCCGAGGGTGAATTATTCCTCACACACCGGTCCCGAGGGTGAATTATTCCTCACACACCGGTCCCGAGGGGTGAATTATTCCTCACACACCGGTCCCGAGGGTGAATTATTCCTCACACACCGGGCTCGGGGCCGGTACCGGGTCTGGAAATTCCTCACACACCCGGCTCGGGACCGGTACCGAGGGGTGAATTATTCCTCACACACCGGTCCCGAGGGTGAATTATTCCTCACACACCGGTCCCGAGGGATAAATTATTCCTCACACACCGGTCCCGAGGGGTGAATTATTCCTCACACACCGGGCTCGGGGCCGGTCCCGAGGGTGAATTATTCCTCACACACCCGGCCTTTCCTGTGTTCACCTGTCCTGTGCTCGCAGAATAAATGCACATTTCATGAGACACACCTTCGCTCCTGTTCCGTGTTTGAGGTTTCTGGGCCTCTGTGCAGTGCTTGTGTTCTGTTTTATGACCCCCAAAGAGAACCAGCCCCATACTGAACAGCCCCTGCAGATGGGATTTACTGAGGTTATCAGTTTTCCTCCCGTACAGCTGATAAGGAGGAGAGGAGCTAGATAATAACTGATCCCTAGTATTTGTGACGTGAGATGGGTTTTGTTTTCATTTTCTGATGTTAAACACCCTGATGCTGTTTGCTGTACATACAGCTGCAGAAATCAGGTATTCCCAGCTGTGAAGCCTGGTACTCCATCACTATGCTTTGCTTTTCCTTTTAATGCTCCCTTCTTTTTTCCCTGCTGCTCTCCCCCCTTTACCTTTGTCTGAGCACCCCAGGTGTTTCTTGCTGAGTCCCCGGGGCAGCTAAAAGCATCTGCAATACTTTTTCTTTGGGACAGTGCAAATGTGAAATTTGGAAATTGTTAGTAAAGTTATTTTTCTCTAGGTTCTGTCGTATGCTGTTAAAAGATCATAATGTGACAACTCAACAGCCTTTCCACCAGCTTCTGCAAAAGAAACCATCCCTTCCATCTGCAGTGTGGCATCGTGCAGGTAAATACCAGTTAAAAATTAACAGATTTTTAACTGGTAAAACATTGTGGGTTTTTATTACCATATGGCAATGCTGAAAGTTTGCTGTTCAACCTGAGGATGATGATTTTTGGTAAATAAAAGTTAACAAAAGAAAAACCAAGGTTCCCTTTTCCCTGCTGTCTGCTGTGGGATGACGTGCCCGTGTTCAGCAATGTTCCTGCAGCTCTGGGGCTCTCGGGTTGTGTCTTTAAAGCCTCGTGGTCTGTGGAGCAGAGGGATCACCCTGGGCTTGCTGAGTAATCAGGACTTGACTTTCATTTAAGCTCCTTAGGTTTGATTATATTACTTTCCTTCCTTGTTTTTGTCTTTGCAGTAAGAGGCATGTTTATTCAAACTCAGGACACACCAAATCCAAATAGCTTGAAGTTTATTCCAGGAAGGGAAGTGCTGGAGTCGAGGACTATGGAGTTTTCCACACCAGCTGCTGCCTACTGCTCACCTTTAGCAAGGTATCATTAAACACACCGTGACTGTGGGCTTGGTCTGGGCTCTGTTTTTAAGCACAGCTCCCAATCATTCTGCTCCT
Source organism: Periparus ater (assembly GCA_032357785.1). Classification (NCBI taxonomy): domain Eukaryota; kingdom Metazoa; phylum Chordata; class Aves; order Passeriformes; family Paridae; genus Periparus; species Periparus ater. The sequence continues at coordinate 5,331,104 of CM063629.1, read as the reverse complement.
CCTTTGGAGCATCTTGCTTGGATTTGAGATTTAACATTGTCTGAGATAAAAGCTGGGAATGTTGTTGCTGCAGCTGTTGGTCTGTACTCCCCACAGCTCTGTCACAGCAGGAGGCACCACAGTCTGGTTCCTGCGCTTGGATTGAGAGGGGTTACAAATCAGTATTTGTAACTCCTTCACCTCTCAGTATTGGTGGGCAGTTACTGCGTTATCAGCGAGACCTCTGATTTCTCAAATGAATTCCCCTCAGAACACTCTTTATTCAAGGAGTTACTTGGAAATCATGCAACTGTTTAGAATTGGGAAAGTCAGTGAGCAGCCTGCAAGTACTCTGAAATAAATGCAACAGCTCGCTTTGGCAAGACTTGGGGCTACCCTGAACTTCAAGACCAGTGGATTTCTCCTTTACTGAAGGTTTATGCTTCACTCAAAGACAGGCTGCTGTCCTGGGCTGGATCTGTAACAGGTCTGGGGAGAGCAGCTTTCAGTAATAAAAATGCACAATCTGGAGTAAGATTCAGTTCTTGGCATAGAAGGGGCTTGGAGCACCATCCTGAGTCTCTGGGAATGTTTGGAGGCACCTCTTTTGTGTCACTGCTTTCACATCAGTCTCTGAAAACAAACTCTGTGTGTGGAAGGGCTTTGGGCAGGGCTGAGACCCATAAATGCTGCAGTGATTGCCCCTGGGGATCCCAGGCCAAGGCAGCTTTGTGTGCCTTGGCAGAATTGTGTGTAAAAGCAGAAGCTGTGGGGCATGGCATTCCCTCCAGGAGCTGGGGGTTATCAAACACGCAGCTCTGATGTTTCCACAGCTCTCCTGCAGGGCTGTTGGGAAGCAAACAGGATCTTTGCAGGCACAGCTTTGTGACTTGCAGTAATAAATCCAATGTGAAAGGTTTCTGAGGACATCACAACGTGTTAGCAGAGCGCTGAAGCTGTAGGATCTCCTTGTGCCAAGGTGCATCAGGTTGCACAGTGAAATCAAGTGTCAGAAAGTGGCATTTTGTTGTCATCTATCTGCAAATAGACATTTTCATCCAGGGTGATACTTGTGCTGCAGTGTGTGCAGTGCTTGTGTGGATTGTGGGGAAAACTCTCTGCTCTGTGTGTCACTGAACCCAGATTATGGTTTTGGTAAGTGGAATGACTTTGTTTTAAAAGTGAGCATAATTCCCTTTTAAATATAATTTGGAATAAAAATTTCCAAAGAATTAACAAAACCTCCCTGGAGAGGAGGGAGGGAAGAGAATAATTTAATTATTTCAGATGGTTTGGTGCACTTGCATAATTCCATGGTTTAGGTCTTTTCAAAATCCAGTTGATTTAGCAATGTAAATGCTCAGTGCATGTACAACTGTTTCATGTGTAGAAATCCTTTCAAGTGGGTGTTGTGAAATCTCTTTTATAATTTCCATTACACATACTTTTGTGGTACGATTTCTGAGTCTTTCATTCATTGCATTTTTGATGTTTTCCAGTCTTTTAGAAGAATACATTTTTTTCCTTTTGTAATTACAAAAAACACTTTTACAGCCTTATGCTGTATTTACCTACAAGTTTACCACAATTTTAATTTCTTTTTCTGTAGATGAAATTTTTGAGTTAATCATATTGTTAGAATGAAAGCTCAGTTTGTCAGATCAGGTGCGTTTTTGCTCATTTTTCCCCCTCTTTGTTTCCTTAACAGACAGTTATTCCGGATTGAGGGAGTTAAAAGTGTTTTCTTTGGGCCAGACTTCATCACAATCACCAAGGTGAGCAGAGCAGGGATCCAGCTGTGTGGAAATGGCCACAGAGCAGATCCAGGCACGGTGGAAGTTCCAGAGAAGTGCCCAGAGCAGCAAAGCAGCAGCTGCAGCGTGTGGCTGAGCGCTGGAGCAGGGTCCCAGGGAAGCTGCAGGTTCTTTATCCAGGAGTGCTCAGCTGGGAAGGGGCTCTGGGGAGCAGGAGGAGGCAGCTCTGTGCTCAAGGTGTGCGGCTCCAGGGATAAAGGGATCTGTAAGAGCTGGGCAGGAGGAGTGCAGGGCACTTCAGGGGGTGATAAATGGGTAAATGGACAATCTTGGGTCTCTGAAACAGCTGATAAAAATACCTGTCAAATAAACTTTATTACTTGACAGGTATTTGTATTTTGGAGAGTTTCACACCTTTTGAGCTAATACTTTAAAAGCACTTGCTTGGCTTGCAAACAAGGAGACCCTTCTTTGACACAACCTGAGTCTTACCAAGTGTCTTTGGCAAAGCTGGACTGGACAGAACATGAACTCTGTGCATCAAATCTGAGAGTCCATGATGGCATTTTTAATGTAAGAATCTCTGTGTAACATAGCAGCAGCAACTCTTCTTCATTCTTTTTTTTTTTCCCCTCTTCTGATTCTCACAGGAGAGTGAAGACCTGGATTGGAACTTACTGAAACCAGATATTTATGCAACCATAATGGATTTCTTTGCCTCTGGCTTACCTGTAGTTACTGACGAGGCACCTAGGACAGACACAGGTAAATCAAATCTTCAGGGAGAGGCCAAGGTCTGCCTTTGGCTTTAGCTTTTGTGACATCCAGAGGAGCCTCCACTTCTCCCTCAGAAAAGCATTCAGAAGAATTCAAATTTAAAACACATTAAGATGAGCGCAGGCAGGAATTTGCAGCCTGGAATTCTCTCAGTGTTCTGACTTGCACATTTTTCTTTTCCCAAGCTGCTTCAGAAGAAGATGATGAAGTTGTACTGATGATTAAGGAACTGCTGGATACAAGAATCAGGTGAAAAGAGAGCATTGCTGATGTTTGAGCGAGTTAGTCTTGCTGTATAAAGCTGTGACAGTAACGTTCAGGCTGCTGCTGGGTTGTTTAAGCTCCCTGGGGTGTGTCAGTCCTTGGTTTACCAGGGGCCTTTTATCATTTCTTTTTGTAATTTTTGAATTTCTGCCCATAATTCTGGTTTTCCCACTTTTTAATTTCCTTCATTTCCTCGCCCTGTAGCCATCAGTGCAGCAAGAAGCTGTTGATGAGGATATCAGTGGTGGTGTATCTTCATTTTATAGCAGGGTATCCTCAGATCTGTAAGCCAGGCTACACATAGAGCATTTATTGTCCAGCAAATCTAAATTAATGCAGAGAAGCTGTCAGAAGGTGCAGGATGGAAGGAATGTACATCTGAAAGGTCCTGTAGTGTGTCAAAAACTTAATTCAAGTAAGAAAAGTGGAATATTAAATCGTGATCTTTGGCTTTCTGGAACGGAGATAATTTGCTGTGGTGAGTTTATAAATGTGTCAGGTTCGCAGATTTTTCTGTTAGGACTGTAGTTCTCAGAGAGTTATTTTGGAAATCAGTATAAAGAGCTTCTGTTAGAGTAACTTGATGGTTTTAACTTGGTCTGGAAAAATGTTGCTATGGGGACAGAGCTACAATGCTGGGCATTTGTGGCTGGCAGAGGGAGAGCAGGCTGCAGAAATGCAGTGAGCTTATCAGGAGCTGCTTCCTTCACCCCTGAGCAGGATTAAGCTTTTATATTTGGAGCTATTTTCTATCCTTGGTGAATTGTGGAGAACTGCATGTTTATTTATGGGAGCAGGGCTTCTTATCACAGGTGGCAGCTGTGCTGCATGCCCTGGGGGACACACCCCTGCTGTCCTGGCAGTACCTGAGGCAATGATTGCATGTGCAGGGAGCTTTCAGGCTGGGCTCTGCTCCAGGGTGCTCACACTCTGCCCTAAAAGTTCAGTGATTCCTTCCTACACTGCTGCATTCATCACAAAAAATGTTTTGCCTGCTGTCCCACAGAATGTTTCTGTGTTAGACATAGCACAGCAGGAGTTGTTGGAAATGGGAACCAGGTGGTTGTAGAGAAATATTGACTGAATTCCTCTACCTTGACAGTTTTTGTGGGTATTAAATACTGCTTTATTGAGGGTTTCTGGAAGGATCCACGTTTCAGCTCTGTGAGGTTTAAGCTGAATATTGTGTTCCATCAGGCCCACAGTGCAAGAGGATGGTGGGGATGTTATTTACAAAGGCTTTGAAGATGGGATCGTGCAGCTGAAGCTGCAGGGGTCGTGCACCAGCTGCCCCAGCTCCATCATCACCCTCAAGAACGGGATACAGAACATGCTGCAGTTCTACATCCCTGAGGTGGAAGGTGTTGAACAGGTGGGTCGAGGAGAGGTCACAGAGGTTTCCTTTTCAGGAAAAGGAGCTCTCTGTCTGTTCCCAGCAGGAACAGGCTGGCAGCTAGGGAAAGCCAGGGATGTAGAGATGCAGGATTTCCAAGTCAGCAGCTGTATCTTGGCAAAGACAGAGAACTCTGCAGGCTCCTGCAGCAGCCCAGGGGCTGGCACTGCACGGCTGGGGAGCAGCCCTGGCTGTGCTGGGTGCCAGGCTGGCCTGAGCAGTGGCCCTGGGGCAGCAGGGGAGGCAGGGGACCCTCGCTGGACTCCCCACACCCCTCCTCTGCTGAGGAGCCCAGAGCTGGACACACTTGTTTGCTGATACCTTTGTGCTTTGGCGACTTGATGTGGTAAAAAGCAGCGAGCTTTGTCCCCTGAAATGCAGATTCTTTGGCGTTCTCATGAAATACCTGATCTCTGGAGCGATTGTTTTCGTGGCCTTTGTGGTAACTTGACCAGCTCCTATAATTAAAACTCATTTTCTCCTGGCATTTTGGATTGCCAGTTTTTCTTACCTTCCTCCCGAGCCCCTGGTTGTTCAGTGGTGTGGAATAACTGCTGTTCTCCTTGGGCCCAGCAGGGATTTAATGTAATAAATCCTGCAGGACTGAGAGCTTAAACTGTTTATCTAAACTACTTCTGGATTTGATTTCAGGTTGTTGACGATGATGATGACGTGGAGAAAGAAGCAAATTCTACTTGAGCTTCGTCATCTGTGGCCAAATAACATTTACCTCCTGGTGTATGTAAACCATCTCTGTGCTGAGGAGCAAACAAATCTGCCTTGTCAGAAAAATAGCTGTGCTTACTGTGAGAATGTACCATCAGTTCAAGCAGTTCAGCCACTAATTTATTAAATGCACTGTATTACAAAAAAATTATTTTGCTCCACTTTATGCTATGTCTTTAGAAAGAAATGGTGGGCTCAGAAAACTGTGATGTGTTTATGTATTGTTTTTTCATATAAAAACTTCAATACTAAAAAAAGAGAAGGCAGAAATGCCTTGGCTTTTTTGTGGAATAGCAAATTGAATGTTTATTCCCCCAACTTGTGGGACTGACAGGACTCTCTGCCCTTACTCTGTAAATGGGAGCTCTAGGAATGTTAATTTTATCAAGTCTTGTTAAAAAGCTGCTGATTCCTATCAGATTTTTGTGTGTGAAAGATAACTTACCAACTCTTCATTTTGGAGGATGTAACACTGCCGTGGCTTGTGGAAAAGTTCCCTCCTTGCTCATTAACACTGCAAACCATAGCAACAGAAACAAAAAAGGTTTGTTATAAAAATCATATCTTCTAAAGTAAATGTTAGAAAAGAATGATCCTTATCAGCCTCAGTAAGTAGAGAGACTAATTAGCCCATTTAGCATTAGAATCGTTCAGCCAGCATTAGCGCTCTGTTTCAACATGCAGCAGCTGATTTCTCGGTGTAATTCCGAAGCAGGAGGAAGGTGCAGTGCTGGAGGGCACGGTTTGCCTGGCCAGGGTGGCAGAGGGAAGGAGGGACTCTGTGTTTGCTCCTGCCACATCCTGTTTGCTCTCCGGCCTCTGCAGGGGGATGTGGCAGGGCAGGGCTCCTTCCAGCCCGTGGCAGAGAAGCGCTTGCTGTTGACACTGAAATACATAAATGGGGCTTTGTGTTTACTTCTGTTTGTAGGAATGATTTCTTCCTGGTGCCTGGCTTTGGCAGATGGCTTTGTGACCAAGAATTCTGGTCCTTCTTTGTGGTCCTCGTTTGGATTATGATTGGCTTGACAGCCTTCGGTGTGTTCCCTTTCCATCCCTTGCCAGTGTAATTATTCCAATGATCCCTGAACAGGATCAGTGCAGCTGGTGGAGAATCTCCTCTATAGCTCCACGTCAGCAAGTGGTAGCCATAAACTTCGCATTACTTGATAGAAATTTGAAAATTAGTATTTTAGCTAAATACTTCTTCAGCTTTCACAGAGATTAATAACCCACGGTTGTTTGAGTTACCCTCTCAGGATCTGGGAACCGGTGTGAAATCACCATGTTTCCTTTTACTCTCTGATGAAGTACACGGTGCCTAATTGTACCAGGGTATTGATGACCAAATTCCTGCTGCAGGGCAGGGAAGGAATGCCCAGGACAAGTGAGCTCTGAGGGGAGCAGCGGTGCTGTGCCTGCCTGCAGGGTGTGTGTTCCTGCCCCTCGCACCTTCCCAGGGCTCGCTGCTTTCCTGCACACCTGGGAAATCACCTTAGCTGGGAATCAGGGCTGGAAACAGCCCAGAAGTGACGAGGAGATGAAGGGGACGAGGAGAGCCCTGCAGTCCCGGGGTGTCCTTGCCCTGGAACAAAGGCTGCAGGTTTCTTGTGTTCCCGAGATCCGCTGGCCTCCTCTCCGCTGTGTTCAGCCAGCAGCAACTTCAAAATGTGCCTCGTCCCGGCTCCTCCATGTGTCCTGATGTTGTGGGCTGTTTTCTGTGCTCTTTAAGGAAATATTTCTCTATTGACTTTAGTGTAATATAAAATTGAATGAATGGCATTTTTCTTAAGCCATTTGTAGCCTTAGGCTTTCAATAAGTTTCCAAGCCGGCTTTGATGGGGGTGGCCGCAGACAGACAGCATCTCTGAGCTCTCCAGCAGCACGGATGTCCTGCCTCGGTCTGTAACGCCCGTCCCAGTTCGCTCTGCAGATTCATCTTAATGGTTTCTTTCTCTTCTTTCTGAATGGGAGCTGTTGTACAAGAGGCAGAGTGAGAAAGCAGAGTTCGTGTCACGGGGCTCCGGGAGCCGCTTGTTCTCTGCCTCGGCTTCATCACCCGCTGCTCTGCGAGTGCTGCGGAAAGGCCTGGGATCATCCCCGGCTGCTGCTCCTGCTCCTGCCTGGTGTCAGTGGGAATTACCGGGGAAAACATTCCCCTGTAACCGGGAATTACCGGGAGGAACATTCCCCTGTAACCGGGAATTACCGGGGGGGACATTCCCCTGTAACCGGGAATTACCGAGGGAAAACATTCCCCTGTAACCGGGAATTACCGGGAGGAACATTCCCCTGTAACCGGGAATTACCGGGGAAAACATTCCCCTGTAACCGGGAATTACCGGGGGAAAACATTCCCCTGTAACCGGGAATTACCGGGGAAAACATTCCCCTGTAACCGGGAATTACCGGGGGAACATTCCCCTGTAACCGGGAATTACCGGGGAAAACATTCCCCTGTAACCGGGAATTACCGGGGAAAACATTCCCCTGTAACCGGGAATTACCGGGGGGAACATTCCCCTGTAACCGGGAATTACCGGGGAAACATTCCCCTGTGGCTGGGAATTACCGGGAAAGCTCTGGGAACGGGGATACCCCGGTTTGGGGTGGAATTACCGGGAAAGCTCTGGGAACGGGGATATCCCGGTTTGGGGTGGAATTACCGGCAAGGCTGTGGGAACGGGGATATCCCGGTTTGGGGTGGAATTACCGGGAAAGCTCTGGGAACGGGGATATCCCGGTTTGGGGTGGAATTACCGGCAAGGCTGTGGGAACGGGGATATCCCGGTTTGGGGTGGAATTACCGGCAAGGCTGTGGGAACGGGGATACCCCGGTTTGGGGCGGAATTACCGGCAAGGCTGTGGGAACGGGGTCCCCCCGGGCCGGGAACCACCGGGGCGCTCAGGAAGCGGGCCCATGCCGGTGTGCCGGGGGTGTTTCCGCCGCCCGGTGCCCGTCCCCCGCTCCCTTTCCCGGCCCGGCCTCCCCGGCCCCGGTGCCCGTCCCCCGCTCCCTTCCCCGGCCCCGGTGCCCGTCCCCCGCTCCCTTCCCCGGCCCCGGTGCCCGTCCCCCGCTCCCTCTCCCGGCCCGGCCTCCCCGGCCCCGGTGCCCGTCCCCCGCTCCCTTCCCCGGCGCCGGTGCCACGTCCCGGGGCCGGGCGGGGCGGCGGCGGCGCGGCCAATGGCGGGCGCGGCCCGGGGCGGGGCGGGCCGGGGCCTGCGCTGGGCCTGGCGCTGAGGGGCGCGGCCCCGGCGCCTCAGACAGCGCGGCTGCGGAGCGGGACTCGCCATGTGCGGTGAGCGCCGGGCCGGGGGGACGGCGGGGGACGGCGGGGCCCGAGCCGGCGGGAGGAGCCGCTCGGGACGGCGCCGTGAGGCCGCGGCGCGGCCCGGGCCGGGCGGGGACGGCGGGCACCGGCTGTGGCGACGGGCGGCCCGGCCCCGTTATCCCGAATGCCGGCGCTGCGGGGCGGCTCGCACCGCGTTAGTGCCTTAAAGGGCGGATTGTCCGCAGACTGTCGGGGCTGTGGCGGCTCCGGCCCGGCGGCCCGGGCTGTGCGAGCCCGGCAGGCTCGGTTTGCGCCCTGTGCCGGTGCGGTGGGCTCGGTGCTGCCCGGCCGGGCCCGGGGCAATCCCGCTGTGGATCCCGGCTGGCCCGGCAGGGACGGGTGGGAAGGGGCGCTCCCAGCCGTGGCTCTGCTCCTATCGGAGTCACCACTCCCACTCTGCTGGGCTGGTTTTTTTTAGGCGTTACAGCTCCCGATAATTTGTTTTCCACGCGTCGCTCCGGTGTGGGCCGGGGACGGAGGGGCCCTGGGGCCGGGGTGAGCTCGGCCCAAGGCTGGTTCTGCTTCTGCTTCTGGTTCTTCTCTCACCGCCGTGCCTTCCACTGCTTCCCATGGCACTACAGCCACCCTGCCTCACCTTTTACACACAGCAATTTATGCTTTTATCCTTCCTCTTCCTATCGTCTTCGTGTTTTTCCATGTAAATTTATGCAACAGCGATCTGTTGGATTTTCCTATTTCCTTTCCACACTGCCTTTTTTTTCCCCCCCCTGTTTTTTTTGTGTGCAAAATCATGCTCTCAGCGAGACTGTGGGTTCTACACTTAATGTGCAAGTTGCCATTTCTCTCATTGTTTTTGTGGGATGGAACCGGCATTGCCTTCAAGCTGTCAAGCTGTGGAGAATCAGTCAGAGGCTCATACCTCAGCTCACATTTAACACCGTGTTAAAAGCACAAAGCAGAGCAAAGCTAAGAATAGAAAGGATAATTATTATTATAAATAGCTTGCTGCAAGAATAGGGATGGTTTCGGTGCCTCGTGCTTGTCTCATTTGAAATGTGCAACATTTTGCTCTTTGTGTTTTTTGCAGTGATAAGCCCTGGGAACACCGGGCAGTTACTCAGTTGCGTTCAGGATTGAACCTGTCTTCCCCTTTTTGATACAAGTGAAGTTCTTGTCGGATATTGAAACATTTTAAGGAAAGAGTGAGGAAAGCATTAGGGGTTGTTGTCTCTTGCCCTGTTGCTCTGGGTGTATCCTGGGGTGAGAGTGGATTGTCTCTCCTCACAGAAGGGCTGCTGGTTTATCTGGAGCAGAGGGCTCTGATTTCCCAGGCCCAGGATCTGGTGTTGGTGTTTGAGCCCTCAGACACAACATTTCCATCATGGAATTGGGAGTGGGGATGGATAAACGTGGCTTTATCCTGCCACGCTGCCTGGTGGGTGCCCATCCACGTCCACACTTTTATCCCATTCACTTCACACAGAAGGGCAGTTGTTAAGATGAGTTTTGAAAGAAATAAATGTGACAGTGCTGCTATTGTTATCTGAATTCTCAGATACCTCAGTCTGTGACACTGAAGGGAGAGCTTCAGCAGCTGCCAGACTGGAATTATCAGCACAGTGTTTTCAGCATGATGTTCAGGTTTGTGACCTTACAAAATCCCGTGGTCTGATGGGCTTATGCTGCTGGACAGGTAAAGGAAAGGAGCCTCAAAGTCCCGTGCCTTTGAACAGTGAATACTGTTTAGATGTGCTGGGGTTTGTTTGCAGTAGTGTTAGTGAAAAATAGGGTTTGTCTTGCTTTTGTGTTAGCCACTTGCAGTTTCAACACCTGGTGTAAACCCTGAGTTGGGTGTCCTTTGGTCCAAGTGCACCAAACCAGTTCAATGGCATCTGAAATAATTCAGGAAACAGGTTTTTCAAGGTAGCCAGGCTCCATAGACAGCTCTGTAAATCAGTAAACCTGTCATATGCCATGACTGGCTTTAATGACAAAAAGGGACTTTAGAATTTAGCTCCCAGATTGTAGAATTCAGGTCTTGGTTTACTGGTGATTGCTGAAGATAAAAATGGGTTTAGGAAAGACTTGGGTTTCTAGTTCTGGGATTACCTGTCTGCCAGTGGGGACATTCAGCCCCAAACATAACAATGACAGTGATCTTGTTGTGCTCCTCAGATTGGGCAGAAAAAGGGATGTTTTGGGACATGGGGACTCACACCTCCCTGAACTGCCAGGCAGCAGCAGCAGGAGCTCCTCCAATGGGGCTGAGCAGCAATTCTGGATAAAGGATTCCTTGGAATTGCCAGGTGAATGTGCAAGGTCTGTGGAAATGAGTTAACAGTATTAGGAAAAGGAATCTGGAAGTAAACCCGGCCTGAAGTTTTTTATGCTTTTGTAGAAAAGGATTACAAGAAGCAATTCCTTCATGTACCTCAAGATAATTTACTTGGAAGGTGTGGTTCATTTAATTTACCTGGGAACATGCCATGAAATTAAGGAACCTGAACTCCAAAAAAGTTCACAGGGAAAATAAAGTTGTCAGAAAAAGTGTTGTGACTGTCAGCTTTAGAAATCAATAATGTCCATTTGTTGGAAATGTTATTCTGTTAAAATTACCCTCTTTATAGGGAATTCTTTACGTAGCTGGTGTTAAGAAGGCCTAGGATTTGTGCTTGAGTATTAAAAATCAGCTCTGTGAGAGAGCTGAGTGTCAGGAGCAGCTGAATGCCTGTTCTGGTGGCTCCCCAGGTAAGGTGTTTAAGGCAAACCTGCAAGAAAGGAAATGTTTTATATTCGAGATTATATTGTTCAAAGTATTTCACTTGAGAGAAACGCACAGAGAACTTATTACTGAGATAATTCAGTGATTCAAGAGTTGTCTGATAAGATGGTGTGGTTTGAATTGGCCTTTCCAGACAGGGGTGTTGTGTTTCCTGAGGCTGCCAGGTAGGAATTCCTGCAGTGTCCTTGCTGCTCTCCCCTTGCAGCCCTGAATTCACAGTTACAGATGAGGAGGAAGTTCCCAGGGCTGGTTTTTTGTGTCATGTGGATTTCACCTCCAACAATGCCAGCTCAGGGCTCGTCAAAGCAGGGTGATTAAATGTCATTCCAGATCCTGGTGTTCTGGAGTGCTTCCTCTTGCTGGCTCTGTGCAGTGTTACAGAGGGCAGGTGTGACGTTGGTGCTGAGAGCATTGTGTGGAAGGGCGTCTAAATGTGCACTGAAACCAAAACTCCTTCCTTTTGTGTCTGCTGGGGACCTGAAACTCACCGTGGGCTGTTCTGGGGAGCCTTCTGCTCAGAGTTTGTGCATTTCCAGCACCTGACATCCAGGCTGGTGGTGCACCCTGTGGGACCCTGATGGAACTCCTTGGGATTGCCTTGGAATTCCATCCCAACCAACATTTCCATCGAGTCCTTTCAAAGAACTGTCACTTTGACAGAGAAACTGTCATTTCTGCGAGGGTTTCTGACAAAGCTCTGTGCACTTGGTGTCTTTTCATGTCTTGATTGTCAGTGATGTCTCTGTTGAGCCTTGGTTGTGGCAGGCAGAGCTGGGAGTGCAGCAGGAGCTTCCTGCAGGCACAGAGACTGTTGGAGTTGGAACCTGGCGCTCACACCCAGCTTCCCCAGCTGTGATTTTGGTGTGAGATTCTTCCCTTCTCCCCACACAGGCATCTTTGCTTACCTGAACTACCATGTTCCCCGGACGAGGCGGGAGATCCTGGAGACCCTCATCAAGGGGCTGCAGCGCCTGGAGTACCGGGGCTATGACTCTGCAGGTGCCTCCCTCTGAGCTCTTCTGGGAATCTGGCTTTTCTTGGAGGGATTGGGAATGGTTTCTGCCACCTTCTGCTATTGAAGAAAGCTGTAACACAAACTGCATGTGCCTGTGGTCAGAGGTTTGGGTTAATTTCAATGTAAAGATTTTTAAAAGCATTCTTGATGTTTGGTGGTTTTTTTCCTGAGGCTTTAAAAATACTGACAAGGCGACAAAGGGAAAACTTGGTTCTAATCTAAGGGGTTTCTTGCCTTTATGTGGCAGGCCAGCTTTTGGAGAAAGGGCTCAGGAAGAATCAAAAAGGCCAGAATTTGTTTCCATAAAATGCTGTAATAACTTCTGCACCTGACCCTCTTTCCACTGTGGGGTTTAGGTGTGGGACTGGACGGTGGAAATGACAAAGACTGGGAAGCCAATGCCTGCAAAATCCACATTATCAAGCAGACGGGGAAAGTGAAGGCTCTGGATGAAGAGGTTCACAGTATGTATCTCCCTGTCCTCCTTTCCCTCCAAATGTCCCCTCACCAATCTGTGTGTTTTGAATGTTTTACCTGTTTTACCCAAACCACGAATTTCCAAGCAATTTGTGTGTAAGGAGACAGAGTCCCGCGGTCCCTGAGGCCTGGTGAGACTCCCAGCCTGGCCTGGGGTGTGGACAACCCCTCAGGACTGAATCTTTGTGCTGCAGAGCAACAGGACATGGATCTGGACATCGAGTTTGACGTTCACCTGGGGATCGCTCACACGCGCTGGGCCACGCACGGGGAGCCCAACCCTGTCAACACCCACCCGCAGCGCTCCGACAAGAACAATGGTCAGTGCCTCCCTCAGTGTCTGCAGCTCCCCTGCAGCTCCCCTGCAGCTCCTGCAGCTCCCCAGCAGCTCCTGCAGCCTGGGGGAGAGCTGCTGCCCCCTCCATGTCCCGGGCTGGGCAGGCACTGGGATCGTTCAGGCCTGATGGAACAGCCGTGCTGCTGAGCCCAGTTGTGGTGAAGCCGCAGAGCTTGGGCTCAGGTTCCAGCCACCAGGGATGCTCCCCGCAGTGAGGGATCCCAGGAAGGGTTGGGGTGGGTGCCAGGGCTAGGATGGGTGTGTGGGCACAGAGAAAGGACGAGCAGACAGAAGGAAACGAGGCTGAAGTGAGAATTTTTGTGGCAGCAGCAGCGTGCAGTGCTTTGCTCGCAGCAGGATGGAAGCTGCCAAGTGCTCAGGTGCCTCCAGAGGCTCTGCAGGGTGTGGGTAGCCCTGGGACCAGCCAGGTCACTGTTATTCCTGGCCATTCCAGGGGGGCAGAGCAGGGAAAGGCAGCAGGGTGTGAAATGTGCTTTATTCTGCTGTGGGCCTGTCCCACCATCACATGGGTGAGCTCTGCTGGGGCTGGCACGGGGCTGAGCAGGGCATTTCCTCCATCCCCAGAGTTCATCGTCATCCACAATGGCATCATCACCAACTACAAGGACCTGCAGAAATTCCTGGTGAGTGACCCTGGGGGGTGAGACCCTCCCTCCTATCCCACTCCCCTTTGCTCTCACAGCCTTTCCAGCTCACACTCCCACACTCCTTTACTCACACTCCTCCACTCCCCTCACTCTCCCACTCACTGCCCTCTCTTCCTCTCACAATTTAAAGGCAGGAGGGATGGAAGGAAAGTGTGAGAAGAGGAGAAAAGGAAAAAAGAAAGGCAGGGAGGTAAAAGGAAGAGGAAAAGCAGAGCAAAGGGTGGGAAAGAAAGAGGGAGAAAAGAGTGAGAACAACTGCAGTATGAAAAGGGAAAGGAAAGGAAAGAAGGAGAGGCAGGAAAGAAAAGGAAGAGTAGGAAAAAGGAAAGGCAAGAAAAAAGGAAAGGAAAGATGAGGGAGGAAGGCAGAAGCAAAGAAAAAGAAAAGCATGAGAAAAAGGGAAGAAAAAGTTAAATGCAAGGTGAAAGAAAGGGAGCGGTAAAAACAAAGAAAGGAAAGGTGGGAAGGAAAGAAAAGTGAGGAGGAAGGGAAGGAGGGCAAAGCAAGGGGGAAGAGGAGGCAGAGTCACCCACAAGGGCTGTCCCTGCAGGAGAGCAAGGGCTACGACTTCGAGTCGGAGACGGACACGGAGAGCATCGTCAAGCTGGTCAAGTACATGTACGACAACCGCGACAGCGACGACATCAGCTTCTCCACGCTGGTGGAGAGAGTCATCCAGCAGCTGGTAATGGGCACAGTGCCACCCACACACCCCAAAAAACCCCTGCCCCACTGCTGCAGGATGCTCTGGGCATGGCTTTGTCTCTCCTGCCTCTGACTGCTCATCTCAGGATGAATGAACGTTCGGTTTCCTTGGACATTTGTCATCTGGGAAATGTCTCAGTTCCCGGGCACAGCAGCACCTGGAGCCTGCCAGCCCCTGCCTGGGGTGGTGGCAGTGGGGAGGGAGCTGGCCTGGGAGGGTCTGTGCTGCTTCCAGTGCTTTCCAAAGCTCCATCCGGGATTGCTGCTGACCCCTGCTGGGAGCTGCTCCGTGGAGCCTCTGCCTCCACTGCCTGCTTGTGTGCCGGAGCAGGATCCAGCACAGCTCACCTCTCACCCCACCTGGATCAGCTGAGCTTGCACTGCTTTACCTGCCAGGAGCTGTTGTAGCAACAGGCCAAGAGCTTGTGTTGCTGACAGGTTGTGGCACCTCACCTGAGAAAACACCCTGAGGTTCTGGTGCTTCTTTTAGCAGATCTTTGCCTCTGTAGGTCCCCTCAGTGCACCCTGAGCTGAGGCAGAAGTCACCTGGATAACCAAGGGAGTCTGAGTGTCTCTCTGGGGCTTCAGGAGACTCATTCAGTGCTTGAGGAAGTGCTGCCAGGCTCAGGGTCCTTCCAGGATGGGGGGGCTGGGGTTACAGGTGGTTCTGGAAACTTCTCTGAAACCTCTTTGGTGTCCCAGTTTGTGCTGGGAACACTGAAACAGTGGCCAGGTCTCAGCTGGAGGGATGAACAGTTTTTCTCTTGTTGCAGGAAGGTGCTTTTGCCCTTGTGTTCAAGAGTGTTCATTACCCTGGGCAGGCAGTTGGTACCAGGTGAGTGTTGTCAGGGGGAGGAACATTCCTGCACCCTGTCTGTCACTTGTTTTTGTGCCCCCAAGTTAGGAGACAGAGTAGAGATCATTCTCATCATGCTGGGGAGAGGGTGTTTGTTGTTTTTAATTTCCTTTCTCTTGTTTTCCATCTGTCATAACAGAAAGTTCCCAGAAATATTTTGGAAATTTCTTACTGACCAGCTGTACCTGGTCTGGAACAGCTTCATTTTGGTTTCCTCTGCTTATGATTTGAAGGGAGATGATTTTGCCTTTTCCTTTGTGCTTGCCCTTGTGGCAGCACTTGGCCAAGTCCTCCACTTGGCCTGGAATTTGGGCCAGCCTCGTGTTCAGGTTTTCTGTCCCACTTTTAAACACCAGCATCAGCTGGGGTGGTTTCAGCAGGGTTGAACTTCAGTGCCAACAGCTGTTTGTAGGTTTGTCCAGCGAGGAGCAGCTCCTGCCTCAGGTGTGCAGTGACTCTTTGAGTTTGTCTAACCCTGCTGCAGGTTCCTCGTGTTCTTTACCCCTCAATTCTTTCTCTGGGAGGCTCTGGCTGTGCCCTGGTGCAGCTGAGCTGCTGCTGGGTGTCCCCAGGTGGGGGTGTGGGACAGCTGGGTGTCCCCAGGTGGGGGTGTGGGACAGCTGGGTGTCCCCAGGTGGGGGTGTGGGACAGCTGGGTGTCCCCAGGTGGGGGTGTGGGACAGCTGGGTGTCCCCAGGTGGGGTGTGGGACAGCTGGGTGTCCCCAGGTGCTGAGGCTGTCCCTGTGTCCCTGCAGGCGAGGCAGCCCCTTGCTGATCGGTGTTCGCAGCGAGCACAAGCTCTCCACTGACCACATCCCCATCCTGTACCGCACAGGTGAGTGTGAGAGCTCCCCTGGGGCTGCAGGGCACGCAGCCCTGTGCTCTGAAACACAGCTGGAAATCACAAATCAAGCCATTGTTAGAGGGGTTTTTTAAAAAGCAAGTTTTTAACCGTGTGTTTTACCCACCTTGTACCTCAAGTGTTGTAATCAAAGCTTTAATGTCCAGTTATTGCAAGGAAAATACATCTTAGTGTAGTCATGGAATGGCTTGGGTTGGAAGAGACCTTAAAGCCCGTCTTGTTCCAACCCCCCTGCTGTGGGCAGGGTCACCTTCCAGTGTCCCAGGGTGCTCCAAGCCCCTTCCAGCCCCTTCCAGCTCCATCCAGTCCCTTCCAGTCCCTTCCAGCCCCTTCCAGCCCCTTCCAGCCCCTTCCAGCCCCATCCAGCCCCATCCAGCCCCATCCAGCCCCTTCCAGCCCCATCCAGCCCCATCCAGCCCCTTCCAGCCCCTTCCAGCCCCTTCCAGCCCCATCCAGCCCCTTCCAGCCCCATCCAGTCCCTTCCAGCCCCTTCCAGCCCCTTCCAGCCCCTTCCAGCCCCTTCCAGCCCCATCCAGCCCCATCCAGCCCCTTCCAGCCCCATCCAGCTCCATCCAGCCCCTTCCAGCTCCATCCAGCCCCTTCCAGCCCCATCCAGCCCTGCCTTGGACACTGCCAGGGCTGTTGGAATAGTTCAGTGCAGTAAATTCAGCAGGACAGTTAAACTGAGGTCTCTGTTCTGCGTGTGGCACGCTGGCATTTGTGAGCCTGGTGGTTTTTCAAGAAGAAAGATGAGAGGGCTCTGCAGGCTGGAGCCTGGCACTGTCACAGACCTTGCCCCTGCCACCCCACATCATTTGTAGAAGCTGTCACCCTTGGTGGGACAGTGGCTGTTGGTGTTGTCTGTCCATCCTGCTCTCACACGTGTTCTGCCGCCACAGACACCCTTGGAAATGAAAAGTGGCTAAGAATTAATTACTCTGTAATTCCCTGTGGTCAGAGGGGTCTGAGCCTGCTCAGTCCCAGGGACCTGGACTTGTCTTCTGAGCCGTGCAGGGACCCAAGGAATTGCTGTCCTGCTGCTTCCTAACAGTAGCTGCTGATCCCCTGCTGCAAGAACCAGTCCCAAAAGCTTTCCCTAATTGGATGATTAGCAGAAATATTAGTGTATTTATGCAACACTGTATTTTTTTTACTGATTATCTCAAGTTTGGTTTGTTTTTTTTTCCAATTGCACTTTCAGCCGTACAATCTATGGATCATTCTTTTGATGGAATATCCATAAAAATGGAGGAAGGTGCCTACCAGAGAAAAGCTAACACTTGAAATTTCAGACAAATCATCCAGTTCCTTAGGAGAGGAATCATAAATGGGGCTAAGATGCATTGTCTTTTTAATATGTGGTCATTGCTTTCCGTGCAGTGAAACACTTGGGGGAATCCAAATTCCTTCTTGATCAGAAACACCAGCAGCAACACCCAGGAAAATCCACCCATCCCATTTCAGATACTGAGACCTAATGCTCAGCATATGTGCACAAACTGATGTCAGTGCAGCTTGTACCGAGCGTTCCTGCAGCTCTGGCTACAGAAACCGTGAATTACTGTGAAAATAAACCCCACTAAAGCAGGAGGCTGCTGCTTCAGCCCATTAATCCCAATGCCAGCACTGCCCAAAATTCCTTCTGGAGTTTGTGCTGTCAGAGCTGTGTCCTCCCTGGGGCACGGTGTGAGTGTGAGCTGCAGCCTCTGCTGGCAGCAGCGAGGTTGAGGCTGGGACTTCCTTCTTTCCCCTGTTCATTTATCAGGGGGAACCATCTGTCTCTCACTTGCAGGGCTTTAAAGGCTGAGCCATCACAGGATGGGGTGAACCAGGCTCACTCCTGAAGCAGGAGAACCTTTTGTGTCAGGATCTGGTGGGTGACTGGGAATAAATGGGATTCCACCCTCAGTGGCCTCGGGCACTCCCTGGGTGAAATATCTGAGCTCTCTCCTGCTGGAGGAGAAGCAAACCTGGGTTTGCTGGGAGGTGAACTTTGTTCTCCCCCAGGAGCTGCTTTACCTGACTCCAAACATCAGGAGAGATTTTGTTTCCTCCTTACCCAGTGTACCTCTCTCTGAATAAAGATTTTGAAATAAAACTCCATAGCCAGGAAAACCCCAGGGGCTCTGAGGTCCCTCAGCTCTCAGAGGCACTGAGGATTTTCTGAGAAATTGCCTCAGCTGCCCATTTTTACTGTACTTGGGTAAATTCTCCATCCTTTGGTGCAAAAGGGAAGAGATGAAAAGATTCCTTCTGTGTTGCTTCTAAATTGTAGTAAATGAGGTGTTGGTGCAGTAGAGCAACAGTCAGATTATTTACACATAAATGGACAACCTGTGGACAAATCCACAGATAAAATAAAAGCCATAACTGGCTGATAATGCTCACTGGAAATGCCCAACCCTTGGTAATTGGCAGTGCAAATGTGCCCAGTGACCACCCTCCAGTGCAGGATCTGTCATGCAGGAAAGCAATGCAACATCATAAAGCCAATGCAGGGAAATGCTCTATTTTGAGAAACCAAATTTGCATGTTGTGATCAGGTCTGGGTGCTTCTGTGGGTGGACTAACAGCTCTGCTCTGTCCTTCCTCATCACCAAATCAGTCTGTCCTGCAGCAACAACAAAGGCATTGCTTTTCCTCACTTCCTGACTTGAGAACTGGGCTGGAAAGCTCTGAATCACAGGCTGGGTGATTCTGTTTCACTGAGTACCAACATGAAAGCAGTATTTTTCCTTTACATTTTCATCTGCAGAAGTGTAAATCAGAGCACCACGAGCTCTGCTTGCATCACTGAGTCAGATCCGTGTCTAGTAGGTGAAACAACATCAGGATTATGGAATAAATATAGAATGGAGTAGCTTGAGTGTTGCTGCTCTTCAGCAATGGTCCCATTTTGGGAGATAAGCTGATTAATCCACCCCCAGCCTGCACAATGACTGGCAAATAACTTTGCTGGAGGCTGGTGCTGAGCAGTAGGTGTTGGGTGCCTCATCTGCATCCCTGATGAGCTTCACCACTGAGAAGCAGCTTGGAGGAGGAGGAGGAGGATGAGACAGAATTGGGAATTACCAGAGTACTCCAGAAAGGATCCTTGGTGAAATACTCAGCTTTTAGGACGGAGTTTTCCAAAGCTGACTCTCAGTCCTGTGGCCTCCAGCAGCCCTGGATGCTCCCCTGGCAGCAGCACAGGTCTGATTTTCTGATCAGGGTGAGGTGTTTGGTAGTGCAGGAACAAAGCCAAGCTCTTAATCCCAGATTTCCTGAGCTGTGTCTGAGCAGTGAGCTCAGCCAGCCAGAAATAGGTTTGGGTTCCACCTGTGGTGCTCAGGAGAGCAGGGTGGGCACGCTGAAGGAATTTCCCCAGTGCTGAGAGCAACAGACAAAGAAAGAGAAATGCTTCTCCATTTCTGGGGGCTCAGGAGACTCCTAAAGTGATCAGCAGGGTTAATGGGGAAATGTGGCTGCTCATAAAGCACCTTCAGTTCTCTGCCAGGGGAGCCACACAAAATCATAATTTGGATTTTTTTTTTTCCTGATCCTTTCCTCTAAACTTCAAACTGCACTAATAATTCACTTGCAGACTTACTAAAGAGCAATAAAACTCTTGCAAGAGAATTGAGGATGGGCACAGCCGCACAAGTTCCTTTTGCTGTGCCCACCTGCAGGCATGAAAATAATGCTTCATGTTGGTACCGTGCCTTGGGGCCTCCTGCTGGGTGTCACCTGTGGCCAGGTGTGGCACCTGTGGCCAGGTGTGTCACCTGTGGCCAGGTGTGGCACCAGGCAGCCCCTGACCCTCCTGTCCCCTAGGGAAAGACAAGAAGGGAAGCTGCAACCTGTCCCGAGTGGACAGCACCACCTGCCTCTTCCCCGTGGAGGAGAAAGCTGTGGAATATTACTTTGCCTCTGATGCCAGGTAGGGTTTTCCAGGGTGCAGAAATATCCTGTTTAAAGCTCTCTTGAACAAGAGGTGAGGGGAGGCTGTGGTTGCTTTGTGAGTAAAGTAAATTATGTGCACGTGGCCATTGTTTTATAAACACTGACCAAAAGAGAGTTGTTGTTAAAGTAATGAACACTGGCTTTGGAATAGAGTGTTAACAGGAAACCTGAGAGGGTACTGACCTCAATTAGCAGGACAGATGCTAATTGTGAGGAGAATTGTGTTGATTCTCCAGTGATGTCTGCACACATGCAGTTCCTTCATCATCAAAGGTGTTGTAATCCCAGAGGGGTGAGGACAGACCAGCTTGGCAGCAGCCTTAGCAGAGCTTTTGGAACTCTCTGGTTCAAGAGAAATGAGTGTTTGCTCCAGTAAAAATACTGCTGTGGTTGATTTCTGCAGCTCTTTCCATCAGAGGAGACTCTCAGCACACCCTGATGTGTCGTTCTGCTTTTGGAGCTTTTCACTGGCACTCGAGGGAGTGCTGCTGGGCAGATCCTGGGTGCCTTAACAGGGGACAGAGCTGTTTTTACAGCTGCATTTACAGCTGGGCAGAGTGAGGGACAGGGGAGAAGCAAGGGAGGAACCTTTCTCTGTGTTTGAGCAGCCTGTGTGCCAGGGCAAATCCCTGACCTCGTAATTCCAGGCAGATCCATCCCCCTGCTGCACACGCTGAGCAATTCAGAGCTTCTCCTTAAAGCAGGCCCTGAAATTAATCACGAGCCAGGTGCAAAAATCCCAGTTCCATTGGCAGGGTGGAAACGCCACGGGTCTGGCTGGATTTTAAAGGATGAGGGAATTCCTGGGCTGCAGGTGGGCTGAGAGGAAGGGCTGCAGCTCCCCAGAGCGGGCTGTGATGTCCCCTGTGTCCCCACAGCGCTGTCATCGAGCACACCAACCGTGTCATTTTCCTGGAGGATGACGACGTGGCGGCCGTGGTGGACGGGCGTCTGTCCATCCACCGCGTCAAGCGCACGGCCGGGGACCACCCGGGCCGGGCTGTGCAGACCCTGCAGATGGAGCTGCAGCAGATCATGAAGGGTGAGAGCTCCTGGGGGGCACCTGGGGGGCACCTGGGGGCACCTTGGGGGCACCTGGGGGAACCTTGGGGCATCTGGGGGCACCTGGGGGGCACCTGGGAGCACCTGGGGGCATCTGGGGGTACCTGGGAGTACCTTGGGGGCACCTGGGAGGACCTGGGGGTACCTTGGGGACACCTGGGGGCACCTGGGGAGCACCTGGGGGCATCTGGAGGCACCTGGGAGCACCTGGGGGCATTTGGAGGCACCTGGGGGCACCTGGGAAGCACCTGGGGGCATCTGGGGGTACCTGGGAAGCACCTGGGGGCATCTGGAGGCACCTGGGGGGCACCTGGGAGCATCTGGGGGTACCTGGGGCCATCTGGGGGTACCTGGGAAGCACCTGGGGGTACCTGGGAGTACCTTGGGAGCACCTGGGAGGACCTGGGGGTACCTGGGAGCACCTTGGGGGCATCTGGGAGCACCTGGGGGCATTTGGAGGCACCTGGGGGCACCTGGGTGCACCTGGGGACACCTGGGTGCACCTGGGGGTACCTGGGGAGCACCTGGGGGTACCTGGGTGCACCTGGGAGTACCTTGGGGGCACCTGGGAGTACCTTGGGGGCACCTGGGGTGCACCTGGGGGTACCTGGGGAGCACCTGGGGGTACCTAGGGAGCACCTGGGGATACCTGGGGGCACGGGTGCTGTGGCAGGGCACAGGGCGCTGGGGTCACCTGCTGCCATCCCTGCCCCAAGCCTGCTCCTCCAGTCTGGAGCATCTCCAGGGACAGAGGTCCCTACACAGCCTGTATCACCCTCGTGGGGAGAAGAGTCCTTTCATGTAATGGGGCTTTCCCTCCAGTCACGGGCACCTCACTCAGGAGAGCTGTGGGGATTTTGCCTCCTGCTTGGAGCCCATCTGGTTTTTCCAAGACTGATCCCTCTCACAAACCTGCCAGTCTGGATCTGCCCTTCACTGACACCTTCCAGAATCTCGAATCAAGCTCTCATCACGAGCAGATGTTTTGGCAGGAAAAGAAGTATCAGTTTAATAATCTTTGGCTGGTCCAAGCTTTTCCCTACATGCACAGGAAAAATGGCAGTTACCAGGAGGTAAATTAAAATTTTAAGTTACCAGGAGGTAAAGGGTTCTAATCTGTTTTCTGTCTTTCTTCACAGGAAACTTCAGCTCATTCATGCAGAAGGAAATATTTGAACAGCCAGAATCTGTTGTTAATACCATGAGAGGAAGGGTCAACTTTGATGACTACACTGGTAATTGAATTTGTGAATTTGTGCCTCCCTGACTTGTGACAGCTCAGTGTCCAGCAGTTACCCAGGGTGGGAGATGGAAACCTGGCTGGTGTGAGATGAAATGTGTGTCACAGTGCCTCCAGAATTGCACCAAGGTTCCATTTTATCACCTTTTTTTGCATGATGGATGGTGGAGAGGGTGAGATGCTGTTAACAGCAGCGATCTTGGGAGCTCCTACGTGGCCACCCTGATTTTGCTTTCTGCTCTTGCCCACAGTGAACCTGGGTGGGCTGAAGGATCACATAAAGGAGATCCAGAGGTGTCGGCGCCTGATCCTCATTGCCTGTGGCACAAGTTACCACGCAGGAGTGGCAGTGAGTGCTGGGCTCAGGGCCACAATCACAGACTGGGGAGGGCTGCAGGGACCTCAAAGCTCATCCAGTGCCACCCCTGCCATGGCAGGGACACTTTTCCTGTCCCAGGCTGCTCCAACCTGCCCTTGGGCACTTCCAGGGATCCACAGCTGCTCTGGGCACCGGTGCCAGGGCCTGCCCACCCTCCCAGGGAAGAGTTCTGTTCTAATAATCTCATCTAAGTCTTCCCTTTCTCAGTTTACAGCCACTCCCCTTTGTCCTGCCACTCCATCCGTTGTCCAGCTCTCTTGGAGCCCCTTTAGGCCCTGAGCTCTCCCTGGAGAGTGTCTGGACTGTGCCAAGCATTGAGGATTGATTGATAGGGATTGATTTCAGGTTAGGGATTGATTCTTAGCCTCAATCAGGTTAAGTGCACACGGGTGAGTGAAGGAGGGCCCTTGTGAAAGCTGTAAACACCAGACTCAGCTCACAGCAGCAGCAGCAGGAAATAAAAACTGATGAACCTGAACGCAGGGAAGTGATTCCTGTGACTTCCATGGCTGTGGAAGGCCTTGGACAAGAAAAGCTGCTGTGTCAAAGAAGGCAGCTGGCAGGGGAGGGACGATGCAGGAGCAGAATGCAAACGCTGCAGCAAGGCCAGGAGCCAGTGGGAGCCAGGCTTGGTGGTTTGAGTTCCTCAGGACACCCAGCATTACATAATTGATATCCAGGGTTATATAATAAGTGAGACTTAAGAGAAATCTCCATTTTGGGGAGGAGTTGGCCTCACAGGCTGCTGCTGGTGCCAGGGCAAGGTTGCTTCTCACAGGGGTTGCTGGTGACTGAGGGTGGGCAATACTGAGTAATTAAAGTAAAATCCAGCATTAATTTTCACATGGGGTTTTAACAGTCACATTTTCCATCCTGTGGCAGCTGGAAAGGTTTTTATTGTGCAAATACTTGGTTTTATAAACATGATGTAATGACTCCTTGCCCCTCCCTGTGCCAGACCCGGCAGGTGCTGGAGGAGCTGACGGAGTTACCTGTGATGGTGGAGCTGGCCAGTGACTTCCTGGACAGGAACACCCCCGTGTTCAGGGATGATGTCTGCTTCTTCCTCAGCCAGTCAGGTACAGCCCCCTCCCCAAAACCCAGGGAGCAGCAGGGTTTGGTGCCTGTGTGTGCTGATGGGAGGGAAAACACTGATTCCAGGGATGGGAGCACCAGGGAGCTTCTGCTCCCTCCGTCTGCAGGGCTCCTGTGCCTCTCAGGAGTTTTGTTTCCTTTCTCTGCATCAATCAAAGGCTGCAGGGTGCTGCTGAGCTCAGGGTGCAGGGCTCCTGTGCCTCACAGGATTTTTATTTCCTTTCCCTGCATCAGTCAAAGGCTGCAGGGTGCTGCTGAGCTCACAGGAGTTTTATTTCCTTTCCCTGCATCAGTCAAAGGCTGCAGGGTGCTGCTGAGCTCACAGGAGTTTTATTTCCTTTCCTTGCATCAGTCAAAGGCTGCAGGGTGCTGCTGAGCTCAGGGTGCAGGCAGCTCCTGTGGCTCTCAGTTTTATTTCCTTTCCCTGCATCAGTCAAAGGCTGCAGGGTGCTGCTGAGCTCAGGGTGCAGGCAGCTCCTGTGGCTCTCAGTTTTATTTCCTTTCCCTGCATCAGTCAAAGGCTGCAGGGTGCTGCTGAGCTCAGGGTGCAGGCAGCTCCTGTGGCTCTCAGTTTTATTTCCTTTCCCTGCATCAGTCAAAGGCTGCAGGGTGCTGCTGAGCTCACAGGAGTTTTGTTTCTTTTCTCTGCATCAGTCAAAGGCTGCAGGGTGCTGCTGAGCTCAGGGTGCAGGCAGCTCCTGTGCCTCACAGGAGTTTTATTTCCTTTCCCTGCATCAGTCAAAGGCTGCAGGGTGCTGCTGAGCTCACAGGAGTTTTGTTTCCTTTCTCTGCATCAGTCAAAGGCTGCAGGGTGCTGCTGAGCTCTCAGGAGTTTTATTTCCTTTCCCTGCATCAATCAAAGGCTGCAGGGTGCTGCTGAGCTCAGGGTGCAGGGCTCCTGTGCCTCACAGGAGTTTTATTTCCTTTCCCTGCATCAGTCAAAGGCTGCAGGGTGCTGCTGAGCTCAGGGTGCAGGCAGCTCCACAGCTTCTTGGGAACAGTTGGAGTTCTCTAGTTAAAGCTCCACCATATGGTGGATTGGAGCCACAGAAGAAATGGAATTCTCAGGCATGAATAACAAAAAAATCCAACTAGCTTGGAAAGGAGTAGGAGATGAAAGGTACACTGAGGCATAAAAAATTTATATGAGGTATTTCAAGGACAACTGCCATGCAAAACAACATTTTTTCCCCCTTAGTTGCATTTCAGGTTTTCATGACTGATCTTCAGCTGTGACACTAAACCCAGTCAGTTCCTTTATCTCCACTTTATCTCTTCTTCCTTTTGGGGAACAATTCAATTTGGGGAACAGTTTTTTTCCTCTCAGCACCGAGTGCCTCAGAATATCCTCTCTGTGGGGGCTCAGGGTTCTCCCTGGGGTTTTTGGAGGCAGGTTTTTGTTCTGGTCTACCAGGGGCACACCAGGGGCTCCATCTTTCCCTGAAGTGTTGGACGTGGCAAACTAAGAGAGGTTTTCCTGGAGCTGAGCTCCCATGCCCGTGGTTCCCTGTGCTCTCTGTGCTCCAGGGGAGACTGCAGACACCCTGATGTGCCTTCGCTACTGCAAGGAGAGGGGAGCCCTGACCGTGGGCATCACCAACACCGTGGGCAGCTCCATCTCGCGCGAGACCGACTGCGGCGTGCACATCAACGCCGGCCCCGAGATCGGCGTGGCCAGCACCAAGGTGAGCCTCACACACACCTTCCCTGCTGGCATCTGCAGTTCCTGCCTCTGGAATCACCCCTGGAGGGTCTGTCTGTGACACCAACCCCTCTTTACCTACAGCACCCTGTGGGCTCCCTGTCCTGGAGCTTGCAGAGGGCTTTTATTTGGATAAAAAATGAAATAATGCAAGGAAGCTGCATTAAACATTGCAAATGAGTGGGTGTCAGAGGGAAGGACTCCCTAAGAGGCCAGAATTCTCTTTGCCTCGAGGTGCAGGCTCGGTTTAAACTAAGATGAGGAAGGAAATTAGCAGACAAGATCATGGAAACTTTGTCTGCATGTAACTCCCTCACTGGCTCTGCTTTACCAAAGAAAATGGGATATTAAAACTCTACTTTTAACATTTGGAGGAATGGTCTTTTACCTACTATTTGTGTCCAGATAACAGGGTTATTCTGGCTGTGTGAGATCCAGTATAAAATAACTTACTTTGCTGAAGTGACTGCATGGTGAAATCTGCTTTGGTTTAGTTATATTTAGAGGCGAGATGATGTCAATCTGTTACATAAATTCAGCCAAAAACCACATTTGAGTTTAATAGTTCATTGGGGAATTTGATCATGGAAAATTCATGAGTCTCTTACAAGAAACTCTTGAACGAGCTGTTTGTCCCTGTTGTTTTCACATGGCCAGCAGTTACAGTATGGAGATAAATGACATTTTTTCTCTGATGATGTGGGGAGTTACCAAAGCTGTGCATATATGAAATAAGAACATGAAAAGTTTCTGTCCTGAGCTTGCCCAGAACTTCCTTTTGAGAATATTCTGATCAGCCCAGGCATGTTAACGTGGCTGCTGTGCAGTTCTGCAGCTGCACAGAGCAGAGCAGCTCCCACTCCCCAGCAGGCTCCTCCAGGCCCTGGAACTGCAGCTTTTCTGCATTCCTTCAGAGCCATTCCAGTCCCCAGTGCAGCCACCTGGGAGTTTGTGTGTCGTTCTAATTGGGAACGGCGGGAAGAACGACAAGGACTCTCAAAGGAGTCAGAACAGGAGAAATCTCTAGTTTATTGCTCTAGACTTGTCTTATAGACCAGATCGTAGAAAAGTACAGAAAGGAAACTCTTATTGGTTAGTAAAGTACTACATCACCATCATTGGTCAGTGGGGCACACCACCCCCCTGACCCTCTCCTGCAAGGGAAACAAGAAGAACAGACAAACAGCACCTGCAGGCTGTTTTCTGTCTTTGAGGATTGTTTGGAATCCTCCCATAAAATTCCCAGGCTAGCTCTTAGGCAAGGCTGGCAGGCTATGGGCTCTGCAGCTCTGCTCTAAAGCTAGCCTCCACAGCTCACCCTTTCTAATTAGGAAAAAAATATAAAAAATGTACAGTGTTTGTATTATCCTGCTGGGCCCTTTGCAGGATAGAGAACAAACACGGCACAAGTGGTTTCTTTTACTAGAAATTAGAATGGATACTAATTTGGAATTTTGGTTTATGGTTTTGATGTTTAAAGATTGTTTTCCTTGCAAGGATTTGACGGTTGAGTCTAATAATTCTAATTCAGTGAACTAATACAAAACATTGTTAGTCTGTTCGAACTGACAGTCTAACTTGTCAATATAGTAGTTAAAAGGAACACTAAAGTGATAAAATTCACAAATCAATTAACAATGCACAATGCAATTTATGATGTTTTGATCCCCCCTTCTGATCCCTTTTTTTTTTTTTTTTTTTTTTTTTTTTTTTTTTTTTTTCCATTGGATTTTTTCATCAAATATAATTGAGGGGTTTTTGAGTTTTATATGGCTGCTGTTGTTGTTTGTTGGGTTTTAA
Source organism: Periparus ater (assembly GCA_032357785.1). Classification (NCBI taxonomy): domain Eukaryota; kingdom Metazoa; phylum Chordata; class Aves; order Passeriformes; family Paridae; genus Periparus; species Periparus ater. The sequence continues at coordinate 5,303,999 of CM063629.1, read as the reverse complement.
ATTTCGGTTCTGCAGGGGTTGCAGAACTCTGCTGCGGCTCAGGCCGCTGGACGAGATGGAGACGGCACCGACCCCGAGGCATCTCCCCGGGTCGGCGCGGAGTCCCGGCGGGGGGGGAGCTTGCTGTTCTTTCTCTCTCCCCCGCCGCTTTTTGCTGGCACCTCGGATAGGTGCGGGGAGCGGCGCCGGCAGAGCTCGGCCCAGCACTCGCAGCATGGGTCTCCGCTCCCCCCCCCCCGCGCCTTCTCGCTGGAGTGGGGGGGGAGCGCGCGGGCTCGCGCACGCGCAGGCCGCGCGGGACAGCGTAGGGCCGCGCGGAGGGAGCGCAACCGAGCGCGGAGGCACGCGGGATCGCGCGCGAGGTGCGGTCCCGGCCCGCCCCGCCGCTTTCCCGCTGGAGCGCGGGGAGCGGGGGTGTTTGAGCGGGCTCCGCGGTTCCAGCCGCTTTTCGCGGCTCGCGCACGCGCGGAGCGAGTGAGGTTCTTTTTCTCTGCCGCGTCCCCGCTGGCACTTCGGACGCGGGGGGGGCGCGAGTTCTCCCGCGAGGCGGCTGTGAGAGCTCCGCTCCTCCCGCCGCTTCTCGGCCAGCACCTCGGATGGGTGCGGGGGGGCCGATGGCGGCGGCGGCGCTGCTCTGAACTTGTTTTTTTTTTTTTTTTTTTTTCTTTTTTTCCATTGTCTCTCTCGTTTCTTTTTCGCTGTTGCTGCTGCTGCTGCCGCTGCAGTTCCGCTGGTGGTGACAGCGCGTTTACGGTGGCAGTTTGTAGTGCTTTGGAGCTGGAGATTGGTGATCGCAGCTCGGTTGTCTTGGCAGCGGCGGTGCCGGCGCTGGCGGCGGGACCCCGCGCGCTGGGCGCAGGGCGGGCTGAGGAAAGGGCTTTTTGCGGCCGCGCTGGCGGGTTTCGCTGATGGGCGCAGAGCAGTCTCTCTCCTCGCCGCACTGACGGGCCGCAGCGGGGGTGTCTGCGCTTTTGCTCGCGGCACAGAAGGAAGAAGCTCGGCTGCGGCTGCCCGTGGCGGTTCTTTTGGCGCCAGCGGCTCCGCGGGGGTCGCAGGCAGCGACGGCTTTTGCGGCGCTGGCGAGGGCGGCGCCCGCGGGTGCGGTGAGGGCAGAGCTGCGCGATTTTTGCTCTTTTGTTGTTTTTTTGCTGGTAAAACTTGCGCACTGAGCTCCGCGGATGGCGGGCGCTCAAACTTTTTTGGAGAGGGAGATTTATGACTCACGGATTGCTCTCTTATCTCGGTTTCACGGTTTTTAGGCTGGTACTGTTCTAGCGCTTTAAAAATCACTCCCCAGGTTGCTGCCAAGCTGCACGCCCCGGTATTCTCCGCGGCTAGCTCAGTCCACAGGTGGTCTCCGAGTGACCACCAAATTTTAAGGCTAAACACATCATTCACAGTCACAGCAAACTCCTGCGCTTTCACCCAGTGGAACAAAGCGCGTATATCTTCTTTAGGAATACAGAGTCCCATGCTCAGCAAGGCATTCTGCCATGCAAGGCTGACAAATTGCTGGTCAGCTAAATCACAGTCCTTCATTATGAAAATTTTATCTTGGCGGCTCCGCGAATGCAATTAGCAAACGCTAATGGCTCAGACCCGGGACTTTGAGCTCTGCTTCACCAAGATATGCCGTTCCAAACCGCTCACTGGCAGGTTCACTATCCCGTTGGTAAAAACCAGCTTCCTCTAGGAAAGCCCGGGAGAATTCCTCTTCCCCTCTAGGGGGAAGGGCTGGTGTTTTTCCCCGCTCGCTGCTTACCCTCAGGGGAGTAGCAGATATCTTCACGTCGGTTGATTTCTGACCTCGGGGGTCGGCTGTACTTCACGTCGGGTTACCAGACCTCGGGGGGCTGGTTCCTTATCACGTCCGGGGGTCACCAGATGTCGTTCTAATTGGGAACGGCGGGAAGAACGACAAGGACTCTCAAAGGAGTCAGAACAGGAGAAATCTCTAGTTTATTGCTCTAGACTTGTCTTATAGACCAGATCGTAGAAAAGTACAGAAAGGAAACTCTTATTGGTTAGTAAAGTACTACATCACCATCATTGGTCAGTGGGGCACACCACCCCCCTGACCCTCTCCTGCAAGGGAAACAAGAAGAACAGACAAACAGCACCTGCAGGCTGTTTTCTGTCTTTGAGGATTGTTTGGAATCCTCCCATAAAATTCCCAGGCTAGCTCTTAGGCAAGGCTGGCAGGCTATGGGCTCTGCAGCTCTGCTCTAAAGCTAGCCTCCACATTTGTGTGCTTTAGGAACAGGAAAAAATGCTCCACACCTTGATCTTACCTGTGCATGGCTTCAGTGCCAGGCTGCCCCCAAACCCTTTCCATAACACCTGACCTGGGAGGCCCAAACTGTTCCAGCCCTCTGTGCAGGGATCCCCCAAAGGCAGCTCCTGCAGACAGGGGAGGAGTTCAGGAGAGGCTGTTCTTGGAGAAGGGAGCTGGGAAATCACAGCTGTGCCCTGAGGGTGGTCCAGAAAAATCCCAGCTGGATTGTCGTGGGCTCCCACCAAACATCTCCATCAGAGCCCTGCTGCTCTCCAGCGTTCTCAGGAGTCACTCACAGCAAAGGAGGGCCTGGGCATGGTCACAAAAGAGGGTTTGGCAGTCCCCAGGAAATCTTGGAATATAAAACCTGAATCTCCTGGAGTATGAGCTGATCATTGAGATTTGCCTCGTTCATTTCTGCTGCTGACTTGGGATGAAAGCTGCCACTTGGTGTCACATGGAGAGCAGGGACACAGCTGTGCTGAGGGTTTCAGTGTCTGGTGCAGCAGTGACGTTTCTCTGTGCCCCACACCAGGCCTACACCAGCCAGTTTGTGTCCCTGGTGATGTTTGCCCTGATGATGTGTGACGACAGGATCTCCATGCAGGAGCGGCGCAAGGAGATCATGCGGGGGCTGAAGGGGCTGCCAGGTGAGAGCCTGGGCAGGGGGAGCTCAGCAGGGAGGGGCTGGGGGGCTCAGGAGGGTGGCAGGGCTGCCACAGTTCCTTGTGGCCACGTTCCCTCAGGTGTCTCCTGGCCACCAGCCCGGAGCAGCGAAGCTCTGAGCCCAGGCTGTGGGAGGGAGTGAGTGGGGTGTGCAGTGCGAGGCACAAACATCAGCACACTCAAGCTGGGCTCTCCCCTTCCCTCTAGACTTGATTAAAGAGGTGCTGAGCATGGATGATGAGATCCAGAAGCTGGCCACAGAGCTGTACCACCAGAAGTCCGTCCTCATCATGGGACGTGGCTACCACTACGCCACGTGTCTGGAGGGAGCCTTGGTAAGGTTTCTTTATTTAAAGCTGGCTCAGACACAGCCACAGAGCTCAGAGCTCTGCACAGGGAGCAGCTCTGGTGTGTTGGGCAGCACAGGGTTAAATGCAGGGCCCAGAGAAGCTGTGGCTGCCCTGGGGCCCTGGCAGTGCCCAAGGCTGGGTTGGACAGGGCTGGGAGCACCCTGGGACAGTGGAAGGTGTCCAGTGGGACTGGATGGGCTCTCAAGGTCCCTCCCAGCCCAAACTGGGCCATGATTACAAATATCTAAAAGTCACTGTGACATTGCTGAGGCTGCTGCTGGAAGTTTCCCACCTCACAGCCCGCAGTGGCTTGGAAGGGTGTTATTTTATACACTGGGAATGCTTATTTTATAACATATAAATATATATGGGATGCTTATATATATTTGTTATTTTATACACTGGGAATGCTTATTTTATAACTTATATAAATATATATGGGATGCTTATATATATTTGTTATTTTATACACTGGGAATGCTTATTTTATAACTTATATAAATATATATGGGATGCTTATATATATTTGTTATTTTATACACTGGGAATGCTTATTTTATAACTAATATAAATATATATGGGATGCTTATATATATTTGTTATTTTATACACTGGGAATGCTTATTTTATAACTTATATAAATATATATGGGATGCTTATATATATTTGTTATTTTATACACTGGGATGCTTATTTTATAACTTATATAAATATATATGGGATGCTTATATATATTTGTTATTTTATACACTGGGAATGCTTATTTTATAACTTATATAAATATATATGGGATGCTTATATATATTTGTTATTTTATACACTGGGATGCTTATTTTATAACTTATATAAATATATATGGGATGCTCATATATATTTGTTATTTTATACACTGGGAATGCTTATTTTATAACTAATATAAATATATATGGGATGCTTATATATAATATATTTGTTATTTTATACACTGGGAATGCTTATTTTATAACTAATATAAATATATATGGGATGCTTATATATATTTGTTATTTTATACACTGGGATGCTTATTTTATAACTTATATAAATATATATGGGATGCTTATATATATTTGTTATTTTATACACTGGGATGCTTATTTTATAACTAATATAAATATATATGGGATGCTTATATATATTTGTTATTTTATACACTGGGATGCTTATTTTATAACTAATATAAATATATATGGGATGCTTATATATATTTGTTATTTTATACACTGGGAATGCTTATTTTATAACTAATATAAATATATATGGGATGCTTATATATATTTGTTATTTTATACACTGGGAATGCTTATTTTATAACTTATATAAATATATATGGGATGCTCATATATATTTGTTATTTTATACACTGGGAATGCTTATTTTATAACTTATATAAATATATATGGGATGCTCATATATATTTGTTATTTTATACACTGGGAATGCTTATTTTATAACTAATATAAATATATATGGGATGCTCATATATATTTGTTATTTTATACACTGGGAATGCTTATTTTATAACTTATATAAATATATATGGGATGCTTATATATATTTGTTATTTTATACACTGGGAATGCTTATTTTATAACTTATATAAATATATATGGGATGCTCATATATATTTGTTATTTTATACACTGGGAATGCTTTACTGGACAAACTGGGCACCCTAACAAGTGAAAAACGGAGCATTTACTTTCCAAATTCCCATCTAGTGCAGTTCTTGCATTTGAGGATTCCTGCTGTTCTCATGGCTGTCCTCGCTGTGCCTCTGTGGCTCTGCCTGCCCAGGCAGGCTGGGAGGGTGGTTCTGGTGGCTGATGGCAAGTTCTAAGGGCTGTAGTGGCTTGGTGGCAAGTTCTGAGGGCTCTGGTGGCTTGGTGGCACGTTCTGAGGGCTCTGGTGGCTTGGTGGCACGTTCTGAGGGCTCTGGTGGCTTGGTGGCACGTTCTGAGGGCTGTGGTGGCTTGGTGGCACGTTCTAAGGGCTCTGGTGGCTTGGTGGCACGTTCTAAGGGCTCTGGTGGCTGATGGCACGTTCTGAGAGCTCTGGTGGCTTGGTGGCACGTTCTGAGGGCTCTGGTGGCTTGGTGGCACAGCTGGAAGCGTTGGTGGCTGCAAACAGCCCAGCCCTGCTCGGATCTGGGTTTTTCCCTGACTCCTCTGCGTCTGAGAAGAGCCAGAATTGAGTTTTTACCAAGTGCAAGAATTCACAGAGATGCTTAAAAAAAACATCACAAGGTTGCTCAAAGTTTGATGAATTCTTTTCTCCCCCTCCAGAAAATTAAAGAAATCACCTACATGCACTCGGAGGGCATCCTGGCCGGGGAGCTGAAGCACGGCCCCCTGGCCCTGGTGGACAAGCTCATGCCTGTGATCATGATCATCATGAGAGACCACACCTATGCCAAGTGCCAGAACGCTCTCCAGCAGGTCATTGCACGGCAGGTGAGGGTCTGGGAGGTCTGCAGGGCACCAGAGCTGATGCTTCTGAGAGAAAAGCATTTCACAGGCAGCCCGTGTTCACCGTGGTGTCACTGCCCACGTGTGAGTTCAGTGAATGCTGTGGTCGTTCCAGCAGCAGCTTTTGCAGCAATTGCAGGAGCCTGGCATGGTCTGGCCAACCCTTAAACGCCCCACAGGGCTGCCCAGGGGATGTGAAGCTGTTTGCTTCTAAATTAAGTCAGAAATTTTGCCACTCAGCACAGAAGCAAGAGAAGAACCTTCCACACATCAGCTTTCCTTCAGCCTCCCCCTGTGTTGCAGGGCCGGCCTGTGGTGATCTGTGACAAGGAGGACATCGAGACCATCAAGAACAACAAGAGAACAATCAAAGTTCCCCACTCAGTGGACTGTCTGCAGGGGATCCTGAGCGTGATCCCCCTCCAGCTGCTGGCCTTCCACCTGGCCGTGCTCAGGGGCTATGATGTGAGTACTGACCCTTCTCCCTTCTCCCTGCACCCCTGGGTGCTGCTGCTGGAGCTGCTGCAGGGCTCAGGGGTTGGCTGTGCCCTGCTGCAGCTGCTGAGTGCCCAGGGGGGTTGGCTGTGCCCTGCTGCAGCTGCTGAGTGCCCAGGGGGGTTGGCTGTGCCCTGCTGCAGCTGCTGAGTGCCCAGGGCTTGGCTGTGCCCTGCTGCAGCTGCTGAGTGCCCAGGGCCAGCGGTGGCCAGGGCAGAACTGGGAGGAAGCCCAGCACACGTGGCTGGGGCTGGTGCAGCTGAGCTGGGACGTGTCTGTGCTCTGTAGGAGCAGCCAGGCTCTGCCAGGGAGCTCAAGGGAAGGTGACAATCCTCACAAGGGTGTTTGGTGTTGGCTGTTTGATCTTAACACAGACACTGGCCTGGTATCAGTGACCTCTGGGCACTGGAGCAACGTGGACTGAAGGGACTGGCTCCTTAGTTCTGACACAAGAGTTGTAATTTTAATTAAGGTTGTGGACTTGTTTTCTGCACTGATTGTTGTAAATTAACGTGAGAACATGTTGGATTGTTTTCAGTTGAAAGACAGAGCAGACATTCCACACATCTCAAAGTTATACACAAACAAACCAAGTGTGTAAATACTCACGAGCCTGTTCTTTCTCCTCCCTCTCTGCAGGTTGATTTTCCAAGAAATCTGGCCAAGTCCGTAACTGTAGAGTGAAACATCATCTGACTCATAGGGGCAAAGGGGAATTAAATGAAAGACTTTTTTTGGTACCAAAATAACTCGATTTTAAAGCCCCCTAGGTAAATCTTATTTTGGTAAATTGTTGTTTGTGTATAAGATCACCATAATTCCATTTCATTAGTGATTGTCCAATCGATTCCACACGCTATGTCAACAGCTCTGGGTTTTTTCTGATCAATAGATTTCCATGGAAGATGTTAAAAGGTTTTCCTTAAAGATTGCTGAGTCTCCTAGGTAAGGGGCCCTCCACTTTCCTCTGAGCTGATGTCTCTGAGCCATTGTGGCTCACTCCAGTCACTGACCAGAAACCTCTGAAGGAATTGGCAGAGCCCTGCCATGCTCCCAGGCAGTGCAGCAGGACACCAGAGCACCCAGCTGCAACAGCAGCTGCTCCTGCAGATATTTTAGCAGTGGATGAAGCTGCAGGGAAGCCTTTGGGGTAAATCCCTGCCTCAGGTGCAAAAGGGAATTCAGCTGAGCTCACCAGGGGGGTGAAGCTGCTCCAGAAGGGTTTGAGCTGTGCCAAAAACAGAGCAAGTGACAATCTCAGTGCTGTGGGACCCAGCTGGGGCCAAAGGAGTGACCAGAGCTCGCTCTGAGCTGCTGCTGCTGCTGCTGTGGGTGTTTGGGGCTTTTTAAAACGAGTGGAGGTTTTCCTGTGCTGAGGATTTTCCCCTTGAGCTGAGGGGCACTGTGAGCACACCTGAGTGACCCAGCTGTGCCTGAAGGGGATAAAAAGGCTCCATAAACATGACAGAAATAAATACCTTGGTAATATTTCTATAACAAGCTTGAGGAGAATCAAAAATGACACAGGAAATAGATCTGCAGAACTCAAAACCTGACTTTTTCAGAGTCATCAAAGGGCAGTTGTGATGTATTTCCTAATGTGAAAAGGTGAATTTCCTCCCATCCTGCTGGGTTTTGAATTGGCTTTACACAGGCACTGTCAAACCATGCCACAAGGTATAAAACAGTGCTGGTGAATATCCCAGGTCATTCACTGCCCCTGGAAAATGGCTTTAGCAAATGCAGTGCTTGGGGACTGCCCAGTGCCCTGTCAGCCCCTGGCACAGGGGACCCAGCTGCTCCATGGCTGGAGCGAGGTATTCCCAAATTCTGTGGCCATTCTGCCTTGAATAAACCCACAGGAACAATTTCAGTTCAGTGTCAGCTGGAGGCTGAGTTTCATGATGAGAGTGAAATGCTGTGTGCCTGCAAACAGCCTCTCAAAGCCAGTGTTTATTAATCTGTCATCTTCAGATTTAATTTGTGAACACCCTGTGCTGCCAGTGTCTGTGTAAGAACAAAGCAGGAAATGCTGCATTTTAGGAAATTCAGCCAATGCTGGGTGTGAGGCCTGGGACAGCTGTGCCTCTGCCTAAACGTCACCTGCAGCCCTTCCTGCTCCACTGGAGGGTGGTGATTGTCCTGAAGGGGAAAACAAGGCTTGTGCAATGCTCACAGGTGGGGGACAGCTCCTCCTCCTCCTCCTCCTCCTCTTCCTCCTCCTCCTCCTCCTCCTCCTCCTCCTCCTCCTCCTCCCCCAGCAGCTTTGCTTTCGAGCCCCTGGCTGCAGGCTGGGCTCCCCAGGGATGTGCAGTGTCCATCCTCTGTTCTCAGAGCAGATCCCACCTCAAGCAGCCCCTCAGGGGAATTTTGGAATTCCCTTTTCCTGCAGCTTTCACCCTGCCTTGCACCGAGGGCAGGGGGCAAACACCCCCTGAACAGGAGCTGCTGCTGCAGGCTGCTTGTGGAAGTTGTGCACAAAGAGGACCAAAGAGCAGGAGTTGGAGTTAGAAATGCCCAGTCTGGCAGTGGAGCTCGTGCTGGGTTTGTGCTGTGCCACACAAATCCTCCTTTGTAGCTGGAGGCACTGATGGGCCAGGGGAGCAGGCAGGGCCATTCCTGCTCCTGCCTGCAGGGTCAGACCCTGCCTGCTGCAGGGAGCCTGGGGGATGCTCAGGGCTCAGCCCCAAGGGATGCTCTGGAGCTCACCTGAATGAAGAATTCCTCTGCTGAGCGTGGCAGGGAACCTGTTCAGCATCTCCTTGTTGTTGTTGTTGTTGTTGTTGTTGCCATGCAGTGTGAAGTAAGAATGTACAAAGGACTCTTTTTAGCTTTCCTTACCTCATTTTGTCCAGGTGTTGCATTTCCATGAACAGATGACGTTTCTCTTTTCCTTAGAAAACTCTTAGGATGTCTCGTGGTATTTATTAACAGCCAGTCAGTCTTCTGCTCTCCCAAATGAATGTTTTGCTTACTGAGCCAGTGAAATTCTCTCCTTCCTCACTGAGGTGTTGAAAAACTCAGTAGCCCTTTCTCTAAAACTGAGCCACAGGTAAATACAAAACACAGATCAAGGCCTTTTCCATCTGGAATAGCAGCTTCTACTCCTGCCTGCTTTGCTTCATTTGGTGTAACTTCCTCACCTGCAGAGGCTCAGAGGAGTTTGAATTACCAAATTAAATTTAATTACCAAATTTAATTACCAAAGACCCAGCTCAGCACTCGTTTCTGCCCAGACAGATTCCACACACGTGGAAATTGAGCTGCACATGGAATATGCTGCAGACAGAAAGGTTTTTTTTCCCCTCCCTGGCTCTGCTGCAGAAGGGCTGTGGGCAGTTTTTTCCCCAGATTTGTCACCAGAGCCCATCAGTGCCTGGGCAGGGCCATGTCCTGGCTGAGGTGGGGACACCCTGTGCTGAGAGAGCCAAAATTCACCCAGAGCATTTCCCAGCCCCGTGGGATGGAGCTCGTGGGGCTCACACAGAACCCTCAGCCTGGAGCCTCGAGCCCAGCCCAGACACAGAGGGGAGCTTGAGCTGCAGAGTGAAGCCTTTAAAGGCACAAATCAAAGCCAGAGCAGAGCAGAACTGGCCCTTTCCTCAGCCTGGCTGTCCCCAGGAGCCCCTGATGCCACAGGAAAGGTGCCTGTGTTGGATGGAGGGACTGAAACTCCTTAAATAGCACATTGGTGTTTAGCTGTGGCTGATTTTAGATCCTACCTGAATGTACCAAACTTGCCTCAAAGCAGGACTCCCTTCTCTTCACCAGAAGCAGGAAGAAGAAACAGAAGTGTTTGGGTTGAAAAAAAAACAAAAAAAAAAAAGGAAAGAAAACTCTTTGCCTTCAATTCAGTTTCTGTAAATAGACATTTGAGTGGCAAACCCACATTTCCTCCCTTGTAGATTCTCTGCTGTAAATATCCAGCTGGCTTGGGTTCTGGGGACCAGACTGTACCGTGTTTCTGTCGTGTGCTGTATGCAGAAGATGTCTTACTTTGTCTGTTCTATAATTTGGGTTTTGTCTCTTTGCTTACTTTTTTTGTATCTCACCCTTTGAATAAAATCAAGTGCCCTACATGAAACAAATGGAATTACTGGTCTTTAGTTAAATGCATGAAGAACAGGCAGGCCCTGTGGAAGTCATGGGCTGGATGAACAAAGCAGTTCAGGGTGTAACTCACCCTTTCCTGAGCAGTGAAGCTGTTTTCAGTCAGGGATTCAGCCTCTGATTCATTTTTCATATTTCACCTGTCCTTTCCTGATTCCCACGGTCCCAACAGATTCCTGAGGACAGGAGCAGGACAAGCAGGGAGTGCAGGGCCCAGCCCTGAGCCGGCTCCAGCTCAGCTCCCCAGGGCTCCGGGACCTTGTTCAGGACAGGGCGAGCACGGGAGGCCTGGCCAGAGCCAGGGGAGCTCACCCAGGGCTCCTTGTTCAGGGCTAAATCACAAATATCACCTGCACAGGTGAGCCCCAGCTGCAGCAAAGAGCAGCAATGGGCAAATCTGGAGAGCAGCTGGGCCCTCCCAGTGCCTCATTCCCTGTGTTCCTGTATTCCCTGTGTGTGTTCCTGCATTCCCTCTGTTCCTGTATTCCCTGTGTTCCTGCATTCCCTCTGTTCCTGTATTCCCTGTGTGTGTTCCTGCATTCCCTGTGTTCCTGCATTCCCCTCTGTTCTTCCATTCCCTCTGTTCCTGCATTCCCTCCCAGCTCCTCATTCCCTCTGTTCCTGCATTCCCTCTGTTCCTGCATTTCCCCCAGCTCCTCTCATTCTCTCCCAGCTCCTCATTCCCTCTGCTCCTCCATTCCCTCTTCTCCTCTGTTCCTGCATTCCTTCCCAGCTCCTCATTCCCCCAGCTCCTCATTCCCTCTGTTCCTCTCATTCCCTCACAGCTCCTCTCATTCCCTCTGCTCCTGCATTTCCCCCAGTTCCTCTCATTCCCCCATCTCATTCCCTCTGTTCCCCCATTCCCTCTATTCCTCCATTCCCTCTGTTCCTCTCATTCCCCCAGCTCCTCATTGCCTCTGTTCCTCCATTCCCCTCTGTTCCTCTCATTCCCCCAGCTCCTCATTCCCTCCCAGCTCCTCTCATTCCCTCTGTTCCTGCATTCCCCTCTGTTCCTGCATTCCCCCAGCTCCTCCATTCCCTCCCAGCTCCTCTCATTCCCTCTGTTCCTCCATTCCCCTCTGTTCCTCTCATTCCCCCAGCTGCTCATTCCCTCTCTCCTGCACCAGGAGGGGATGGTTGGAGCCTCCCGGGCAGGGTGGCCAGTCCAGCCCAGCTCCAGGTCCCCAGCAGGGAGGGCAGGGGACAGCCAGGGGCTGCAGGGGTGGCACAGCCTGTCCTGTCCGTGAGCAGGGAATCTCTGGGTGAGATTTTGGCTGCCTCCCCTCCCTGGATCCTCCTGGGGCTGAGCAGGACGCTGGGGCTGCGAGGGGGACATGGACAAACCCCAGGGATGGACCCAAAGCCAGTCTCCAGCGCTTGGAAAAGGCAGCTGGAGCCACAAAAGCTCCTCCCCAGCAGGAGAGCAGCACAGACAGAGCCCCTGGGCTCTGCAGGACTCTGCAGGATTCCTGCTGCCATTTCCTGCAGCAGCTCCTGTCCCCAGCCCTGCCCGTGCTGCCACTGGAAATTCTGCTGTGCCCAGCCCAGGGGAGCCGGGGGGAGCAGCCCCAGCCAGGACAGGAGGGACAGGACAGGGTGACCCCCAGGACAGGAGGGACAGAGTGACCCCCAGGACAGCAGGGACAGAGTGACCCCCAGGACAGCAGGGACAGAGTGACCCCCAGGACAGGAGGGACAGGACAGGGTGACCCCCAGGACAGCAGGGACAGAGTGACCCCCAGGACAGGAGGGACAGGACAGGGTGACCCCCAGGACAGGGGGGACAGGAGGGACAGAGTGACCCCCAGGACAGGAGGGACAGGGTGACCCCCAGGACAGCAGGGACAGGACAGGGTGACCCCCAGGACAGGGGGGACAGGACAGGGTGACCCCCAGGACAGGAGGGACAGGAGGGACAGGAGGGACAGGACAGGGTGACCCCCCCCAGGACAGGAGGGACAGGAGGGACAGAGTGACCCCCAGGACAGCAGGGACAGGACAGGGTGACCCCCAGGACAGGAGGGACAGGACAGGGTGACCCCCAGGACAGGAGGGACAGGAGGGACAGGGTGACCCCCCCAGGACAGGGGGGACAGGAGGGACAGGGTGACCCCCAGCCCCTCAGGCACTGCCTGCTGGAATTCAGGGGGTTTTGGGGACTCCACAAATCTGGGAAAGATGCACACAGCAAAAATCCCAAAGCATGGGAGGGACAGGTTTGTGTGAGCCAGGGAATGTGTGTGACAGCCCCTGCTGACAGGGGATGGCCGCTCTCATCCTCCTCCTCCTCCTCCCCAGCTGAGCCCCCTCGGGCCCTCATTCAGAGCCTGAAGCGTTGGATGGGCTGAATTCCCCTGGGCAGGGATGGGGTGGCTCAAAGGTGCCCACAGGAGCCAGCCAGGGGCTGTGGTTCCCATGGCTGCCTGTCCCTGCTGGGTGGATCATTCCCTGATCATTCCCTGATCATTCCCTGATCATTCCCTGCTGGGTGGATCATTCCCTCATCATTCCCTCATCATTCCCTCATCATTCCCTGATCATTCCCTGCTGGGTGGATCATTCCCTGATCATTCCCTGTCCAGGTGGAATTCCCTGTTCAGCCCAGGGCTGTTGTTTTTATGGCTGCCTGTCCCTTTTGAGTGGATCATTCCCTGTTGAGTGGATCATTCCCTGTCCAGGTGGATCATTCCCTGTCCAGGTGGATCATTCCCTGTCCAGGTGGATCATTCCCTGTTGAGTGGATCATTCCCCGTGCCCAGGGCTGTTGTTTTTATGGCTGCCTGTCCCTTTTGAGTGGATCATTCCCTGTTCAGGTGGATCATTCCCCGTGCCCAGGGCTGTTGTTTTTATGGCTGCCTGTCCCTTTTGAGTGGATCATTCCCTGTTCAGGTGGATCATTCCCTGTGCCCAGGGCTGTTGTTTTTATGGCTGCCTGTCCCTTTTGAGTGGATCATTCCCTGTCCAGGTGGATCATTCCCCGTGCCCAGGGCTGTTGTTTTTATGGCTGCCTGTCCCTTTTGCAGGTCGATCGCATCGCTGCCTCCAGAGACTGAGCCCCAGCACCATCCCCGGAGCTGCTGCGGCGCCCGAGGGCCTCGAGGAGCAGGAGCCAGGGGTGAGAGGGGACAGCCAGACCCTGCCTGGGGGTGACAGCGTCCCCAGGGTGGCACCGGCCCTGGGGTGACACCGGCCCTGGGGTGACACCATTCCAGGGTGATGCCATCCCTGACGTGACACCAGCCCAAAGGTGACAGTGGCACTGAGGTGACACCAGCCCAAGGGTGACACCAGCCCAAAGGTGACAGCACCCCAAGGGTGACACCAGCCCAAGGGTGACAGTAGCACTGAAGTGACAGCACCCCAAGGGTGACAGCACCCCAAGGGTGACAGCACCCCTGCCCCAGCCCAGGCCCCCTCGAGGTCCCAATCTTGTCCCCTCTGCTCCCCAGCCCAGCCCCAGAAATGTGAGAGTTTAGCCCTGAACTGAGCTGGAGCCAGCCCTGGGCAGGTGACACAGCCACAGCTCACTCTGCTCGCTGGTTGTGTGTAGTTCCCGTCTTGTTTTCAGGTTTTAAACAATAAAAGTCTCCAAAGATTCTCTTGGTTTTTAGAGAAATTGCCAGCAGTGGAGCGTTTTGCTTTAGAAATTCCAGTTTGTCTCCTCTTGGAAGAGCATTTAAAAATTAACGGAGAGCAAAAACCTTCCAGGCTGCCCCGGCCCCTGCTGCTCCTCAGAGCAGCTCCACATCCCGAGGTGCCAGAGCAGGGATTTATCATCACCCAGCTGGCTGCAGACAGACAGACAGACACACAGACAGACACACAGACAGACAGACAGACAGACAATCCCCAGTGCAGATGATGCTGCCTCGCTGTCTCCCCGAGGAGTTCACTGGGATTAAATCATATTCCAACAACAGCAGAGAAAAATAAAAGGCAGCCAGGAATTTGTGGAGGGGAAATGGACGGGAAGAGGAGGGAAGAGGAAGAAATGGGAGGTGTGAGGGACACGAGAAGTTCACTGCTCTGTCCTCTCCTGTCAGGACTTGGCATCCCTTGAATCCAATTCCTCCAAACACAGGAGCACAGGGAAATGAACAGCGCAGAGAAAACCCTGACAGGAACACGGACACTGCTGGAACCACCCCAAATAAATGAAAACAGCCCCTTCTCTGCCGGCTTTGCTCAGAATTATTCTGAGGATGGCACTGAACTCCTTTAGCTCCTGCTGGGGTTTGTCTGTGGGGTTGAGGAGCAGGGCCAGGAGCACTGGAGGAGCCCAGCACTGCAGGGCTGTCCCCAACTGGGAGAACTGGGGAGGAAACGCAGAGAAATAACCCAGATTGTATTGTTATATTGTATTGTATAAATATATTGTGTTTATACAACAGCAACACCCAAAGCTCCCCCTGCCTGCTCTGGAGAACTTCTAAAGAACCAGGAATCTGCCAACAGGAATTAATCCTGGGTTTCTTTGTCAAAAATCCCCCAGAATTATCCAGAGGGACCAGGGACAAAATTGTGCTGAACTCTTTTCCTGGGGTTTGGTTTTTTTTTAGCCTCTGAAAGCAGAGGGTGTCACACAAACCCTCAGTTCACCCATTGGCACAGTCAGGAATAAAAACTGCATTTCTCTGCATCTCCCTGCGTTATCTGGGTCAATGCAGATCTCCTCAGCCTCCAGAACAGCATTTTGTAGGATTTTCCTGCAGCTGCAGGGAGCAAGCAGGGCTTTGCTGTCGTGGCTGGAGCAGAGCTGCAGCCCCAGGAGGCTCCCAGAGCCCTCAGGACACACAAAAAGCTCTGCCAGCAGCTCCCCCTTTCACCCTGCACAGGTTATTATCCACGTCCTCCTTGAAGGAAAAAACATGATTTTATTTTGCAAGTGGGTTATTTTTGCTGGATTATCTCAGGCTGGGGGAGCAGCCTGGACCCTCCTCAGCCAGGGACAGACGAGTGAGGATGACTTCAGGATGTGACATTCTGAGCTGGGCTGCTTAAAAAAACAAACGAGGAGCTGTGTGCTGCCACTGCAGATATTTCAGTTTGTTTGCAGCCACTGCAGATATTTCAGTTTGTTTGCAGCCACTGCAGATATTTCAGTTTGTTTGCAGCCACTGCAGATATTTCAGTTTGTTTGCAGCCACTGCAGATATTTCAGTTTCCAGCCACTGCAGATATTTCAGTTTCCATCCACTGCAGATATTTCAATGTGTTTGTTTCCAGCCACTGCAGATATTTCAATGAGTTTGTTTGCAGTCACTGCAGTTATTTCAATGAGTTTCCAGCTACTGCAGTTATTTCAATGAGTTTGTTTGCAGTCACTGCAGTTATTTCAATGAGTTTCCATCCACTGCATTTATTTCAATGAGTTTGTTTGCATCCACTGCAGATATTTCAGTTTGTTTGCAGTCACTGCAGTTATTTCAATGAGTTTCCATCCACTGCAGATATTTCAATGAGTTTGTTTGCATCCACTGCAGTTATTTCAATGAGTTTGTTTGCAGCCACTGCAGATATTTCAGTTTGTTTGCAGCCACTGCAGATATTTCAATGAGTTTCCATCCACTGCAGATATTTCAATGAGTTTGTTTCCATCCACTGCAGATATTTCAATGTGTTTGTTTCCATCCACTGCAGTTATTTCAATGAGTTTGTTTGCAGTCACTGCAGTTATTTCAATGAGTTTGCAGCCACTGCAGTTATTTCAGTGAGTTTGCAGCCACTGCAGATATTTCAGTTTGTTTCCATCCACTGCAGATATTTCAGTTTCCATCCACTGCAGATATTTCAGTTTGTTTCCAGCCACTGCAGATATTTCAATGAGTTTCCATCCACTGCAGATATTTCAATGAGTTTCCATCCACTGCAGTTATTTCAATGAGTTTGCAGCCACTGGAAATCTCTGCAGTTTCCACCGTGGGCTGTGGCACCGTGGGCTGGGCTCACTTTCAGCCTCACACACTCCTCATCCTCATCCTGTCCCCAGAAAAGCACAAAACAGGAGCTCCCAAGCTGTGTCCTGTGGGATCCCCATGGAATTTTCTCTCCCTGCAGCCCAGGCTGCCTCCCTTGCCTTGGACAGATAAAAATTCATTTCCACTCTTGTTTTTCCACATCTGCCGCTGCCCTTGGGAGCAGGAGGGGATGCCCTGCACGTGGGGAGGGATTTTCCAGCTCTTTCCCCCTTTCCTTTAAGGGATTTAGGGGCTCACAAGTGCCCATGCCTTAAATAAAATCTGGGAATGGATCCCAGGCTCCCCCTCAGGCCCTGCAGTGCACAGGAATTTCCATTCTGGCTGAGCCCAGGCACTGCAGAGTCCAAAATTCTCATTTTCCCAGAGGATTTTCCCAGTTTTTCCTTCAAGCAGCTCCAGGTTTGTCCCCACGGCCGAGGAGAGCTGGGATGTTCTGTGGGAATGCCAAAGGTGCTCCCATTTCCCATTTCCCATTTCCCAGACTGAAGGAATGCAGAAATTCCCTCTCCCTGCCTGGATTTTCCTTTCCCAGAGATTTTCCATGGGGTCAGAAACACCCCAGGAATGATCCCGGCCCCCGCTGCCCACGGCAGAGGAACACAAAGATCTCCTGGAGGCAGCTGAAGGCTCTCACAGCCCAGAGGAGATGCCAGGGAGGATCTGAAACGGGGCTGGAAAGTGGAATTTAGAAATTCCCAGCTTTTCTTGCTGGGTTTCCTCATCACCCAGCTGCGTTTTCCTCTCCCCGTGGTGTTGCTATATTTTATATATTAGTAAAGGCCTGTATGCACAAACCAGCCTTTGAAATAAGTCGTGATATTAAGGGCTAAAGTCCTTGAAACCTTCATGCAGAAGAGAAAGTAAAGCAAAACAATATCCCTGTGTGTAAGAGAAAAAATGTAAACTGTGTGTGTTAGCCAATAGTAGCTTGCTCTGCCTGCAGACCCTGTAGAACCCTATAAAAGGTGTGCTAAAGATAGAAATAAACGGCATTCACAATTACTTCTGTGAAGACTGGTGAATTGCTCGGGGGTCTTTCAACATCTGGCGCTCCGACCAGGGACACCCCTGCGGGCAGAGGGGCCTTGGAGTCAGCGGAGTGGATCTGGGCGTTAGACGTCGTGGGCTTGGATCGGCACCGGATCGGCAGCCTGAGCGCGGTGAGACGCGGAGCGGTTGGACGTGGAAATTCAGGCTGCTGGGGGGGCCCAAAGGCAAGTGCGTGTGAGAGGGATCGCGACCTTCCCCCTTGCGGGTTGCCGTCAGCATGGGGGATTTGCGGCGGCAGATAAACTGCTTCTCTGCATCCTCGTTAAACGAGGCGAAGCAGCCCAGGAAAAGGACCTGGATATGCTCATTATATGGGCTAATTGTCATGGGCATTTGCAGTGCTCACACTGCTTTTTGCGGTGCAAGAACGGACTGATATATCGGCTCTGATATGGGAAACGGCAATTACGGAAAAGAGCAAGGACACTGTGTCTGTAGGTCGAACTTGGCAGATTGTAATTAATACCTTAAAAACCAGAAAAGTGAGATATGCTGAGGCTGTGAGCCCCGTAATTCTACCTGCGTCACAGCGGCAGATGCCTTTACCTCCCACTGCTGGGCAAGCTCTCCTATCTATGCTGCCCATGGAGAGAGGGAGGGAGAGTCAAAGAGAAGAAAATAATGAGAAAAAAAAAAGTTCCACAGCGAACGCTGAAACAACGAACAGAATCTGTTCAGTTATGGCAGGATGTGATACATCCGGAACTATTTGCTTCATTTTTGGAGTCACTTTTAACATTACAATCTTATTTAAGTTCCATCTTTACCACCCTGGAAGAAAAGAAGCCAAATTTTCACTGGTTTCCACCCGAACCAGGGGGACATGGGGGAGTGAGGTGGGCGCAGAGAGCAAAGGCACCCTGGGGGTAGAAGCAGCACAAGAAAAGTTCCAAGGCCACGCTGATAAACTGCAATGATCACCGCTGTTACCACCTGGCCGTGAGAGACTTTTCGGTAACATCGCCTGCTTTTGTAAAAATCGTGCCCCTCTTTCCTCTATCGGCGAACAACAAGAGAGATTGAGAGAAAAAACTGCATTTGTTAAAGTTAACTTTGTGAGGTTTTTTTTTTTCTTTCTCTCAGTTTTTCCTCTCTGTGGCAGTATGCAGAGAATGTGAAGGAAGATAAGAAGAGCAGAGCTGCAGCGGCAGCAGAGTGGGCAGCTCACCCCCCGCTCCCTCTCTAAGAAAAAGCAGCGGGATAGTACCCAGTTTGTTAAAAAGTCATGATTTATTGGGTTTTCAAAATGTTTTTATATATCCTTTTAGAGTTAATTTTGTGTTTGAAGTAATTATGAGTTCATGCAATTACAGATTTTAGGATTTTACTAGAGAAGTTATTGTAATTCTTTGAAAGTTAAAAAAAAAAAAAAAGAAAGAAAAAAAAGGAGAAAAAGTGTTTAAGAGAAGTTGCCTTGCAATAATTGGTCTTAGAACCTAAGATTAAAATATGGTGTGATTTACAGCTTTTAGGAAAACCTTCTTCCAATTAGTGTTATCTACAGAAGAGATTTGTGGCTTAAAAAATAATTAGTTAAGAGAACTTTACTGTACAAGATAAAGTTAAGTTAGAGCATATATTATCTATTTGCTTGTTTTTTCCACAATTTTAATAAGGTAATTTTAATGTGAGTTCTTTTGTTATATAAAACACATATAACTGCATATATACCAATTTGGATTTTGGATTTTAGTTTAACAATTGGACTTGATGTTCTTGAAAAGTGCTATAAAAGCTAAATGCCAACCTGCCAAATCCCATGTTGTTGTGGTTTTTCTCTAGAAAAACTGCCACTTTAAAATCCTAACCAATTTAAGCATATACTAGGTAAATTCCTGTTATGAATAAGTATTTTTAGTAACATTTGTAGTTATTGTGGGTTATTCTCAAAACTAGGTGACGTAGAATTGTGATGTCTTTGTTACAGTTTTATAATTTCTATAGTGGATCCATGTTATTGTTATATTGTGTTTAAAAGGTATATATCAAACTTTTAGTTGCTTTTTGTAGTAACAGAATAAGATTAAGTTAAGTTTTTATTTAATATAGATTAAGTGTTAATAGAATTAAGGATAGTCAAGTTTTATAATGTTTAGGCTTGAATGTTTTTAAGTTAAGTTTTATAACTTAGATATTCTTTTAAGGTTATTTCCTTTTGTCATAAATAATTATTGTTAGGTTTAAATATTGTTTAATTTAAATTGTTTTATGTTTTATTGGAGACACTGGTTTAAACTGCAAAGTATAGTTATTTTCCTAGAGAGAGGAAGACAGCCACAACTGAAACAGCTGTGATGGAACACTGGTGAGCACCAGCTTGTGGATAGAAGTGAATGCAGTCTGTGACACCCTTGATTTCATCGGGAGTTCTATTATTTGTTGCAATCTCTGCAGTTTTTGTTTGTTATAGCTTTCTTATTTTTCAGTGTTTCCAGAATTTTAAGAAGATGTACCATTGCTGAGGATCAGCTGCCATGGGAGAGGCTTCAGATTAAACCAACTGCTGCATGGTTTATTTGGTCTGGTACCTGAGGCTTCTGATCATTTGATTTGTACAAATGCATTTGAACAGTTTGCTGTGCTGTAAGCATCTCATAGCTGCTACTACTGAGAACCTTGTTCTAGAAATATGTTAAGAGGCATCTTTCCAGTTTAAAGCCAGGCCCTGGCCAAGCCTTGACTTTACCTGGATGGAATGTTTGCCAGCAGATCCAGATGTTTTCTGTACCAAAACAGTATTTGAGTCACTTTTTGACTCAACAATTTGACACTATTGATATGACAGCTGGATCAATTTTGAAGTGGGCTTGGAGAATCATTTCCAGAGATGATTATCCAATCCTTCACTGATTTTTTTGTTTCTGTTTGTTTGCTAACTATGGGATGCTGGTGCAGTGTTTTAGTAATTAATAGTAGTTTTATATTACATATGTTATTAATAATGTTTATGATTTAATTGATTTTTTAGCCGGTATAGGTTCTTATTGATTGTGCATATGGTTTTGTGTTAATGTTGATGTTTATAACAGAAGTACATCTCATTTTTATTTTTTTTTAAGAAAATGGGGGTCCTTCTGGAGCGGTTCCAGAGCGGGGAATGGTTCTAGAGCGGTTCTAGAGCGGGGAACGGTTCTAGAGCGGTTCTAGAGCAGGGAACGGTTCTAGAGCGGTTCTAGAGCGGTTCTAGAGCGGTTCTAGAGCAGGGAACGGTTCTAGAGCGGTTCTAGAGCGGTTCTAGAGCAGGGAACGGTTCTAGAGCGGTTCTAGAGCGGTTCTAGAGCGGGGAACGGTTCTAGAGCGGTTCTAGAGCGGTTCTAGAGCGGGGAACGGTTCTGGAGCGGTTCTAGAGCGGTTCTAGAGCGGGGAACGGTTCTGGAGCGGTTCTAGAGCGGGGAACGGTTCTGGAGCGGTTCTAGAGTGGTTCTAGAGCGGTTCTAGAGCGGTTCTAGAGCGGGGAACGGTTCTGGAGCGGTTCTAGAGTGGTTCCAGTGAACAGAGATGTCATCACACAGCCGTGGTACTCCAGACATGGATCAGAAGTGGAGCTGTCAGGACACAGTTGTGTCTGAACACTATACAGACAGCTTACCAACAGAAATTTTATGTTGTTATTATGATGTTGTGTCTCTACCAATTTTTCAGGTATCCTTTGTTTTGAGATTTAGAAGGATGTGAAGAACAACTTGAACATCAAAGCCCTCAGTCACTGACCAGCTGCCAGCTGACATCACGGGAGCAGTGAACGTTCCGGGACTGAATTGTGCTGGAGAAATTCTGTAGAAGATCTAAGAAGTGGAGAGACTCCATCTAACTGTATATAAGCAAATTGTAGTTGCGTGTTTACCCTTTCAGCAAATTGCTTTCACGCTTAGACTACATATATACCAGAGCACGTGTGTTAAAGGTAGTTAGATGATAGTTTAAGATAAAGTGTTCAGCCTGTGTAGTAATTGCTATGTTAGTATAAAGTATAAGTATTCCCCCTTCAAGAGCTAGTGTAAGCATCTTTGAAAGTTCATTTAATGATTGAAGCTTTAGCTGTGAGTTTGCAAATATGGTGTCATTTACATGGTAAACTGCTTATGGTGATTGTGATGTGTATAGTCGTGACCAACTGTCTGCTAACTAACATCCAAAAGGGGCAGAACATGTGGGTCACTCTGGCACATTGAACTGGCCAAAGGTCAATGTGTCTAAGCTTAGCCACACCTGGAGATCTTTTTGCACCTGTCTCATGGGAGTCCCGAATGGGATCCTCCAGCATTTAAAGGTTTGATCAGTGATGAGACTCAACTGAATTGATTGGCAATGTTGCAAGAGTGCAGTCGCACTGTTGGCTTCACATTAAGACAACTTGAAGCCTGTTGGCAAGCAAAATTACCAAAGTTCTCAATACGACAACCCTCAGAAGAATTAGATTTGTTAAGTTCCACCAATACCTCAGGTGGATGGATAATGTTTGAACCCCCAACAAAAGCCATTCCAACAAAGTAATGTAGCACTGAGCTGCAGTCAGCCCTATAGCTGATCTCGTTACTACCATTGAAAGTAAAGCCTTTATTTGTGGTGCAATCTCACAGGACGATTACCAAAGCGATTACCTAGTTCCATATTCCTAATCTGTGGGGATAGAGCATGGAATTAGATTCCTGCTAATCCACATAGAAGACCCTGTTACCTTGGGAAACTCACTTTGTTCCACCCAAGCTTACATCAATTGTTGAATGTAGCTAGCAAAATGAAGAACATCAAACAGGCAGAGCAAAGCCTGAATGAATTAAGGCCTAGCCACTCTAAAAAGGCTCGCTTGCTAGACTAAGGGAGAATTGAACTTAACATGCACAATGTTAAGTGAGCTTTCAGCCGATGTGAGTAGTGTACATCATACAGTATTATGAAATTAAGTTGCAATTGACCTTTTGCTCTTAGCACAAGGACATGGTTGTGAGGAGTTTGAAGGCATGTGCTGTTTGGATCTTACTGATCATTCAGCTTCCATCCATGAGCAGCTACATCAGCTACAGGATGGGTTACATGCCCTGAAAGAAGAGTGACCCCATTGGAAGTTGGTTCACCAGCTGGGGCATCACTGGATGGCTGAGGTCTCTTGTGCTAGAAGGGGGACAGACTTTACTTATAGTGTTAATGGGATGACAGTCTAAGTTGTGTGTTATCTTATCCAAAGCCTGGTTTGTGCAAAAAGAGAAAGGGGGAATTGTTGCTATATTTTATATATTAGTAAAGGCCTGTATGCACAAACCAGCCTTTGAAATAAGTCGTGATATTAAGGGCTAAAGTCCTTGAAACCTTCATGCAGAAGAGAAAGTAAAGCAAAACAATATCCCTGTGTGTAAGAGAAAAAATGTAAACTGTGTGTGTTAGCCAATAGTAGCTTGCTCTGCCTGCAGACCCTGTAGAACCCTATAAAAGGTGTGCTAAAGATAGAAATAAACGGCGTTCACGATTACTTCTGTGAAGACTGGTGAGTTGCTCGGGGGTCTTTCAACACCGTGGTGTTTTTGTGGTTTCTCCATCCCCGTTAATTCCTCCAGCTCTGGAGAAGGCCCCACGATTTTAGGGGATTTTACAGAATTCCCTGCTCAGGCTGCAGCTCTGGCCACATCCAGCACGAGCCAGGATGTCCCAAATCTTCCAGCATCGCTCTGGGGGACGACTGCACTCACTGTGCCGTGAGAAAACATTTCCTGCTCTGCACCTTCCCAAGACATTTTCCCTTCCCACATCACCAGCAGGACCCTTCAAAAAATTCAACTATTAAAAAATGCTTCAATAATCTGAAAGTTCTGGCAGTGTGCTGCAGGCTTTCAGCCACTGTCTGCATCCAGGATGATTTATTTTGCAGCTCATGTTATTTTTACAAGTTTTGATTATTGTTTTATGGCTGTTTCTGCAATAAAAAGATGCCCCGTGCTCTCCAGCACAGGGAGGAGCTCTGAGCCCCCCTGGCATTTCCATCAGCCCCCCACAAACCCTTTTTGATCACTCAGACCCGGCTTGATCTGCCAAATTTAGGGGGAAAAAAAGCAATTTCCTTCCCTGGCGAGTGAGGAGCAGCTCGGCTTTCCCAGGGCAGGTGGGGAGGGAGCAGGGAGAGCCAGGGCTGGGCCGGTGTCACCTCCCCAGGGACACAAAAACCAGTTTAAACCAGGAGAAATCCCTGCCAGGACTCCCCAGTGCTCCCAGTGCTCCCAGTGCTCCCAGTGCTCCCAGTTCCCTGCCCCACAGCCCCAGCCCAGTGCTCCCAGTGCTCCCAGTGCTCCCAGTTCCCTGCCCCACAGCCCCAGCCCAGTGCTCCCAGTGCTCCCAGTGCTCCCAGTTCCCTGCCCCACAGAGGAGCTGCTCCCACAGCTCGGAGCCACCCCAGACCCTCCCTGAGCCCCCAGTGCCCCCAGCAGCCCAAACTGGGATCCTAAACTGGGATCCTAAACTGGGAGCCCAAACTGGGAGCCCAGACTGGGACCCCAGACTGGGAGCTCAAACTGGGAGCCCAAACTGGGAGCCCAAACTGGGATCCTAAACTGGGAGCCCAGACTGGAATCCTAAACTGGGATCCCAAACTGGGAGCCCAAACTGGGAGCCCAGACTGGGATCCTAAACTGGGATCCTAAACTGGGATCCTAAACTGGGAGCCCAAACTGGGAGCCCAAACTGGGAGCCCAAACTGGGAGCCCAAACTGGGAGCCAGCCCTGCTCCCTCGGGGCTCCCAGTTTAGGAATGGGCAGTTTAGGCTCTGTCACACCCCAAAAAATCAGATTTTGTGGCAGGAGTGCTCTGGGCTGTTGGGAAGAACAGCTCCAGGTCAATGAAAAACCAGTTTGGGAGAATTTGTTCCCCGGGATTTCCCTCGCCCTGGCAGGAATTGCTCAGAGCCCAGCAGAGATTTGTGAAGTTCTTTAATAAAAACATCAAGGTCAGCGAGGATAACGACTGAATTTAACAAATGACACATGCAACAAACACAGGGAATAAAACATCACTGCCCGAAGCGACAGCACAGGACCCAGGGTGGAAATGGGGACCCTCCTGCTCCCCCCTGTCCCAATCTGTCACCCCAAAAGTTGGCAGAGCCAGAGGAGCCCCTGCCCCAGAATAAAGAGCGGCAGAAAAGGCTGCAGAGAGCAGAATTCATCCAGCTCAGCTCACCTGGGGACTGCTCCAGGCACAGCAGCACACACCAGGAAATAAAATAAAACAAAACAAAATAAAACAAAATAAAATAAAATAAAATAAAATAAAATAAAATAAAATAAAATAAAATAAAATAAAATAAAATAAAATAAAATAATAAAAACAAAACAAAATAAAATAAAATAAAGCAGAATCTGAACCTCGGGCAAAGGGAGCAGAGTTCATCCAGCTGAGCTCAGAGCTCCAAGCACAGCCAGCAGCACTCAGTGACACCTGGCAAGGGAAATAAAATAAAATAAAATAAAACAAAATAAAATAAAATAAAATATAAAATAAAAAATAAAATATAATATAAAATAAAATAAAGTAAAATAAAATAAAATAATAAAATAAAATAAAATAAAATAAAATAAAATAAAATAAAATAAAATAAAATAAAATAAAATAAAATAAAATAAAATAAAATAAAATAAAATATGGGATGACTGAGAGACGAGGGGAGGAAGCAAAGAGCAAAAGCAGCAGCTGATGTTTGTCCAGTGGCACCTGGACTGCTCAGGTATAAATTTGCAGGAATATTTCATTAAAGGCTGGCTGCTGTGGCCAGCAAAGGTTCAGAGAGGGCACAAAAGGCAGCAGGGAGCAGCGGGGGCTGCTTAATTCCACCTCATTAACATGGCATTAATTGTCAGTGGGAGCTGCTCTGGGTTCAGGACCAAGTTCTCCTCTTCCAGTGAATTCCCAAATGAATCTTTGGGGCCCTGCACGAAGGGAGAGGGAATTTTAAAGGCACTTGAGGTTCTTTGGGAGCCACTTCTGCAGCCAGGCTCAGGCTGGTCCTGAATCCCAGCTCAGGATGGTTGGGGTGGGAAGGGACCTTAAATCCCAGCCCACTGTCCCAGGCTGATCCTTGGGCACCCCCAGATCCACAGGCAAAAAAAAACCCCACTGGAGCTGCAGTTAATTAATGAACTCCAATTAATGCCATGGAAAACAGGTGCTCGTCACTACAGGAAATATTTGTACATTTATATATTAAAAAAAAAGCAATACAACCATAAAGAAAAAAAAAAATACAACAAGCACAGCTTGATACCACAACGTGCCATGAAATGTCATTGGCTTTAGAATAATTTACTACAACTTGAAAAATGTTCTTTTATCCACAAGGGATAGGAAATGCTTCCATCTAACATATGGTAAGCATGCAGCAACAATATGTACAACAGAAAAATAACTGGAGATTGTTTTTTATTCTTCAGCTGGGTGATCACAAAGGGAGCATTTGGAAATCCTGATTTTCTAGGCTTTGTTTGGCATATTTAAATCTGCAGGGTTTGTTCTTTTGGGGTTTTTTTTCTTTATTTTGGGGAGAATGACAATTCCTATGTACATCATGGAGAATACACTGCTTTTGTTTATTCCCCCAGAATTAAGTTTATTGGTTAATGAATGAATTAACCAATTTATTGGCTAATTGACACTTAAAACAATAAAATTCTCAGTTTTTGAAATGCTGAGGATCTGTTGGGGACAGGGATCCTGTGTTACACCACTCCCAGTTTTCACTTCTTCCATCGTGAAACCAAAGCAAAGCAAAGCAAACAACACCAAAACAAACCAAAACAAACCAAAACAAACCAAAACAAACCAAATCAAACCAAAACAAACCAAAACAAACCAAACCAAACCAAATCACACCAAACAACACCAAAACAAACCAAAACAAACCAAATCACACCAAATCACACCAAAACAAACCAAACAACACCAAAACAAACCAAAACAAACCAAAACAAATCAAATCACACCAAATCACACCAAATAACACCAAAACAAACCAAAACAAACCAAATAACACCAAACCAAATCACACCAAACCAAACCCAACCAAACCCAACCAAACCAGACCAAATAACACCAAACCAAATCAAACCAAACCCAACCAAACCCAACCAAACCCAACCAAATAACACCAAACCAAACCAAATCACACCAAATTACACCAAATCACACCAAACCAAACTAAACCAAGCCAAACCAGACCAGATCAAATCAAACCAAATCACACCAAACCAAATTACACCAAACCAAACCAGACCGGATCAAACCAAGCCAAACTAAACTAAACCAAACCAAATAATAAATCACACCAAAACAAACCAAATCATACCAAAACAAACCAAACCAAACCAAACCAAACCACACCAAATCACACCAAATCACACCAAAACAAACCAAACCAAATTACACCAAACCAAACCAAACCCAACCAAACCAAACCAAAGCAAGGAGCTCTTTGCCTGCCCAGGTCCATCCAAAGGGACCATCCAAAGCTGGAGGGGGTGTGAAAGTGTCCCCTCCCAGCTGGCAGAGTCCTCTTGGACATTGTTTGTGTCCTCTTGGACATTGTTTGTGTCCTTTTGGGCATTGTTTGTGTCCTTTTGGGCATTGTTTGTGTCCTCTTGGACATTGTTTGTGTCCTCTTGGACATTGTTTGTGTCCTTTTGGGCATTGTTTGTGTCCTTTTGGACACTGTTTGTGTCCTCTTGGACATTGTTTGTGTCCTTTTGGGCATCGTTTGTGTCCTTTTGGGCATTGTTTGTGTCCTCTTGGACATTGTTTGTGTCCTCTTGGACATCGTTTGTGTCCTCTTGGACATTGTTTGTGTCCTTTTGGGCATTGTTTGTGTCCTTTTGGACCCTGAGTCCTTTTGGGCATCGTTTGTGTCCTTTTCGAAATTGTTTGTGTCCTTTTGGGCTCTGTGTCCTCCTGTGGAACCACAGCTGGGATGAGGGAGCAGCACAGGGGATTTGTTGTGGGTCAGGAACAGCACACAGGATTTGCTGTGGGTCAGGGGAAGGAGCAGAAAAAGGGGAATTTGTTCTGGGTCAGGACAGGGAACCTCACAAGGGGATTTGCTGTGGGTCAGGGGAAGGAGCAGCAGAGTTGGAATTTGCTGTGGGTCAGGAACAGCACAGGGGATTTGTTCTGGGTCAGGACAGGGAACCTCACACGGGGATTTGTTCTGGGTCAGGAGCAGCACAGGGGATTTGTTCTGGGTCAGGACAGGGAACCTCACAAGGGGATTTGTTCTGGGTCAGGACAGGGAACCTCACAAAGGGATTTGCTGTGGGTCAGGAACCTCACAAAGGGATTTGTTCTGGGTCAGGACAGGGAACCCCACAAGGGGATTTGTTCTGGGTCAGGACAGGGAACCTCACAAGGGGATTTGTTCTGGGTCAGGACAGGGAACCTGACAAGGGAATTTGTTGTGGGTCAGGGACTGCTCGGTGCTGCCTGCAGACGGAGCAGGGGGATCAGAGGGCCTGAGGAAGCACAGCCCCAGCCTGGCTTCAGTCCCAGCTCCTCAGCACTGAATTCTCTCCCCTGAGAGCTGCCCTGGACCCAGCACAGGGACCCAGAGCCTCCGAGGGTTCCCTGATGTCCCTGCCCAGAGGGGACCAGGGCAGGTCCCCACTGAGCCTCTTCCCTCCCTTCCCTTTCCTCCTGGAGAATTTTTCTTTCCTTTGTTTTGCCAGAAAAGCTGGAACTGGCATTTCCAAAAGCACTTGGCAAGGTGAAAAAAGGGATGAGAAGCCTTTGGTGCTCAGAGGTGTGAGATTTCCAGGGATCCCCAGGGTGGCTCAGGGGGCTGAGGATTCTCCCCTGGCAGGAGCTCGGGAGGGTGCAGGACGTGCCCTGGGGTGCCCCAAAGGTGAGGAGGAAGCAGGAGAAATGCAGCCAGTGCATTTCTTGGCAGACTGATCCCCATCTGGCCTGTCCCAGGGGGGCTTGCCTCGGTCAGAGCTGCTGAGAGGAGTGATGCTGTTGAGAGCTGACAAGAGTGAGTAAGAACACTGGCTCCTCTTCACTCAGAGCTGGGGAGGCAGCTGCTACTTGTTTAGGAAAGGGGAAAAAAAAATAAAAATCCACGTGGAAACATTATGAGGGCAAAAGAACTCAATTTACAGGAAAACAGGGATGCATCAGTGGCAACCTTTTCAAACTGATGGCAGCAAGGAGCCCAAGCAGACTGGAGTTAGGGAACTCAAACCACCAAAACCTCCTCTTGACATTCAGAGTCCTTCTCTTTGAGGTGGAATTAAATTCCAGTGCAGAAGCGTGGAGTGACGGACTGGACGAACAGAATGGCCTAAAGCAAAGACTCCTCTGCTGAGCACACCTTTCCCAAATTCCTCAGGGGTTCTCCGGCCTCCTCTGTCCCTCTGGGGACACTGAAGGCTGTCCTCGCTTCTCCTCATCCTCCTCACGGGGATGGGCTTTGTTTTCCTGTGCAATCCCATTTCCCAGTGACCTTCTGCTTCCATTCACCTGCACCTGCCCAAAGCAACATCCTCACCTGGAGGGGACAGCACCTTCCACCTTCTTCCACCTTCCACCTTCCACCTTCTTCCACCTTCTTCCACCTTCCACCTTCCACCTTCTTCCACCTTCTTCCACCTTCCACCTGCAGCTGCTGTTCCCTGGGGTCCCCAGCTCTGTGTTTTGGGGTTCCTGTGCTGCTGCTGCCACTGTCCCACAGCTCCAGCTGTCCCCAGGTCTCTGTTTGGGGTCTTGTGCAGCCCTTTTTGGGGAGGATTTCCTCGCAGAGATCTCGCTCTGGTTTCCTGCTGCTCTTTGCTGGGCTCTCGGTGCTGGGGGGGCTCGGGGGGTCCCGGGGATGGCGCAGCCCCCCGGGATGGAGCCGGAGCTCTCGTGGCTTCTCTTCCTTGCGGATTTTGGCTTTTCCGGAGTTTGGCGGCGCTGATGCTCGGGGGGCGGAGGGACGGGAGGGGACGGGAGGAGGGGGCTCTGTCCTGCGGGGTGTGCGGTGCTGTCACCGCTGCAGGGCTGCAGCCCCCGGCCGGCTGCACTGCTGCTGCCAGAGCCCCCGGGACACCTCGGGGGGAGCGGGGGGACCCCCCTAGGCCGAGGGGCGGGGGGGGGGGCCGGGATGGGGGGGGGGGCCCGGCTGGGGGGGGGCGCCTGGGGCGGGGGGGGCAGCGGGGGGGGCGGGGAGGAGGGGGAGGGGGCGTGGGGGGGGTAGGTGGGGGTGGGGGGGGCAGGGGGGGTGTAGATGGGCACGGGGGGGGGCACAGAGGGGTAGGAGTTGTTGAGGGGGTATTTGGGGGGGGTCTCCGTGGTCTTCACCCGGGTGAAGTTGATGCAGCGGCCCTGGAAGGGAACGGGAGGAGGAGCGGAGTTACTGGGAGAGTAACTGGGAGTTACTGGGAGTTACCAGCATGGCAGGGACAGGACACACAGACATTCACACCATGGCCCGGACAGGACACACAGACATTCACACCATGGCAGGGACAGGACACCCAGACATCCCCACCATGGCCAGGACAGGACACACAGACATTCACACCATGGCAGGGACAGGACACACAGACATTCACACCATGGCAGGGACAGGACACACAGACATTCACACCATGGCCAGGACAGGACACACAGACATCCCCACCATGGCAGGGACAGGACACACAGACATTCACACCATGGCAGGGACAGGACACACAGACATCCCCACCATGGCAGGGACAGGACACACAGACATTCACACCATGGCAGGGACAGGACACCCCCAGATATTTCCACCATGGCAGGGGTGGGTCCTCACAGCCCCCCAGTGCCCCCAGCTACTCCAGCCCCAGTATCCAGTCCCAGTGTCCCAATGTCCATCCTGGCACACTCCCAGTGCTGGAGCATCCAGGGCTCCCCTGCCAGGCCACAGCACACTGTGAGCACAGGATTTCCATCCCCAGTGTCCATCCCCAGTGTCCCAGTGTCCATCCTGTCACACCCCCAGTGCTGGAGCATCCAGGGCTGCCCTGCCAGGCACACTGAGCACAGGATTTCCATCCCCAGTGTCCCACTGTCCATCCCCAGTGTCCATCCCATGTCCAGTCCCAATGTCCAGTCCCAGTGTCCCACTGTCCATCCCCACTGTCCATCCCCACTGTCCATCCCCAATTCCATCCCCAGTGTCCCAATGTCCATCCCCAGTGTCCCAATGTCCATCCTGTCACACTCCCAGTGCTGGAGCATCCAGGGCTGCCCTGCCAGGCACACTGAGCACAGGATTTCCATCCCCAGCCCAGCCCTGCCCTCCACCAGCCCGGGGCCGTTCCCCATCTCATCCCTGCAGCACAAACCTCAGCTCCCTTCCCTCCTCAGCCCCAAACCACCAGCAGCACAAAACCCGGGCTTTGGAGCCTCTCCCTCCCTCCAGCACCTGGCTTTTGTGTCCCACTCCAACCATTTACCAGGCAAAAGGGAAGCTTTGTTTAAATAAGACATTTTCTTGCTCTGAATTTTTCCTGAAATGCCTCATTGGGATGTCTTGATATCCCTGGACTCGTGAGAAGCCAATAAACTGCTTTTCCTGCTCTTTGGTGCTAAGCTACAGTTTGTTGTAAAGTTTTAAACAAAACCTTTGCCCTCTGAGCTATTATTTTATATTTTTTTTTCTCACAAGTTCCACCTGCAAAAGATCCCACTGTAAATACTCAAATGTCAGAATCAGCATTACTGTATTATGGATTCATTCCTTTAGCTATGAAATCACCCAAAAAGGCGCTAGAGGATTTCTGAATCCATTCTTTAGTTTTGGATCGCTGCTTATTTTCTGTTTTACTCTTTCCTCTCCCAAAGTAAATGTTTTTCCTGGTGGAAAATTGCCAAATGGAGCCCTGAGCCCCCCGTGGGCTGGAGCAGATTTGTTGGGGGAACATTTTTAATGCCCTGCGTCTCCTCCCTGCTGTCCCCAGCCTGGGCACCAACGCCCTGCAGGCAGGACCCAGGAAAAGGAAGGTTCTGGAAGGATTTGACAGGGATGGGAGGAGCTGGAAGGGATCCAGAGATGTCCAGAGACCTCTCCAAGAGCTCTGCCAGCCGTGGATGTGGAGAAACATCTGCCTGAGCAAAGGGAAAGAGCTCCTGAGTGAGGTTCTGGAATGTTCAGTGCCACCTTCCCCTGCCAGCTCTGGGGATGAGCACAGGGCACATCTCTGGATCCTGGGGAGCTGCGTGGGCTGCAGCAGAGAAACAGCAGCAATTCCTCAGCTCAGGGCTTTGTTCAGAGCGAGGAATCCTCTGAGCAGCCCAGCTCGTGTGCTGGAGGGGATAAAGTCACTGAGTGGAGTAAGGGATTGCTTGTATATGAGAATGATGTAACCCTGGGACTCAGCCCAGCTCCTTTCCAGGCTCCAAAGCAAACAGATCTGCCCTTCAGTTATTTTTCATCTGGCTTCACTTTTTTATCTTGATCAGAGGGTAAATTAAGGCACTGAGTCTGAAACCTGCTGCCCTTTCTCCAGGAAGGAGAAGGAGGCACAAAATGCTATCAAAACAGCTCCTCCTCGCAGCTCTCAGGAATATCCCACGCTCAGGGGCTCCTGCTGCTCCCCAAGCTCCTCTTTACCACCCACACGTGTTGCCTGCACGGCTTGGAGTGTTTCTGCAGCCTGAGAGGGGTCTGTGTTTGGGCTGGGGGCTCTGCTGCTTGCTGTGGGATGCTCTGCTGCTTCCTGGGTGTCTCACTGCCTGTGGCTGGCAGTGACCAGGGCTGCAGATCAGCTCTGGAAGGGTCTGGAGCTGCCCTGGGGACCTGCCAGGGACACAGAGCAGAGCCCAGAGCTCCTGGGAGCCCCTGGGCTGGCAGTGCTGGGTGACCTGGTCCCTGCAGCACTGGGATGAACTGGGCAGTCAGGGAGAAGCTGGAAAGCTGCCCTGGAGCCTCTGCCCAGCAGGGCTGGAGCTCCCAAAGCCCCCACAGCAGGGCCTGGGGCTGCCAGCAGCAGCTCTGAGGGGTTTTTACTGCCAGGACTCCTCCAGCTCTGCTTCCCAACAGAGCAGGAGCAAATGCAGAGCTGTCCTGGACACCTCGGGCAGCCCAGGCTCAGCACTGGGGATTCTGCAGCCTGGAGAGGACCAAGGCTGGTGCAAAGGAGCTGTGTGGAACCCCAGCAATGCCCAGGAGGACTCACCAAACCCCTCCATCCCCGTGGCCCAGCGAAGCCTGCACTGGGAACACTGGGCTGGGAGAGACCCCGGTGTGTGCAGGCACCTGCAGAGCTCAGCCTTGAAAGCACAGCAGCCAAACCCCACCAGCTGCTCCCAAAAAATCCTGTGCTGCTCCAAAACAATCCTGTGCTGCTCCAAAAGAATTCTGTGCTGCTCCCAAACAATCCTGAGCTGCTCCCAAAACAATCCTGTGCTGCTCCAAAAGAATCCTGTGCTGCTCCCAAACAATCCTGTGCTGCTCCCAAAACAATCCTGTGCTGTTTCTGAGCTGTTCCCAATCCTGTGCTGGTCCCTGAGCTGCTCCCAAACCAATCTTGTGCTCCTTTCTGAGCTGTTCCCAATCCTGTGCTCGTTCCTGAGCTGTTCCCAATCCTGTGCTGTTCCTGTGCTGTTCCCAAACCCATCCTGTGCCCATTTCTGAG
Source organism: Periparus ater (assembly GCA_032357785.1). Lineage (NCBI taxonomy): Eukaryota > Metazoa > Chordata > Aves > Passeriformes > Paridae > Periparus > Periparus ater. The sequence goes on along the minus strand of CM063629.1, from coordinate 5,270,980 downwards.
CTGTGCCCAATCCTGAGCTGTTCCCAAACCCATCCTGTGCTGTTCCTGAGCTGTTCCCAAACCCATCCTGTGCTGTTCCTGAGCTGTTCCCAAACCCATCCTGTGCTGTTTCTGGGCTGCTCCCAATCCTGAGCTGTTCCTGAGCTGTTCCCAATCCCATCCTGTGCTGTTCCTGGGCTGTGCCCACCCTCAGTGCCCAGGGGAAGGGCACTTTGAGGGGGTCCTTTGCTCTGGGGGTACCTTGTCTCCGGGCTGGGGCCGCATCACGGACACGCGGTCGTAGCCCTTCCTCAGCAGCACCCAGAGGGCGTCCAGCTTCCCCTGCAAGGAGAGCAAACACGGGGTTTGTTATTTCCTGGGCCAAATGCAGTGCCCAGACCCTGCAGGAGCTGCCTCATGGCTTCCAGTGCCTGGAGGAGATGCTGGAGGAGGTTTTCTCTCGCTGTGAACTCACTGCAAGCGCGAAGGAACAGCGTGTCTGACCTTTCCAAAGGTGCTGTGTGACTCTGGCACCTTCTGGGCTCAGAGAGACACCAAAACCTCCTCAGCTCCACAACATGGGACCAGTGCAGTGAGCAGTGAACTCCTGCAAAGCCTTCCCAAACTGTGGGGGGGGTTTGGGAGCTCCTTTGTGGTGTCTCACTAAAAATTCCCTTTCATGGGGGCAGAGTCCTTCTCTTCCCTTTCCAAGGAACCACCAAAATCCTCTCTGGGATCTCCATTCCCCCAGCAGGGTGTTCAGCCAACGCTTCAAAGCTTATTTTGGAGTTGCAGGGACACATGGGTGGAGGCAGACACGTAAAATGACTGCATGGAACTTGTTTCCACAGGAGAAGGTGAGAGCCAGGAAAGTCTGTGACTCTCAAAAGAAGAGGCAAGAAGCTTCTCAGTCAGATTCTTCTGCATTTGGGCAGCAGAACTCCTCAGAGCTGAGGGAAAACATCCCCTCTGTTTCAATCCATCTTTCCTCTGCAGCAGAGCTGGTTGAAGCTCTTGATCTCCTGTCCACTCTGACAGCTTGAGAAATAAATACCTTTTCCTTCCATTTCTCCTTTGGGAAACATGACAACTTTCCATGGAACAAAAAAAAATAAATAAAATTTCCCTTTTACTCTGCAGTCCTGATTTCCCAGAGCCTACCATGATTTCTTGGGAAAAGCCCAGAGCTCCATCTTTGCCTGAGACCTGGAGGGAGGCAGGGAGTGAGCATCATGGAAAGGATGAGGGATGAGAGATGAAATGGCAGCGGTTTCACTTGGAAACAAAAACCCTCCTGCTCTCCATGGATGGGCCGTGCCTCTGTCTGGACTCCTCTGCAGCTGGAGCACGAGGTCACGAGGAGGGAAAAAAAAGAGAGGTCTGAAGGCAAATAAAGCCTCAGGTCCTGCTAGATCTGAAACCCAGAGAGAAGAAACAGTCAGGGAAACAAATGAAGGAGCTCCAGCCATGGAATTTCCTCTGAATTCACGGTAAATTCAGCTCTGCACTGGCCCTGAGTCACCTCAGTGCTCCTGAGACCTGCTGGTGACACTTCTGGAGTCCCCTCAGTGCTCCTGAGACCTGCTGGTGACACTTTTGAGTCCCCTCAGTGCTCCTGAGACCTGCTGGTGACACTTTTGAGTCCCCTCAGTGCTCCTGAGACCTGCTGGTGACACTTTTGAGTCCCCTCAGTGCTCCTGAGACCTGCTGGTGGCACTTTTGAGTCCCCTCAGTGCTCCTGAGACCTGCTGGTGACACTTTTGAGTCCCCTCAGTGCTCCTGAGACCTGCTGGTGGCACTTCTGGAGTCCCCTCAGTGCTCCTGAGACCTGCTGGTGACACTTTTGAGTCCCCTCAGTGCTCCTGAGACCTGCTGGTGACACTTTTGAGTCCCCTCAGTGCTCCTGAGACCTGCTGGTGGCACTTCTGGAGTCACCTCAGTGCTCCTGAGACCTGCTGGTGACACTTTTGAGTCCCCTCAGTGCTCCTGAGACCTGCTGGTGACACTTTTGGAGTCACCTCAGTGCTCCTGAGACCTGCTGGTGACACTTTTGAGTCCCCTCAGTGCTCCTGAGACCTGCTGGTGACACTTCTGGAGTCCCCTCAGTGCTCCTGAGACCTGCTGGTGACACTTCTGGAGTCCCCTCAGTGCTCCTGAGACCTGCTGGTGACACTTCTGGAGTCCCCTCAGTGCTCCTGAGACCTGCTGGTGACACTTTTGGAGTCCCCTCAGTGCTCCTGAGACCTGCTGGTGGCACTTCTGGAGTCCCCTCAGTGCTCCTGAGACCTGCTGCTGTCCATGAGGAAAGAGCTGGACACAGTCATCCTGTCTCCATACAATTTCTGGGTGCAGCTCAGTAAGGGGTGTGGTGGTCATTAATAATTAGGTAAATTCTTGTCCAGGCTGCTAAATACTATCCAGATGTGGAACACTCCAAAGTTTTGGGAGTATTGGAATCCAGCATTTTGGATTGGAAGTGTCCCTATCCTGTATGGTAATGGTAAATAACAGGGATATTTCTAAATTAATTAATAATATCACCCAGGAGATGCTGCTAATGTTTGTAGGCACCTTTATAACTGAATTCTTGTTGTTCTAAAGCAAAAGGGTCAGAACTGGACCTCAGCTCTACATACATTGAATCTTCTCTCCAAGCCTCTCTTGAACTTTGGAGAATTTCCATCCTGGACACAGATCTGCAACAGAACTCATTCTTCTTTTCAGAGCTGACTCCCCATCACGCAGAATAAATCCTGAAAATCCACTGAAAGCCTCCTGGGGCTGTGATCCAACAGCATCAGCTGGGGAAGGGGAGAAACTGAGCAGAGCCTGGTGTGGGACAGGACCCAGCTCTCAAGGAATGAGCTCAGGTGGTTCCACATTTGGGGCTCTTTGTCCCAAAATCAGCGTTTCTGTCAGCAAAAGCTGCCTGTGCTGTGTCTTGGCTGGATGAGCTCATTTCCAGGAGCAAGGCAGAGCTCCCAGGTGGGCCTGGGGTGGTTTCCAGGAGCAAGGCAGAGCTCCCAGGTGGGCCTGGGGTGGTTTCCAGGTGTTGCAGCTCCCAGGTGGGCCTGGGGTGGTTTCCAGGTGTTCCAAAGTGTCGCCACAGCTCGCTCAGGACGCCGGGGATCCCCGTGGGGTCGGGCTCTGCACCCCTAACCCCCCTCTCCCACCCTGGCAGCCAACACACACTGAATTCATTACAACACAACTGCCAGTGGCTTGTTGGGAGGCTCTGCTTGTGAGATGATTATCTTCCAGGGGGAAAGAGAGAAGGTGCTGGAGCAGGTTTTCCAGGAGGCTCAGGTTTCTGGATCCTCCAGAAAACACCTGGGCTCCCCTGAGCCGTTCCCAGCCCTGGATCTGGGGCAGCTGCAAGGTCAGGGAGCGAGGAGAGCCCAGGCACGAGGCTGCTGCTGGCTCCTGGGGCACCACCTGGAGCAGCAAAACCTCTCATTTCCTTCAGAGAACGAGCACATCCTCATTCCCCAGCAGCACAGCTCCAAACCTGCCCAGGTGGGGAGCTCCTGGTGCCCCACAGGGCTCCTTCCCACAGCCCAGGCACTCAGCAGCTCCAGCAGCTCTGTGGCTTTGTGACAGATCCCACCACAACAAAAAGATCTCCTGCACTCCCAGGCAGGGCTGGGCTCACCTTGATGGGGGAGTACCACTTGCGAGGGGACGAGGGCCGGCGCATGCTGCTCCCGAGGTTCCTGGGCTCGGGGAATTCGTATTCCTGCTCTGGCATCTTCACCCTGGCGTTCTTGGCCTTCTCCAGCTTGGCACCTTCCTCTGTGGAGCCCTTCTCTCCCCAGCGCACCTGCAGGGAGGGATCAGGATCACAAATCAGCATCACACACCAGGATCAAACATCAGGATCACATCAGGATCACACACCAGGATCACACATCAGGATCACACATCAGGATCACACATCAATCAGGATCAAACATCAGGATCACACACCAGGATCACACATCAATCAGGATCACACATCAGGATCACATCAGGATCACACATCAGCATCACACACATACCAGGATCACACATCAGGATCACATCAGGATCACACACCAGGATCACACATCAGGATCACACCTGGATCACACATCAGGTTCACACACCAGGATCACACATCAGGATCACACATCAGGATCACACATCAATCAGGATCACACATCAGGATCACACACCAGGATCAAACATCAGGATCACACATCAGGATCACATCAGGATCACACATCAGCATCACACACCAGGATCAAACATCAGGATCACACATCAGGATCACACATCAGCATCACACATACACCAGGATCACACATCAGGATCACACATCAGGATCACACATCAGGATCAGACACCAGGATCACACATCAGGATCACACATCAGCATCACACACACACCAGGATCACACACCAGGATCACACATTAGGATCACACATCAGGATCACACCAGGATCACACATCAGGATCACATCAGGATCACACACCAGGATCACACATCAGCATCACACATCAATCAGGATCACACATCAGGATCACACACCAGGATCACATCAGGATCACACATCAGGATCACACATCAGGATCACATCAGCATCACACACCAGGATCACACCAGGATCACACCTGGATCACACATCAGGATCACATCAGGATCACACATCAATCAGGATCACACATCAGGATCACACACCAGGATCACACACCAGGATCACACATCAGGATCACACCAGGATCACACACCAGGATCACACATTAGGATCACACATCAGGATCACACCAGGATCACACACCAGGATCACACATCAGGATCACACACCAGGATCACACACCAGGATCACACATCAGGATCACACATCAGGATCACACACACATCAGGATCACACATCAGGATCACACATCAGGATCACACATCAGGAAAAAAAACTCAATCAGAAAATTGTGTTTTCCCAGCATCCAGAGCCAAGCTGAGGAGCGATGCACAGGCTCTGAGCTTTGTTTCTACGCTGCAGCCCAAAGTTTGAACTTGTCCAATGTCCAGGGGTGACTCTGTGATACAGGTATCCCCAATCCTCTGGTTTGTGTTTTTCCACTTCTCTCCAAGGAATTTGTTTTCCCTTTCCCAGACCGGTTGGTGGGGAGGGGGCATTTCCCTGGGGAAATCCCCATTTGGAGTTTTCCTCCCTGATTTGCCCTAAACTAGACATCCTTCCTGGTGGTTTATGAGAAATGTGGGAGTGGAGAAGGTTTTCAGAAAAACTCAAACAATTTCCTTGTAATTGTATGGCAGTGCTGCCCTGTGTCCCAGGCAGGGACCAGGATGTTGCTGTACTAGAGGACAAAGATGGTCCCAAACTTCAGAAATCTGTCTTTGGCTCTCAGATATTCCCATACAAAAATGGCCTGGACTCAGATGCACCAAAAAATCCTGGAGAGGTTTGTGCACCAAAAAAATCTGGAGAGGTTTGTGCACCAAAAACACCTGGAGAGGTTTGTGCACCAAAAAAGCTTTGAGAGGTTTGGGCAGCACAGAAACCTGGAGAGGTTTGGGCACCAAAAAAACCTGGAGAGGTTTGTGCACCAAAAAGACCTCAAGAGGTTTGTGCACCACAAAAACTTGGAGAGGTTTGTGCACCAAAAAATCCTGGAGAGGTTTGGGCACCACAAAAGCCTCGAGAGGTTTGTGCACCAAAAAAGCCTCAAGAGGTTTGTGCACCAAAAAATCCTGGAGAGGTTTGGGCACCACAAAAACTTGGAGAGGTTTGTGCACCAAAAAAGCCTGGAGAGGTTTGTGCACCAAAAACACCTGGAGAGGTTTGTGCACCAAAAACACCTGGAGAGGTTTGTGCACCACAAAAGCCTCGAGAGGTTTGTGCACTAAAAAAACCTGGAGAGGTTTGGGCACCAAAAAAACCTGGAGAGGTTTGTGCAGCACAAAAACCTGGAGAGGTTTGGGCACCAAAAAAACCTGGAGAGGTTTGTGCACCAAAAAAACCTGGAGAGGTTTGTGCACCAGAAAAACCTGGAGAGGTTTGGGCACCAAAAAAACCTGGAGAGGTTTGTGCACCAAAAAATCCTGGAGAGGTTTGTGCACCAAAAAATCCTGGAGAGGTTTGTGCACCAAAAAATCCTGGAGAGGTTTGTGCACCAAAAAATCCTGGAGAGGTTTGTGCACCAAAAAAGCCTCAAGAGGTTTGTGCACCAAAAAATCCTGGAGAGGTTTGGGCACCACAAAACCCTCGAGAGGTTTGTGCACCAAAAAAACCTGGAGAGGTTTGGGCACCACAAAAGCCTCGAGAGGTTTGTGCACCAAAAAACCTGGAGAGGTTTGTGCACCACAAAAACTTGGAGAGGTTTGGGCACCAAAAAATCCTGGAGAGGTTTGGGCACCAGAAAAACCTGGAGAGGTTTGTGCACCAAAAAAACCTGGAGAGGTTTGTGCAGCACAGAAACCTGGAGAGGTTTGTGCACCAAAAAAGCCTCAAGAGGTTTGTGCACCAAAAAATCCTGGAGAGGTTTGTGCAGCACAGAAACCTGGAGAGGTTTGGGCACCAAAAAAACCTGGAGAGGTTTGTGAACCAAAAACACCTGGAGAGGTTTGGGCACCACAAAAGCCTCGAGAGCTTTGTGCACTAAAAAAACCTCAAGAGCTTTGTGGCTGTGTCCTGGGTCCCCTCCTGGGTGGGCTGCAGGGGGAAGCCCCTGAGCCCTGGGATTTGCTCACCTCCATCCGTTTGATGCCGCCCACTCCTCGCCCGCCGTAGTAAGAGGCATCCACTGTTGGCCACTTCTTCTTTGGCAGCCCATCATCATCTTCCTCCTGCAAAACAGCACCAAGGGTGGCACAGGATGGAAGAAATCAACAGGCCAGGTTCTGCTCTCTCTCCTGTTGTTTTCCAGAGGATGGACACTCATGAAAGGAAAATGTTTGCTGATATAAAAGTCATCACCACTTGAAAGGGACAGGCCAGCTCCAGCAAGAACAAGAATTTGGGATTTTTCACCCCTTCCCTTCAGCTGTGCAGAGGCTGCTCGTGGCTCCCTGTGCTCAGGTAAATCCCCAGATTGGAGTTCAGGTCTCACAGGATGCAGAGAATGAGCGAGAAAATGAGAAAATTCTCTCCTGAGTGACAGTAAACTTGGGGTGCCTTTGGAAACAACGCCAGTGGGAATGCCCAGCTTGATTGAGAGGAGCTGGCCAAGAGGAATTGGATGGAAAAACCTCATGGAAAAGTCACAAGAATGGAATTAATTTCTGTGATGAACAGAATGCCCATGGGAGTCCATGTGGCTTCAGGGAGCCAGAGAGAGCCAGGCCCTGTGTGAAAAATGAGATTTAAATTCTGTATCCTGCCCTTGCTGGCTGCAGCCACATCACCAGGCACAGAGCTGAACCTGCTCAGCACCTCATGGTGACATCCAGACCAAGAAAATGCCCTTCAGTTTATTTAAAATGCTAAAACTCGAGTGAAATTCAAGGTTTTTTAAATTTTCTGTTGCACTTTGTAAGGTCAGAGCATGCACAGAGCTCTTAGAGTTCCTTTCCCTTTAATTTCTGCAGTTCAGGCTGTGAACTGGCGAAGCAGAAAAGCAGAGTTCATCAAAAACGTGAAGTATTTCCTGTGAAAAATGTGGAGAGAAAAGAAAAATGGTCCCTCTCCCATTTTTCTTCTTCTTTCTCTAATTTTTCACAGGGATTTGGCTGAACTCCAAAACATAAGAGCTTTCCAAAACTGGAAAAGCCAAAAATACTTTGAAATTGAAACTCCCCATCAGGAAAACTGAAAAAACGGGTGGAGGGAAAAAAAAAAAAATCCAAGAAAAACTCCAGTTTTCACAGCAACCAAAAACATTTCAGTTTATCAAAACACAGAAACTGGGCTGCAAAATGTGGCCTGAACTAAGGGAAGGGTGAAAAATTGGTCACAACTCCCAGGTTCTTCTCTTCAGAGCTGATCTCTCTCTCTCTCTGGCCCCAGGCAGAGCTGCAACCCAAGAACTCAAATATCTCTGCATGAAGTTTTCCATGAGGAATTTTTTATATTAAAAAAAAAAAAAAAAGAAGGGGGAAGCAAAGCCATCTAAATATTTTCCTTCAGCAATTCTCTTTCTCTTCAGCTCAGCACAGACTGGACTTCTCACAACAGGAAATACCAAGGTTTAGGAAATCTTCCCCACAAGCCCTTAAAAGCCCTGCGAGTCCCAGGACCAGAGCACACGCACACAGAGGCTCAGGGACACTCAAAAAACAAAAGAGTCACAAGTTTTCTGCAGAATGAGCCTGTTTGTGTGTTTGGAAGGGCAGGGGAGGTTTTGCAATACCAGCAAAAAGCCCCCACCAGTGATGTCCTGCTCTTGGCTGATGTGATCGTGACACACGTGGGGAAATGGGAAGGGAGAGGCACCCAAATCCCACATCCAGCACCCCAAATCCTACATCCAGCACCCAAATCCCACATCCAGCACCCAAATCCCACATCCAGCACCCCAAATCCCACATCCAGCACCCAAATCCCACATCCAGCACCCAAATCCCACATCCAGCACCCAAAGTGAACACAGGGAAATGGGAAGAAACACCCAAATCCCACATCCAGCACCCAAATCCCACATCCAGCACCCAAATCCCACATCCAGCACCCAAATCCCACATCCAGCACTCCAAATGTCACACAGGGAAATGGGAAGAGGCTCCCAAATCCCACATCCAGCACCCAAATCCCACATCCAGCACCCCAAATCCCACATCCAGCACCCAAATCCCACATCCAGCACCCAAATCCCACATCCAGCACCCAAATCCCACATGCAGCACCCCAAATGTCACACAGGGAAATGGGAAGAGGCTCCCAAATCCCACATGCAGCACCCCAAGTGAACACAAGGATGAATTTTCATTCCCTGCCTGCTTCACCTGCATTTTTCCACAACGGGGCTCGCACCTGAGGAGCTCCAGCTCTGCAGGGTCAAAAACAGCCCTGGAAAATCCAAGTGCATTTAAGGATGCTGGAAACTGACTGTGCAGAACTTGGCACCTTTCCAGCCCCAAAATCTGCTTTAGATGGAGCTAGAGTTTCTTTGAACAAGGAAGAAGAGGCAGGACAGAGCTGCATTTCACAGTCAGGGATCCAGATCTGCTGGATTGCAGAAAACAAAGATCTGTGTTTATCTCAGAGGCCTGGCCAGGCTCTGGATACTTTGACCCTGACCTGAGGGAACCTCATCTGTGGGTAACACAAGGATAATTTAGGCTCCACAAGGGACATCTGAACCACTCAGGGTAAGAATTCAAACTCAATTTGGCCAGATATTAAAAAAAAAAATAATTTTGGACAACTTAGCCCTCTCCCCACCCTTATAATTATTTTCCCAGTTGTCTCTGAATTTTGTCAGAATTCAGCATTTATAGAAACTTCTGCCTGCACCGAGGGCTGAGCTGGGACATGATAATCATTTCTCTGTGTGAGAGATGTCAAATTTCAGTGCTGAGAGAGCAGAGGCAAATCCAGCTGTCCTCAAGACTCCTTTCTACCCCTTCTCCCAAATCCCAAATTCCCCAAATCCCATGGCCACCTCTGTGCCTTGGGACACTTTGGGGACACCTTGCTGCTCTCAGGGAACGTTTCCTCCTGCTGGGGAAGATTTTGCTTTGGAGGCTGCAGAGCCTTGGGGTTTTTTGGTGTGTTGTGAGGGATGTGTGTCTGGGAACAGTCTGCTCAGGAATGGGGGCAGAGCTTTAAGCTTTTTTGGCAAGACTCACCTAAAACTTGCAAGGAGAGTTAAGATGGAAGCTTTAATGTTGATTTAGTCTCCGTTAGAACTTCCCTGGCTTGTGCAGCTCCACTGATGTCCAGAGGATTTTGCTGAGGTCCTCAGACAAGGACCAGGAGCTTCCTCTTCTCCCAGCAGCTGTGCTGGGACTGGTTTTACATCCCAAACCACCAAAAGCATTACTGTGCCATTCCAGGAGGGCATTCAGCACATGCTGAGGTTCCAACAACTCCAATTAAACACAGGCTGGAGGGCTGTCCTTGTGTGAGGCACAGCCAGAGCTGTGATTAAAACTCACAGATTTCATCACCTTTTGTGAGGAGACTGAACAAAACCTCGTCCTAAACACCCAGGAGAGCAGGGCTCAGTGGCACTCACCTCGCTGTCTTCTGCAGGAGGTGGGGGAGGCTCCTTGATGATCTAGAAGGATTAAAGAGAAAGAGAACCATAAATTCAGGCTTTACTCTTCAGCACGACTCAAAGAGAACCATAAATTCAGGCTTTGCTCTTCAGCATGACTCAAAGAGAACCATAAATCCAGGCTTCAGCACAACTCAGATGCCACCAGGAAGAATCCAGAGGAGAGAACAAGAGGATGTGCTGCTGGCACAGCTCTGTGGAATCACGGGGTGGCTCTGAGGGTGGGCAGGGGTGTCCCAAAGCCCACAGAGATGTTCCCAAGGACAGCTCCACACTCACACTGCTCTTTGGGTGACCTCTGTCCTGTGTGAGGCAGCAGAAAATTCAAACTCTGATATCCCTGACTCTCCTAATCCCTGAAGCTGCCATGGTCAGTGGCTGGTGCTGGCTCTAAGCATTGATGTTGCTCCTGAACCACCTCAGGAAAATCAGCATCTCCTTCTCCTGCCCTCTGCACTCTTGTACAAATCCTGCCTCAAACAATTCAGTCTGGACAAAGGCTGGGAAGCAAAAGCAACATGAAGCAAAATGCCCTGGGGACAGTGCAAAGCAGTGATAACCCCCAACCTGTGTCCCAGACTGTTCTTTTTTCATTCTAGAGGGCTCTGCCACCTCATGCTCTTCATTTCTGTGCTTTTCATTTATCAGGTTAATGTTGTAAACTTTAAATACATAGATATATATACACATATATGGCTGAGTGAGGTTTCTAATAAAGAAGCAGGGTGAGGTTGCAGCCTGGCCCAGGATACTCTCCATAGAAACCATTTCAGTTTCTGTGGGTGTGAGGCCATTATTTCATGCAGAAAGTTTGCATCCAGGGCTTGGCAGGCTGCAGAGCCCTGCATCCAAGAGCAACAGAGAGGTTTCCAAGGGGAGGGCAGAGACACCAGGCACGTCCCACGCTGTCCCTCACCCTGGCATGGGCTGGGAAATGCCCCAGGATGGGTTTTGCTCTGGGGGTTTGGGTCCATCTGGAGCAGGCAGAGCTCTCTGTGCACCCCAGGCCATGGGGCAGGGGCTGGCTGAGCACCAGTGCAGGTGACACTGAGTGTGCTGAGCTCTGCTCAGAGCTGGGGGTCAGGACACATGTGTGGGCTTCAAAATCACCCTGAAAAAACCCAAAAAACCCCCCAACAACAATCAAAAAAATCCCCCCAAAACAAAACAACAACCCCCCCAAAAAAAACAGTCCCAAACAGCGACAACTTGGCTGTTTAAATGCAGAAAGGGAAAATTGCAATCACATTAAAGGCCCTGAAGATATAAATATTTACAGCAATTCCTCTCACTCGTGTTTTTCCTCCTGTGATGAGCTCACTGTTTTTATTTTCCTTTGCAAAGCCCGAGTCATGCAATGTGGCCATTAACGAGGAGCATGTGCCTCTGGCTGGGGAGGAGACAGGGCTGCAGCTCTTGTGTCCCATAGAAACGATAAAAAATATGAAAATGATGAAAAGTAGATGAGAAGTGGGTGATACGTGCCCAGGGAGGTTTGGAGTCTCCCTGGAGGTGGCACTCAGTGCCCTGGGTGACAAAGTGGGGACTGGCCACAGGCTGAACTTGCTGATCTCAAATGTCTTTTACAACCTAAATAACTCTGGGATTCTGTGGAAAGTGGATGAAAAGTTGTCTGCATGCCAGTAGTACTGTGAGGAAAGGAAAGGCTGGATATCAGCATCCTCAGAGGTGTCAGATGGAGACAGCACCATCTCCTCCGTGTCCCTCGACACGATCAGCACTGACAGAGTGTGCAACTCACCCAAAGACACAGGACACCTTCTCACATTAATCTTGTTCTGATGGGCGGCATTTATCAACAGACTCCTTTTGAACCAAATCCCTGCACACCAAACCCATCAGACACTGTGAAACTTCAGATATCTGATCCAAAATGTACCTGCTGGGACCTCCTGGTTCCCCCCTGGAGCATCTCCTGCTCCAGTGGAAGGAACATCACGGGTTCCAGGGGATGTTCATTTACATTGGAATGAAACATCAGAATAAACCATCCAAATTTGGTCCAGCTAGGCATCCAAACTTCTCAGCCAGTATCACTGGAGGTTACACACCTGGAGGTGAGGAGATGGCTGGATTCCATACATTTGCATTCCTTCCCATATGCACACACATGTACACACAAACTGACTGACTGCTGTAAACAGATCAAGTGTTTTCTATCACAGGCAAAGAGGGGGAAAAAAAAAGACATTCCTTCCATTTTTGAGTGCTTTGCACTTCTAAGAGCAACTGAGCTCCCAGTAAATTGGCAGCATGGATTGGTTAATTTGGACAAGTCTAGAGATGGGGGAGTTCAATCTCCTGTGCCTTTGAGCCTGTACGACCTTTCAAAGTTCAAGTCCTACAAAAAAAATCTCATTTCTGACTCGCTGCCCAGGCCTTCAAACAACACAAATCTTTTCCTTCTCCCTTTTGGATTCTTACTGCTACAGCTCTGTGTGCATGAAATCCTCACTCTGGGGCAGCCTAACCCTGAGACCCTCGTTTGGGGCACCCAGACCCTCATTTTGGGGCACCCAGACCCTCATTTGGGGCACTGAGACCCTCGTTTGGGACACCCAGACTCACTTTGGGGACCCAGACCCTCATTTTGGGACACACAGACCCTCATTTGGTGACACCCAGACTCACTTTGGGACACCCAGACTCATTTTGGGGACACCCAGATTCATTTTGGGGACACCCAGACTCACTTTGGGACACCCAGACTCACTTTGGGACACCCAGACTCATTTTGGTGACACCCAGACTCATTTTGGGGACACCCAGACTCACTTTGGGACACCCAGACTCACTTTGGGACACCCAGACCCTCATTTGGTGACACCCAGACTCATTTTGGGGACACCCAGACCCTCACTGGGGACACCCAGACCCTCATTTTGGGCACCCAGACCCTCATTTGATGACACCCAGACTCACTTTGGGACACCCAGACTCACTTTGGGACACCCAGACTCATTTTGGGGACACCCAGACCCTCATTTGGTGACACCCAGACTCATTTTGGGGACACCCAGACCCTTTCTCTGAGTGGCAGCCCAGGGCAAGGCCGAGGGCCCAGGCCCACAGGCCCCACGCACTTGGCGCAACCAGAAACAACCCAAAAGATGGAAAAACGCCATCAAAAACGCCATCCCAGGAGCCTGTGAGGTCCTGTGAGGTCACACCCACACGGACACCTGGTTGTGGCCGTCCAGGTGAGCCCCAGGAGCTGCTGAAGGAGCAGCTGGGAGCGGCCAGGCCCGGCACACGGCGAGCTCGGCCTGGCGAGGCCGCGGCGTTCGGTCACAAGCGTTCGGGTGACCCCAAACCCTCCCTGAGCCTCCTCTCCCTGTGTTTGGGAGAAGCAGAACACGACGGTTCAGCCTCGGGTTTGCTCTCCAGGTGAGGAACACCTGAGGGGTTCCTCACAAAAACCTGGCGAGGCTCTTTTGTTCCTGAGGGTGACGGTGGGGACAGACGGCCCCTGGCTTTCCTTGGCACAGCAAGGAGCTTGGAGAGCAGCTGGCAGCATTTCCACACACTCAGCTGTGAAAATTCAGCACACTGAAGTAATTCTTTGCCTTTCAGCACCGTTCCCAACACGCCTGTGAAGGACAGGTCTCTGTTAGCTGAGCCACTCCGCGCCTCAGGCCCATGGAGGAGCAGCTGTTTCTGATGGATAACCCAGTGGAAAAGCAGAGGAATTCTATCAGCCACCTCCTGGAAGGTTCAAAACATCGGGAGGGATAAATTTTCTGTTGCCCTGAAATTTCTGTAGCCAGTCAGGCATAAGAAAGCACACGCTGAATCCAAATTTTGCATATTCCAGGAATGTGTCTAGGATGTTTTCTGTCTTGGGAGCCCAGAGATCTCCAGCAATCACACAATAACTATCCTTAGAGTTTTCCATGATAAATAGGGGCAATATGTTTCTTGTCAGAGGAGCTATCTGCTTTAGGATGGGACAGATCATCATTTCAAATGAAGCAAACAGATCATCATTTCAAATGAAGCAAACAGTACAAAATAAGAAACAAAGGACTTTGCCTCTAATTAGGACTACAAGTTTGGAAGCATGCTGTTAACTGAGCAGATTCTTTTTGTCCTTAATTACCTTCATTCTTCTGGAAAACACCAAATATATATTCTTGCTCTCTTAATAAACAAGGATTTTTAACAGCATTAACTATGATCCATCTGACTAATTTCCTATTTTTTTCCCCTTACATATTTATAGTTTTGACCTCTCAGTCCTGTGACTGTTTCATATTTGAGGTATGAGCTGGGTAAAGGAACATTTCCTTTTTTTTTTTGTCATATCTTCTGTGTCTCCTCAGTATCCATTAAATCCTTGGGGATCTGCTCTACACCCCAAAGCTAACTCAAGCAGGGCTTGTCCCAATTTCTTTGCCTGCAATAAAATGCAATCTTCTTCTCAGGGATTCAAGTAAGAGGTAAAGGAAGTCCAATGGAAAGTTAACTCATCCTTTTAAGTTCACCTCTCTCTTGTCAGCCTGGGAGGAGATTCAGGAAGCTCAATTTTAACAGATTAAAACTACAAGAAAAGGCCTCTTCACCCCTAAGATTTGGAGGTGAACTGTACAGACCACCTTCAACACAGGATCATAGTACACGTCAAAATCATCCACTTCTGAAAGACAGGACGTCAAGGAGAGAAAAATAATTCTCTTAATTATTTATATTTAATAATCTTAAATCATCCTGGTGCAGTCTGGGGCTGGCTTGCAGCTCTGCAGGGAATGCAGGCAGCAATGCAGTGTCTGCACAGGTGGTTCCCTTTCCTGAGCTGCTCCACTCACACAGATAAAGCAGCCCAGAACCACTGGGGTGTGCTCCAAGCGTCTCACCCCCTTTCTTGGCAAGACCATGGAGATGAAATCCCTTTTCTGGGCAAAGGAAAAGCATCGTGGCCACTTTGAGCTGTGCACAGGAGCCCTCGCTCACAGCTTGCTGCTGAATTTTCTGCTTGCATGATCCTGTTCTCCCTTCTCAGCTCAGCACAACTGCAGGAGAGCCGTGTGCTCGCGGGAGTGGGTGGGAATGGGATCTTTGTAAGGAATCTCCATCCAGCCAAGGGGGACCCTGCCATTTTATAGCTCTTCAGGGTTGCTGCAGAGCCTGTGCATTTCCTCCCCTTTCCTTCCACCAGTTTAGCCATGTGGTTTTAATCTATATTTTCTGCATTTTCTCCATCCAGCTTTTTGTTTCCAAAACTTCTGGTCAGCTGCAGTACAGACTGAGAGCCAAACAGATTGCTGGGTTCTTCCATGCTTACTTCCAGAAAACAGCTTTAAAGCTAAAACTGCTGTTAGGTGCTTATAGCAACACCTCATTTATCTGCCAGCCACACCCCTGCATCTAAAATCACTCCAGTATGAAAATGAGTGAGGTGGGGCAGGTTTTCTAGTGGGCAAAAAACCCAGCCCAGCCTCTCAGCCACCCTGGATGGCTGCAGGAGGGAGGCAGAGACTCAAACCTGGGAGGAGGTGATGGATGAGCACCATCCCAGCAAGGGAAAGCATCCCAGCACAGCCAACCCTTCCAGCTATTCCATTAATTCTGCCTTCACCCTGCACCCAAACCCTTGAAGCAGCTCCATTTCCAAGGTGCCTGCAAAGTCCTCCTCAAGACACTTTTGGGGGTTTATTTCCTCTACATTAAACCTGAGGCTCATGTTGGCCTCTGAGCCAGAACAATTTCAGCCCTGGGCAGCTGAGCATCCTCCTGCACACGCAGCTCCTGCTGTGGATGTCTGGACTGGGAAGAGAAGCAGGAGCTGGAATCTGCTCAGCTCAGGAAAGGTGGGGTCACACCCCATTGGAGGTGTTTGAGGACTTGTTTTCCTTCTTGCCATCGTTCTTGTTGTGAGTGCAGCGCTGGGGAGTTCACACAGCAGAATTGCTTCTTTGTTTTCTGCTATTCAATAAACCTACAACCTTTGGGGAGAGGTTAGTGCCTGCCTCCCTTGCTTTTGTAATATCCTCCACAGGTATCCAGGGAAATTTCTGCCTGTGCTGGTGGATCAGGCACAGCAAAGAGTTATTATTGCTCTGATTTACCAAGCAACAATTGCCTCTACTGTAAACCGAGTGGTGAATTCCAGACTTCATCCCAGAATACTTCTGAGACCAATAAAGTTGGATACATTTGGAAACAGCATTCCTTCATGGGCTCCTGCCAAGGAGATACTGGGTTCCAGATAAACCTTCAGAGTGAGTCTGTTGACTCCAGTCCATTTACTCCAGGGATGAAGCTGGCTCAGTGTCTTTCCTGAAGAACTGCTGGATAGTAATGACTCTTATTTAATTAAAAAGCATGCCAAGAGGAATTTCAGGGTTTAGAAATGTGCTTGTCGCTCAGAAACAAATTTATTCTTGGTAGGAGATGAGTTTGTTGTGTTTTTTTTCCTTTTTCCCCTGGACACATCCACAATTATCTCTGAGACGTCCCTGGGCTGGAATCCACGGCGATGTCTCCGGGTCTGTGGTTTGGTTATTTGAGGTTGGAGCTCTGGGCTGTTGTGCAAGGCAGCTCCTCTGCCCTTAATTCACTTCTGACAACACTGAATTCCTCCCTGTGCCACTTCCAGAGCAGCCACAAAGCTCTGCTGGGCTCCCTTTCCCCATCCCCTGACAGCCTGGGCTCCCCTCCACGGGTTTATCTTTAATTTCACAGAATTTTTGCAGTGCACAGCGAGGCACCCTGGCTGCTGATCCTCTGCCAAACACACCGGGTGCCCTTCTGGAGGGGAGGAAGAGATTTCATCCAGGCTCTTGGAATAAAAATCTTTCCAACAGCTACAGGGAAGTGTTTGACTACACTGGAAAAATATCAGTGAGACAGTCCCCACTTGCAGACCTTGCTAGGAGGGAATGTGGGAGGTAAAGGAGGAGAGTGAGGAAAAGCTTTTATCTACAACAAATGTTTTTAAGTGGAGGATTTAAATCTGGAAATGATTAAGCTTATAAAGTTTCATGTGGACCAGAGACTCCCTCTCTGTGCTGCACCCACCTTGCTTATCTGGATTATTTTTCACACCCAGGGCTGTTACACCACCACTGTCCTCACATGATTCCACTGCCACAGTGCCCTCACAACAGCTCCACATCCCCTCCACACCCTGCTGATTGCATTTATTCATGCAATTTATTAATGCATTCATTAATTATTAATGCCTTTTTCTCATCAGCTTCATCTCCCTGCTCTCACAGAACCTGAGACCAGCAGCATCACTGACAGCATTTTCCCTTTATCCCTCAATTCTCCTCCAGATCTCAGTGCAAACATCTGCACAGGGCACATCTCCTCTGACTTCCACCAAGATGTGCCAACAAAAAGTTGGCCCAGCTCCTCTGGGAAGGTGCCATGGAGTTTAGACAAATAACTCTGAGCAACCTACCACGCTGCTAATCCCTTGCCCAATTTTAGAACCAATTCTTTTTTTTTTTTATTGTTCTGAAAGTCCAAATAAATACTTTTTTTCCATTCTGGTTTTCATTTTGGGACAGAGGTGCCAAACTACTGTGAAGAGAAGCATTTAATCCCCATTTTCATCCAGGAACAGAAATAGACAACTAAGATTTTTTTCCTGCAAGGTTTCCATCCTTGTTCTGGATAATGAGTTCAGCACAGAGACTCATCCTCCAGCAAGAGGAGCTCCAAAGCTCTCTGCTCTGCACTGGGGATTTTTCTCTCTGCCCTTTTAAAACTTTAACTCTGCTGAAGTTTTGTGAAAGGAGCTGGAGGAAAGACGATGCTCAGTGAAGCACAGTCAGACTTCCACTGTCCCTGGGATATTCAAAACTCTTTTCAAACATGGTGATCCAGGAAACACAAAAATTTGGACTCCTAGAAAAGTCTTCTCCTCGTTTCTGAGGCAGAACCAGGACTGCAGCGTGGGCTGATCAATCCTGCCCTTCCACAGGAGCCCTCCAGCGTTAGAAAATCCAGAACAGCCATGGCAGGAATACATTTCAGCAAACTATTTCCATTTTGTGACCAAAACACAAGACTAAAAGGCTCCTGACGAGGTTTGGGTGTTGGCAACATTGCTGCTCCACGGCTCTAACCCAGATGAAACCAAAACCCAAAGCAGAGACAGAAATGTTGCTCCTTTCTGGGACCAGCCCTGTGGAAAACTCTGCCTCCTTCCTCCTCGTTTCTGACTGCTTAGCACTGAAATTCTGCTGATTTCTGTCACTTACCACGGTGCAGCAGAGGGGCCAGAACCACCAGAGCAGAGCCAAGGCCAGCAGGAGGAAGAGGATGAGCAGGGCGATGGCCAGGATGGTCCCGTCGGACTGGAGGAGAACACAGAGAGCGAGTGACACTCGTGTCACCCTCCCCAGCTCTGTCCCCAAGGCCCCTCTCCATTTACTGCCACCTTAATGATGGTTATTAATGCCATTTCATTTTCATTTTTCATTTCATTTTCAGGCAAAAACAAGCCTTCAGTGAAAGGTCATTGTTTTTTACCACCAGTCCTCGCTTGATTTTCTGGCTTTCTCCACATTTAAAGGTCGGATCGATTCACTGTTGATTAACACAAAGGTGCAAATTCCTTCATTCCTTCAAAGTGCCACAGGACAGAGCAGGGACAGCCGGCTGTGCTGAGGCTCTGGAGTCCCCAGAGCCTCTCAGGGCTCCTGAACCTCTCAGCTGGCACTGGCAGAGCTCAGGGGCTGCTCCCACCCCAAACACCTCAGCCAACATCCCAAACCATTTATTGGAATTATTGGATCTGGTGACATCCCCTGCTCTCCCACCGGGAAGAGCTCTGCAGTTTTGGGTCTGAGAGGCACCAGTGCAAGAGCTCATGAGTGGTTTTTCCTCTTCTGGGAGCATTTTAGAGGACGAACAAAGGTTTATTTCAATTCCCATCCTGGCTTTCCTCCGAGATGCTCTTACTTGGCCCTGCCTTCCTGCCCCCAAACACGGCCTTGGCAATTCTCCCCTCTCCTGGACATTCCCTGGAGCCTGAGGCATCCACTGAGGGCTCAAGGGCTTGGCCACACCTGGCACAGGTGACAGGGAAATGTCACCTTGCCACACGCTCAGCCCTTCCAGGGGTAACTGCTGCTGCTGGAACACACGTGGCTGCGTTAAATCCCAACAGGAACATTTCAGGACATCAAAACTTACACAGTGCGTGCTGGAGATGATGACAGAGCTGGAGATGAAGCTCAGCCCATCGTTCATGCTGACTTGAAGAGCTGCTTCCCTGAAAAAAGCCAAGAAGGAAATCAGGGCAGCTCATGCACCGCTGGTAGCCAGGGTCTCAAAAGGCTCTTGGACAGAAAATTCCCACCCTGAGCCCTGCTCCAGAGCACAGCTGCTGCTGCTGGACACGAGAGAACGGCAGCTCAGGACCCAAAATGATCCACAGAACCAGGAGGAGACCCAGACCCATCTCCCCACGGGCAGAGTGAATTTTGGGGCAGGACAAACATACATTCCAACTTCTCTCAGCACGGGCGCCGGGCACAGCAGGTAGGTGTCCTCCACCACGAAAGGCTTCTCATCTGGAAAGGGGAAATAATGTCATTTACTGCCAAATCAGTCACACAGGCCCTAAAACCATTCAAATAATGGTTTTTGGTCACTCTTGGTACATGAATGAGATGGGGGATGAGGAGCTGCCCCATGTGTTGGAGGCACAGCAGAGCTGAAGGTGTGGAGATCTTTGGAAGGTCAGAGGTTCAGCCCAGGTGAAACAGACACATCCAAGGTAAGAAAGTTGTATATTACAGAAAATTCTGCATTTTAAGGCAGAAATTAAACCTCTTTAACTGAATTACACTGGTTTTAAAAGTGGGTGAGAGGAGCAGGAACACTGATATTCCTGTTCTGTGCACCCGAGTGAGAGCTCTGTCCCACCACTGGAGATCCCCAGGAACTGCCCAGCCCATTTTCCAGCTGCCATTTCCAGCTGTGGTGGCACATCTGGCCCCACAGTGCTGTTCTCACCCTGATTTACGGCAATCATTAACTCCTATGAATTTATGACATCGGCTCAGTGCACGCACGCCAAGAAAACCAAGATCAGTGTCTTGTTTTCTCCTTTGCTGACTCTGGCAGCCAAAGGCTCCTCTGTGCCAGCATTCACGAGAACAAAAGCTGCTTCATCTTGCAGGGCCTTTCACTCAGATCTCGTTGGGTTTTTGTTTCTCTTTCTCTCCCAAGTCCCACCAGTTCATCTCTCTAGAAAGTTTATCAGCCCGGGGTGCCCCGGGGGAGCTGCAGGCACGGATTAGTTTGTTTGGAGAATGTTTGTGTTTCACCACAAAAATGAGCCACTCTTTCCCTCTGCTCTAAACAAAGGAGCATCCATTTGTTTTGCATAACTCTGCCTCCTGCCTGGAGAACTCACACAGGGACAGCAAACAGAATTCTTCTCGTGGGGAGCGCGGCGCTGTCCCGTTCTGCTGTGGCACAAATTCTGCATCCAGAGCAGCCAGAGATGGGCTGGAGGTTCCCCAGCAGCTCCACACCTCGTGCCAGAGGTTGGATTCTGTTCTTTGCACTGCTGGAAGGGCTGGGGAGGGAGGGCTTTGCTGCCCTGGGTGTCCTTTTGGTTCTGGGCTCGGTGGGTGCCCCTTGGAGCAGCTCCCTGGTGCTGCTCAGGCTCCTGCAATTCCATCCTCAGAATTCCTGCACCTGAAGAGCTCAATGCAGCCTGGAAAATCTATTATTCCCAGCAATAGTGAATAATTTCTTATGCCATTAGCAGGGTGTAACCTTCTGGCAAGCCAGGACTTGGAATGTTTCCTAACCATAATAATAAAAGCTTCGATATATGCAGGATGCTTTAACACAAAAGCACAAACCCCTCAAAAAAAACCCAGAAAGCAAAGAGGATCTCACAAGAAATGCACTGTGCTGCCAGGAGCAAGGAAAGGTGGGGGAAGTGGAGCAATCTGGCAGGATTTAGAAACAGGAGACAATTTTTAGGAGAGGTTTTTTGGGCACTCTGGGGGTCCAGTGCCCCCTGCATCCCCCAGTGCTGATCCCCTGCTCTGTCCTGCTCCCATATTTGTGTGAATAAAGCAAATCCAGGCAGGTTTGTGCAGAGGATGGGTTTGGCCAAGCATCCAGAGCATTCACTGGAGTGCAGCAGATGCAGCCCAGCTCTGCTGTGGTGCCTGCTCCTCCAGCAGCTTTTGATCTCTGCATTCAGCTTTAAACTGCTCAGGACAGAGCTCAGCCTCTCTGCCCAGAGCTCTTTGCTGGCTCCTGCACAGCCTGGGCAGACTCAGACATTTTAGCACCACAGATCAGTCATAAGTCACTGCACTGGATAATCACTTTTAACTCTGAGCAGGCTGAGCCCAATTCTCCCAGGTCCTGCTGCAGAACATGCATCTGATTACAGCTCTGCTCAGCCAAATATTCCTCATGGTTTCTACAGATGTTCCTCTTTTTTTTTTAATCCCATAACTATGAACATTATGAGTCGAAGCTCTCTTCACCTGCCACTTTTCCCTGCCAATAATCCCAATAAAACCCCATTAGCTCATGCCTTTAACCTCGGCACGTCCCAGCCGTGCTCGCTGCGTCTCATGCGGGATAATTGAAGGTTTCAGGAACTGCTGGCTTGGTGTTATCTTTAAAAACGCCTCCCTCCCTGATACAATCACAGGCAGAGGAGCAAACAAAGACATCTGAGCTTTCCAACCTCCATCAGGTTTCCATAAAATCCTGGTTCATTTCTCTCAGGGGGAGAGTTGGGAGCAGCAGGCAGGGGATGTCCCACAGAGCAGCTCAAACCCAGCAGAGCTGTTCCCACCTGGGTTTGGGAGCTGCTGAGCTCCCTCACTCATCAGGGAGGGGCTGAACACAGAATTTGGGTTTTTTGGCCTTTTCCTGCCACGCCACAACTCCAAGCAGAGCAGGAGGAGAGGAGCTGGTGCTGTGCCAGGGAGGGTGAGCTCAGTGCTCACCTCTGCAGCAATTCAGGACACCACAAATCCACGGCTCACAGTGCCTGGACCTCATTTTCCACATCCTCTCTGTGGACACAGCTTCAAACTCAAAAAGCCCAGGGGCTGTGTTAGGATAAACTGATCTTTCCTGAAGGCTGCAGTGGAATTGTGATGACAGAGACCATGAAAAATGGCTGGGCTGGAGCTGCAGGGAGCACAGAGGGAGGAAGGATTCCTCCTCCTCCTCCTCCTCCTCCGCAGGTCGGTGTTTGGGGTGAGGACACCCTCACACACCATTCCCTGCGTTTGTGCCTGCCCAAATCAGAGCCTGGGCAGGGGGAGATGAGGGATGGCATTCCCAAATTCCCAAATTCCTCAGGATGCTTCCAGGAGTGAGCTCCCTGCTCCAGAGCCCTGCAGCTCCTGACGCCCCCAGCACTGAGCACATCTGAATTCAACAAATCTGCACCAGGGCCAGCCAAGTTTCTGCTGGGTGAGGCAGGAATTGGCCAGAGCAGAGGGTTTCCTCCTCCAGGAGGTCACTGCAGGAGCTCAAGTGTCCCACAGCTGGCCCAGGGCTCGGTGACATCCCAGCCAGGGCCAGCAGCCCCAGCAAAGCCCCCCAGCTGCACAGAACAGCTCAGCCAGGGGCTCTGAACACACTGAGCCCTTCCATCTCCACTTTTCAGAGCTAATTCATGGCTTTATTTTATTCTGAACAGGCTCAGGGCTGCCTGCAAAGCAATCTGTGGATAAATCCCGTGTTGGGAAGGATGAGTTGTGAATTGAACTGTGAATTATCTGGGTTCCCATAAGGGTCACAGGAAAGCAGTGGGGTCCTGCCAGCTCAGGGGATCTCAGTGCACATCACAGACCTGATTTAACACAATTCCCTTCTCTTCCCTCGGTGTTTCCACCCCCCTCAAACTCTCTGTCAGTCACAGCACACGATCTGCCTCTAAAACAATAAACCCCTTCTGCATCCTGCAAATTGAGAGCTCCTCATCCCACAGGCACCGCGTTTCAAGATCCAAATGCCTGCCAGGGCAGAGGCAGAAAGGAAAATAAAATCAATCCAAGGAACTCACTGAGGGTGACGCTGTCGTTGATCCTGAAGCTGCAGAGCACCCTGTCCACGTTGCGGGCGTGCCGAAATCCATTGCCCCTCACCACCACCTGGAAGGACTCTGCCAAAACAGCCTCTGGGTTATTATTGGAGCACAGAAACTCAGGCAATTCAATTTGCCACTGCTACAATCGGTGGTTTCACCATTAAGTTTAAAAATGTAACTTCCACGCTCTTCCCTACCCAATTTCAACTTGAATTTTGAGGAGTTTTGGAATTGTTTAGGAAATAATTCGCCATGGACACGCTTTAAAACAATCCTGCAGTGGAAACATCAAGCTCCAAGGGCACTGAGCTTTGCCCTCTCCAAGTGTCCATTTTAAATGGCAGAAAGTTTTGGGTGAAGAAAGGCAAAAAAATCTTCAAGTGGCAGATAATTTGGAGAAGTTCAGGTGTTGTTTCAGTTTCCCAGGTCACTGCAAAGGAAGCAGCCCCCACAATTCCTGTGAGACTCTGGGAGAGGCTCTCAGAGCACAGAATGGTCCAAGACAAACGAGGAGGAACCTCATTGTCACCCCAGGAGTGACAAAACCTGGTTTTTGCAGATCTCTGGGTTTTACAGCCCCATCCTCTCTCCCGTCCCCCGAGGAGCAGCACGCTGGGCTTGTCAAGAAAAGCAGATTTGCTCTGGAATGTGGGCTCCCTTCCAGCCCCTCTGCTCTCCATCCCTGCACATCCAGGGAGCTGCTCCAGCCCTGCTGGGGAGCAGCTTTTGGGGAGAGCACCAGAGCTGGGAATATTCACTGGAAATCACAGAGTTCCCAAGCTGGGGGAATTAGTGAATCTGCAATTAGAGGTGAACTGGAAATTGTGTTTTAGGCAACATGAAGAGCTGGGGGCTGGCTCACACTCACCCCCTGCACAGATACTGGAAGGTTCTGCTGCCAGGATTTCTATGCAGGACTTCTTCAAAATCTAAAAGAGACAAAAAGTGAAGCACCTCAGCCTGGTTTCCATAGGAACAGGGACACGACAGGTGAGTGTGCACAGGTTGCAGATAAACACTGAACTCATCAGAGCATCTGGGGGCACAATTACAGCTCTTGGCTTTAATTATAAATAATATAAAATATTATTTATAATATTTATTTATATTTATATAAATATAAAATATTATTTATAATATGTGTTTATATTTATATAAATAGAAATTATATTTATAATTATATAAAAATATAAAATATAAATATAAAAATAAATATATATATTTATATATAAAATATAAAATATAAAATATAGTATATTATTATATATACAATTATATATAATTTATATATAATGTAAATATATATAATATAATGTATAATATAATATATAATTTATATATAATTATATTATAATTTATGTATTTATATTGATATAAAATATAATATATATAATACAATATATATAATATAATATATAATATATATGTAATTATATTATAATTTATATATTTATATAAAATAAATAAATTATAATATAATTATATATAATTTAATATATAATTTATATATAATTATATTATAATTTATATATTTATATTTCTATAAAATATATAAATTATAACATGATTATAAATAATTTAATGTATAATTTATATATAATTATATTATAATTTATATATTTATATAAAAGATATATTTATATAAATATATATTTATTATTTACAATATTTATTATTAATAATATAAATAAAGGAGGGCAGGTGTGGCTGCCCTCCTTGAGCTGTTGCTGGTTGGAAGGTGAGGGGTGCCAGGGCAAACCTGGCTCTGTGCCCTGGGTCCTGCACCCCAAGAACTGAAATTCTTCCTCATCATCAGCCCCCCAAAGGGCCGTGGAGGCACCATCATCTTCCTCCCTTTGCAGCCCCAGCTCCCTCTCCAGAGCCGCTCTGGACCCAAAGCTCCAAAGCAAACAGAACAAGTTTAACCCAAAGTGTTGAACTTTGCACTAAAACATCCCCCGAGCTCCCAGGGCCGCTCCTCAGCTTCTGATTTAACCTGATTTCTGTGAGCTCACCTGAGGGCATCCCCAAGGCTGCTCTGCCACTCCAGAACAAATCTTTCTCTGTTTAAGCCAGGCTTAACCACAGCTGAGCCTTTGGCAGGGCTGGGCCTGCCTTTCAGCCCTTTTTTTGCAGGGATTTGCACAAAAGGAGCAGCCTGGGGCTGGACTCTCTTTATTCCCTGATGCTGCTGCAGCTCCTGGGGCTGCTCCTGCTCCTCCAGGGCTGCCTCAAACCCTGGGCAGAGACTTTGGGGGGCTCAGCCCCAGCCCCTGCCCTGCCCAAACCCCCAGAGACGAGCAAATGTCAGCCAAGCATCGCCTGATGGCTCAAGCCCAACATGAAAACTCCTTCCCCAACTTTAAATTGAAACATCTGTAAGGAAAGAACAGCCACCAACACAATAAACCCTGGAAGAAAAAAGATAACTTTGGTTTTTTTTTTTCCTCTTCTCCACAGTCACAGCTCCCTGCCTCAAATACCTGATTGCAAAAGCTACTCACAGAGCCAGGCTTTGTTTCTTTAAAACATTTAAAGAGAAGTTTGAGTTATTCAGAAAGAAAGGCTGAAAGTACCAAGGTATTGAAGGAGGCAGGATGGTCTGAGCTGGTGGCAGCCTGACAGGTGAGGACAGAGATTTGCAGGAACAAGGTTTTACAGGAACTGTCGAGTGGAAAAAAAGAGAAAGTCAACAGCTGAGAACAGAACTGAGAAGCAGTGGAAGAATTTCAAACAGACACAATGAGGAGAAACACAGAGAATGTTAAATACAATCAGTACTTTCTTTCATGGAGCAGAGCCTCACATGGTTAAATTTGAGATTAATGACCCCTCCTCAGCTATTGCAAACACTCCTGATGATGCAGATCTCCCAGTCCAGTCAAATCCCTTTACATGACTATAAAAAACTGCCCCTAAACACTTCCACGGTGCCAATTGCAATATTTATTTTGATTTAGATTAAGTTGCTCCAAGCACACACCCTTACTTCAAGTGAGCATCAGGCAGGATTACTGCAAAAGGCAGAACAATTGCAAAAAAGGAAAAATCTCTCTTCCTCATTAAAAAATTCAATCCAAAAAAGGATCCAGTGTCTTCATTTTAGATTAAATGGGGTCTGGAATTTTCTGAGGGCACAGCCTTGCTGGGCTGCAGGTGCAGCTCATCCTCGTGGTTTCCCAGGAAATCAAACCCCATGGGAGGCTGGAGGTGCCACCTCCTGACTCCTTCACCTTCCTCAGGTGAGGCCCAGGAGGTCTCAGGGGAGAAGGGGAGGGAAATTCTGCAGCTTCTGGAAGCTTCCACCGGATCTTGTGCTCACAATGAGCACACAGCCAGCTCCCTCCTGCCCCTTCCACATTCCTGCCACCAAATCTGGCAATTCGAATTAGCAAACAGGATGCTGAAGTGTAATAAATGGAAGGTTTCTGCCTAATGAGTGTGAGTGGGAATGACCTGCAGTCTGATGCCAGCTGCTCGTTAGCGATCCGCAGAAATTTCTCATAGCGAAGGAAAATTTAATCAAATCATTCAGCTCCTTCCTTCAGTTTCCCAGCCTGCAGCCATCACTCAAATCTGCTCCTGCTCCAGATTGTTCCCTCCTGACAAACCCAAACCACCCAGGCATTAACAGGGGGAAGCTGGAGCTTCAGCAGTGGCTTTTGCACGATGAGGAAGAAAGAGAAATTGGTTTGATTAATTAAAAAATCACACTTGAACTCATGGGAGAGAAAGGCCCTGGACACTCTCAGAGTGGATCAGTTCACAGAGCACTGAACACCCTCAGCTCCCACTTTAAGATCAAGTTTTTAGGCATGACCTCAGTGTGGGATTGGATTTTCCTCTCAATTTCCAGGGCTTGGAGGAGCCAATCCCTCCTGGAACGCTGGGAGCAGATCTCCTGCAGCTGCTCCCTCCAAACCTCTGGCTCCAGAAGAGGAAGGGCAGGAGCTCAGGAACGTTCCCAGCCCCACCACCCTGGACATCTTCACTGAGCAGAGCCAGCCCTGAGCTCTCACTCTCAGCTCCCACCCTCGTCCCTGCTCCAGAGGCAATTCCAGCTCTGCACATGCAGAGCATCAGGAAACACCCAGGAGAGGAAATCCGTGCCCCCAAATCCCTGCAGACCCACAGAAACCCAGGCATTCCCATCTCCAGAGTTCATTCCAGACTTAATTCCATCTCTCCTTCCCCTGTGGCATCAGCCTGACCCCTCCTCTCTCTCTCTCTCCCCGTGGCTGAGCATCCTCTCTGTGCTGGAGGAACCTTCCAAACCCAAATTTCCAAATTTCACCACGAGCATTCCCTGTGAGCACAGGCTGCTCCAGCACAGGGGGGCTTTTGGCAAGGATCACAAAAGTAAGGAAGAGGGAGCTGATTTTCCAGCCAGATCAGGAATCTACGGATGGTTTGTCGTTCTCTGGAGTGCCTGATGTCCTCTCCTTTCACACACAAAACCCCTTCCCTTCTCTCCAGGCCTCTGAGTGATCCCTCAGCTCCCAGATTTATCACTTTACACCTGCACTTCCCTGGGACCCTCCTTCCCAAGCTGGGAAACCTGGAGCAGCTCTGGGGGCTGAAACCTCCCCTCTCTGCTCAGCACAGCTGGAAAAGGACCCGGAGCTGCTGCTGGAACCCATGAAAATGCTGGAACCCTTTAAAATGCTGGAACCCATTAAAATGCTGGAACCCATTAAAATGTGGATCCCATGAAAATGCTGGAACCCATTAAAATGCTGGAACCCATTAAAATGTGGAACCCATTAAAATGTGGAACCCATTAAAATGCTGGAACCCATTAAAATGCTGGAACCCATGAAAATGTGGAACCCATGAAAATGCTGGAACCCATTAAAATGCTGGAACCCATGAAAATGTGGAACCCATGAAAATGTGGAACCCATGAAAATGCTGGAACCCATTAAAATGTGGATCCCATTAAAATGTGGAACCCATTAAAATGCTGGAACCCATTAAAATGCTGGAACCCATGAAAATGCTGGAACCCATTAAAATGTGGATCCCTTTAAAATGTGGATCCCATTAAAAACAGCTGCAAAGGGAACGCGGGGCTGGGAATTGCTTTGCTGTCGTTGTTTTGTTGCTTTCTCCAATGACATTCAGCACCTGAGTGGCCCAGGGAGCTGAGGCAGCTGGGGAAGTGCCAGGAGCAGCAATAAAGCAGGGATTGTGTTCCATGTGCGTGTGGGAGCGCGGGGGAAAGCTGAGCCTGTGCTGGGGGAACGGCTCTGCTGGAATTGCCTTGTCCAAATAACGTGGGACCGCTGCAAACACAGAAAGCTCAGCCCCCTCCCCAGCTCCACGGCTCTTCTGCCTTTTATCAGCCCCAAGCAGCTCAAAATGAGAACAAACCGGGCAACAAATGGATTTCCCATCCTTTGGAGGCAGGGGAAGCAATCAAATCAGCCCAGCCACTGATTATAATATTATTATTATTATTATTATTATTATTATTATTATTATTATTATTATTATTATTATTACTATTATTATTATATTTTTATTATTGCTTTTTATTATTATTATTTTTATTTTTTATTATTATTATATTATTATTACTATTACTATTATTACTATTATTATTAATTTATTTTTATTTTTATTATTGTTTTTATTATTATTATTTTCATTATTATTATTATTACTATTATTGTATTATTATTTTATTTTTATTTTAATTTTTATTATTGCTTTTTATTACTATATTATTATTATTATTTTATTTTTATTATTGCTTTTTATTAGTAGTATTTTTATTTTTTATTATTTTTATATTATTATTATTACTATTATTACTATTATTACTATTACTATTATTATTATTAATTTATTTTATTATTGTTTTTATTATTATTATTTCATTATTATTATTATTACTATTATTGTTTTATTATTATTATTTTATTTTTATTTTAATTTTTATTATTGCTTTTTATTACTATATTACTATTATTATTTTATTTTTATTATTGCTTTTTATTAGTAGTATTTTTATTTTTATTATTTTTATATTATTATTACTATTATTAATATTATTACTATTACTATTATTATTATTAATTTATTTTTATTTTTATTATTGTTTTTATTATTATTATTTCATTATTATTATTACTATTACTGTTTTATTATTATTATTTTATTTTTATTTTAATTTTTATTATTGCTTTTTATTACTATATTGTTATTATTATTAGATTTTTATTATTGCTTTTTATTATTATTATTTTTATTTTTTATTATTTTTATATTATTATTACTATTATTAATATTATTACTATTACTATTATTAGTATTATTTTTATTTTTATTATTGTTTTTATTATTATTATTACTATTATTTTATTATTACTATTTTATTTTTATTTTGATTTTTATTATTGCTTTTTATTACTATTATTTTTTTATTTTTATTATTATTATTATTATTATTATTATTATTATTATTATTATTATTATTATTATTATTATTATTATTATTATTATTATTATTATTATTATTATTATTATTATTATTATACCCAAAATTGCCTGCAGGAATCTCCAGGAACAGGGAAACCTGAGGAACTCTTGATAAACCCGGCCCTGGAGCAGCATTTTAGCACCAACCAAGGTTGGTTCCGTTGGAGTAAATAATTCTGTGAATTTTCTTTCAGCAGTTTCCTGAAAACTTTGATTTTTTTGGGAAAATCAAACCCCGACGGGGGCAGGAGTGACTCAGACCAGGGTGGAAAAACTCACGGAGTCGATGATGCCCTGCAGGGCCTCGAAGCCGTCGGTGACTGGGAAAACGTGATCTCTGCTGTCAGCAATCCTGGCCAGCTGCCACAGCCAAAAATCAGAAATGAGATTTATTAACCAGCAGGCAGCAAATTACAACTCCTCCAGATTAACTCAAATAAAACCCTCAAATGCTCAGCTGCTTTCTCTGGGTTTCATTCCAGGGAGATTGTTCTAAACCAAGTGTGGTTTGACTCCTTTTCTGAAAGCTGGAAAAAGTCTTTCAGCCTCTGCCTGTGTGCAGTGGTGCAAGTGCTCAGGTGAGAAAAATATCAACATTTACAGTGTGAAATTCATCCATACCAATATTCAAATCAGAAATTTAGGAGTCAGAGAAACCACTGTGAAATGTTTGTCACTAATGGAGCTGTTTGCTTTTTACAGCACAGTTTTCCCCTGAAGGAAAAGCTGCGCTCAAGCTGAAGGGTTATACAGCAATATTTCAGTTTTATGGGGAAAAACATCCCCACAACTCCTTCCTTCCTCCAGCTCAGACCAGAAAATTTGCTTTTCTCCCTTTGTCTTTGCCCAGCTTTGGCAGAAGCAGCTGGGGAAAGCAGAGGGGCAGATTCACACAGAAAGGGACCAAGAACCAGAGCCAGGAAATTCCTGGAAAGGAAAGAGAGGAAAACCCCTGGAGAAGCCTCGAGCAGGGGATTCAGGGCTCTGAAAACACCCAAACCCTGCCAGGAATTTGGGGCTCCCCCACCTGGGTCTCGTTGAAGTCCTTGACCCCCACACAATACACGGTGGCCCCCAGGTCCCGCGAGCGATTCGCCTGCAACGAGAGGAGCCCCAGTTAACTCACAATATTCACAATATTCAGCATTTCCCACATCAATCTGAAACTCTTCAGCTGGGAACAAATCCTTCTTTTCGTGTTTATTTTTAACTGGAAGTTTTATCCCCTCTCCTTTCCCCTGAAGTCTCAGCAGAGCTGCTGCTCTCAGTGATGTTCACTTTAGATTTGTGTCTGCACAGCACCAAAGTGGAGTTTTCTCACTGGGGAAAAAACCTTTTCCTTCTCTTCTGCCTCCACAGCAGCGAGCCCAGAGCTTTCAGTGTCCCCCTGACTGCAAATGTGGAAGTCACTCACCTCCCTCTCGGAGTAGAAAAATAAATCTTCGTGGAGCTCCCCATCTGTCAGGGCGATGATGACACTGGCAGTTCTGTAACCTGAACACACAAAAACCTCTTCAGTCCCTTGGCTGTGTTTGTTAAACCAGCTCAGAAAACATCCTGAGTGTGAGCACACCCCAGGGCATAATTCTGCTGCTATTCCAGACCCAGAAATGAGGCTGCAGCCATCAAAAACCCAGTGCAGGTTGTTCCTAGTTAGCTCCAGATTTCATTCATGCTGTCAACTCAAGAAATCCAGAGGGGATTTTTCAGATTGTGATAAAAAAAGCTCAATTGGGATTTAAATGAAGATGGTGGGAAAAGGACCTAAAATCTTCCAGATTCCTAAGAACCATCATTAAACCTTGCAGCCTTCCCTTCCAAACCTAAAAAGTTTTTTACATCAATTACAGGGAAGGAAAGGATGAACATTTTCCCAGCTGTCTGCACTTAGCACTGGTTTTAATAATTTCTGGTTAAAAAATCTCGTAGCTAACAGCTTCTCCATGCACTTGTGTTTCAGAAGGAGGAAAAAATGGTTGCATGAACCCTCCACCCTCCAGGTGAGGGTGGGCACCTGCAGCCAGCCTGAAACACTTTAATTCCAGCTCCTGAAAGCTCCATTTGTTCTTTTTCTGTTTCAGGAACATTTCCCTGACTGGCACCACATCCCCACCAGAACAGAGGCCGCCCCCACCCTTCCCACAGAGAATTAACTCTGTTAAAGTTATCAGTCAAAAAGAAAAAAAAACAAACATTCAGTGGCTCAAGGAGGCCTCTCACCGTGAACGTTCTCGTAGTAAATCTGTTCACTTGCCTGAAATTAAATCAGAAGATCATTATTAATAAATCAATAAGAGCTGGGAATTTGTGGTGCAGCAGAAAGGGACAGAGGCAGTGAGGATGAGACCTCAGCTCACACTGAGCTCTGATTTCACACAGCTGATTCACAGAGCGAGGGTCTTGGCTGGGCTTTTTTCTGCATTCCTGCGAGGTCTCATCAGCCCCACCATCCCCAGAGCTGTCTCCCACTCTTCTTCTGTCTGAAAACCCTGCCCAGTTCCTTGAGGAACATCCTCAGCCCAATGAAAATATTCCTTGAGGAACATCCTCAGCCCACTGAAAATATTCCTTGAGGAACATCCTCTGCCCAGAGTTAAAATCCCTTGAGGAACATCCTCAGCCCAAAGTTAAAATCCCTCAAGGAACATCCTCAGCCCAAAGTTAAAATCCCTTGAGGAACATCCTCAGCCCAAAGTTAAAATCCCTCAAGGAACATCCTCAGCCCAAAGTTAAAATCCCTCAAGGAACATCCTCAGCCCAGAGTTAAAATCCCTTGAGGAGCATCCTCAGCCCAAAGTTAAAATCCCTCAAGGAACATCCTCAGCCCAAAGTTAAAATCCTCCAGATCAGCACCTGCAGATAAAGCCCCAGCTCCCTTGGGCCACCTGAGCCTCTGCTGTGGGTTCACATCTCCGTGATGGGGCAGCTCTTTCCAGAGACCCTTCAAACCCTTCCAAACACCCCCATGGGGCAGAGTTCAGCTTTACAAAAACTCCTGAGCGGGTAAAACCTGTCCAAAACGTGCCCAGGAGGAGGAGGTCAGAGCAGGCAATGAGGGCTGCAGGTTTGTGGCCATCCCAGGTGGGAGATGTGACCTCTCCCCTCTCAGCCCAGGTAGGACTGACACCTTTCCACCCTTCCACGGAGCCACGGGGGTCTCCATGCCACTGCCTTCTCCTGAGAGAAAAGAAAACTCTGCCCATGAGAGCTGGAGGCAGAAATAAAGAGATTTATTATTATTATTATTATTATTATTATTATTATTATTATTATTATTATTATTATTATTATTATTTAGTAGAGTTTGCAGCTCCAGCACTGAGCCCTTTATTATTATTATTATTATTATTTAGTAGAGTTTGCAGCTCCAGCGCTGAGCCCATTATTATTATTATTATTATTATTATTATTATTATTATTATTATTATTATTATTATTATTATTATTATTATTATTATTATTATTATTTAGTAGAGTTTGCAGCTCCAGCACTGAGCCTTTTATTATTATTATTATTATTATTATTATTATTATTATTATTATTATTATTATTATTATTATTATTTAGTAGAGTTTGCAGCTCCAGCACTGAGCCCTTTATTATTATTATTATTATTATTATTATTATTATTATTATTATTTAGTAGAGTTTGCAGCTCCAGCACTGAGCCCTTTATTATTATTATTATTATTATTATTTAGTAGAGTTTGCAGCTCCAGCACTGAGCCTATTATTATTATTATTATTATTATTATTATTATTATTATTATTATTATTATTATTATTATTATTATTATTTAGTAGAGTTTGCAGCTCCAGCACTGAGCCTTTTATTATTATTATTATTATTATTTAGTAGAGTTTGCAGCTCCAGCACTGAGCCCTTTATTATTATTATTATTATTATTATTATTATTATTATTATTATTATTATTATTATTATTATTATTATTATTATTATTATTATTATTATTATTATTATTTAGTAGAGTTTGCAGCTCCAGCACTGAGCCCTTGCACTGCTGGACTCGTTCAGCCAAGGGAAGGGTCTCACCCACCCAGAATTCTGAATTCTCACCCACCAGAGAATTCTGAACCGTCCCCTCGGGTCCTGCAGCTCCTGAGGAGCAGAGAAACCTCCCAGGCACCCAGGCCGCCCCCGTTACCCTCTCAAATCCTTCGTGCATGTAGGTGTCCCCTCCTGGCAGCACCTTCTGCAGCTCCTCCAGGCCCTGGCGGATCTGCTCCCTGCAGAGGAGGCACCACAGTCAGAGCCAGCGGCACAGACAGGACCTGGCAGGTCCTGGCAGGCGGATGGGGACGGGCGGGGCACTGCCAGGCTCAGAGAGGGAGGAACAAAGGGTTAACTCGGGGTTTGCAAGGGGTGGGTGCCTCTCAGAGGGTGTGGAACATCCCCAGGGCCTGGGAAAAGCATCAGGACAGCACCAAGGTGAATATCCACAGAATCCATGTATGAATATCCACATATCAATATCCACACAATCCATGTGTCAATATCCACACAATTCATGTGTCAATATCCACACAATTCATGTGTCAATATCCACAATATCCACATATCAATATCCACAATATCCACATATCAATATCCACACAAATCCATGTATCAATATCCACAAAATCCACGTGTGAGTATCCACACAAATGTCAATATCCACACATCCATGTGTCAATATCGACACAAGTGTCAATATCCACACAAATCCATGTGTCAATATCCACAATATCCACATATCAATATCCACAATATCCACATATCAATATCCACACAATCCATGCCTCAATATCCACAGAATCCACGTATCAATATCCACACAAATCCATGTGTCAATATCCACAGAATCCACGTATCAATATCCACACAAATCCATGTATCAATATCCACAATATCCATGTGTCAATATCCACAATATCCACACAATCCATGTGTCAATATCCACACAAATGTCAATATCCACACAATCCACAAAATCCATGTGTCAATATCCACACAAATCCACGTGTCAATATCCACACAATCCACACAATCCGTGTGTGAATATCCACACAATCCATGCCTCAATATCCACACAAATGTCAGTATCCACGCAATCCACGTGTCAATATCCACACAAATCCATGTGTCAATATCCACACAAGTGTCAATATCCACAAGTGTCAATATCCACACAAATCCACCTGTCAATATCCACACAACCAATGTATCAATATCCACACAATCCACACAATCCATGTGTCAATATCCACACAATTCATGTGTCAATATCCACAATATCCACACAAATCCATGTGTCAATATCCACAGAATCCACATATCAATATCCACACAAATCCATGTGTCAATATCCACAATATCCACGTGTCAATATCCACAGAATCCACGTGTCAATATCCACAATATCCACACAATCCACATGTGAATATCCACACAATCCACGTGTCAATATCCACACAATCCACAAAATCCACGTGTCAATATCCACACAATCCACGTGTCAAAATCCACACAAATCCATGTGTCAATATCCACAGAATCCATGTGTCAATATCCACACAAATGTCAATATCCACACAAATCCACATGTGAATATCCACAAAAGTGTCAATATCCACACAATTCACATCCACCTGTCAATATCCACACAATCCACATGTCAATATCCACACAAGTGTCAATATCCACACAAATCCACATGTGAATATCCACACAACCAATGTATCAATATCCACACAATCCACATGTCAATATCCACACAATC
Organism: Periparus ater; assembly: GCA_032357785.1. Taxonomy (NCBI): domain Eukaryota; kingdom Metazoa; phylum Chordata; class Aves; order Passeriformes; family Paridae; genus Periparus; species Periparus ater. The sequence goes on along the minus strand of CM063629.1, from coordinate 5,235,479 downwards.
CACAAAATCCATGTGTCAATATCCACACAAATCCATGTGTCAATATCCACAAAATCCACACAAATCCATGTGTCAGTATCCACACAAATCCATGTATCAATATCCACATAAATGTCAATATCCACACAATCCATGTGTGAATATCCACACAAATCCACCTGTCAATATCCACACAACCAATGTATCAATATCCACACAATCCACGTGTCAATATCCACACAATTCATGTGTCAATATCCACACAATCCATGTGTGAATATCCACATAAATGTCAATATCCACAAAATCCATGTGTCAATATCCACACAAATCCACACAATGCACGTGTGAATATTCTCTTTATCCCTGCTGCTGCAGCGAGTGGCAGGAGATGCTCAGGCTGCCTGTGTTTAAGGACATTTCCAGGGCTGGTGGGAGTGTGCAGGGCTCTGGGGGAAGGCAGCCAGCTTCCTCCCCATGGCAGCTGCTGTGCTGTGTGATTTCAGACATGCAATATGGAAAACACATGCTGATTTATGCTCTCCACACATGTGGGATGTATATTTTCGCTCCACGTGGCAATGAAGTTAACAGAGGAAGCGAGAGCGATTTAAGGACCTCGTCCAGCTCTCCTTGGAAGTCAGAATAAAAGGGAAAAAAAACCCCTCCATCCTGTGGATTTTACTGGGATTAACTTGGGGGTCTGTAAGGGGCTGGCAGGGCAAACAAGGCAATCCATCCATCCAATTCTGGGTATTGCCAAAACCCCACAAAATCCACCCCAAGCGCTGTGAAACACCTCCAGGGGAATCACATCCCCTCTCTGCCCCAGGGTCAGGGTGCCACCTCTGCCTTCCAAGCCTGATTTTTTTATGGGAAGGGAGTTTCACCCCTGGTTTTTTGCAGAAGAAGCTCCCTGAGATGTTCCACTGAGTTTCTGCTCCTCTGACAAAACCCTGAAGCTCTGGGGAGTGCAGGTTCCCTCCATGGGAGCCAAACCAGCACCAGAAGGACATTTAGGAGTTGAAATGAGGCAGGGACTGTGCCCTGGCAGCCCTGGGTGCTTCCCAGGAGGGGAGAATGGGACTCTGGATGAGATTGAGAAGCACAGAGGAGCCAAAGACCGTCCCCAGCGGGGTGGAAATCACTGGGGAAGGAGGAGGAGGAAGCTCCAAGGACACAGGAGCTGCTGTTGGCCTTCAAAGCTCTCCTTACCTGTCCTCTGTCAGCCTCATCAGAATTGTCCCTCTGGTTGAGAACACGATGAAGGACATCCTCAGCTGGGGGCTGGAGGAGGGAAGGAAAGTGAATTAATTTGGGGGTCTGGAGCAGGGCTGAGTGTAACACAACCACACTCTGCCATCCCAGCTCAACTGGATGAAGATTTATTCTGCCCTGGGCCTTCTTAGCCCGGGGAAACCTCGGGGAATCCTTGTAAAAGGTGCAGAGAACACTTGTATAAACTTTTTACTTGTGTAAACCTGGGGACTGCTAAAGCAAGAGAAGCTTGGATGGATCCTGGTGTCACCATGGAGAAACAAGGGAGGGCTCCTTTTGTCACATCAAATTCCATCCCCGATCCCAAGGGGTTCCTCAGGCAGGCTCAGGTCACTCCTGAAAGCCACAGGCTCTCCCTGCAGCAGCTCAGGCACACCAGGATTCCTCCCCCAAAGCTCTGATCCATGGAGGGCAGGCAGGAATAAATGGGATTATTTTATTTCCCCCAGAACAGGAAGGAGGGGAAGAGCAGCCAAGGGAAGAAACATCAGGAGGATGATTCTCACCAAGTGAGGAAGCACCAGGAGCCCTTTGGCCACCACATCCCCCGTGGGAAGGAGCTGGGAGCCCCAGCAGGGCCCTGAGGGATCCTCACCTGATGAACTTTCGGGCCAGGTGCTCCACAAAGTGATAAATCTCGTTCCAGTGGTGCAGGACACTTCCCGACCTGGGGACACAAAGGCAACAGGAGATGTCACCTGGAGCTTTCCCAGCCCTGTGCTCTGTCTCACGCTGCTCCTTTGCTCCTCCTCTCATCAACACTCACTGCTCCTGCTCTTCCCTTCAATAGAAATCAAACTGGAATTGACATTTCCTAATTAACTCTGAAAATCAAGGATAATTCCCCGTGCAAGGCCTTGAGCCTGCCCTTGGTGGCATTTAGGCCGGGCTTTAACCCAGCCTTAACCAAATCAACCCTGTTGGAGTGAGGAGCTGTCTCTGCACAAAGTTTCACATGAATTCCACCCACTCACTCCCAAAGCACCACACAGAGCTCTGAGCTCCAGCCTGTTCTGAGAATCACACGGAGGAACAGATTATTCAACTTCTCCAGAGCTCCCACACTGCCAGAGACTTTGAAAAGTAAAACACCTCAGTCCACATCCCAATTCTGGTTAATTCCTTCACACCTCACCTAAAGACAAAACAAACTCATTTTGCTCCTCAGGAGAATAAACTGTAGGCTATATAAACTGTTGGATTATTCTTTATGTTGTAAGAACGAGGAAAAAATTCTGTTAATCAGAATCTTTCAGCACAAAATGCCCCTTCTGGCATAAACACTTCAATGAACACTGGAATATTAATACTGGAAAAAATAATTTCTTTCCTAGAGTTGGAAAATAAACGTGTCATCACTTATTCAATCCATTGAGCACAATTAGAAATATTTATTGGGGAAATAACCATCCCTGGACAACAGAAACTTCATTGATCTGAGGAAGGGAAGAGGAATGATTGAGATGGGAGGAAGGACCAATGAGTTCTGCTTCAGCTCTGGGGAGAGCCAGAGCAGGTTCCCCCAGCCCTGCAGCCACCCCAGCCTGGCTGAGATAAGAAAATCTGTTTTTCACATCGTTTTCTCTTGATATTCCCAAAAGAAACGTGATCAGCAAGCCCAGCTGAGCGGTCGATGCTTTAAACTGGCAATTTCAGAAAAAGTTCATCATGGGGATGCCAAAATCTCCTCTGGAGACCAAAAAGTGGAAATTAAACCAAATTAAACCATTCTCTTGAGCAGGAGGGGGATCCTTTCTGTGGCCACTGGCATTTTGTACCTCTGGAGGGAATGAAAAGTGCAGAGAGACCCTGCAGTGGCTGCAGCCACGCTCTGCCCAAGCCCTGCCCTTCCTCCTCCTCCTCCTCCTCCTCACTGGGACAGAACCCTGAGCTGCAGCACCTCAAACCTCCCCAGGTCCTTCTTGCACTTTTTGGACTCCACTTTTCCATTTCTGCGCTTTCTCAGCATGCCTGGGGGTTTATTCAGCTTGAATAAATCATATTTTAAATGTAAATTCTGTGAGCAGAGGAGCCACAGGCTCCAGCCCCCACCCTCACACCAAACCCCACATGGGTTATGTGCTCTGCAGCTGACAGGAGCACATCGAGACACTTGGATCAGAGGATGATGATGATCCAAAAAACCTTAAAAAAGCTGAATTTCCTGGCTTTGCACCAACTCCCCAAAGTCTGGTGGCTCTCAGAGGTGGCATCAACCCAAGAGGTTGTGCAGCATTTTGAGCGTTGTGAGCTTTCTTGAGCTCTTCAAAAATAACACAAACCAGCCCAAAAATCGTTCTTTGTCTTTCCAAAGGCTGCAGGAGCAGTCCTGAAAGGCATCTGGGGGGTGATGCAATCCTTGGAGGAAGCTCTGTTATCTCCTGCCACGCTTCACACCAACACTGCAGCTCCCAGAGCTCAGAGGTCACAGCAGGACGAGGCTCAAAGCCCAACCTCAGCTCAAGAACCTTCCCCTCCTGGCTGGCAGGAGGAAAAAAAAACAACTAAGAAACAAATATTGATGGATTCCATTTCCATCAAGCAGCAGATAAAGTGCAGAGAGCTCGCTCAGCCCTGGCTGGAAGGGATTCCTGCCCATTCCTTCACCAGGGAATGGTTTTCTAGGCTGCATCATTGGATAAAAAACCCCATTTCCACAGGTTCTAACTGGCAGGGATTCCTGCCCTTCCTTCACCAAGGAATGGTTTTCTAGGCTGCATCACTGGATAAAAAATCCAATTTCCACAGGTTCTGACTGGCAGGGATTTCATTCCTGCCCTTCCTTCACCAGGGAATGGTTTTCTAAGCTGCATCACTGGATAAAAAACCCAATTTCCACAGGTTCTGACTGGAAGGGATTCCTGCCCTTCCTTCACCAAGGAATGGTTTTCTAGGCTGCATCACTGGATAAAAACCCAATTTCCACAGGTCCTGACTGGCAGGGATTCCTGCCCATTCCTTCACCAGGGAATGGTTTTCTAAGCTGCATCACTGGATAAAAACCCAATTTCCACAGGTTCTGACTGGCAGGGATTTCACACTCGAGCTCAGCTCGCTGCAGCTGCCTGCCCTGGGCAGAACTGGAGTTAATTACGTTCCTTCAGGCAACAAGAAAAAGACACAGAAATGCAGCAATTCCTCCACCCTGCCTTGCTGGCATCCCTCAGGATAACACAGAGAAAAATCATCCCTCCACCTCCTGGAAACTCCTGCAATCCCAAAAAAAAACCCTCTCCTTGCTCTGGAGGCAGAGCTGTGACCCTGGAACAAACCCTGGAACAAACCCTGGGTGAAGGAGGAGCAGAGATGGGTTTGGGTCTCCTCACATTCCCCAGCTCAGGTTTGTGTTTGTTCCTCTGAGAGCAGCTGGAACACTCTGAATTCTGAATTCTGAATTCTGAATTCTGTGTGAAATCAGCTGAATTCCCCAGCTCAGGTTTGTGTTTGTTCCTCTGAGAGCAGCTGGAACACTGAATTCTGAATTCTGAGTGAAATCAGCTGAATTCCCCAGCTCAGGTTTGGATTTGTTCCTCTCAGAGCATCTGGAACACTCTGAATTCTGAATTCTGAATTCTGTGTGAAATCAGCTGAATTCCCCAGCTCGGTCTGTGGGCAGCTCTGCCCCAGGGGAGGGAGGAAATTTGAGATTTTGCCATTAAAGAACAAGAGAAATGGTGTGTGGAGGGTTCCTCAGCCATGGGGTGGAAACAGAAGATCTTTAAAGACCTCACAACCCAAAGCAGGCTGTGATTCCATCAAAGTGTTAAAGGATATATATATATATATAAAAATAAATATATATAAATATATAAATATATAAATATAAATATATTATATATAAATATAATATAAATATATATATATATTTATATATATAAATATATAAATATATATAAATATAATGATTCTATCTATACATCCAACTCTGTATTATAAATAATCAGCCCCAGCAGAGTCAATCTCTCACCAGGGGTTAAACAATCAGCTCCACTCAGGAGCAGCTCAGGAGACACCAGGCTCCACTGGAGAGCAAGGAAATTTTAATATCAGCTCCTGCTCATTTCTGCACCAGCAGAACCCCAGGAATGGGGATGTGATGGATGTGATAAAATGTGAATTGTGGATTTTGGTGAAATTCAGGGCCTGCTGAGGTTGTTTGAGCTGAGAGGGGTAACACAGCACATCGTGAGGTTTGAGAAATCCTTCAATCCTGCTTCATCTTCCAGGGAAACACAGCTGACAAAAGCAGCACAAATCATGCCCTGGGTTTGTTTGGGTTTTGTAGCAACAGAATTATTCCAATTAATAACTGAAGAGCAGCAAAATGAATAAACCAGGTGGATCTTTCCACTGAATAAAAGAAATAAATTTTTTCCCTGGAGCACCAGGACGACTGGCACACTGAGGCAGCCTCGATTTTACCCAATATTCTGTAACAAATGTGGAATTCCAAGTAAATTATACAAATGGAATGTGGGAGCTACTGCAAAACACTGCAGAGGATCAGGCAGAAACTTCATCTGGGAGCTCTTTTGGCAGCATGAAAATCCTTTCCTGTCTCTGAGATTTATGGTGATTGTCGTCAGTGCCACGGCTCTGGCAGGAATCACCTCCAGCATTTCCAAGCCTTTGGTTCAAAAGAACTGCTCTTGATCAAGAAAATCAGGACAATCACTTCAGCCAGTGTTTTTCACGTTTTTTGGGGTTTTTTTTTAAAAAAAAATTGTTGTATTGTTTTAGTGTGGAGCTTCCCAAAGCTCAGCACAAAATGATTCCACGTTGCTCCATCCACATCTGAAAAAAAGCAACGATCCTGCAATGCCAAGGAGGTGAGACTGGCACAATTAGAGATGAAAAATGAGGCAGGGACTTAGCACAAACAGCAAAAGATGCATTTCATTAAGAAACAAAGAGAGTGTGACTCAGCCGGGGGAAATAAAGCAGATTAAATGTGCTGTTCGAGCTGCTCTCCATCCTTTGTGAGGGGTGTAGCCCCTTCTCCAGGCTGGATTTTCCCTGGAATTCTGCTTTGGGCACAGCTGAGGGGACAGAGGGACACAGCTCAGGGGACAGAGGGACACAGCTCAGGGGACAGAGGGACAGGGACACAGCTCAGGGGACAGAGGGACACAGCTGAGAGTGAGCTCTGCCTGCATCTCCCCAATTCCAATTCCCTGGAATAATTCTGCTCTCCTGGGAGCCTCAAGCTCCCCAGGAATCCAGGGGGGTCCAGGGGGCTGCTTTAAACATCTCCAGCTGGTTAAAAACACAAATCTCTGCTGCTGGAGGTTTCCAAGCACGGGAGACCAGCGGGGTTTGGAGCCACCAAAGTCACCACAAAAATAAATCAGGAGTGGCAGAGGTCCCCTGGGGACACAGCGACTTCTCCAAACCCCAAACCCCAAAGGAAACCCCCTCAACACCCTCGTGTGCCTCTGCAGATCATGCAAAATTAACAAATTCAGGCTGACTTACTTGTCCAGAATGAAATACAAATCAAAGCCTCCGTAGCAGGCAGGACCCCCGTTCTCTCTCTTCCCACCTTGCCCATCACAGGTGAGGGTAAAAACTGCCAGGAACACACACTTGAAGCCAAATCTCAAAATGCTTTGTTTTGCAATGGCCATTATATTATCCAGAGAGCAGGAGAAAAAAGAAAAATCTCTTCTTCCGAGGCTCCTTTATTTCACAGCTTTCCCCACAAAAGCCATCCAAAAACCTTTAAAAGGTGTAAATGGAAACGTATTCCTTAAAACTCCACTCGCAGCAGTCGTCCTCAGGAATTGCCAGACTTTCCCCCTTGTTTCCCCTTCGCTTCTGTTTCTGGGTTTCAGATTTCAAGATGCACAATATTGTATTTCTCGGGTTTTTTTTCTTTTAAAGGGGCTCGAGCCTGGGTCTGTGGCAGCTCTCGGGAAGCAGCAGCGTTGTTTGGTGAGAGCAGGAGCAGCCTCCTCACAAATCCTCACAAATCTTCCCAAAAGGCAGGGAGGGCTCGTGGCTTCCCCCCCCACACTTAATGATTATTGTTATTATTGAGGATGGGAGGCTGAGCTGCTCCTGAGCAGGAGGAGCTCAGGGGATGCCATCTCGTGGAGCAGCCTCTGCTGTGCAGAGCATTTCTGAGCTGGGACAGGAGGATGAGCCTGGATCCCATCCCAGCCTTGTCCTTCTGGCACTGCCAGGGCTCCAGGCAAGGCTCAGCTGCTCTGGGAATTCCATCAGAGGGAAGAATTCCCTTCCTGCAGCGCATCTAACCCCGGCCTCCTCCATCTCAGGGCCCTTCCCCTGTCCTGTCCCTGCATTTTCAGACAGAGGAGACGTGCAGAGACCTCTTTGCTCCCCACACAGGAACCCCCTGGGTTTAAAACCCCTTGAACACAGAAGTGAAAAGCCATTCCCTGCTCCATGCCCTGTGTTTTCCCAGTCCTGAGGAATATTTGTGCTTGTGAAAGTCTGTCCCAAGTCACCGTCCTCACTTCAGCCTCCAAACTCTGCCTCTTCCAGGGAAACCCAATGGAAAATGGAAATTCCTCTCCCTCACCTCTCTTGTTTCCTGGCACGGGCTCTAAAAGCAGAGCAGCTCAAAAGGAGCAGAATTCCCCAGTGAGGGAGCCCCTGCACCTGTAAAAGTGAACCTGGAGGCACCAGGAGCTCCCAAACCTCCCTGGCAGAGCCCTGGGTCACCCCCAAATCTCCAGATCTCCAAATCCCCAAATCTCTAAATCTCCAGATCTCCAAATCTCCAGATCTCCAAATCTCCAAATTCCCAAATCTCCAAATCCCCAAATCTCTATATCTCTAAATCTCCAGATCTCCAAATCCCCAGATCTCCAAATCCCCAAATTTCCAAATCACCAAATCTCCAGATCTCCAAATCTCCAAATCCCCAAATCTCCAAATCCCCAGATCTCCAAATCCCCAAATCTCCAAATCCCCAAATCCCCCCCACCTGCTGAGCAGAGCAGCTCCAGAGGGGTTTAAGGGCTGCACCTGAGCTGTTCAAAGCCTTCAAATTGGCTTTAAAGCGCCCTGAACAAAAGCTGGAGCTCGGATTCATTGTGTAGAATGTTCTACGGTTCACAGCTGGAACGGGGCACAGCTGGACTGAGAACAGCTGGAACTGGGCACAGCTGGAACTGGACACCCCTGCTCTCTCCTGCTGCTGTGGGAGCAGATTTAGGTCCGGGATGGGACTCGGGTCCCTTTCCCCTCTCATTTGGCTCAGGATTGGACTCGGGTCCCTTTCCCCTCTCAGTTCTGTAACTCGAGGCTGACACTCAGTGGCCGAGAGGATTTTTTCTCTTCCCTGCTCTGATTTTTCAAGGGCCCGAGAGCTCCCTGGGGTGGAATCGCCTCCAGTGGCTGCCCTGGGCTGATGTGAACCTGCCCAGAGGGTGCTGAGGCTCCTGCACATCTCAGTGCTCTGATGGCATTGAGAGCCTCAGCTCGGGCTGTCCTGGCATTTTTGTTAAAGAGGAAATAATCTGGATTGTAAAGACTTGAGCAACAGGAATTCCAGCCTTGCTTTATGTCAGGAACAGAACAATTCTGTAAATCCCACAAAGGAGGCTCCTCTTCCCCTGAAATTCTGTAAATCCCACAAAGGAGGCTCCTCTTCCCCTGAAATTCTGTAAATCCCACAAAGGAGGCTCCTCTTCCCCTGAAAAAGGTAAATTCACTGCTTTGCACTTTTTTTTTTTTGTTTCTGCCTTTTGTGCCCCCTGAATCAAAACTTTTAACGTGAGGAATCTTTCCCTGAGCAGGGAAGGAAGGTCCTGGCTGTGAGTGCCTCGTGTACCCCAAGCCTGAGGCTCTCCTGGCTCTCTGGGTGTGCTGAGCACTGAAAGGGCTCAAATGGGACAAAACATTTCCGTGGAAATGTTCTCAGATGGAAAAGGGAAGAGTAACGACAAACAGGCCAGAGTTACTCCATGATAAGGAATTTAATTGATAGCTCTGCTCACCAATTGATCTGTTTCACTAAATCCTCAGGAAGGAAGGGGTTGGAGGAGGAGATGCCAGGGAATAACTCAGGGCTGGTTTTGGGCAGCAGCTACAGCTGGGATGAGGACAGGAATGGTTTACACAAAGTTCTCGTTGTGGCAGTAGGTGAGGGCCAGGTACTGAAGGACATCGAGTTTGGTGCAAGATCCCAGGTTCAGCTGTGGCCCTTCAAAAACAAGAGAAGAAAAACAATCACCAGGAGACACAGAGCAGGATGCTGTCAAATGCTCTAAATATTCAATATTTCATATTTTCACAGCCTTTAACACCTGGCACAGGCCCTTGGCCTCTGTCACCTGTGGTGGAAGAGCAGCAATTGTGAATCCCCAAGGAACAAACGGCAGCTCACTCAGAGACAGAATTTCTCTGCTTGCACTCACCCTGAGCTTGGTAAAACGAGAATTTCTCTGCTTGCACTCACCCTGAGCTTGGTAAAACAAGAATTTCTCTGCTTGCACTCACCCTGAGCTTGGTAAAACAAGAATTTCTCTGCTTGCACTCACCCTGAGCTTGGTAAAACAAGAATTTCTCTGCTTGCACTCACCCTGAACCTGGTAAAATGAGAATTTCTCTGCTTGCACTCACCCTGAGCTTGGTAAAACCAGAATTTCTCTGCTTGCACTCACCCTGAGCTTGGTAAAACCAGAATTTCTCTGCTTGCACTCACCCTGAGCTTGGTAAAACCAGAATTTCTCTGCTTGCACTCACCCTGAGCTTGGTAAAGCAAGAATTTCTCTGCTTGCACTCACCCTGAGCTTGGTAAAACCAGAATTTCTCTGCTTGCACTCACCCTGAGCTTGGTAAAGCAAGAATTTCTCTGCTTGCACTCACCCTGAGCTTGGTAAAACCAGAATTTCTCTTCTTGCACTCACCCTGAGCTTGGTAAAACGAGAATTTCTCTGCTTGCACTCACCCTGAACCTGGGAAGCCACGTAAGTTGAGAGTCCCCTGCACGTATAGAAAATGTCTGGTCCGTATGAACCAAGGTCACGAATAATTCTCCTGACGAGGGTGAAGGTGATCTCCTTTGCAGGAGCTCTTGGATGATTCTGGTTCTAATCAGATCAAAATAACATCAAATCACAGCATTCAGCAAGATCAGTGCCCTGACCCCTTTAACCTCAGGAATATTCCTAGTTTTAGTTGTTATAAACATTTTAAGAATAATCTGAGCTACAAACATTTAAACCCTCCATGCATCTGAACAAGAGTATTCCAATTTTCAAAGGTTTAAAGTTTAATTGCTGTAAAATGTCATTGAAATTGATAAAAATATCTGGTTGATGGTGTGATGAACCTGATATTTAAAGTGCATGTTGGTTTTGAGAGCAGCAAGATCTCCCAAATTAATGCAGTTTAATTTGCATTAATTACAACTTTCCCTGCTCATTTTCAGCCTTACCCTGATGTCTGCAGCCAGCTGGGGGAGTGAATCAAAGCTGGGCATCTCTGTTCTGTTCATTATGGAAAGGTAGCAAGCTCTCTCTGGCAGCACTTTGGTGGCCATAAAACCCTGGAAAATGAAGTTATTGAGCATTTGGGGTTTGATCATCAATACTGGGGTTTTATACATATTTATACATATCTCTCTGCTCACAGTGTCGTAGTTCCAGACGGTTTTCCAGGATCTGTGGTTGCTCTTCTGCTCAATGCTTGCCACCAACCATTTCCTGTTGATGCTCAGAATCTGGAAGGCTCCACCAATGGAGATTTTCTTGCTCACTTCAGTCTGCTGATGCTGAAAAAACAAATGAAGGAACATTTGGGCTTTCCAGTGATTCTCTCCCCGAGGTTTTGGAGAAAGGAAAGGCTCAAGGAGATCTCTTGGAGCAGGGAACACTGAGCTGCCATTCCCCTGGAAATTGGTCACTGAACTCACCTGATCACCAAGGGATGGGGTCAGGATGAGTCCAAGGAGGACTGCAGTTAAAATCTGAAATGAAAATCAAATCCGAAAGTGTAACTGCAGCTCTGGCTGACAAATCTGGCCATGAGAAGCCTCCTTCCCTTTTCTTAATCTGAAGTTTCAGGGTTCTCCTTGGATCCTTTCTTGGTTTCATCCTGGGATTGCCCCAGTGCCCCAAAGGGAATCACCTTTGCTTTACCCCAGACACATTTCCCTCTTGCTCTGTCAAGAGCTGAATCTCAGCTTGTTTGGAAATGGAAAGCTTTTCCATTTCTCCTGCTCTGGCACTGCAGGGAAGGGCTGGATCCAGCAGAGCACTGCTCCAGCTGTGCAGGAGCCTTGGCAGGGATGGGCTGGGCTCTCTGGTTGCTGAATAATGGACAGCCCTGGAGAAATCCTCCCCTGCTCAGCTCCTCTGGGGAACAGGGGCTGAGCTGCAACTTCTGCAGGAGCAAAATGTCCCCAGAGAAAGCAAAATGTCCCCAGAGAAAGCTCCAGAGGAGCAGAAACCCTTGTGAGGGATAAAGAAATGGATTTAAATCAAAGTTTGAGTTTATAAGGAAGAAAAGCATGCATACTTACAGGGAGATTCATGCTGACTGCAGAGCTGGTGCTGCTGAAGGCAGAATAAATGATGTGAGCCTCCCACCTTTTATTTGTTTTCAGAATTAGGTGTGGAGGGGCTGGATGCTGCAATAAAATTATTTTTTCATTTGTTTCCCTGTCACTTGTCCCTGGAAATTGTTTCCTGGTGTAACTGCTCGATAAACACGGGGATTTTACTTTTGAGAATTTTGACCTGCTGGATGATTGTGAGGCAGGAATCTGTTGGTAGGTAAAAAAAAATGAAATAGGTTTTATTTCCTTCTCCAGCAATGCCATGTGTGGGCTGTGCTCTCCTGCTCAAGCTTAACCCCTGACTGAGTGATGTGAACTTTCATTTTGGTGCTCTTTGCAGCTTTTCCTGAATTTCCAATTTTTGGAATGGATTGAAGGAGCTGAGGATTCCCAGCAGGGTTTCACTCAGTGAAGCATTTGCTCCAGCAGCCGAGTTTTGGGGAATTATTTCTCCTGGGGATCAGATGAGAGATGATTTCTGGCCTCAGGGAGCTGCCAGTGCTGCTGTGTCAGACTTTCTATTCAGATTTTACCCTGAGCTGGTGCTGGTGACCGTACCAGGAGGGGAATGTGGGAGTGACACTGATTGTAGCAGGAATTTTGGTTACCTGGGCAGGCAGGGAACGAGGGATAATCACTCAAACCCTGGCAGCCTGGGAGCTTTATCTGCCTGTGTCAGCCTGAGTGGAGCAGGAGCATTGTTGGGAGCTTGGGATGGGCCAGCAGAGCTGGAAATCTCCCAGGGAATGAGGAAAATCCTCCTCTGACTCCAGAACCAGCAGCACCAAGGGGGTCCTGCCCTGGGAACCACCCTCACCTGGTGGAGCAGGGATGTCTCCTGCAGCTTGAAACCCTCACTTTGCAATCCTCAAAAGGCTCTTTCTGAAGAATTCTGAGAAATTCCCCACTCCTCCAGCCCCAGCCCTCACCCCCTGGGAAATGCAAAGGTGTTTGACCTGTTCCAGGGAACTGCAGGGGAATTTTTAACAGGTCCTTTTGCACACAGAGATAGGGATGTGAACAGCTCTGGGGCTGTGTGTGCCTGGGCAGGGATCAGGGCATGAACGTCGCTATCTTCAATCTGCATTTCAGCCTTTGTTGTGACTGAATGCTATTGATTCACCTTGGAAATGAGTCAGTGATTAAATACTCTTAAATCATTTGCACCCTCACCCTTTGTACCCCGGGACTGTGTGAGCCATTCTAAAGTGATTTTCATTTGATTTTCCCTTGCAGGTTTCAGCTCTGCAGTGAGCAATAGAGTAACCCTTGCCATTGGATTCTGTTCATTTCTACTTTCACAAACTCAAGTTAAAATCTGCTTTTGCCAGGGGTTGTTCTGGTGATTCTTTAAAGAGGCTGAAACCACTCATTCACAACACCCTGGCAGCAAGAGCTGGAGCCAGGAAAGCTCCGAGAAGAGGAGCAATCACAGTCTGAAAGGAGCATTTGAAATTCACATTTTAACACTGGGACTGCTTATCTTGCACCGAGTTATTTTCTGCCTTAAAATAGTTGTGAATTGCAGTTTATTTTGTGTACAGGCTCAGCATTTTCTGCTGAAGAGGATTTAAAGCATGCAGGAGAATTATTTGTCATGATGATAAATTCATTTGTGTTAACTGTTGTGAGCAGTTATTAACATGGAGACATTCCCCTGGACATGGAATTGCTGCAAACTTTCATTTTAAAGGATTTTGATGAGAAAGATGAGTGCACATGGGGAGTATTTAAAAGCATTTAAAAGCTGCCCAGCCTTTAGGCTTTGATGAGAAAGTGATAGGTATACTCACAGGCAACTTCATTTGGATGGTAGGCCAGGCCAGCTCTGCTGGTAATTGATGTGTACTCTTACTTTTTATACATAAGATCCCAAAGTTAAATCTGAAAATGGGTTTGCCTTATTGGCAGGTGCCCTGTGTCCACAGAAGCGTGACGAGTTTCCTGGGGAAGTGCTCTGATAAGATGAGGCTTTGATTCCTGCCTGATTGAATTCACTGCATCCAGGGAAGTGAGAGAAAACTGCTCGTGGTAAGCTCAGTGCATTTAAAATGGAAAAAGGAATTTTAATCAGCAGCAGAGCACAGGAATCCCGACTTTGCCGTGTTTTAGGAACAGAACAACTCTGTAAATCCCACAAAGGAGACTCCCCTTCCCCTAAAAAGGGCAAATTCACTGCTTTGCCCTTCTTTCTTTCTGCCTTTTGTGCCCCCTGAATCAGGATTTGTAATGTGAGGCATCTTTCCCCAGCCAGGGAAGGAAGGTGCTGAGTGTGAGTGCCCCGTGTACCACACACAGCCTGGGCTGGCCCAGCTCTCTGTCCTGGAAAGAGCATCTGAAGGGCTCAGATGGGGCAGAGGGGACACAATCCAAATATTCCCATGGAAGTTTCCAAGGTGATTGAAGGTCAGAGCAATGAGAAACCAGCCAGAGGTTATCTATGCAAAAGGTTTTTAATTGGAAGCACGAGTCAACAAACGATGTGTTTCAGCATCTGAACCATCAAGAACAAAGCTCTTGAAGGAGGGGATGTCAGGGAAGAGCAGCATCAGGGTTGGTTTTGGGTCTCTGAAGGCTGGATCTCAGTTCAGGACGCGTCCATGGCCACTGCAGTACCGCAGCTCCACAAGTCTCAGGATGTCCAGGGCAGTGCACGACTGTTGGTTGTACAGGGGTCCTTTAAAAAAACAAACAGGAAATTAACATCAGTTCTTAGGGAGAATGTTCTTAGCTAATCAATGAGAGCTCATTTTTGTTGTTTGGAGTGAACTAGGCTGTCCATAATTCATAATAAGAAATCATTTAATAGACAAAGTCTCTCTGAAGTGATGAAACCACACTGGGTCTGTGGCACAGAAATGAGAGAACATTGGTACCTAGAGCTGCCCTTTCTCTTATTGGAAGCATTGCAGAGGATATCAACGTGTAAAATCCAGCACAATAACCTAAACCAGATTAAATTCACAGAAAGGGGTGGTGATGGGGTAGATCAGGTCATTTTTGGGGGCTGTGACTCAGCTTGATTCAGTCCTGAGCTGTGGGGATGTCAAACCCTGTGTCCAGCTGCTGGAGCCCAAAGTTTTCTGTGCATCTCAAAGTGGAGAAGCAGCAATTGTGCATTTCCCCAAGGGAAACAAATCCCAGGGCACTCAGAGAAGGAAATCCTTTGTTTGCACTCACCTTGAACCTCCTGAGCCCTGTAGGTGGGGATCCCACTGCACATGGAGAAGACGTGTGTCCCGTAGGAGCTGAGGTTGCTGACCAACCCATTGGTGACAAAGGTGATCCTCCTGCTGGGTCTTCCAAGGTTGTTCAGGTTCTAAAGATGAAAATCATAAAAAACATAAAAATTCTAAACATAAAAATTCAGCAAGGTGAGTGGTATGAGCTGGGCCTGTTCCTGGCTCTGGAATGGTGACTCAGGGTGGGATTTGGAGTCCAAAGTGCCTTTAGGGACATTTTTTTATCTCCTGTGGGGTTTAGCCAGCCTTGAAGGCAGCTGCAAAGGCAGGGCTTGTTCTCAGGGAGTGATGGACAGGGGGCCTGGGGGGAGTGGAAGTGCCAGGAAAGGGCTGAAGAGGAGAACTGAAGCCCCTCTGTGTAGCCAGGGCTCCCTCCAAAGCATTTGGGCTCTGCCCTTGCCCCTCTGAGCCCCTGCAACAAATTTCCAATCTGCATTTGTGTTGAGAGGCTGGAAATCCTGACACTGGGGTCTCCAGTTTGCCTGAAGATTATGGAATGAAAGATTATAAATCTTACCAATCCATTTAGATTATAAAATCTAAATGGAAGATTATAAAGGGTACCTTAGCAAACATCTACACTCTTGGGTCATAAGAGATGATTAAAAAGGGTCATAAGAGACTATCAAAAACTCATTGCAAAATATGTAAAAATTACCCAGGATATCTACAACATTAATTAAAAATGAGAAACCTTCACCTAAAAGAGCTTATTTTTTAACCCTTTAAAATAAAATATAAATCAAAATAAGTTTAACTACATAATTAATAGCGTGATATAAATAACTTCTAAGTTCCTAATGGTTTAAAAGTCTTTGAAAATAACAGTTTTCCACATCTGTTTATTTTCAAACACTGAGCAACATTCCAAGTGATTCCTCCATTAAATTCTTACCCTCCTCTCTGCAGCCACTCTGAGCAGAGCAGCAAAGGTGGGCATCTCACTCCTGTTCATGGTGGAAATGTAGCACGTTCTCGCTGGCATCACTTTTGTTGCAATGATCCCCTGCAAAATGAAATTATTGAGCACTCACAGTACGGTCGTTTCCAGCTGTTAACATTGGAATAAAATCCGGATTGAAACAATAAAAAAAGCTGACATTTCTACCCCCATATCATGGACTGCAAAATTTAAGAGAAATAAAATAATCCCCATCACTGGGGATGTTGAATGAGGAGCCAATCTCCTTTAACCCTTTTTATTGCACAAGGCCCTCCCTGGCACTCACGGTGTTGTAGTTCCAGATGGTTTTCCAGGAAATGCGGGTGCTCTTCTGCTCAATGATTGCCTCCATTGTTTGGCTACTGACGCTCATGCTTTGTGAGACACCCGAGATGGAGACGTGGGAACCTTGACCAGGGATGATTTGTTGGATGTTGCAGTTCTGCTGAGACAAGAAAACCTTATGAAATACGATCAGACTGAGTGAGGAGGTAAGTCTCACGTAATATATTTACAATAAGCAGTCTGATTGAGGCAGAGATGGTGGTGCAGGTCTGTTTAGAAATGAGGAGGAGATATTTTAAATAAAAAACAGAAAATAGGCCGTGGTGTCTGGCAGAAGCCATAAGAACTCTCCCCATGGTATCAGTGGTTCTTTGCCACATCTGACAGCTGTCACCTGTCTTTAGCTGCCTTTAGAGGCTGAGGAGAGCAAGAGCAGTGGCCAGAGGAAATCCACGCTCAAGCTCTTGGATGGAAACCTCTGCTCCCCCATTGCTCTGGGTGAGCATTCGCAGCCTCAAGAACGAAGCTCTGCAAAGAGCAGAAGGCAGGGAAGAAGGGCACCAGGCTTGGCTTTGGGCAGCAGCTCAGGAGCCCCCTGCACTTGGTTGAACACAGGAAAGGGCAAAGGTTTTCTCACCGGGAACTTGCACGGCCAATTTCCATTCCAGTTGCCAGTGATATTCCACTGTCCATTCCAGTTTCCATTGATGTTGTCATTCCAATTGTTATTCCAGTTGTTATCCCACTGGCCATTCCAGTTGTTATCCCACTGGCCATTCCAGTTGTGATCCCACTGTCCAGTCCAGTTCTGATTCCAGTTGTGATCCCACTGGCCATTCCAGTTGTGATCCCACTGTCCAGTCCAGTTCTGATTCCAGTTGTGATCCCACTGGCCAGTCCAGTTGTGATTCCAGTTGTGATCCCACTGGCCAGTCCAGTTGTGATTCCAGTTGTGATCCCACTGGCCAGTCCAGTTGTCATTCCAGTTGCCGTTGCCATTGCAGTACTTGAGCTCCACAACTCTCAGCACATCGAGGGTGATGCAGGATCCCAGATTCACCTGGGCCCCTTGGAAAGCTGGAAGAGAAAAGAGAAAATCGCCCACCCTGTTGCAGTCCTGCCGTGCGGAGGTGCCGAAGCCTTGGTGCAAGTGCTGAAGGCCTTGGTTTGTGTGCGAGCCCAGGGCCAAGAGCAGCAATTGTGCCTTGGCCAGGCCCCAGCAAAGGGCAAAAAGGGCAGCTGAGGAAGAGTCAGGATTGTCCTGCTTGCACTCACCGGGAACTTGCTGAGCCCTGTAGGTGGTGACTCCACTGCACATGGCCATGATGTCCAGGCCGTAGGAGTTGAGGTTGTTGACCAGTCCGTTGGTGACAAAGGTGATCCTCCTGCTGGCTCTGCCCAGGCCGATCAGGTTCTGAAGATGAAGAAGCAGCGTTCATTCAGCAGGCCCGTGCAGCCGTGGCCGGATGATGGCCGGGCTCAGCATCCTGCTCCTCCTTTGGAATCTTACCCTGCTCTCCTGTGCCAGCCGCGCCAGATTCTCAAAGCGGGGCATCTGGCTCCTGTTCATGATGGAAATGTAGCAGGCGTTCTGCTGCCCGACTCTGCTTGCAATGACGCCCTGTGCAAGGAAAGGATTCAGCAGTCAGCAGTCAGCTTTGGCCAGCTCTCACTGTGGCCATGAAGTCAGCATGGAAACCATCAGCCCCGCTGAGAGATTGGAGCCCGCGTGCTGGACTCCAAGCCGTGAGAAGAAGGAATCGGTGGCCGTCCCTGGGCCGGCTCTCCCAGGAGCCAGTCTCCTCGTTGGCTTTGGGAAGGAGCAGCCTCCCTGCCACTCACCGTGTTGTAGTTCCAGATGGTTTTCCAGGAGCCGCTGATGCTCTTGTGCTCAATGATTGCCACGCGCCATTGCCTGTTGATGGTCACAATTTGGTTATGGCCACCAATGATGACTTGCGTGTTGTTGAAGATGCCGCCGGGAATCTGCTGAGTCTGAAAAGGCAAAGGAAAGGAATGGTTTGGCCCTTGAAGGGAGACAGAGCTGTCCCCAAAGGTTCCCATCGTCCCTGCCACAATGGAAGCAGTGCAGAAGGCAGGGAAGAAGGGCACCAGGCTTGGCTTTGGGCAGCAGCTCGGGAGCCGCCTGCACTTGGTTGAAGAGAGCTGAGGGCAAAGGTTTTCTCACCGGGAAATTGCCAGTCCAGTTGTGATTCCAGTTGTGATCCCACTGGCCATTCCAGTTGTGATCCCACTGGCCAGTCCAGTTGTGATTCCAGTTGTGATCCCACTGGCCAGTCCAGTTCTGATTCCAGTTGTGATCCCACTGGCCATTCCAGTTGTGATCCCACTGTCCAGTCCAGTTCTGATTCCAGTTGTGATCCCATTGACCATTCCAGTTGTGATCCCACTGGCCAGTCCAGTTGTGATTCCAGTTGTGATCCCACTGGCCAGTCCAGTTGTGATTCCAGTTGTGATCCCACTGGCCAGTCCAGTTGTCATTCCAGTTGCCGTTGCCGTTGCAGTACTTGAGCTCCACAACTCTCAGCACATCGAGGGTGATGCAGGATCCCAGATTCACCTGGGCCCCTTGGAAAGCTGGAAGAGAAAAGAGAAAATCGCCCACCCTGTTGCAGTCCTGCCGTGCGGAGGTGCCGAAGCCTTGGTGCAAGTGCTGAAGGCCCTGGTTTGTGTGCGAGCCCAGGGCCAAGAGCAGCAATTGTGCCTTGGCCAGGCCCCAGCAAAGGGCAAAAAGGGCAGCTGAGGAAGAGTCAGGATTGTCCTGCTTGCACTCACCGGGAACTTGCTGAGCCCTGTAGGTGGTGACTCCACTGCACATGGCCATGATGTCCAGGCCGTAGGAGTTGAGGTTGTTGACCAGTCCGTTGGTGACAAAGGTGATCCTCCTGCTGGCTCTGCCCAGGCCGATCAGGTTCTGAAGATGAAGAAGCAGCGTTCATTCAGCAGGCCCGTGCAGCCGTGGCCGGATGATGGCCGGGCTCAGCATCCTGCTCCTCCTTTGGAATCTTACCCTGCTCTCCTGTGCCAGCCGCGCCAGATTCTCAAAGCGGGGCATCTGGCTCCTGTTCATGATGGAAATGTAGCAGGCGTTCTGCTGCCGAACTCTGCTTGCAATGACGCCCTGTGCAAGGAAAGGATTCAGCAGTCAGCAGTCAGCTTTGGCCAGCTCTCACTGTGGCCATGAAGTCAGCATGGAAACCATCAGCCCCGCTGAGAGATTGGAGCCCGCGTGCTGGACTCCAAGCCGGGAGAAGAAGGAATCGGTGGCCGTCCCTGGGCCGGCTCTCCCAGGAGCCAGTCTCCTCGTTGGCTTTGGGAAGGAGCAGCCTCCCTGCCACTCACCGTGTTGTAGTTCCAGATGGTTTTCCAGGAGCCGCTGATGCTCTTGTGCTCAATGATTGCCACGCGCCATTGCCTGTTGATGGTCACAATTTGGTTATGGCCACCAATGATGACTTGCGTGTTGTTGAAGATGCCGCCGGGAATCTGCTGAGTCTGAAAAGGCAAAGGAAAGGAATGGTTTGGCCCTTGAAGGGAGACAGAGCTGTCCCCAAAGGTTCCCATCGTCCCTGCCACAATGGAAGCAGTGCAGAAGGCAGGGAAGAAGGGCACCAGGCTTGGCTTTGGGCAGCAGCTCGGGAGCCGCCTGCACTTGGTTGAAGAGAGCTGAGGGCAAAGGTTTTCTCACCGGGAAATTGCCAGTCCAGTTGTGATTCCAGTTGTGATCCCACTGGCCAGTCCAGTTTTGATTCCAGTTGTGGTCCCACTGTCCATTCCAGTTGTGATCCCACTGGCCAGTCCAGTTGTGATTCCAGTTGTGGTCCCACTGTCCAGTCCAGTTGTGATTCCAGTTGTGATCCCACTGGCCAGTCCAGTTGTCATTCCAGTTGCCGTTGCCATTGCAGTACTTGAGCTCCACAACTCTCAGCACATCGAGGGTGATGCAGGATCCCAGATTCACCTGGGCCCCTTGGAAAGCTGGAAGAGAAAAGAGAAAATCGCCCACCCTGTTGCAGTCCTGCCGTGCGGAGGTGCCGAAGCCTTGGTGCAAGTGCTGAAGGCCTTGGTTTGTGTGCGAGCCCAGGGCCAAGAGCAGCAATTGTGCCTTGGCCAGGCCCCAGCAAAGGGCAAAAAGGGCAGCTGAGGAAGAGTCAGGATTGTCCTGCTTGCACTCACCGGGAACTTGCTGAGCCCTGTAGGTGGTGACTCCACTGCACATGGCCATGATGTCCAGGCCGTAGGAGTTGAGGTTGTTGACCAGTCCGTTGGTGACAAAGGTGATCCTCCTGCTGGCTCTGCCCAGGCCGATCAGGTTCTGAAGATGAAGAAGCAGCGTTCATTCAGCAGGCCCGTGCAGCCGTGGCCGGATGATGGCCGGGCTCAGCATCCTGCTCCTCCTTTGGAATCTTACCCTGCTCTCCTGTGCCAGCCGCGCCAGATTCTCAAAGCGGGGCATCTGGCTCCTGTTCATGATGGAAATGTAGCAGGCGTTCTGCTGCCGAACTCTGCTTGCAATGACGCCCTGTGCAAGGAAAGGATTCAGCAGTCAGCAGTCAGCTTTGGCCAGCTCTCACTGTGGCCATGAAGTCAGCATGGAAACCATCAGCCCCGCTGAGAGATTGGAGCCCGCGTGCTGGACTCCAAGCCGGGAGAAGAAGGAATCGGTGGCCGTCCCTGGGCCGGCTCTCCCAGGAGCCAGTCTCCTGGTTGGCTTTGGGAAGGAGCAGCCTCCCTGCCACTCACCGTGTTGTAGTTCCAGATGGTTTTCCAGGAGCCGCTGATGCTCTTGTGCTCAATGATTGCCACGCGCCATTGCCTGTTGATGGTCACAATTTGGTTATGGCCACCAACGATGACTTGCGTGTTGTTGAAGATGCCGCCGGGAATCTGCTGAGTCTGAAAAGGCAAAGGAAAGGAATGGTTTGGCCCTTGAAGGGAGACAGAGCTGTCCCCAAAGGTTCCCATCGTCCCTGCCACAATGGAAGCAGTGCAGAAGGCAGGGAAGAAGGGCACCAGGCTTGGCTTTGGGCAGCAGCTCGGGAGCCGCCTGCACTTGGTTGAAGAGAGCTGAGGGCAAAGGTTTTCTCACCGGGAAATTGCCAGTCCAGTTGTGATTCCAGTTGTGATCCCACTGTCCAGTCCAGTTGTGATTCCAGTTGTGATCCCACTGGCCATTCCAGTTGTGATCCCACTGTCCAGTCCAGTTCTGATTCCAGTTGTGATCCCACTGGCCATTCCAGTTGTGATCCCACTGGCCAGTCCAGTTGTCATTCCAGTTGCCGTTGCCATTGCAGTACTTGAGCTCCACAACTCTCAGCACATCGAGGGTGATGCAGGATCCCAGATTCACCTGGGCCCCTTGGAAAGCTGGAAGAGAAAAGAGAAAATCGCCCACCCTGTTGCAGTCCTGCCGTGCGGAGGTGCCGAAGCCTTGGTGCAAGTGCTGAAGGCCTTGGTTTGTGTGCGAGCCCAGGGCCAAGAGCAGCAATTGTGCCTTGGCCAGGCCCCAGCAAAGGGCAAAAAGGGCAGCTGAGGAAGAGTCAGGATTGTCCTGCTTGCACTCACCGGGAACTTGCTGAGCCCTGTAGGTGGTGACTCCACTGCACATGGCCATGATGTCCAGGCCGTAGGAGTTGAGGTTGTTGACCAGTCCGTTGGTGACAAAGGTGATCCTCCTGCTGGCTCTGCCCAGGCCGATCAGGTTCTGAAGATGAAGAAGCAGCGTTCATTCAGCAGGCCCGTGAAGCCGTGGCCGGATGATGGCCGGGCTCAGCATCCTGCTCCTCCTTTGGAATCTTACCCTGCTCTCCTGTGCCAGCCGCGCCAGATTCTCAAAGCGGGGCATCTGGCTCCTGTTCATGATGGAAATGTAGCAGGCGTTCTGCTGCCGGACTCTGCTTGCAATGACGCCCTGTGCAAGGAAAGGATTCAGCAGTCAGCAGTCAGCTTTGGCCAGCTCTCACTGTGGCCATGAAGTCAGCATGGAAACCATCAGCCCCGCTGAGAGATTGGAGCCCGCGTGCTGGACTCCAAGCCGGGAGAAGAAGGAATCGGTGGCCGTCCCTGGGCCGGCTCTCCCAGGAGCCAGTCTCCTGGTTGGCTTTGGGAAGGAGCAGCCTCCCTGCCACTCACCGTGTTGTAGTTCCAGATGGTTTTCCAGGAGCCGCTGATGCTCTTGTGCTCAATGATTGCCACGCGCCATTGCCTGTTGATGGTCACAATTTGGTTATGGCCACCAATGATGACTTGCGTGTTGTTGAAGATGCCGCCGGGAATCTGCTGAGTCTGAAAAGGCAAAGGAAAGGAATGGTTTGGCCCTTGAAGGGAGACAGAGCTGTCCCCAAAGGTTCCCATCGTCCCTGCCACAATGGAAGCAGTGCAGAAGGCAGGGAAGAAGGGCACCAGGCTTGGCTTTGGGCAGCAGCTCGGGAGCCGCCTGCACTTGGTTGAAGAGAGCTGAGGGCAAAGGTTTTCTCACCGGGAAATTGCCAGTCCAGTTGTGATTCCAGTTGTGATCCCACTGGCCAGTCCAGTTGTGATTCCAGTTGTGATCCCACTGGCCAGTCCAGTTGTGATTCCAGTTGTGATCCCATTGACCATTCCAGTTGTGATCCCACTGGCCAGTCCAGTTCTGATTCCAGTTGTGATCCCATTGACCATTCCAGTTGTGATCCCACTGTCCAGTCCAGTTGTGATTCCAGTTGTGATCCCACTGGCCAGTCCAGTTGTGATTCCAGTTGTGATCCCACTGGCCAGTCCAGTTGTCATTCCAGTTGCCGTTGCCATTGCAGTACTTGAGCTCCACAACTCTCAGCACATCGAGGGTGATGCAGGATCCCAGATTCACCTGGGCCCCTTGGAAAACTGGAAGAGAAAAGAGAAAATCGCCCACCCTGTTGCAGTCCTGCCGTGCGGAGGTGCCGAAGCCTTGGTGCAAGTGCTGAAGGCCTTGGTTTGTGTGCGAGCCCAGGGCCAAGAGCAGCAATTGTGCCTTGGCCAGGCCCCAGCAAAGGGCAAAAAGGGCAGCTGAGGAAGAGTCAGGATTGTCCTGCTTGCACTCACCGGGAACTTGCTGAGCCCTGTAGGTGGTGACTCCACTGCACATGGCCATGATGTCCAGGCCGTAGGAGTTGAGGTTGTTGACCAGTCCGTTGGTGACAAAGGTGATCCTCCTGCTGGCTCTGCCCAGGCCGATCAGGTTCTGAAGATGAAGAAGCAGCGTTCATTCAGCAGGCCCGTGAAGCCGTGGCCGGATGATGGCCGGGCTCAGCATCCTGCTCCTCCTTTGGAATCTTACCCTGCTCTCCTGTGCCAGCCGCGCCAGATTCTCAAAGCGGGGCATCTGGCTCCTGTTCATGATGGAAATGTAGCAGGCGTTCTGCTGCCCGACTCTGCTTGCAATGACGCCCTGTGCAAGGAAAGGATTCAGCAGTCAGCAGTCAGCTTTGGCCAGCTCTCACTGTGGCCATGAAGTCAGCATGGAAACCATCAGCCCCGCTGAGAGATTGGAGCCCGCGTGCTGGACTCCAAGCCGGGAGAAGAAGGAATCGGTGGCCGTCCCTGGGCCGGCTCTCCCAGGAGCCAGTCTCCTGGTTGGCTTTGGGAAGGAGCAGCCTCCCTGCCACTCACCGTGTTGTAGTTCCAGATGGTTTTCCAGGAGCCGCTGATGCTCTTGTGCTCAATGATTGCCACGCGCCATTGCCTGTTGATGGTCACAATTTGGTTATGGCCACCAATGATGACTTGCGTGTTGTTGAAGATGCCGCCGGGAATCTGCTGAGTCTGAAAAGGCAAAGGAAAGGAATGGTTTGGCCCTTGAAGGGAGACAGAGCTGTCCCCAAAGGTTCCCATCGTCCCTGCCACAATGGAAGCAGTGCAGAAGGCAGGGAAGAAGGGCACCAGGCTTGGCTTTGGGCAGCAGCTCGGGAGCCGCCTGCACTTGGTTGAAGAGAGCTGAGGGCAAAGGTTTTCTCACCGGGAAATTGCCAGTCCAGTTGTGATTCCAGTTGTGATCCCACTGGCCAGTCCAGTTCTGATTCCAGTTGTGATCCCACTGGCCAGTCCAGTTGTGATTCCAGTTGTGATCCCACTGGCCAGTCCAGTTGTGATTCCAGTTGTGATCCCATTGACCATTCCAGTTGTGATCCCACTGGCCAGTCCAGTTCTGATTCCAGTTGTGATCCCACTGGCCAGTCCAGTTGTGATTCCAGTTGTGATCCCACTGGCCAGTCCAGTTGTGATCCCACTGGCCAGTCCAGTTGTGATTCCAGTTGTGATCCCACTGGCCAGTCCAGTTGTGATTCCAGTTGTGATCCCACTGGCCAGTCCAGTTGTCATTCCAGTTGCCGTTGCCATTGCAGTACTTGAGCTCCACAACTCTCAGCACATCGAGGGTGATGCAGGATCCCAGATTCACCTGGGCCCCTTGGAAAGCTGGAAGAGAAAAGAGAAAATCGCCCACCCTGTTGCAGTCCTGCCGTGCGGAGGTGCCGAAGCCTTGGTGCAAGTGCTGAAGGCCTTGGTTTGTGTGCGAGCCCAGGGCCAAGAGCAGCAATTGTGCCTTGGCCAGGCCCCAGCAAAGGGCAAAAAGGGCAGCTGAGGAAGAGTCAGGATTGTCCTGCTTGCACTCACCGGGAACTTGCTGAGCCCTGTAGGTGGTGACTCCACTGCACATGGCCATGATGTCCAGGCCGTAGGAGTTGAGGTTGTTGACCAGTCCGTTGGTGACAAAGGTGATCCTCCTGCTGGGTCTTACAAGACCAATCTGGTTCTAAACATCAAAAACCAGCATTCAGCAGGAACATTGCTGGGAGCTGGGCCTGTTTCTGGCTCTGGAATGGTGACTTGAGGGTGGGATTTGGAGTCCAAAGTGCCTTTAGGGGCACCTTTTCATCTCCTGGGGCCTGTGGGGTTTAGCCAGCCTTGAAGGCAGCTGCAAAGGCAGAGCTTGTTCTCAGGGAGCGAAGGACAGGGGGCCTGGGGGGAGTGGAAGTGCCAGGAAAGGGCTGAAGAGGAGAACTGAAGCCCCTCTGTGTAGCCAGGGCTCCCTCCAAAGCATTTGGGCTCTGCCCTTGCCCCTCTGAGCCCCTGCAACAAATTTCCAATCTGCATTTGTGTTGAGAGGCTGGAAATCCTGACACTGGAGACAGCCTGGTCCTCTCCAGAAAGAAAAAGCACAGGAAGAAACCACCACATGGACTTAAATGCAAGAACCTGCTTCTCTCTTGGGGTCTTACCCTCCTCTCTGCAGCCAGGCGGGCCAGATTGTCAAAACTGGGGATCTCATTTCTGTTCATGGCAGAAATGTAGCAGGCGTTCTGCTGTGTGACTTTGGTTGCAATGATCCCCTGGAAAAGAAAAGCATTTAGCATTCACAATTGAGTTTTTCCAGCTGTTGAGTTTGGGTTGAAGTCAGGATGAAAACTGTATCGAATTCCCAGAATTTTTACCCCACATTGTTAAATTCTAGTGATCAGAATGCTGAAACAAGCCCAATCCCTGGGTGACCTTTTTAACTCTCCCCATCCCTTCCACTTACCCTGTTGTAGTTCCAGATGGTTTTCCATGATAAATTTCTGGTCTTTTGCTCAATTATTGCCACCCTTGTTTGACTGTTGATCCTCACGCCTTGTGAAATACCGGTGATTGTGATCTGGGAGTTTTCACCAAAGATGATTTGCCCATTTTGACTTGTCTTCTGAGACTGCAAAACCAAATGGGGCAATTTTAGACAGCAACATTTGTTGTCTCCAGTGCTTTTAAATAAACTCTTACTATGATAAAAGAAGTTCTCCCCCCCACCACTAAAGCCAGCTGTTCCCTCAGTATTTTCAAATAGACCCTGAAGCAAGGCATTGGCATTGGGCAAGAAAGCTGTAAGAATTCCTTTCAAGGGTTCCCTGAATCATTGCTGCATCCTGCTCCTGTCATCTGGTGCCTTTAGAGTTTCCTCTGCTTGAGAAGACTTTGGTTATTTTCCTTGGAAGTGGTGGAGAAAGAATCAAGGAGGATGGAGAAGCATGAAGCAGGGAAGAGAGGGAAATGCACGGGGAAATTGGTCACTGTACTCACGTATAGAGCAAGGGCTGGATTCAGGACGAGTCCAAGGAGGACTGCAGTTAAAATCTGAAATGAAAATCAAATCCAAAAGTGTAACTGCAGCTCTGGCTGACAAATCTGGTCATGAGAAGAATCCTTCCCTTTTCCTAATCTGAAGTTTCAGGGTTCTCCTTGGATCCTTTCTTGGTTTCATCCTGGGATTGCCCCAGTGCCCCAAAGGGAATCACCTTTGCTTTACCCCAGACACATTTCCCTCTTGCTCTGTCAAGAGCTGAATCTCAGCTTGTTTGGAAATGGAAAGCTTTTCCATTTCTCCTGCTCTGGCACTGCAGGGAAGGGCTGGATCCAGCAGAGCACTGCTCCAGCTGTGCAGGAGCCTTGGCAGGGATGGGCTGGGCTCTCTGGTTGCTGAATAATGGACAGCCAAGCCCTGGAGAAATCCTCCCCTGCTCAGCTCCTCTGGGGAACAGGGGCTGAGCTGCAACTTCTGCAGGAGCAAAATGTCCCCAGAGAAAGCTCCAGAGGAGCAGAAACCCTTGTGAGGGATGAAGAAATGGATTTAAATCAAAGTTTGAGTTTATAAGGAAGAAAAGCATGCATACTTACAGGGAGATTCATGCTGACTGCAGAGCTGATGCTCCTGCAGGTAGAAAGAGCAGTGTGAGCCCTCCACCTTTTATATGTTTTCAGAATTCACTGTGGAAGTGCTGAGTGTTGCAACAAAATTATTTTGTCATTTGTTCCCCTGTCACTTGTCCCTGGAAATTATTTCCTGGTGTAGCTACTTGATAAACATGAGGATTGTACTTCTGAGCATTTTCACCTGCTCAAGTCTGATAGTTATCAAATAGAAATCCATTTGCAGGGAAAAATTAAATATGTTTTTAGTACTTTTCTAACATGTACTATTTACTCTTGAATATTCACATCAAACTTAAGCCAGGAAATATCCTGGGGCTTAAAGAAGAACATAAAAAGCTTTGTATTGGACAAAATATATGAAAGCCTTTCCACCTTCCAAAATATCCTGCACGTTATCGGGTCACCATAGCACCCACTGAAATACTGGGGTGAGGGCTGAGGCTCCTTGGCAAGGCAGCCCTGAGACATTTTCATCTTTCCAGCTTTATTCATTCCCAGCTCTTGGCAGATTTTTCCTCCTGGGTGCACCAAGTTCGAGCGGTTTTGCAGAACTTTGTGCAATTCTGTTCTGTATTCTGTAATTTTCTTGTCTGCAATTCAGTTCCTGGGCTGGTCAGTGCTTCTGTCTGTTTGCAGTTGGCCATATTTATTGGTAATTGGTAATATTTATTTTTAAAACAAAACATTTCAGGTTGTGTTACATTGCTTCGTTTTACTATATTAATTAGAAGTCAAAAAATGAATTATACTGATCTCATGGTATCCTGACTATGGGGAATGTAGTGGGTATAGCACAATCTTCTATTATTGATGATATTATTAATTTCTCAATGCAGCATGTGAGCTCTCCCTGGGAACTTGTGCTGGAAGAGGTTTAAATGCCAAAATTGGGATTTTGCAAGGACATTAGTTTTGCAGTTTGTCTTTTGAATCACTTCTGCTTTTTCAAAGGGTTTGGAAAAACACGGCACAGAGCAGTGTAGGTTGATGATAAATTTTACTGAGACTCAACAGCTTCCACACAGAGCAGAAGAAAGATAAATGATTGAAAACATAATCAAGAGAAGCTTATCAAGGAGAAAAATCTTATGGGTACGCAGCTTTATGAATTTTCTTCTGTAAACTTTATCAGTAATAAACAGGGAGTTCATTAACCTTCAATTTCAATCACGAAGCATCTCGCCCTGAGGAGTTTGATCCTGATGAGAAGTTTGATCCTCTTAAAAAGTTTGATCCTGAAAGAAAAAGAAAAACCAATTCGATTTGGACTGGGAAAATATGAAAACAAAAATGTAGCCTAAATGCTTTCAGCTGGTTGTGTAAAAATTCCAGTTTTGTGTCAAGAGCTGGAGCCCAGGAGCTTCCAGAGGGAAAGGTGGATCAGGTGAAGGAGCTGCTGTGGTTCCTTCCACGTGTGCACATGGATGGATGAAACAGAAAAGCACGAGATTTCAGTGAGTGACACTCTCCTGTTTGCTTGAATCCTTTTTTATATCTTTTCTGGGATCTCCAATCCTGTTGGCCTGTCCTGGTTTTGGAGCAGGAGGGATGTCAGTAGCAGACTCACCTGGAGCTGGGTAAGCCAGGAAAGAGGGAATTCCTCTGCACAGGGCTTGGATGCGTTTTCCAAACGGGCCCAAGCTTTGGAGTCTGTCCCTGGAGATGAGGAAGCGATTCTCCCGGGGTGGCAACGGCTGAGGCCCAGATCCCTTCACATCAAAGAAACAGAGCCAGAAAACAGAATTTAGGAAATTCAGCCCTGGAGCTGAGTGCTGGGGATGTGGAGAGCAGCCCTGCCCAGGAGGACCTGGGGCCTGGGGGGTGACAGGGTGGGCACGACCCACCCTTGGGACCCCCAGGAACCCCCCATGGGAACCCCCCATGTGCTGGGCTGACCCCCAAAGCTCTGGGGGGACCCTGGGGGGTTACAGGGTGGGCATGACCCACCCTTGGGACCCCCAGGAACCCCCCATGTGGTGGGCTGAGGGACCCTGGTGGGTGACAGGGTGGGCACGACCCACCCTTGGGACCCCCAGGAACCCCCCATGGGAACCCCCCATGTGCTGGGCTGAGGGACCCTGGTGGGTGACAGGGGACCCCCAGGAACCCCCCATGTGCTGGGCTGAGCCCCAAAGCTCTGGGGGGATCCTGGTGGGTGACAGGGGACCCCCAGGAACCCCCCATGTGCTGGGCTGAGCCCAGCAGCTCTGGGGGGACCCTGCCCCTCTGCTCAGGTGAGACCCCACCTGCAGAGCTGCCCCCAGCCCTGGGGCCCAGCACAGGAAGGAGAACTGGGACCAGCATGGTCAGAGGGATGGAGCAGCTCTGCTGTGAGGAAAAGCTGAGGGAATTGGGATTGTTCATCCTGGAGAGGAGAAGCTTTGGGTGCCACCATCGTGGCCTTCCAGTATCCCAAATGGGAGAGATTGGACAGGTCTGTTTACAAGGGCCTGGGGTGAAAGGACAAGGAGAAAAAGGCTTCCCATTGCTGGAGGACAAGGTTAGATGGGACACTGGGAGGAAATTCTTCACCCATGAGGGTGGGGAGGCCCTGGCACAAGCTGCCCAGAGCAGCTGTGGCTGCCTCAGCCCTGGAAGTGCCCAAGGCCAGGCTGAACAGAAAATGGGGATATTCCTGGGCAATAAAACCTCTCAAAGGACTTCTAGGGCAACTCAGCCCTGCTGAGAAGGTTCTCTTCAGTTCATGGAGCTTTTTCTCCTCTGTGTGTAGGAACAAGTTCTTTTCACTGACAATCAATTGGCTTTTGCCTCATTTCAACCACCAACCTACCTGCAGAGGTGCAGGAAAGTGTTTGCCGAGCCAAAACCTCTTGCTGGTTGTAGCAATGATGCAGGTGTTCTTGGAAAACACCTTGGTTGCAACATAGCCCTGTTAAAATGAAACAAAACCCCCTTTTGTTGGAAAAAATATCCAGAGAAAGAGAAGTGTGTTTTTAGAGAGAGGCACTGGCTAAAAGAAAAGCTTCCTGCAGTGCAAATAATCCCAGGGAAAGAAAAATATTGGTCCTTTCAATTCTATTGTTTAGGTAAATGTGTCATGGAGGCTGACAAGAGACTTTGGTAAAAGGAAAATTGCCTTCTCCAGCAGTGCCACGTGTATGATGTGTTCTCCTGCTCAGGGCACATGAAGGGATTTGCTGCTGGAAATCCAAAGCAGCACACCAGAAACAGCCCCAAGGCTGAAGGAACACATTTTCAAGCATGTCCTCTAAAATATGATGATGAAATTTCATTGAAGCTTTGGTGTTTTTTTAGAAATCTTTTGCCTCTTGCTGTTTTTCTCGTGCCATGGTGGCAGCTACTTACGGTCTCGAAGTCCCAGATGGTTTTCCAGTCCTCAGAGCCCTCCCTTGGGTTGGTGCTGACCCTGACCTCAGGGTGGTTTGAGTTTTCACTGAGCTGCCCATTAAAGTTGTTCTCCATGTCCTGATTTTTGGAAAAGATTAAAAGAGGTAAGCATTTAGCTTCTTGGATTCCCAGCAGTGTTTCACTCAACAAAGCATTAGCTCTAGTAGCCATGTTTTGGGAAATTATTGCTCTTGGAGGTTAAAGGGGAGATGATTTCTGGCCTCAGAATGAAGATGGGAAGCCTTTACTTTCTAAGTAATCAAAATAATTCCTTACTGTTCTTTCCCCAGCAGGATCTTGCTGGCACCAGATTATTTACACTATTCTACTGTATTCTGGAGTCAGACCAGTCATGTTAATCTTTGTTTCTCTCCACATCATTGTTTTTGGTGTTTATGCTCATCCCAGGACAGACTTTGCTGATTCCATGTGTGGTAACTGCCTTTTCCCCTCGACACATCAAGCATGGAAATAATTTTGTTATCATAGAAAAATTAAAATGCAATTTTCTTCTAAATATCAGACCTGAAAAAGCAGCTTCACTTCCAGAAACAGATTTCTCAGAGGTAAAAGATAAAGCCAGCGTGGAAGTGGTGAGTAGCTGTGTGTAGCTCTATACTTACATGGTTGGCAAGAGCAGGAGCCAAGAAAACTCCAAGAAGTGAAGCAATCACGATCTGAAATGAACATTTGAAATTCAAAACACTCGGACATCGTGCTGCTTATCTTGCATCAAATTGCTTGCTGTCTTAAAATAATTTTGATTTACTTTGTGTAGAGACTCAGCACTTCCTGCAGTGGGGTCCAGCTGAAGAGGATTTAATTGTGCAGGAGAATTATTTGTTGATGAATTCACAGGACACAGGCATGGAAATGGCTCTTGGCCCCAGCAGTGCACCTTGCTCAGGCAAGGTCATTGAAACACAATGGGGTTTAAAACTTGCCCAGCCCCAATTCAGTAACTTATTGGAAAAATGTGCTCTGAAATATTTTCTTTGCAAGTGTGAGCTTTTCATCTGAAGCTTTTGGTTTGAGACGTGGAGCTGATCTGAGAAATGTCCAAAGAGTTGGAATATGGGTGCACAGCCCAGCTCTGTGCTTGGAACCCAGCAGCAAAGGGACCTGAGCATCTTCCCAGTGATCTCATCCTCCAGGAAAAACAGCCCAAAGGGAGGCACAGGCCCTTCTGCTCAGAAAATTGGGACATCAAACATTTGTTACCCCTTTATAAAGCCAGAGTTTCAACAACTCATGGGCTTGGTGTTGCTCAGGTCTGTCCGAACTCCTGCTGATACCTTTTGGAGAGATTTCCTCCTGCTACAATGAAAAATACTTTTGGCACAACTATTGTGAACAATTATTCTCTTGAAGACAATCCTGTGAGTATTGAATCAGTCCCAGATTTTATCTCCTTCAAAGGAGGATTTTAATGAAAAAGGCCCAAGGCTGACTCAGAGTATTTAAAAGTAACACTTGGGAATTTTTCCTGCACCAGTTTGAGGCTGCTGTAAATACCTTGGTGTCACCATCTTGCATTTGGAGTCCCTTATGTGTCCCACAAACACAAACTTTTATGTGTCTCAGCAAACAGCTGAGCCCTGACTCGCTGGGACTTTCTGGGACTGTTGATTTGAGTGGTGAAAGAGAGAATATTGTCCCATGGATGTGTCACAAGTGTCACCCCTGGGACAGAGCATTTCTCTCCCTCACACTTTGAGCAGGAATCTGCAGTTCCATCCCTGCCAAAAGGGAGATTTCTCCCCTGCAGTCCCCACCCCTTTGGCATTTTCACTTGCAGAAACCACTCAGAGCTCCCTCAGTGCCAGGAAAAGCTCAAAAGCATTTAAAAGCTGCCCAGCCTTAAGACTTTGATGAGAAAGTGATAGGTATACTCACAGGCAACTTCATTTGGATGGTAGGCCAGGCCAGCTCTGCTGGTAATTGATGTGTACTCTTACTTTTTATACATAAGATCCCAAAGTTAAATCTGAAAATGGGTTTGCCTTATTGGCAGGTGCCCTGTGTCCACAGAAGCGTGACGAGTTTCCTGGGGAAGTGCTCTGATAAGATGAGGCTTTGATTCCTGCCTGATTGAATTCACTGCATCCAGGGAAGTGAGAGAAAACTGCTCGTGGTAAGCTCAGTGCATTTAAAATGGAAAAAGGAATTTTAATCAGCAGCAGAGCCCAGTGAATTTGCAGCGATGCTTTGTGCTGCTGTGGCAAAGGCCTCGGCCTGAAGTTGGGCCTTTAACCAAAAGCACCATTCCAGCCCTGGAGGTGCTGATCCTGCCGTGTTAAAAACATGAAGTGACTCCCTGGAGGTGAAGAGGGTGCTTCTAAATCCTAGGAATTGCTGAGTTCTTTTTTATTTCCTTTCTGAGCTCGCTCAGGATCTGCTTTCTGTCAGAGGTGGCCCTGGATCTTCAGGGCCTCCTCAGGAGAGCAGGGCCTGAGGGCTGAGAAAGGACCAAAAACCAGAGCTGGCAAAGTTCCCTGAGGGATTCTGAGCCACAGCTTCATAAACCCAGCCTCACTCTGCCCAAGGAAAGTGAAATTAGAGGGGATTCAGCCCTGCTTGCTCCGTTCCTCCCCTCAGTTCTTCCATCAGAGGCTGTCTCCAGGCGTTGGAGCTGCTGCCTGTTGGTTCCAGGTGTGCTCCTGGCAGATTTGTCACCAACTGTGGGCAAAAAGTCTCCAAAAACTCCAAAAAATTCCAGCTTGCCTGCTGGAATTATATCAAAGGCTTTGCCTGAGACAGCCAGCTCAGGCTGGGTCCTGTTGCAATCGCGTTAATCAGGGAAATACTTTTGAGAAATTCGCTTTTGGGTTTTTGTCTTTGATGGGATCAGCAGAGCTGAGTGCAAGGTGCAGGTGGTGAGACCGTGGCTGCTCTTGTGGTTCTCCCTCAGTTCATTTTCCCTGCTCTGCCCTTACCTGTGCCCAAGCACAGGAGCTGAGCAGAGCAGCAGCTGCTGCTTCTTAAGTGTTCTTTAAACAAAATGAGTACATGAAGGCTGAATCACTGAGGAAAAGTTAAATTAAGGTGGTTTTTTAAACTGGTAGTGCCTGGACCCTGTTATAGTCCTGCTGTGAAATACTTACTTGACTGTCAGAATCTACTCTGAGTATTTCTGACATACCTGTAATCTTAAAACGAAGGAATCTTTTGGAAGAAGGGACAGAGGAGCTTTCAAGAGGAGTGCAATATCAGCCTAATTAATCTAACAGGGTTTAGCAGAATTTGATATCTGTTTATTTGTTTTCTGATACATTGCTTAGCAGCAGGGCATGGTTCCACCTGAGATAACCTTTTCTTGTGTGGACTTAGGTGGCATAAAGCAAATGTGTGCCATTTCTTTTTTTTTTCTTTTTCCATTGAGGCCTGTTTGCTGAGAGATAATTCTGTACAATCTCCTTCTCCTTTCTTCTGATAAGAGAAATTACAGAAATGTGTTTGCTGTTGAGTTTTTGTTTTTTTAGGAGGGAGCCAGCCTTGATTATGACCTTCTAGTAGAAAGCAGAGTGTGATTCATCCAGCCCTGGCTGGTGTGGGACAGCAGATGAGGAGGAGTCCAAGCAAGGGTTCAATCACCTCATTCTCATGGCAACATCGTGGTCATTGGCATTTTCACAAAATGCAGAAATCAGGGGTGGCTTCAGAGGGGGAATCCCCATCCTGTCCCTTTAGTTTGTGCTCCAGGGAACCTCTGGGTTTTCATGGCACTCCTGGCTGTGATGAGGAGGCCAGAAGTGTCCTGGGCTGTCCTGAGGAGGCCAGAAGTGTCCTGGGCTGTCCTGAGGAGGTCAGAAGTGTCCTGGGCTGTCCTGAGGAGGCCAGAAGTGTCCTGGGCTGTCCCGAGGAGGTCAGAAGTGTCCTGGGCTGTCCTGAGGAGGTCAGAAGTGTCCTGGGCTGTCCTGAGGAGGTCAGAAGTGTCCTGGGCTCTCCTGTGGAGGTCAGAAGTGTCCTGGGCTGTCCTGAGGAGGCCAGAAGTGTCCTGGGCTGTCCTGAGCAGGTCAGAAGTGTCCTGGGCTGTGATGAGGAGGTCAGAAGTGTCCTGGGCTGTCCTGTGGAGGTCAGAAGTGTCCTGGGCTGTCCTGAGCAGGTCAGAAGTGTCCTGGGCTGTCCTGAGGAGGTCAGAAGTGTCCTGGGCTGTCCTGAGGAGGTCAGAAGTGTCCTGGGCTGTCCTGTGGAGGTCAGAAGTGTCCTGGGCTGTCCTGTGGAGGTCAGAAGTGTCCTGGGCTGTCCTGAGGAGGTCAGAAGTGTCCTGGGCTGTCCTGAGGAGGTCAGAAGTGTCCTGGGCTGTCCTGAGGAGGTCAGAAGTGTCCTGGGCTGTCCTGAGGAGGTCAGAGGTGTCCTGGGCTGTCCTGAGGAGGTCAGAAGTGTCCTGGGCTGTCCTGAGGAGGTCAGAAGTGTCCTGGGCTGTCCTGAGCAGGTCAGAAGTGTCCTGGGCTGTCCTGAGGAGGTCAGAAGTGTCCTGGGCTGTGATGAGGAGGTCAGAAGTGTCCTGGGCTGTCCTGAGGAGGTCAGAAGTGTCCTGGGCTGTCCTGAGGAGGTCAGAAGTGTCCTGGGCTGTCCTGTGGGGCACAGCTGCTGCTCCCAGCTCTGTCACTCCCTCCAGAGCTCTGCTCACGGAGCTTCTGATCAAAAGTGAGCAGCACCTGATGTCAGGAGTCCCTGCACAGGGAATGGAATCACAGAGCCCCACGATGGTGTGGGTTGGAAGGGAAGATCACCCAGGTACAGCCCCCTGCCACTGATGCATAACCAGAAGCAGAGCACAGATTCCCAGTAAATAAAACTCAGTCAGCTGCCTCAGGGCCCCATCCAAAACTTTCAATGGAAAAATGGCTGAAGAATTGGTCTTTTTGTTGGCTGACCTGGAGGCCACCATGACACACGAGTTTCTTCCCAGCATTTCTCTGCAGACCATCCTTCAGGCTCTTAGGGATTTGTGTTTTAGAAGACAAAATGCAGTTTGTGTGAATAAACAGCAGTGCTATTCCCAATGTCATTTCATTCTGGATAATATCCTGTTAAATATTGAAAAAAAAAAATAGAACCAGCAAGACTAAAGTTTAAACCAGTGAATAATAGCCATTTGCAGAGTGATTGATTTACTGAGTCTTACTGAGTGTTTTAAATATATCTGGGTCGGGTTATCTGTGCCAACCCAAAATTCAGATAGGAGGCTTACGACACGTAGATATGGACTCGCTCGAGTCATGAAGGAAAGTTCTGTCAAGTGTTTCCCACACCTCCTGCAAGATATAAAAGTTGAAGGTCTCTGGGACTTCCTTGCGCTCTTGCCTTCTGCAGCCTCTCGTTCTCATCTGGAAGAAAAATGAAGACATTGGTGAGTGTCTCCATTTCTGCTGAACTTTTAATCCTGTAAGTTCCTCACCTTTAAAAGGCAAAGGGTAGAGAAGAAGATGCTCAAGGAAGTGGTGCAATAGAGCGGGACAATAATAGGATCTGTGTGCTGTTTCTTTGGGTGGAGAGAGGAGAATTTACAATTCTCAGCAAAGTCAGTGGAAGCCTCATTTGAGCAAAGAATGCAGAAGTGGGGTTTAGTTATCATTTCATCATTGCAGTTGTAGAGGCAAATCAAGAAGGAAAATGGCACCAAGGAGGGGCTTCTGAAAACTGCAGGAATGTAATGGTTAAATTATTCTGCTTTTTCAGGCAAAGGAGAGCCTGATAGCGAAAGCTTCGCAATGAGGAATTGGGGCTGTTCTCAGTTAAAATACTCACTAAGGGGGGAATTTTTCAAACTGATGCTCCAGCTCCTTCCCTCAGTTGATGGGCTGGGTTTTTTTATGGTGTTTCTGAGCAGTGAGAATTCTGATTCCTTTCACAGGCTGCAATCCTCATTTGCCTGGGAGTCTTCTGGGCTCAGACTTCTGCACTGGACGTGAGTAGAGTGATGACCCTTGCACAAAGCTCTGGGGGTTTTTGTGCCTGCTCAAGGTGGAAGCCAGGTGATGAGCAATGATTTTGTGCTTTTTTTCCTTACCAAAGACCTTTGTCCTGCGAGATCCTGTCAGCAATTATGTCACTGGGACCATGACCATCCACAGCGAGGAGCACATCGTCGATGTCCACGTCCGCTCGGGCGTGTACTCCTCAGACACCATTTTTGACTACACACACGTGAGTAAAGCCAAGAAGCTGCCTCCAGTTAACCCCTGAGGAAGTTTTTAAGATCAGGAATTGTTTTAGTGTGTTCTCACCACATCCTGTCCCAGAGCACTGTTTCTCTGAGGACTCCCAGCACCTTTCCTCACCAGTACAGTGGGGCAGTTTAAAAGATTGTGGTGAAACCTGTGGTGGCAGCTCCTGGAAGTGACAAGAAGGTCCCTGAGCTGAGTGGGGCTGGAGATGAGCAGCACAAGCCTGTCAGAAATGTCCCTTCGAGCCTCAGGGACAGCACCAGGACTTTGTTCCCCAAACCAAGGAAATGCATTCATTCCACAGCAGCCGCTCGCTGTTCCTCCAGCTTCCCCAAAGAGTAAAGAACATCAAAAAATGTCAGTGTGAGCCATTTCTAACGATTTAACCTCCATCCTTTCCATCTCAGGGCTATATTGCAACCAGGTTATTCTCACGAAACGCCTGCTTTATCATGAAAATAAAGAAGGACTTGATCCCAGAGCTGCAGGAGATGGGACGTTTGGCTTTTGAGAGACAGGTGAGTGTGGGCAGCCCTCGCTGCTGCCCCAGGGATGGGAGCAGTGGGGTGAGAGGAGCCTCCACCCTGCCCTACAGCACCTCAGGGATGACTTTGTGCTGTCTCAGCACTGCTGGGGCTGTTCTGACAAGGCACAGCTTGAAGGGAATTTCATGCAGAACATTCTTTCAAGATAAGGAACTGTCCTGGCCCCCCTGAAGTTTGATCTGAGTTTGTCGAGGTGGCTCGAGCTGCACAACCTTGGAACTGATGGGATTGTGATTTGAGGTGATCACAATATAAATTCAGGCAAACTTTCCCTTTACTCATTGTCCTGCTGATATTTTCACCTTGACATTGCTTGAGATTTATTATTTTATTTCAGAACAGAAGGCAGAGATCAATTTACTCGGACCAGATTTTGGCTTCCTGATTCAGGCTGAGGTTTCAGAAGGAGACTGGAAGTGTTGCCTGGAGCTGAACTGGCCCATTTGGTGTCAGCCCATTAGCACATTTCCAGCAGAACTTAATAATAATATAACTTATTATGGCAGCAATATACAATTGCTGTGTCTGCATATTTAACATCTAGTGATATTAAAGTATATGTTACTTTATAAAGTGATATTCAGTATTTGTTACTGAATAGATTGAAATTATTCTTTTCTTTAAAGCATGAAGCTTCTTTAGCAAATGTTGAGGGTTTTTTTGTGAGGCAAAGGAAGGTGGTTTTAGATTTGGGAACCTTCAAAGGGTGAAGTGAATCTTCAAGCAGAGTGAAGCTCCATTTCTGGTGGTGTTTACCCTTTTCTCCCCAGACCATGAGGGATGTGTACTCCCCAAACAACGTCTGGGCCCAGTTCCAGAGTGGCTCTTCCTGGCTGGGGCGTTTGAAGGACTGGATCCTGTATGGGAAGCACATTGAGAAGCTCTGCACGGGGCTCCCTCTCTACCAGCTGGTGTCCACCCAACGTGAGTCACAGCCCAGGGCCCCTTCCTCCCCTCCGAGCCCAAACCCTCTGCAGACATTTCTTCCCCAGCACCACAAGGGTTTAGCACAGGGCAGACAGAAGTCCTGAACAGAGACATAATTTAGGATTGAGATTTGTGTGGTTTTTTTCCTAGGGATCTCACCAGGTAAGAAAATAATGAGATATATATACTGATATAAATACTGCTACTGAGCCCAAACCCTCTGCAGACATTTCTTCCCCAGCACCACAAGGATTTAGCACAGGGCAGACAGAAGTCCTGAACAGAGACATAATTTAGGATTGAGATTTGTGTGGTTTTTTTCCTAGGGATCTCATCAGGTAAGAAAATAATGAGATATATACTGATATAAATACTGCTACTGAGCCCAAACCCTCAGAACTGCAGACATTTCTTCCCCAACACCACAAGGGTTTTGCACAGGGCAGACAGAAGCCCTGAACAGGGACATAATTTAGGATTGGGATTTGTGTGGGTTTTTCCTAGCCAGACACAAGGATCTGATCAGGTAAGAAAATAATGAAATATATACAGATATAAATACTGCTACTGAGCCCAAACCCTCTGCAGACATTTCTTCCCCAGCACCAAAAGGGTTTAGCACAGGGCAGACAGAAGCCCTGAACAGGGACTTAATTTAGGATTGGGATTTGTGTGGGTTTTTCCTAGCCAGACACAGGGATTTGATCAGGTAAGAAAATACTGAGATATATACTGATATAAATACTGCTACTGACACCATCTTCATTTTCTTGGCTTTTTTTAGCACCAATGAACGTTGATGGCTGTGCCAGTGCCGGGATTCCAAGCATTTTGGGCCTTAAAATCTGTGAAGAACTCATTACAACTGGATCTTGACATTCCTGGTGCAAGGAAATGCCTTTTTGCATGTTTCAGTGATGGTTCTGCAGCTGGAGCAGAACTCAGGGACTGGGCTCAGCCTGCCTATCCAAAGCTTTGATGCATAACATAAATAAATGTAAAGCTTTAATAAATAAATTGAATGCTTTGTCTGTTTATTCTACCCAAAATCAGAATGAAATGGCTGTGGGCCTGGTGAGGTGCCCTGCAGAAAATCCAAATTTCCCTCTGGCCCATCCCTAGGCCAGGCCTGCAAAAAAAAAAAAAAGTCAAACCTGCAGCACTTTGAACCAGTGCAGAGAAATTTTGGTTCTGGGCATTTTCCAAGCCTGGATAGAGGAAAAGCCCCAGCCCTAAAAGATTTACACCTTGGAATAAAACTCCTGAGAGCTCGTGGTATCAGTCAGGCCTGTGAGGAATACACTTTATAAATCATGTTTTAATCTCTGTGTTTGTTATGGCCATGCTTTGGATCCCCCAGTTTTCCAGAGAAAAAAACTTTTCCAAAGTTTTCCCTCTGTTCCCACAGGAGCACAGGGATGGACAAATTACAGCTCTGAATTCACAGCCCTTGAGGCTGTTGGTGGCACCAACAACCACAAAGATCAGGAGAGAAAAATCACAGAGCAATCACAAAGATCAGGCTGCAGAGGAAAAGAAATTTGTTCTCAATTTAAAATTACTAATCACAGGGCAAACAGGAATGTACAGCCAGCTCTGAACAAACCACAGAAAAGGACTTAGGCAGGAGAAAGAAGTTTGATATTTTATTTATTGCTGCTGTATTTGCCCTTGCTCTTTCCTGCCATTCCATTCTTGGCTCGGCCACAGTTTACAATATGCTTTATGGGCCTGTCTTGGATTATAATTAATCTGTTTTCCTTATCTTGCAGGTGTTTGATATTACAACTGCACTACAAGGAAAGAGCAAAGAGGTAAAAATCAGCAATGGGTAAAAGAAATCTCTGAGGATCAGATCCAGGTGCTGCCTGAGGGAACTGGAGCCTGAAAATGTCCATCTCCAAATCCAGCTCTGCACTGAGCGCTCCTGAGATGAAGGAAATCTCAGAATCTTGGAATTGTTAAGGTTGGAAAAGGCCTTTAAGGCCTCAATTCACCCACCAACCCTTCACCACCACCGTGCTCACCCCCAAACCACGTCCCCAGGTGCCACCTCCACGCGTTCTGTGAGCACATCCAGGGATGGGGACTCCAACACTGCCCTGGGCAACTGTGCCAGAGCTTTCCAGCCCTCCCAGGCAGGAAATATTCCCAAATTTCCACCCTGAGCTCCCCTGGCCCAGCCTGAGGCCGTTCCCTGGGATAAGATCCCAAATCCCCCCTGGCAGGGACTTGTGCAGAGCCAGAAATTCCCCCTGAGCCTCCTCTGCTCCAGCCTGAGCCCCTTCCCATCTCCTCAGGGATTCTCCAGCCCCTTCCCATCTCCTCAGGGATTCTCCAGCCCCTTCCCATCTCCTCAGGAATTCTCCAGCCCTTCCCAGCTCCCTCAGGAATTCTCCAGCCCTTCCCCAGCTCCTCAGGAATTCTCCAGCCCTTCCTCAGCTCCCTCAGGAATTCTCCAGCCCTTCCTCAGCTCCCTCAGGAATTCTCCAGCCCCTTCCCAGCTCCCTCAGGAATTCTCCAGCCCTTCCTCAGCCCCTCAGGAATTCTCCAGCCCTTCCTCAGCTCCTCAGGAATTCTCCAGCCCCTTCCCATCTCCTCAGGAATTCTCCAGCCCTTTTCCAGCTCCCTCAGGAATTCTCCAGCCCTTCCTCAGCTCCCTCAGGAATTCTCCAGCCCCTTCCCAGCTCCTTCAGGAATTCTCCAGCCCCTTCCCAGCTCCCTCAGGAATTCTCCAGCCCCTTCCCAGCTCCCTCAGGAATTCTCCAGCCCTTCCTCAGCTCCTCAGGAATTCTCCAGCCCCTTCCCATCTCCTCAGGAATTCTCCAGCCCTTCCCAGCTCCCTCAGGAATTCTCCAGCCCTTTTCCAGCTCCCTCAGGAATTCTCCAGCCCTTCCTCAGCTCCTCAGCAATTCTCCAGCCCCTTCCTCAGCTCCCTCAGGAATTCTCCAGCCCTTCCTCAGCTCCCTCAGGAATTCTCCAGCCCTTCCTCAGCTCTCTCAGGAATTCTCCAGCCCTTCCCCAGCTCCAAGATCCACTCCCCTGAGCACCTCCCCAAATTCCCCAGTGTCCACACCAAGGTCAGGCTGTGAGCCCTGCACCACTGGGGATCCTTTCAAAGCCACACATCGAAAATTCCCCCTGTTGAGAAATACCTTGTAAAAAACACTGCTGAAATCTGGAGTGGCAGATTTTCACTCACCTGGTCTGACAGGTCAAAACAAAATTTCCAGTTTGCATCGAGTCATGAAAAGGGGAAGTAATTAACATTATTATTATTATTATTATTATTATTATTATTATTATTATTATTAATATTATTATTATTATTATTATTAATATTAATATTAAGATTAATATTAATATTAATATTAATATTAATATTAATATTAATATTAATATTAATATTAATATTAATATTATCATTATCATTATTATCATTATTATCATTATTATCATTATTATTTTTATTATTATTATTATTGTTGTTGTTATTATTGTTATTGTTATTATATGTTAATAATAATAATATAATTAATTAATTATATAATGTTAAGTAATTAACATTATTAACATTGGTAAATTTTCCCTAATAGGAAGAATTCCCCAGTGGCAGGGAAATCTAAATCAGACTGGAGAATCAAGCCAGCTAAATCAGACAGAAATCCTGTGAGCAGGCCCAGGTGTAAATGGGTTTCTCCATCTGCTGGGCCTTTTTTTGTGCTAAAAAGGCACAATCAGGAGAGGAAAAAAAACCACCCAAAGAGCAACGTTTGGCCCTGGAGTTTGTGTGTGTGAGTAGCCACTGGAAATTGGGACACTGAGAAATGCAGCAAGAGGAAAAAGGGGACAAATTCCTCACTCCAGCTTCAAAGCCCCTGATTGTAAATACAAAATTCTAAATTATCAGGAGGTGAGCTGGGTCCTGCACCATTTTTTATTTGAAATAAGTGAATGTCCTGGAATTTCCCAGGAATACACCCCAACCCTGCTGGATTTGTTTCTTTCTGCTGCAGCCAAGCAGGGGGTGAGATTTGTGTTGTCCACTAGATGGCAAATGGTCACAGCTCCTGAGATCTGCTGGAAACACCAGCTGAGAGCCGGACACAGCCCAAAAATCAAACAGATTTAATCCTGATCCCCAGGAAGAAAAAATAGACACAAAAAAAATTAAAATAAATTAGGATACAAAGCACTGGAATTCATTCTTTTGGGTTTGCAGTCCAGTGGAATGGTTATTTTCAAGGAATCAGTGGCTCTTTGGGTGGATGGAAGATTTTTCCAGGTGAGGAACAGCTGGCTGATGCTCAGAACATCACAGAAACCAGGCCAAGGGGAACAGAACATATCTGTGATTTTTACTGCAATTGAAGCCAAAATTAGTGAGGTGTTTGAGCCAGTTTCCCTTAAAAAAAATGGGTGGAAAAGACAAAATTTGATATTCAGCTGCAGGGTGATCAAAGCAGAGAGAGGCTGCTGACAACTTAATTTAGCCACTGTAATTCCAATTATTGAGTCAGAGAAAACAGAATGTAATACACTTTCATCTTCGAATTTTTAAAACTAAACTTGAAAAAGTATTTTTTAATTAAATAATCTACTCTGCTGTTCTGTACAATTTGCTTTCCCTTTCTGATTCCAGCCCTAACATTAAATAAAAGGAGCAAATATTAGACATGCTTGTCTAATTTTTCCTCATTTTGCTGATGTGATTAGAAGCTGTTGACTCAGTCATTAATATCTCGTGCTGAGATATCAGCTAACACTGCCAGGGAATATTCCACCTCTGCTTGGCACTCAAGCTGTCAGCTAAGAAATTTCATGTCATTAATCAAAATCGTCGACAAAATAATTTCTGCTGGCCCGAGTCTGGATTTTTTTTCCCCCATTGTTGAAGATTAGGAGTCCTCAGTTCTCAAACTGAGAAAAATCAAATTAAAAATGTAAAAATAATTAGTGATTATTCCCAAGAATTGTTCATTTAGGGCTGTGAGAGCTTTGAGTGGAGCTCTCATTAAGGAGAGGATGGTATCCCTCAAAAAGGCTGCGTGGACACGGAGCTGACAAGGGATTCGGAAAGGTTTTGTTCTGCAATCTTGTTTTTGTCAGTGTCACTGGAGCTGCCCAGAGAGTTTCCTCCAGTTTAACACCCACATGAATACCAAAGCACCACAGAATAACTGCGTGATGAGAGAAGGAATTTCAAAAATGGAAAATTCAAACTTTCTCTTGACCTTTTTCTGCCCAACCCTTCTGTGAAGGGAGCGTGATAAGAGGGAGCCTGCAGAGCCCAAAGCCCTGGGATTTAACAGCAGCTCCTCTCTGCTCTCATTGCTGCTGCTCTCACTTTCTGTGTGCACATCTCAAATAAAAATTGATTTCTTTTTTGATTGTGTCTCACCAGGTTTGAATGAATCACTCACGTAATTCCTTCAGGTTTGAATTGACAAATTGTGTGACAATTAAAAGGTATTAATAAAAGGTATTAATAAAAGGTATTAATAAAAGGCATTACAAAATACCTTTTCTAATAAAAGGTATATAAAATATACCTATATTTTATTTGATATAATAAATCAACGCTGGGCTGTGAAAGGATGGAAGAATTCCCTGGGAATCCCAGGCAGAGCCAGAGGTGCTCCATGTCCTGAGGAGCTGGTGCCAGACTGGGAAAGGAATTCCCTGGGTCAGGGGAACTGGTGTCTCCCACTTTCAGGAATTCCCTGGGTCAGGATCAGGAGGAGCTGTATCTCCCGGTTTAAGGAATTCCCTGGATCAAGGGGAGCTGTATCTCCCGGTTTAAGGAATTCCCTGGATCAAGGGGAGCTGTATCTCCCGGTTTAAGGAATTCCCTGGATCAAGGGGAGCT
This sequence comes from Periparus ater, assembly GCA_032357785.1. Lineage (NCBI taxonomy): Eukaryota > Metazoa > Chordata > Aves > Passeriformes > Paridae > Periparus > Periparus ater. The sequence continues at coordinate 5,191,616 of CM063629.1, read as the reverse complement.
GTGTCTCCTGGTTTAAGGAATTCCCTGGATCAAGGGGAGCTGTGTCTCCCAGTTTCAGGAATTCCCTGGTCAGGAAGAGCTGTATCTCCTGGTTTAAGGAATTCTCTGGGTCAGGAGGAGCTGTGTCTCCCAGTTTCAGGAATTCCCTGGATCAAGGGAAGCTGTGTCTCCTGGTTTCAGGAATTCCCTGGGTCAGGGGAACTGGTGTCTCCCAGTTTCAGGAATTCCCTGCATCAATGGGAGCTGTGTCTCCCAGTTTCAGGAATTCCCTGGATCAAGGGGAGCTGTGTTTCCCAGTTTAAGGAATTCCCTGGATCAGGAGGAGCTGTATCTCCCAGTTTCAGGAATTCCCTGGGTCAGGGGAACTGGTGTCTCCCAGTTTCAGGAATTCCCTGGATCAAGGGGAGCTGTGTCTCCCGGTTTAAGGAATTCCCTGGATCAAGGGGAGCTGTATCTCCTGGTTTAAGGAATTCTCTGGATCAAGGGGAGCTGTATCTCCTGGTTTAAGGAATTCTCTGGATCAAGGGGAGCTGTGTTTCCCAGTTTAAGGAATTCCCTGGATCAGGAGGAGCTGTATCTCCCAGTTTCAGGAATTCCCTGGGTCAGGGGAACTGGTGTCTCCCAGTTTCAGGAATTCCCTGTCCCTGTGGCTGCCCAGCCTTCTCCCTTTCCTCCTTCTCCCTGATTTTTCTCATTACACAGGCTGTGATGCAGCGCCACACTTCTCTCCCCCCACCCTTCCAATAAATGATCCTTTCGTTTTCCAGGGATCTCTGAAATGGGAACAGAGCCCTTCCAATAAATGATCCTTTCATTTTCCAGGGATGTCTGAAATGGGAACAGAGCCCTTTCAATAAATGATCCTTTTATTTTCCAGGGATCTCTGAAATGGGAACAGAGCTCTTCTAATAAATGATCCTTTCGTTTTCCAGGGATCTCTGAAATGGGAACAGAGCTCTTTCAATAAATGATCCTTTCATTTTCCAGGGATCTCTGAAATGGGAACAGAGCCCTTCCAATAAATGATCCTTTCGTTTTCCAGGGATCTCTGAAATGGGAACAGAGCCCTGTGAGGAGCCCATTTATGGACAGGGAATCCAGGGCAGCCATGAACCACCACGGCACACGGGAATAAGGCAGATGCAGGAATGGAAACTAATTTTAGTTATTGCATTGCAGGCTCATCACACTGTCAGTGTCACACTCCTCTTTATCTCCCATCTCACAGCCAGCAGTTACCTCATGCCACACTTATCTCCTGACAGGGACCACAGTGGGGAATTTTTGCACTAATTCCATCCCTGTATTTTGGAAAACCTCGAATCACCTGCTGTGGGTGCTGCAGCACCTTTGCATCCCTCTCCTGCCTCCCTGCAATGCTGTGACTGAGGTCCCTGATTTGGGAGCAGCCTTGAGCCTGAAGTTCCTGAAAAAATTCAATAAAAGGACCAGAGAAACTTTTTTTTCACGTTTTAAAGGAAGCCTCATGTGCAGTAAAATTCATTGGTTTTTAGTTAAAAGCACAGAGGATGAATTTTAAAAAGGCAAAAATTGGCCATGGCTGATGGTGACAGATTTGGGCAAATTGAGGAAGGAAGGAAATTGCAGAGGTGGAGGAAGGATGGATGATGGATGGATGATGGATGATGGATGGATGGATGGATGATGGATGGATGGATGATGGATGATGGATGATGGATGATGGATGGATGGATGGATGGATGGATGGATGGATGGATGGATGGATGGATGATGGATGGATGATGGATGATGGATGGATGGATGATGGATGGATGATGGATGATGGATGGATGATGGATGGATGATGGATGGATGATGGATGGATGGATGGATGGATGGATGGATGGATGGATGATGGATGGATGGATGATGGATGATGGATGGATGATGGATGATGGATGGATGGATGATGGATGGATGATGGATGATGGATGATGGATGATGGATGATGGATGGATGATGGATGATGGATGGATGGATGATGGATGGATGGATGGATGGATGGATGGATGGATGGATGGATGGATGGAGGATGGATGATGGATGATGGATGGATGGATGGATGGATGGATGATGGATGGATGATGGATGATGGATGGATGGATGGATGGATGATGGATGATGGATGGATGGATGGATGGATGGATGATGGATGGATGATGGATGATGGATGGATGGATGGATGGATGGATGGATGGATGGATGGATGGATGATGGATGGATGGATGATGGATGGATGATGGATGATGGATGGATGGATGGATGGATGATGGATGGATGATGGATGGATGATGGATGATGGATGATGGATGGATGGATGGATGGATGGATGGATGATGGATGGATGATGGATGGATGATGGATGGATGATGGATGGATGGATGGATGGATGGATGATGGATGATGGATGATGGATGGATGGATGATGGATGATGGATGGATGATGGATGATGGATGATGGATGGATGATGGATGGATGATGGATGATGGATGGATGGATGATGGATGATGGATGATGGATGGATGATGGATGATGGATGATGGATGGATGGATGATGGATGGATGATGGATGATGGATGGATGGATGATGGATGGATGATGGATGGATGGATGGATGGATGGATGGATGATGGATGATGGATGATGGATGATGGATGGATGATGGATGATGGATGGATGGATGGATGATGGATGATGGATGGATGGATGGATGGATGGATGGATGGATGGATGGATGATGGATGATGTATGGATGATGGATGGATGATGGATGGATGATGGATGGATGATGGATGGATGGATGGATGATGGATGGATGGATGATGGATGATGGATGATGGATGGATGGATGATGGATGATGGATGGATGGATGGATGATGGATGATGGATGATGGATGGATGGATGATGGATGGATGGATGATGGATGATGGATGATGGATGATGGATGGATGGATGGATGATGGATGGATGGATGATGGATGATGGATGGATGGATGGATGATGGATGGATGATGGATGGATGGATGGATGGATGATGGATGGATGATGGATGGATGACAGATGATGGATGGATGATGGATGATGATGATGATGGATGGATGATGGATGATGATGATGATGGATGGATGATGGATGATGGATGGATGATGGATGGATGGATGATGGATGGATGATGGATGATGGATGGATGGATGATGGATGGATGATGGATGGATGATGGATGATGGATGGATGATGGATGATGGATGATGGATGGATGACAGATGATGGATGGATGGATGGATGATGGATGATGGATGGATGATGGATGGATGATGGATGGATGATGGATGGATGATGGATGGATGATGGATGGATGGATGGATGGATGGATGGATGGATGGATGATGGATGATGGATGATGGATGATGGATGGATGATGGATGGATGATGGATGGATGGATGATGGATGGATGATGGATGGATGATGGATGGATGATGGATGGATGATGGATGATGGATGATGGATGGATGATGGATGGATGGATGATGGATGGATGATGGATGGATGGATGATGGATGGATGGATGATGGATGATGGATGATGGATGATGGATGGATGGATGGATGATGGATGATGGATGGATGATGGATGAAGGATCATGGATGATGATGATAGATGGATGATGGATGGATGAACTCAGACAAAAATCAGAGTGCAGAAAAGGCAGCAGCTCAGTGCTTTGGTCCTTGGCTGGGGTTCACAGGCAAAGCTGAGCAGCACGAGCAGAAATGTCCCTTTATCTTGGTGAACCCCTCGGGGACGGCGCTGAGCTCCGGCCACGCTGCCAAAACAACTTGGGAAAGTCTTTGGAGAACGGGGAGCTTTAAATGGATGAATTTATCCATGACCCAGACCAGTTTGTACCTGGACACTGCTCACAATTCCTTGGAATTTGCACACCAAGGCAAAAAGCGCCGTTAATTTCAGCACGAGGCTTTGCAAAGTAATTTCTGTGTTCTCCACACCATGTTTGGGTTGATGTGACCCTGAAAACAGCGTCGCTGTTGGCCTTTGGTGTCTTTAATAATTTTTTTATTCAGCAGTGCTGTGATTAAATCAAATATAACCTTGATTTTCCAAGGTACAAATGATAGATGAACGAAATAAAGATTTTCTGAATCATTTGTAAATACTCCAGCCATGGAATCACGGAAATCCTCGAGTTGGGAGCAGCTCAGGAGGATCACCAAGTCCCTTGGAGGATGTGATTGTCCTTCCTCTCCCCGAGCTCTCCTCCGCATCCCGGGCCTGGTGACTCCGCCGTGGAAGCACCAAGAGCTCCTCTCCCGGGATTTTCGCTGCAGAACAGAATCTTTCCCAAAGAAATTCCTTCTGAGGTTTAACCTGGAGACCTGGCTCTGAAAGAGGAAGGCCAGAAGGAGCAGCAGCTGGGCCTGGGCGTGGAACGGGCGCGTTTTGGGGAGAGGCTCCGCGGAGTTCCCGCGCGCGCAGGGAAGCGGCTCCCGCGCGGCCGGCGCAGGCAGAAGGGAAGGGCAGCTCCTCTCCGAGGAGAAACTCGTCCTATCTCTGAGAGTCCTGCACAGAATGTTTACAAAACGCTCATTAAGGGAGAGGGGATGTGGAGATAGCGACAAATCTGGTGAGCAGCTTCCACTGGCCGAGATAAGAGAGGCAAGGCGGCCATAGAGGAGAGCGAGATCCAATTACCGAGACCTGGTTTTGGGGAGGGGGAAGGGGCAGACAGACAGGACGGATCACAAGCTCCAAGACAAGAGTTTCCAAACTTGTCATCCCCCCGTGACACAAGGCAGCGGATAAAACCGCCACCGAGCCCGCGCGAGAGGCAGCGCTCCTCCGCCGCGCTTGGAGGCGAAGCCATGGGTTCTGCTGGCCTCCAGCTCTGGGCTCTCCTCTCCCTGCTGCTTCACCTGGCAGCCTGCAGCCCCATCCTGAGCCTGGAGCACTCCTCTCTGGAGGAGGACGTGCCTCTTTTCGATGAGATCCTCTCCGAGCAAGACGGCGTGGATTTCAACACGCTGCTCCAGAACATGAAAAACGAGTTCTTGAAGACCTTGAACCTGTCCGACATCCCCCTGCACGAGTCGGCCAAGGTGGACCCCCCAGAGTACATGCTGGAGCTCTACAACAGGTTTGCCACCGACAGGACATCGATGCCGTCTGCAAACATCATCAGGAGCTTCAAAAACGAAGGTGAGAGCTGCTGATCTGTGGGAGAACGGACAGAGAGGAGGTGGGGAATGTCCTGGCCGAGGACAGGGCACGGGGAAAGGGCCTCGGGGTGAGGAAGGCCCTGGGGAGCAGCAGAGGTGGCAGAGCTGCCCAGACCCAGCTCTGCTGAGCCCGTTCTGACACTGCAGGGACTTGGGGAAGGCGTCTCTGACACCAAATGTCACTTCAGTGCCTCAATTTCTGCATCCCCACAGTGACACTCCTCGTTTGTAACCTGATTTGTAACATCATTTGTAAAGCTGATTGATTTTTTAAATGGATCCCTGCAGTAATAATTGAAATTAAGGCAAGACTGAGCTTTACACGCTGTTCAAAGTGGATTTTCTATCACAGTATTTGAAATATTTTAAAATGCTGAGCTTAACTGAGCACAGCTTTCTGTTAATGCCTTCTCATCCCCGTGGCATTTGTAAAGTTTTCTTCCTTTGACACTGGTGCACAGTCCAGAAAATACACAAAAAGAAGTGAAAAGGGATTTTTGGATAACCAATAGGTTTTACTTTGGAGTGCCAGGCTATATCCTAATAAAAACAAACAAAACCTGAAGAAACTGAATTACCAGAGAATCACAGAATATTCTGAGTTGAAAGGGATCATCAAATCCATCTCTCACACAGGGATCAAAGTTTTAACCTTGGCATAATTAAAACTCTGCTCCAACCAACTGAGCAAATGCTTTTGTGCCATTTCCCTCTTTTTTCCTGTTTTTCCTTCCACATTCCCCTCAGCTCAACGAGGGTGAAACAAGGCTGCAGCAAGAATTTAATAATTTACCAATAATTAACTCAATAATTTACCAATATCTTTTTGCACCAACACACATTTTATGCTAAAAGCATTTTCCAATTCCAAGTATTAATCCACGTGGCAAATGCAAGAGTTTTGATTCAAGCTCAGCTGCCCTGTGGCTGTTCAAGCTGTGCCAAGCTCCCTCTTCCTCTAAATGTTTAATTACTGGGGTTAAAAGCATTATTGCTTTTCCCCTCAACATTTGCAGTTTCAAAATGGGTGGAAATCGCCTGAGTTTTGCAGGGCAGTGAAGTTCCTGGAGAAAATCCTGAATTTCTGCTCTGCCCCATTTCCTCCAGGCTCAGGCACCTTTGCCAGCAGCAGATTTCTGCTATCAGGAGGCTCTGCAATGTCATTTAAAGCTTCTTTAGGTCTCCTTTTCTCCAGTGTGGAGAGATTTCTCGGAGGGTTGGTGGCCCTTGCTCGCCTGGCTGTGCCTGGCCCTGCCCAGCAGCAGGGATGAAGGCTCACACGAAGGAGATGCTCTCATTTTTGGACCAGAAATCGTGGGGGAAAAGCTGCCAGGTGCGGTGTGGTAAAGAATAAAACGCTCTGAGGCTTTGGGTGAGGCAAATCTGAGATGGTTCCACCTGCAGAAATCCAGGTTTGGAATGGCCCAGGGTGGCCTTTGCCACGTCCTTCACAAGTTCTGCCTCAAATGGGGAAAACTCCCCTTAAATTTCTGCCATTTCAGATTTTCTCTCACCTCTCCCAGTCCAAACCAGCAAAACACACGAGGGGAGCACAGCTTCACAAACACAAGGAGTTTAAGGAGTGTGAAATTCACGTTTTCATGTGTCCTCAAAGTCTGGATAATTAAAAACCATCCCTTTCATGCTGAAGAGCTCTTTTGATAGAGAAATTAATTGCTTGCAATGAGAAGAACGGGAGAAACAGACCATGGAATTGATTTCTTCACCTGCTGAAAACTGGCATTAATCCCAGTTTAATTATTAAATTAAAATTATTAATTATTAAATCCTTTATTTTAGAGGTCTAACAGGGGTATGGTTGGAATTAGCTTTGTTTTAACCCATGGACCAGAACAGTTTCGTTGTAGATGGGGCTGTAATCAGTGCTTAACAGCTGAAATAAAGTTTTAAGAGAAATATTTCTATTTCTATGGACTCCAAATCTCCCTTCCCAGCCCTCCCAGGTCTGTGCTGGGAACAGCAGGAGGTTGGGCACCTGTGAATTTTGCAGCTGAAGAGCAGAGTCAAATCCTGGCTGGATGAGGGGTGCTCAGGGTCTGCTCCTGCCCTGCCTCTCCCACCTTTATTAACTGACAGGGAAATGGAAACAGAATCCCCCCTCTTTTTTTTTTTTATTTTATTTTTTTTTATATTTTTTTAATTTTTTTTTTAATTTTTTTTTAAATTTTTTTTTTAATTTGAGAAGAGATGAAAGTGCAAAATTAGAAAAAGAAAAAGATAAAGGCAGGTGCCTCAAACTGAAATTCAACAGCACGAGTCACACGCTGAGTTCATGGCTTGCCAAAGTGCACTGGTGGAGCGTGGCCAGGGCTTGTGGCTTTATCAGAGTCATTTTTCTACAAACACAGAGAAATTGAGGAAGGCAGGGATGAGGGGGAGTGCCAGGTCACAGAGAGTTGGCATTAATTGCACTTCCAGCCTCTGTGTCCTGAAGGGAGGCAGCAAATCCTCCCCATGGGCAGGTCTGGGGACAGAAATGAGCTTTGCTGTGCAGCCAGCAGCAGGACAGGTGACACCAGCCATGGTCCCCTGTGCCCTGCTCTGTCACTGCAGGTGCCCAGGACACCTGGCTGAGCTCACCTGGCTGAGCCCACCTGGCTGAGCTCACCCAGAGCTCACCTGGCTGAGCCCACCCAGAGCTCACCTGGCAGAGCCCACCCAGAGCTCACCCAGAGCCCACCCAGAGCTCACCCAGAGCCCACCTGGCAGAGCTCACCTGGCTGAGCCCACCCAGAGCTCACCTGGCTGAGCTCACCTGGCTGAGCTCACCCAGAGCTCACACAGAGCTCACCTGGCTGAGCCCACCTGGCAGAGCTCACCTGGCTGAGCTCACCCAGAGCCCACCTGGCTGAGCTCACCCAGAGCCCACCTGGCTGAGCTCACCCAGAGCTCACCTGGCAGAGCTCACCTGGCTGAGCCCACCCAGAGCCCACCTGGCTGAGCCCACCCAGAGCCCACCTGGCTGAGCCCACCCAGAGCCCACCTGGCTGAGCTCACCTGGCTGAGCTCACCTGGCTGAGCTCACCTGGCTGAGCTCACCCAGAGCTCACACAGAGCTCACCTGGCTGAGCCCACCTGGCAGAGCCCACCTGGCAGAGCTCACCTGGCTGAGCCCACCCAGAGCCCACCTGGCAGAGCTCACCTGGCTGAGCTCACCTGGCTGAGCTCACCTGGCTGAGCTCACCTGGCAGAGCTCACCCAGAGCTCACCTGGCAGAGCTCACCTGGCTGAGCCCACCCAGAGCTCACCTGGCAGAGCTCACCCAGAGCCCACCTGGCAGAGCCCACCCAGAGCCCACCTGGCAGAGCCCACCTGGCTGAGCTCACCTGGCTGAGCTCACCTGGCAGAGCCCACCCAGAGCTCACCCAGAGCTCACCCAGAGCTCACCTGGCTGAGCCCACCCAGAGCTCACCCAGAGCCCACCCAGAGCTCACCTGGCTAAGCTCACCTGGCAGAGCTAACCCAGAGCCCACCTGGCTGAGCCCACCCAGAGCTCACCTGGCAGAGCCCACCTGGCTGAGCCCACCCAGAGCTCACCCAGAGCTCACCCAGAGTTCACCTGGCTGAGCTCACCCAGAGCTCACCTGGCTGAGCCCACCTGGCAGAGCTCACCTGGCTGAGCCCACCCAGAGCTCACCTGGCTGAGCCCACCCAGAGCTCACCCAGAGCTCACCCAGAGCTCACCCAGAGCTCACCTGGCAGAGCTCACCCAGATCTCACCTGGCAGAGCTCACCTGACAGATCTCACCTGACAGAGCTCACCTGGCTGAGCTCACCTGGCAGAGCTCACCTGGCTGAGCTCACCTGGCTGAGCCCACCCAGAGCTCACCCAGAGCTCACCTGGCTGAGCTCACCTGGCAGAGCTAACCCAGAGCCCACCTGGCTGAGCCCACCCAGAGCTCACCCAGAGCTCACCCAGAGCCCACCCAAAGCTCACCTGGCAGAGCTCACCTGGCTGAGCCCACCCAGAGCTCACCTGGCAGAGCCCACCCAGAGCTCACCTGGCAGATCTCACCTGGCAGAGCCCACCCAGAGCTCACCCAGAGCCCACCCAGAGCTCACCTGGCAGAGCTCACCTGGCAGAGCTCACCTGGCTGAGCCCACCCAGAGCCCACCGAGCCCGTGGTGGCTTTGCTGCCGTCACCAGCTCACCCTGGAGTCACCTCCTGCCCTTCCTGAGGTGAAACATCTCCCAAAGCGGCTTCACCTGTGCGAGTGCTCGGCCCTTGCCGTGTCTGACAGGTGTCAGAGCAGCAGGGAGCTCCTGCTAGGGCAGGAACACTGCAGAACACACATTTCTTGTGTTTCCAGCACACATTTCTTGTGTTTCCAGCACATATTTCATGTTTGCAGGTTTCCAGCACACACATCTTGTGTTTGCAGGACACATTTCATGTGTTTCCAGCACACATCTTGTGTTTGCAGCTTTCCAGCACAAACATCTCTTGCATTTCCAGGTTTCCAGCACACATCTCTTGTGTTTCCAGCACACATTTCTTGTGTTTCCAGCACACATTTCTTTTCATGTTTCCAGGTTTCCAGCACACATCTTGTATTTCCAGGTTTCCAGCACACACATTTCATGTTTCCAGGTTTCCAGCACACACATCTTGTGTTTCCAGCACACATTTCATGTTTTTGCAGGTTTCCAGCACACACATTTCATGTTTTCAGCTTTGCAGCACACATCTCTTGTGTTTCCAGCACACATTTCTTGTATTTCCAGGTTTCCAGCACACATTTCTTGTGCTTCCAGGTTTCCAGCACACACATTTCATGTTTCCAGGTTTCCAGCACACATCTCTTGTGTTTCCAGCACACATTTCTTGTGTTTCCAGGTTTCCAGCACACACATTTCATGTTTCCAGGTTTCCAGCACACACATCTTGTGTTTCCAGCACACATTTCATGTTTTTGCAGGTTTGAGCACACACATCTTGTGTTTGCAGCACACATTTCGTGTGTTTGCAGCACACATCTTGTGTTTGCAGCTTTCCAGCACATACATCTTGTATTTCCAGGTTTGCAGCACACACATTTCATGTTTTTGCATGTTTCCAGCACACACAGCTTGTGTTTGCAGCACACATTTCATGTTTGCAGGTTTGCAGCACACATCTCTTGTGTTTCCAGCACACATTTCATGTTCGCAGGTTTGCAGTATACACATCTTGCATTTCCAGGTTTCCAGCACACATTTCTTGTGTTTCCAGGTTTCCAGCACACACATCTCTTGTGTTTGCAGCACACACATTTCATGTTTTCAGCTTTCCAGCACACACATTTCATGTTTCCAGGTTTCCAGCACACACATCTTGTGTTTCCAGCACACATTTCTTGCATTTCCAGGTTTCCAGCACACACATTTCATGTTTTCAGCTTTCCAGCACACATCTCTTGTGTTTGCAGTTTATGTCCTGCCCATTTCATCTTGGCTCCAGTGCCACGTCCTTCTGCCTCCCCGCACCAGTGAATGTTTTCCCTCACTCATTAAATTGTTGCTTTGCAGCGATCTAGAAATGATCTTTAGGTTAATATTAGGCCACACATTTTGAATATATAAAACTTCCAGCTGGCAAGGAATTCCCTGGAAAGCCTGGGGACAAAGGGAGGATCTCTAAATCCAGGTTTGCAGCGTGTCTGGGACCTTGTCCTGACACATCTGAAACAACCTCGGCCCTTTTTTCACGTGCTGGAAAAACATTTTCCCAGATCTGTGCAGGTGAAGCCCAGCACGGCTGACCCTCAGCGTGTGTGTCTGTGTTTCTGCATGGATTGACTCCTCTAAAACATTTGATTTTTGTCCTCTCCAGACTTGGATTCCCACCCCACTGGCGCTCCGGGCACCCGGAAATACCCGCTGCTGTTCAACGTCTCCATCCCTCACCACGAGGAGATCACCATGGCAGAGCTGCGGCTCTACACCCTGGTGGGGCGGGACCAGAGGCTCTACCAAGGGCTGGACAGGAAGGTGACCATCTTCGAGGTGCTGGAGAACGTCCCCGCGGGGGCCAGGGAGGAGAGGAAGTTGGTGGCCCTGGCGTCCCGGCACATCTACGGCACGAGCAGCGAGTGGGAGAGCTTCGAGGTGACGGAGGCCACGCGGCGCTGGCGCCGGGCCGGGCTGAGCACGCACCGGCTGGAGGTTCACATCGAGAGCAGCCAAGGGCAGGAGCACAACGGGGAAGGGAAACTCGACATCGACATCAACTCCGAGGCCAAGCACGTGCCCCTGCTGGTCGTGTACTCCGACGACCAAAGCAACGACGGCAAGGAGGAGAAGGAAGAGCTGAACGAGATGATCGACCACGAGCAGCTGCTGGAGCTGGAGAACCTGGAGATCGGGAACTTCCACGAGCAGCCCGGGGAGGAGGCGCTGCTGCAGATGCGCTCCAACATCATCTACGACTCCACCGCCCGCATCCGCAGGAACGCCAAGGGCAACTACTGCAAAAAGAGCCCGCTCTACATCGACTTCAAGGAGATCGGCTGGGACTCGTGGATCATCGCCCCGGCCGGCTACGAAGCCTACGAGTGCCACGGGGTGTGCGCCTACCCCTTGACGGAGCACGTCACGCCCACCAAGCACGCCATAGTCAAGACTTTGGTGCACCTGAAGAACCCCCAGAAAGCCTCCAAGGCCTGCTGCGTGCCCACCAAACTCGACCCCATCTCCATCCTCTACCTGGATGCTGGGGTGGTCACCTACAAGTTCAAGTACGAGGGGATGGTGGTGGCGGAGTGCGGCTGCAGATAGTCGGAGGGAACGCCGGCGTGGGGAGGGCACAGGGGGGAGTATTTAATGATTCATCTGTAAATTTGTACATTTGCTATTTAATGAGGTTATTTAATGAGGCCTGTACAGATAATTGTGTGTTTGCTGGCACGGGGAATTGTATATTTTGTTCCATTTGCCTCCTCCTCGCTGTCCGGATCGCCGCCGAGCCTCTCCTCCTGCCAGGGCACGGAGCTGATCCCTGCGTTGCTTGGGAGGGCTCTGGCTGCCGAATTCACAGAAATAAAGGCATATTTTTGTACTTTATCAATGTTGATTGGCATCTCCAGGGCTTTCCAGATAAAGATAAAGAGCGATGGGCAATCACACCTCCATTGTTCAGTGTCCTGTAATATCTTTATAAAGGTCTTTACACGCTCGTCTTTTTCTTAATTTATCTCTGTAGATCTTACATCCTGATCATTCTCAAGCTCCTGAATCATTAAGGCACAAAAAAGGTGATTTTTTCCCCTTTTTTCTTAAAACCTTTTTCAGTCTTTCCCTGTTTCAGTCAAAAGGAAGTGGCAGGGATGATTTGGCACCTGGAGCAGAAGGCTACGATTCCCTTTCCCATCTTCCTTAGGGAAGCAAATGGCCCAGGAGCAGTGCCAGGCATGGCCAGGACAAGAAATTCCCCCTGTGAGTTACAAAATCCCTCTGAGGCAGCTCTGGCTTTGCTGCTGGCAGAAGGAATTGGGATAAATTCCCTGAACCCTTGGAAGCGCAGCAGCCAAAATCGCCCTGGAGATTTCTCAGAGCTAAGAACCGGTCCCCGACGGCAGCGGGTGAACCCCGTGAGCCGCAGCTGCAGAACCCCAGCAGAGCCCTCGGTGCCACACGAGCATCCTGCCGTCCCCTGAGCGCTGAATTTTGCTCTCAGAGGGATGTTCCTCCCCCCAGAGCCCAGAGATGCAGTCACATGCCACGTCCCCAGCACTCTTCTGCAACAAATCCTGCTGATAAGGAGGTGTGGGAGCTGAGAAACAATAGACCCGTCACTTTATTTATACTAAGCTGCAAATTTGTCAGATTCTTGGGAAAGTGTAAGTGATGTTGACTCTTTTAGCCTGTACCAGAGCCTACTGAACCGTCCCTGCGTGTGTTTTACACTTTTAAGGGAAAGTTATCTCCCCTGGGAGTGATAAAGGTCTTTGAAGGAATCACTCCAGCACTTCGTGAACACCAAAGACTTTATCACGCACCAACTAAACCCAAACTCCCCCATTTTCACACCAAACACTTCTGTGCTTCCCATAATTTATTGACCTATTTATTGACTGCCTGCCTTTGTAATATAATGTAGAATACAGAATGTTTTATTTTTTTTTTTTTTTTTTTTGTGCTTGTGTGTAATCCCACTTGGATAAAAACCTTGATCCTGCTTTTCCTGGAATCTCAGTGTTTTTTGTGGCACAGAGAATGAGGTTGGAGGCTTCTTTTTCCTCCCCTGGATGCTCGTAAACCCCACACGGCTCAGTTCCCTCCTCTCTTGCAGAGCTGCTCCCCCTTGGCAGTGATTTCAGTGGCTTTCTGTGAATTTTAGTTTATTTTAGTGGATTTCAGTGGATTTCAGTGGGTTTCAGTGGATTTTAGTGGATTTTTTTAGTGGATTTCAGTGGGTTTCAGTGGGTTTCAGTGGGTTTCAGTTTATTTCAGTGGATTTCAGTGGATTTTAGTTTATTTTAGTGGGTTTCAATGGGTTTCAGTGGATTTTAGTTTATTTCAGTGGATTTCAGTTTATTTCAGTGGGTTTTAGTTGATTTCAGTGGGTTTTAGTTTATTTCAGTGGATTTCAGTGGGTTTCAGTGGATTTCAGTGGATTTTAGTTTATTTCAGTGGGTTTCAGTGGATTTTAGTGGATTTTTTTAGTGGATTTCAGTGGGTTTTAGTTGATTTCAGTGGGTTTTAGTTGATTTCAGTGGGTTTCAGTGAGTTTCAGTGGGTTTTAGTTTATTTCAGTGGATTTCAGTGGGTTTTAGATTATTTCAGTGGTTTTCAGTAGATTTCAGTGGGTTTCAGTTTATTTCAGTGGATTTCAGTGGATTTTAGTTTATTTTAGTGGGTTTCAGTGGATTTCAGTGGATTTCAGTGGATTTTAGTGGATTTTTTTAGTGGATTTCAGTGGATTTTAGTTTATTTCAGTGGGTTTCAGTGGATTTTAGTTTATTTCAGTGGATTTCAGTGGGTTTTAGATTATTTCAGTGGATTTCAGTAGATTTCAGTGGGTTTCAGTTTATTTCAGTTGATTTCAGTGGGTTTTAGTTGATTTCAGTGGGTTTTAGTTGATTTCAGTGGATTTTTTTAGTGGATTTCAGTGGGTTTCAGTTTATTTTAATGGATTTTTTCAGTGGATTTCAGTGATTTCCAGCTCCTCTTGCAGGGCTATCACATCTCTGAGTGCTGAGCCCTGCAGATCTCTGCAGTGTCCAGGCACCATCCTGCACTCTGGGCTGTGATTTTATTTTATTCCTCAGCCCTTGGCAGAGTTTCTCCCGGAGCCGCTCTGCGATCAGAGCCCGCAGGAATTCGGGAGAGCTGCGACATCTCAGCTCTGCTCACATCAGCTGCAGCAGCCAAGGCTTGAAGTGTGAGCACACAGAGCCTTTCAAAGCCATCCACGATTCCTCTGAAGCCTTTTGCCAAGACAAGGCACTCACCTTGTTAGGGGTGATAATCCAGCTTTAGGGAGATAATCCGACATTTGCTTTTATCATCTCATTTCTGCGGGCGCTGCCGTGGCGGAGATGTGCCCTCCCTGCCTTTCTCCCCTGACAGCACCAATGCCTCTGAACAGGCACTAAAACACAATTAAAACCCCTCTGCAGTAATAAATAAATATGTGAATATTAAATAACTGTAAATAAACTCGCTGTAAATAAAAGTGACCACAGAGCAGAGCTTGTGGTGAGTTCTGCTACGAAACAAACACAGGCAAGAATTTTATCAGCTGCAGGTGGGAACTTCTACAGGATCAGCAAAATTCACTGATAATTCACTGATAAAATCAAATTATTGTCAATAAATACCTTCAGAGCTGGGGGCAGCCAGTCTGTGCTGTGATTTCTCTTTAGGAAGAGATGAGCTCTGTCCTGCTGACCGAGGATTGCAGCCAGGGTTTGGTGGAAGAAGTAAAGTTCTGTCTCATTGTGCTGTTCTGGGGGAAAACTGAGCATCTCTTGAGTCCTTCAGCTGCACCTGAGGTCAGAACTGCTGGGGATGGTGCTTCATTTATCAGGGGTGTCTGTCACAGCTGCTTTATGAGCAAAATCCTCCCTCTGTCCTTATTTCTGACAGCGTTTCTTGGATGTTCCTGCAGTTCAGTGACAGAAATCAGACCAAAAAAAAAAAACAGGGGGGCAGTTATTTCCTAAAGATCTTTTCCCAAATAGCAAATCAAGGCAAGTTCAGAAGCTCTTGGCTTTAAAGCCCCTGCCCCAATAGACACAAAACTCACAAATAACAGGGTGAGGTCAAGGAGCCAGGGCTGCCAAGCTGAGAGTCCCAGGAAAAATATTCCAAGTCCCTGAAAAATGTTCCATCCATCCATCCATCCATCCATCCATCCATCCTTCCATCCATCCATCCATCCTTCCATCCATCCATCCCTCCACATTACTGCTGTGATTTCTGTCTCTTTTTGTCACATTAAATTCTGCTGTGCATCCATTCTCCTTTGGTTTCTGAGCTATTTTATCCCAACATAATTAGCGGATTTTGATTGAAATCTTCAGTTCTATCTGAATTTTAGAAAGCTTTGGGGAAATGTGGCTTCACTGTGGAATTATTTATCATTCCATCCACTCTGAGTTACTAAAGCAACCCTGTCTCACCCAAATCACCACCATCAGCAGGGTTATTGCTTCCACCTGTTTTGAACTGAACTTGTAAAAGAAATTGTGAGCAGCTGTGGATTCCCTTTTTTTTTTTTTGCTGGCTCCTGAATAAAATTCCAGGTAAAGAAGCAAAACAAAGGATGGCAGAGAGGAAGAGGCTGGAGAGAGAGAGAGAGAGAGAGAGAGAGAGGGAGAGGGAGGGAGGGAAGAGCTTTGGGTTGCTGCTCTGAAATCCACACACAGAGAGAGGAGCAGGAATTTCAGGATATTTTCTTCCTCCTGTGCAGGAACAGTGACAGCTTTGTCTCCTGAGCCAGCACTCAGCACCCAGGCCACATTTCACCAGGCACTTGGAAATCTGAGTTTCCCCTGAAGGATCCCAATCTCTGAGCTCTCTGCACAATTCCTCAAATGGATTTAAATGGATTTATCCCCAAAGCCCGTCTGTGCTGTGGGGTGGGACCCTGGAGCAGGCTCAGATCCTGAGATTCCCAAAGTTTTGAGTGCCAAACGCGACAGCTCCAGTGCTTTTCCTGTCTTTGGGCTGGATTTTCTGTCCTGCAGTGCTGGCTCACACCCATCCCACCTTTGGGGGACAAATTGAGCTCCTCAGAGTTGGGGACACGTCCCTTTGCAAGGTCTCTGTGTCCTGCCAGGGGAGCAGCACGAGAGGAACCTGCACAAAACTCAGATCACTCAGGAAAAATCAAAGTTTGAAATCAGGGCAGTTTGAAATCAGAGCAGCTTTAAATCAGAGCAGTTTGAAATCAGAGCAGCTTTAAATCAGAGCAGTTTGAAATCAGGGCAGCTTTAAATCAGAGCAGCTTTAAATCAGAGCAATTTTAAATCAGAGCAATTTTAAATCAGAGCAGTTTGAAATCAGAGCAGCTTTAGATCAGAGCAGCTTTAGATCAGAGCAGCTTTAGATCAGAGCAGTTTGAAATCAGAGCAGCTTTAAATCAGAGCAGTTTGAAATCAGGGCAGTTTGAAATCAGAGCAATTTTAAATCAGGGCAGTTTGAAATCAGAGCAGTTTGAAATCAGAGCAGTTTGAAATCAGAGCAATTTGAAATCAGAGCAGTTTGAAATCAGAGCAGTTTGAAATCAGAGCAGCTTTAAATCAGAGCAGTTTTAAATCAGAGCAGTTTGAAATCAGGGCAGCTTTAAATCAGAGCAGCTTTAAATCAGAGCAGTTTTAGATCAGAGCAGCTTTAGATCAGAGCAATTTTAAATCAGGGCAGTTTGAAATCAGAGCAGTTTGAAATCAGAGCAGTTTGAAATCAGAGCAGTTTGGAAATCAGGGCAGTTTGAAATCAGAACAGTTTGAAATCAGAGCAGCTTTAAATCAGGGCAGTTTGAAATCAGAGCAGTTTGAAATCAGAGCAGTTTGAAATCAGAGCAGCAGCCCCAACCTATTCCAAATTTCTCCTTCCCAAAACTCCTGCTCAGAGAGCAAAGCAGAACCCACAGCAGGGCAGAATCACCAAAGGAAAATGTGATTTTGGTGCCTGGGTTTACAGTGGGAGAGGTGCACTTCAGGATTTTCTGTGACACACACTGAGCCCAATCTATTGGGATTTTATTGAGGGACAAAACAAAACAAAAACACCCAAAAAACCCAAAACAAAGCAAAAAAAAAAAAAAAAACAGGAGGATTTCGTGGCACTTGAACATCTGCTTCAAACATTTGAAAAACCACAGCCCAGTGTTAATTTAAACTTCCTTATAACCCAGTTCAACATTTGGAGTGCAAAGCCTGTTAATGGGCTGGGAACCGCGCTGCTGCTGGAGCTTTGCTTTCTATATTGGGAAACAAAAGCATCAGAAAAGCAGCCTGAGATAGAGCTTTTGTTTATGTTTAACCCATCTGTCTTCATTAAAGCCTTATTTACAGGAAAAGTTAAAAAATCAACTTCTGCTCCCCCTGCGAGCGCAGCAGCCACAAATCAAGGATGAACGGTTCATTTGGCCTGGGCTAAAAATGGAAATTCTTATCAGCACCCCTTGGAAGGAGAGGTTTGTGATGTGGAGGGAGTTATGGCTGGGTATTAATGAATTATTGCTGGGTATTAATGAGTTATTGCTGGGTATTAATGAATTATTGTTGGGTATTAATGAATTATTGTTGGGTATTAATGAGTTATTGTTGGGTATTAATGAATTATTGTTGGGTATTAATGAATTATTGTTGGGTATTAATGAATTATTGGTGGGTATTAATGAATTATTGTTGGGTATTAATATAGTGAATTATTGTTGGGTATTAATGGAGTGAGTTATTGCTGGGTATTAATGAATTATTGCTGGGTATTAATGAGTTATTGCTGGGTATTAATGAATTATTGTTGGGTATTAATGAATTATTGCTGGGTATTAATGAATTATTGTTGGGTGTTAATGAATTATTGTTGGATATTAATGAATTATTGGTGGGTATTAACGAATTATTGTTGGGTATTAATGGAATGAATTATTGCTGGGTATTAATGAATTATTGCTGGGTATTAATGGAGTGAATTATTGTTGGGTATTAATGAATTATTGTTGGGTATTGATGAATTATTCTTGGGTATTAATGGAGTGAGTTATTGTTGGATATTAATGAATTATTATTGGGTATTAATGAATTATTGGTGGGTATAATGAATTATTGCTGGGTATTAATGGAATGAATTATTGCTGGGTATTAATGAATTATTGTTGGGTATTAATGAATTATTGTTGGGTATTAATGAATTATTGCTGGGTATTAATGGAATGAATTATTGCTGGGTATTAATGAATTATTGCTGGGTATTAATGGAGTGAGTTATTGCTGGGTATTAATGAATTATTGGTGGGTATTAATGAATTATTGTTGGGTATTAATGGAGTCAATTATTGGTGGGTATTAATGAATTATTGTTGGGTATTATTAATGAATTATTGTTGGGTATTATTAATGAATTATTGCTGGGTATTAATAAATTATTGTTGGGTATTATTAATGAATTATTGTTGGGTATTAATGGAGTCAATTATTGTTGGGTATTAACGAATTATTGTTGGGTATTAATGAAGTAAATTATTGTTGGTTATTTATTAATGGAGTGAATTATTGTTGGGTATTAATGGAGTGAATTATTGTTGGGTATTAATGGAGTGAATTATTTTTGGGTATTATTAATGGAGTGAACTATTTTTGGGTATTAATGAATTATTTTTGGGTATTATTAATGGACTGAATTATTTTTGGGTATTATTAATGGAGTGAACTATTTTTGGGTATTAATGAATGATTTTTGGGTATCAATGAATTATTTTTGGGTATTATTAATGGACTGGATTATTTTTTGGGTATCAATGAATTATTTTTGGGTATTATTAATGGACTGGATTATTTTTTGGGTATCAATTAATTATTTTTGGGTATTATTAATGGACTGGATTATTTTTTGGGTACTAATGAATTATTTTTGGGTATTATTAATGGAGTGAGATATTTTTGGGTATCAATGAATGATTTTTGGGTATTATTAATGGACTGGATTATTTTTTGGGTACTAATGAATTATTTTTGGGTATTAATGAGTTATTTTTGGGTATTATTAATGGACTGGATTATTTTTTGGGTATCAATGAATTATTTTTGGGTATTTTTAATGGACTGGATTATTTTTTGGGTATCAATTAATTATTTTTGGGTATTATTAATGGAGTGAACTATGTTTTGGGTTCCCCGGGGGTCTCTCCAGTGGGGTTCTGTGGGATTCTGTTCCTGCTCAGCATCTCCAGGCCTCAGCAAGATTTTTGATTGCATTTTCATAAAGCAAAGACAGGAAATTGGAGGGATAAAAGCAACCAGCAAGGCCACAATAAAGGAAATTATAGGAGAGGAATGGATTTCCGTGACTCAGAGCAATGCCTCTTGGCTTGCTCCCAATCCCCAAATATTTCTTTTTTTTTTTCTGTGATGGAAAGACATCAGGCTGAGTTTTGGTGAAGCTGGGCAGGTACAGGAACACCCGTCCAACATTAACAGAAATATTGCGCAGGATACAAATATAAAATATAAATATAAAAATATAGATTTAGGAATGAGAATGACAGAAATACAAGCAGGAGGTGCTGCTGTGGCTCTCAGGGATGCTCAGAGCAGCTCTGCAGCTGCCCAGTGTCCTTCAGGCCGGTGTGGCTGAGCCTGTCCAGGCTGGGAGCTTCGCTCGGCGCTGAGAACGTGCGGAGTTGAGCCGGGAGCTCGGAGCAGGGTGGTCTCATCAGGTTCAGCAGCTGGCTAGCAACAGCAACTCAACAACAGCCCAGCCTGCCAGGGAGCTCAGCTTTATGTTGGATTTGCTGTGGCAACTCCTTATCGGGCAGAGATTAGAGCAGCTGCCATCAGTTGTTGTGAGATTTGGTGGAATCCGTTTCCTGAGCTGTCACCGCTGCCTGCTCGGGGATGCGAAAGCTTTGGGAGGGCTCTGCCTGCTCCTGTGGCTGGCGGGTTTTGGGGTATTTATAAAGTTTGGGGTTTGAATTAGTTAATTTAGGTTATAGGGAAGGGATTGATTCTTTCAACAGGTTCCCAGAGGAGCTGGGGCTGTCCCTGGATCCCTGGAAGTGCCCAAGGCCGGGCTGGACGGGGTTTGGAGCACACAGGGACAGGGAAAAGTGTCCCTGCCATGGCTGGGGTGGCACTGGATGGGCTCTGAGTCCCTTCCAACCATTCCATGGCAAACTGTAAACGGGATTTATCCCCATTCCACGCTTTCCAGAGCTTTCTTTACCCTGGCTCGGAGGGATATCACAAGGTCCCGCAGTGGAAACATCCCAGGGTGTGACAGCACTCCAGTTTGCAGTGGATGTTTTGACCTTTCGCTCCTCAGCGCTGTCTGTAGCTGTTGTGTTGGGAACAACTGTCCTTGGGGTGCTTGGCTGACCTCCTGACTCCTTTTGGAAAGGCATTTCCATGGAGCTCTCAGCACTTGAGACGAGCAGCAGGCTTCCAGGGCCATCAGAAACGCGGATGCGCACGAAGGGAACACTTGACAGCGCTCAAAAATCCATCCCTGGAGCTCCAGGAAGGGACACGCGGGGTGAAGGTGTCACTGAAAAGACTCCAAACCCCTCCTGGCCCTCGGGCTGGAGTGTGGATCTCACCCAGGGAACGTGGAGCTGCCTGGGGCGGCCTTTATCGGGGAGATGAGGAAGGAAACGCTGCCAGGGAAAGGAAAGATTCACCTCTCACATGCTCCCAAGGCAGGTGCCAGGCCAAGAATTATCCAGATTTCATTAGCCAGGGGTCAAAGCCTGGCCCCTGCCCCGCTGCCAGCCCCTGCTTTTGGGACATTGTGTGAAGAGGGATGAAATATCACCGTGTGATAAAGCAAATTCTCACAAGCCTCGGTGAGGCAGGAGAGCACAGGGACAGAATTCTGTGTGAAAAGTAATAATAAGTAATTAATAGTGAGTGATTGGGTAGAAAATGCCACAGTGAATCACAGAGGTGATGGGTCTTTGGGTCATTAAGAAAAATAATATACATGTCTATTGTTAATTGGGTAAAAATAGGTATAAAGATAAAAGAACTGAGTATTTCAGGGCTGTTTTGTGCATCAAAGTGTGCCACAAGTTTTGATTGTACCATCAAAAGAAAGAAATAAACCAGATTGCAAAGATTAACTTTTTTTTTGATTGTACCATCAAAAGAAAGAAATAAACCAGATTGCAAAGATGAACCTTGTGCAGCCAGCCTGGAGAGAGCTGTTAAGTTTTGTGATCACCTGTTAATTAACACAAAAAACAAGATTCTAACGAGCTCGGGAGTTTTCTTTGAATCAGAAGAACTGAGACAAGCAGGGCTCCCCACCAGGGAGGATCCCAAAAGAATTCAGTCCAAGGGAGGCTGAGAAATCCAAGAATAAAAAGAAAAAAATACAGAAGAGATGCAGCAGAAACAAAGAAACGGGAAAAAAAGACTTTTTAGAGAAAAGTCACAAATGGCCAAGCTTTTTGGGAAGTTTCCTCCTGTGATGGGCTCTTGGATAAAACAGGGAATTTCCTTCTGATGTCTCCCACTGGAGCCCTGCAGCACCACTGAGGCCTCTGCTCTGCCCCACAGCTGGGAAAAATCCCTTTCTCTGTGTCTGAAATCTGATTTACTGAGAAACCCAAATTACTGAGAAACCCAAATTTCCCTCAGGGTGGGAATTCCCTGCAGAGGAAAAGGGGGAGATTTTGGCAGGGAGATTTTGGCAGGGAGATTTTGGCAGGGAGATTTTGGCAGGAAGATTTTGGAAGGAAGATTTTGGCAGGGAGATTTGGGCAGGGAGATTTGGGCAGGGAGATTTTGGAAGGAAGATTTGGGCAGGGAGATTTTGGCAGGGAGATTTGGACAGGGAGATTTTTGGCAGGGAGATTCTCCAGGGCTGGAGATCTGTGCTCAGCTGCACCCAGGGTGAAATCTCACCCTTCCCAAACCTGCACTCCAACAGATGAGGATTTTCTCCAAAGAAAAGCTCATTTAGGCAGCTCCCAGCCCCTGTTTCCTCCTGCCCTGGAGATCCCTGGGATCTGCAGGATGTTCCTTTTTCCAGCCCCTGTTTCCTCCTGCCCTGGAGATCCCTGGAATCTGCAGGATGTTCCTTTTTCCAGCCTTGTTTCCTCCTGCCCTGGAGATCCCTGAGATCAGCTGGATGTTCCTTTATTTCCAGCCCCTGTTTCCTCCTGCCCTGGTGATCCCTGGAATCTGCTGGATATTCCTTTTTTTCCAGCCCGTTTCCTCCTGCCCTGGAGATCTTTGGGATCATCAGGATGTTCCTTTTTCCAGTCCCTGTTTCCTCCTGCCCTGGAGATCCCTGGGATCATCAGGATATTCCTTTTTTTCCAGCCCCTGTTTCCTCCTGCCCTGGAGATCCCTGGGATCATCAGGATGTTCCTTTTTCCAGCCCCTGTTTCCTCCTGCCCTGGAGATCCCTGGGATCATCAGGATATTCCTTTTTTTCCAGCCCCTGTTTCCTCCTGCCCTGGAGATCCCTGAGATCAGCTGGATATTCCATTTTTTCCAGCCCCTGTTTCCTCCTGTCCTGGAGATCTTTGGGATCATCAGGATGTTCCTTTTTTTCCAGCCCCTGTTTCCTCCTGCCCTGGAGATCCCTGAGATCAGCAGGATGTTCCTTTTTCCAGTCCCTGTTTCCTCCTGCCCTGGAGATCCCTGGAATCTGCAGGATGTTCCTTTTTTCCAGGTTATTTTTCCTGTGGTTTTGCGGATCCCAGCGCTGCAGGAAGGAGAACCCAGGGCAGGTGTGGCAGTGACGCTGCTGCCAACCCTTGGGACACCTTCTCCTCCTCACCTGGAGGCCTTGGAGGTGCTCCCTTCCCAAAATCAGCCTGGTTTGGGGGCATCTTCCAGCTCCCACGCAGAGGAAGGGTGGATGGGTTGTGATTTCTGGGGAGAACGAGATGTTCTCGCTGCTCCTGGGGCCTGGACAAAGCCTCCCCAGCCACAACTGGACAATTCCTGCACGTCCACCTCGCCTCCCACTGCAACGTGCTCCTCTCAGCACTGGCCAGGCTAAAAAAGGAAAGTTCCTATCGTGCCAAAAAACACAACTTTGATAAATATGGGGGGAAAGTCACAATAAGCGTGACTGGGATCCAAACACAATAATGTGGGAAGGACAGTTTTATTCTCCTGCCTCGCCAAAGCCTTGGATAAAACAGAGTGAAATCCTAAATTAATTTATTTAGTAAATACCTGAGCTGAGAAAAACAGAGTTTCTGCTCTAGCACAAAGGATCCAGTGAGGGGAATGAAAGCTTGGCCTAAAAGGTGGTGATTTCATCCCAGATTGAGGAGTTTAGGATGAGTTGGGATCTGTGGTTTGACAGCTCTGATTTGGAAAGCCAGGTCACATTTAAAAGGAGAGGAAAATCTGATCTCAGGGTTAGCACCTTGGTAAAGCTCTCACAGGGCAGTGAGGAGGGTTCAGGGGTGAAAAATGTCTTTTTGAAGGTTTCCAAGCCTACAGGGCTGGAAAGGATCTTTTGGTGGTAGACAGAGATTATAAACCCTCACCGTGAGTTTGTTGTGCCCCAGGATCAGGAGAAATTCTCTGCTGCTCCCACCCCAAAAAAGCTTCAGGGGCTGGGGAAATGGAGATGTCCTTGTGATGTGCAGAAAATCCAGAGCAGGCAGAGAGGACACCTGCACCCCTCAGGGGTGGAAAATGCGCAGTTTCACACGGGCACTTCGCAATTCTCCGTCTCTGGAAAAAACTCCATTAAAAAAAATATAAATCCTCATTCTCTTCCATCTCACAAGGAGCTTCCAGCCCACCTGAGCTCCACTGGGAAGTCTCTTTTTTCCCAGATGACCTCTGCAAACCCTGCAAATGTTGATGTGTGGAACATCTCCAGAGGAGCCCCTGTGATCCTCTGGGCCTATCTGAGCGGAAGCGGAGGAATGCGCAGTTTATTTTAAATAACGTGCACTTGTCCTAATGCTGGAGCTTTCTGAGCCTCAGCCAGGCCTTTGCACGTCAGCACAGTCTGCTCTGAAGGAATTATTGGCCTCTTCACACTTTTGATCTTTGCAGAAAGGAGCGTGTGGCATTTCCAGCCCAGATGTTCACCACGCTGCTCCTGGAGCCGACCCAGAATTTCTCCCTGGTGGCTCCTGGATTGGTGAGGAGCTCCTTGCAGAGGTAAAACATGAAATGAACACAGAAAGGAGGAGCTCTGGGGGTTCTGTGCACAGGAAAACCCCTGGAGTCGGGGCTGGAGGTCAAACAAGCCACTTGGGGGTTGGATTTTTGAATTCAGCTCAGCTCTTCCCCAGCCTTTACATCCACAGCTGAGTAAAGCTGGGTTCAGTGCACCAAACTCAGCCTGAGGCTGAGTCTGGGCTCAGTTTTAGGGCTAAACCAGTCCCAGCAAGGCTGAGAGCAGCAGGTGTTTATCCCCAACGCTGACTTTTACTCTCCAATAACATTTTCCTCTCCCATCTCCTCTTGTTTCCATTTCCCTCCGTGTCCCTTTCTCCTCCCAGTTTGTTTTCCCTGTCACACAGCTCTGCAGCCTGGCTGGAGATGAATTTTACCTCACCAAAGCCAAATCCTCAGCAGCCAGAACCCAGAGGGGTGATCCCCTCATGGTCCTGCTTGAAAACTGCGGATTTCTCTGGTTCTCCCTTTCCTGTCCCCAGCCAGGGGCTGTTCCCCCTCCTCAAATAAATAAATGAAAGGTTTTCTGTCGGAGAAAAGAACTGTTTGGAGTCCTGTGACTCTTCTTTCCTCCACCAAAAGCTGTGGCAGGGCTGGAAGGAGCCTGGCAGGGGTGAGGGATGAGCAGAAAGGTGACAAAAAACCACGGGGACACCTTTGGGTCCTTGATGGGGACAGGCCAAACGTCCTCACTGTGCTGCAAATCCAGGGTTCCACAAGCTGGCTGAGGAAAATCCTGTTCTGCTCTTCAGGAAGGACAAAACAGCAATAAATAAGTGCAGGTTTGTCATCCTTTGAAGGCTGCCCATCAGGGAAAAATCAGAATTCCTGTGCTGGAGTCGCTGCAGGTTCAGGTGTGGGGAAATGCTCCCCAGGCTCTGTCAGCTGTGCTGGGTTTGGGAGCAGCTGGCTGTGGGAAGAGTGAAAACTGTGAAAACAGAGCTGAAAAAGCCCTGAGCTGAAGAGGTTTGGTGCCAGTGAGGTTTTCTGAGGGTGGCTGGCCCAGCACAGCAGGTGCTGCAGGAGATCTCAGAGCAGCTGGGGATTGATGTGAGCACCTCCAGCAGCCAGGGCTGGCCTTCCCCAGCTCCTCTGCCTGCCCAGATCCAGCATCCAGGGAGGTTTTTCCAGGCAGCTGGAGGAGAGACACTTCTGCTTTCTTCCTGTCAAGGCACGATGTCCGTACCCCAAACCTGTGAGTGCAATTCTGCAGGAAGTGCTGGCCTGTTCTCCAGCCAACCTGAGCAGCTGAGAGAAGACTTGAAATAAACACACCCCAAAAAAAATCTAAAGGATATTTTTGAAATTTCCAGGTTCAGAGCGTGAACCAAGTTCTGCTCTCCTTCCTCCCCCTCGGCCTGTGGAGCAGGACCCTGCACAATGCGAGTCCCTGGCTCTGGAGCTGCAATTCCTGTGCATTTGTGCAGCTGCATTTGGTGCCTGTGAGAAGCTGAGTGTCTCCTCCTAGTTGGTTTTGGCACCAGTCTGGCTCGTGGCTCCAGTTAAGTTTTTTATCTCCTCCTCCAGCACCTTGGTTTTCCTCTCCAGCTCCTCCCGGGCGTGCTCTGCCCTCATCAGCCTCAGCTCCAGCTCCCCAGATTTCTTCTTCTCCTGCTCCAGGTCCTGCTTCAGCCTCACCACTTTGGCCCAGACCTCGCAGTTTTCCTTCTGGAGGCTGTGAAGGGAAACAGAGCCTGAAAGGATTGGGCTGGAAAAGGGCTGGGAAATGGTTTGGCTCTCAGGGAGTCTGAGCTCAGCGTCACTAAACAGCAAAACAATCCAGAGGTGCTGTCCTGAGCCCTTCAGAGGCAATAAATCAATAAATGTGATGTGTGTGTATTGATAGGGGGATTATATTGATAGAAATCATAATTTAATAACAATATCTGGGGCTGGTGGTTACAACCAAGGGTGTAATAATGAATCCTGGTGAACTCTGGGGAGTCTGAGGGTCGAGGCAATCACAGGAATTATGGAAGAGCAAAGGGATGCAGGAACATTTCAGTGCCACTGAACGACGTGGGAAGAGCTGGGGAGTGTTGATGCTGCAATCACCCATCACCCACCGTGGTGAGAGCACAGCACACGGATTTTCAGCCTGCAAAATGTTGTATTTTATCATTCACCACTGCTGCTAAACAATCTGGGCTGTGTTTGGACACCAAACACGAGCTGCTCGTTCCCCACCCTGCAGTTACCTTTTCATCTGCCCCTCGTAGTCGTTCCTCTGCGCCTCCAGATCCTTCTCCAGCTTGAGGACCAGGCTTTGCAGGCACTCCCTGCTCTCCTGCTCGGGGCTGGGCTCCTCAGCAGGGCTGCTGCTGGCACTGGCAGCTTCCTTTGCCTCGTGGCTGAAGCAGGGCAGGAATTCCTTCTCGGAGATGCTGCTGGCAGGGCTGGAGCCCTCCCCACTCTCTGCCTGCCAGGGGGAAACGCTCTCACAGGCCCTGTGCAGGTCCAGCAGCTTGAAGAGATCATGAGACAACGTTCTCTTGTGTCCATCAGAGGCTGTGGGGTGTGTGCTGCCTCTCCAAAAATCACTGCTGAGGGCATGGCTCCTCTCCTTGCTGCCCTTCTCCCCCGGAGCTGCCAGGAAGGATTTCCTCGTGGGTAAAGTCTGGGTTCTCTTCCTTGGCTGTGTTTCCCACCTTCCCAGAGCGTCTTTGGGCTCTGTGTCCTCCCCAGGGGCGCTGCTGGAGTTGGGGTGATCCCTCTGGAAAACAGAGCAGGGCTTGGGGAGAGCCCTGGAGCGGAGAGGCCACTGCTGCCACTGCGGTGACAAAGTGACAAAGGCACGTTTCAACGTGCTGGAGGAATGGCCACACTTTTCCATAAAAAAAAAAACCCATTCTGAATTGCACCACATTTACCATTTTTGCAGAGATTCCTTCAGGGAAAAACCTTTAATCCTCCTTGTTTTCCCTTCACCAGCCTGAGCTGAAAAAGTTTTGTGTGTTTGACAGTTTAGCCAAAAAGCTTTGGGAGTTTTCATCTTCTCCAGAACAGCAGATTTTCCACAGGAAAGTGGAAAGTTTATCTGCATCATTTTCCTGATATAAATATCCCAGGGGTGACAGACACAGCTTTTTTAACCCATAAGTAGCCAGTGCTTCCAGGGCTGCCTGACCTGTCAGAGCCTGCCACAATTAACCACACGTTAATTGAACGTTGATTATTGCCCCTGGGGATCCATCCTTACCATTTCCCTCTGGGTGGAGTCTCTGGGAGCTGTGGGGTCCTCTGCAGCCCCCCAGCCCACAGAGCTGCGAGGGACAGGAGCTTTCTTCTCGTTTTTTTGGGCAGGTGGGGAGGGAGGCGCGTCCTTGGATGGGGGAAAGAGCTTTTGGTGGTCACTGATCATCACAGTCATCACCTTCTGGACCTGGGGTGTGCCTGCAGGAATCAGAGAGGCTCAGGGGCAAAGCCACAGCATCCCTTTTCTGTTTGGTCTTTCTGGTGTCTAAAATGGAGCAGGAAACGAGGAGCAGGATCATAAAGGCAAATAAAATAAATGCAGTGAGTGAAAGGAAATGAGCACCCACATTTGAGTGCCCCCAGGAAGGGTTTTATACCTTCCTGCTCTTTGCAGCACTGAGATTGTTATAAATAAATGATAAAAATAAAAAGAGATAAAAATAAAAGAGATGACCTCACCAAACCCCTGAATCTGCTGAAATCCATGAGGGGAACACAGATTCCTGAGGGGTTTTGTCACCATCAACACCTTTACAGCCCAACAAACACACGGCCTGACCCTGCCCTGCTGCACTCACGGCACGTTCCTGCATTTCCTTCAGCTCCACCACAGAAAATCTTTAATTAATCTTTAATTTCCAGGATTTCAGCATGCCAATTATTGCAGGAGTCCCTCTTACCTCTCATGATAACTGCAGGGTCCTCTACCCTGGGTCTGATGAGGTTCACTCCAATCACTGTTGCCAGGTTCTCCACGCTCATTTTGTTGACGCTGGAGTTCAGTTGAATTTCGAAGAGAAACCTGCCAGGATCCCAGAGGAAATATTTCACATCAGAGGTAGAAGACTGCAGAAAAAGCCTCACTGGTGAAAAAATCCTGATTGATCCTGCCAGCTCTTCCTCCCAGTCACAAGGACAGAAAGATTTGGCCTTAGAATGAGAACATTTGGCTCTTGCCAGAACAAAAACCACCAAGTGAGGAGCTGCTCCCCTTGAAACAAATCAGAGAGAAAGGGAATCCCATCCTCAAACCCCCAGCCAGAGAAAAAAACACCCAGGCTGGGTGAAACCCAGAAGTTTTGGTGCTTTTGTCCAGGAAAACGACATCTGGTTTCAACTCTCAGGGATTTTTAAGTGAGTTTGAGGGTGGTGATTCATGCTCAGACATTATCAGGAGCTTCACCCAAGGGGCTGAAATCAAAAATGGGGCTCTGGTGACTCAAAGGGAGCCACAGCAGAGCTTGGGAAGGCTGTGCCTGGAGGAATCATGGCTTTGGGGTGCCACAGAGCTGGGCTGAGCACTGACCTGCAGATGTAGCTGAGGAGGTTGTAGTTGTCTCTGGGGAGGAGGGACAGCTGCTTCAGCAGCTCCTGCTGGCCCTGCAAGGTGAGAAACAGCTCCAGGAGCATCCACAGGCACCAAAGCACAGCTCCTGTGTGGGCTCCCAGGGCTCTGGGGGGCTCCAAACACGACTGCTGGCACTTGGGGACAGGGGACACCGTGGTGGATGGTCCTGGGGACCTTTTCCAAACTCAGTTATGCCATGACTGCGATTCTCCTGGCATTTCTCCCCTTGGAGTTCTTTCTCCATGGGACACTGAGGGGTTTCTGGAAGGAGGAGCAGGGTCCCCTCCAGCCCAGCGTGTGTGGGGTGAGCTCTGGACAGAGCTGATCCTGCCTCATCTCCCCCAGTCTCTTGTGTGGGAACATTTAGGACATTTTTAACCCCAAAGAAAAGCAGAAATTTAAGCTTTAAAATTCACAGAGCTATGTGGCCAGGCTGGGAAACCCCACTGGCTTTGGGGGAGCTTTTATTTTTCATTTTTTTACCTTCTTTTTTCCCTCCCCAGACCCCAAAGCTTCACAGGCACCTCCAGCTCAGAACCAAACCGGCACTGAAACTGATCTTAAGGCCAGGAGGAACACAAAAGCACCTCTACCTTTGTCTCATCAGCTTCCAGAACCTTCCCACAGAGCAGGAAATCCTCGTACTGCAGCCAGGGCACGACGGGCTCCGGCAGCTCCCGCAGGTACAGCTTGAACAGGGAGGCCACGGTGTGGACATCGGTGTCCCTGCGAGGGGCAGAGAGAAAATCAACCCCAGCAGGGCCCCAGGAGGCTCTGCTGGAGCTCTGTGGGCAGCTGAGAAGACAGAGATGGGAACAGGAGACCTGGGGGAGCCACAGGCAGGGAAATGAAGGCTTGGTGGGGATTTTCTCCACCTTGAGGGTGGCAGGTGCCGGTGTCCACAGCTGGGCTGAGCTGGGACAGCAGGAAATTCACTTAGAGGGTTCCTGCCTCCCTCCAGAGCCGTTTGGAGCCAGCACAAAGTCACAGAGTGTCAGCTTCACCCTTCCCTTGGGCATCCTGATCACCCTGCACAGCTCTGGGCACAGTTTTGGGCACAGCTGGAGCCAAAGCCAGCAGCAGCTGCCCCTGGCACAACACAGGGATGGTCTCACTCTCCCTGCTCTGCTCTGGGAACCCAAAATCACTTTTCTTCACCCACCAGACACCCACAGAGCCACCCTCGTTAATGAGTGGGAGCTGCAATTCTGGAGCAGCAGCTCCTCACTGCATTCAAAGGGGTGGAGAAGCAAGGAAAAAAGGGAGGAAAAACCCTTCTCCCTTCTCCCATCCCAAACAAAACCCTTCTCCCTTCTCCCATCCCAAGAAAAAACCTTCTCCCATCTCCCATCCCAAGAAAAACCCTTCTCCCATCTCAAACAAACCCTTTTCCCATCTCAAATCCCAAAGAAAAGCCCTTCTCCCATCCCAAACAAAACCCTTTTCCCTTTTCCCATCTCCCATCCCAAACAAAACCCTTTTCCCATCTCAAATCCCAAAGAAAACGGTTCTCCCATCCCAAACAAAACCCTTCTCTCATCCCAAATAAAACTCTTCTCCCTTCTCCCTTCTCCCATCCCAAACAAAACCCTTCTCCCATCCCAAACAAAACCCTTCTCCCATCCCAAACAAAACCCTTTTCCCATCTCAAATCCCAAACAAAACCCTTCTCCCATCCCAAACAAAACCCTTCTCTCATCCCAAATAAAACCCTTCTCCCTTCTCCCTTCTCCCATCCCAAACAAAACCCTTCTCCCATCTCAAATCCCAAACAAAACCCTTCTCCCATCCCAAAAAAAACCCTTTTCCCATCTCAAATCCCAAAGAAAACGGTTCTCCCATCCCAAACAAAACCCTTCTCTCATCCCAAATAAAACCCTTCTCCCTTCTCCCTTCTCCCATCCCAAACAAAACCCTTCTCCCATCCCAAATAAAACCCTTCTCCCTTCTCCCATCCCAAACAAAACTGTTTTCCCATCTCCCACCCCACGCAGAGCCCGTGCTGGGCTCCGAGGGGCCGCCTGCAGACCCTCAGAGCCTCCCCAGGATTCCAGAGCAGCAGCAGCAGCAGCAGCAGCAGCAGCAGGGATCCCTGGGGATGCTGTGCTGGGACAGATGTTTGCAGATGTTTGCAGCTTTGCAGCCCTTGTATTTACATCCTGTCAAGGGGACACTGCCAAGAGCAGGGGCCTCTCATCTGACCTACCTTCAAGTCACTAAACTCTTATAAACTTCAAGCAGAAACGCCCCAGCTCAGTTATTTTTAGGATGGGTTGGAGTTGTAAAACACTGTTATTTTTACAAACACACACAAACACAGAGGGATTTTTCAGAGCTGTGTTTTTGTAGGATCTAACAATGCCCTGCACTGGGCACTCTGGGTGTTAGCAGCTTCCTAACACTCCCTCTCAATCCTGCTGTGGTTGTTGTGCTTTTCCAGGAATCTCTGGCTCTGTTTTTGTGGTTTCTGCTCAATCCCCTCTCAATCAATTCCCTCTCAATCAATCAATCAATCAATCCCCTCTCAATCAATCAATCCCCTCTCAATCAATCCCTTCTCAATCAATCCCTTCTCAATCAATCCCCTCTCAATCAATCAATCAATCCCCTCTGAATCAAAGCAATCCCTTCTCAATCAATCCCCTCTCAATCAATCCCCTCTCAATCAAATCAATCCCCTCTCAATCAATCAATCCCCTCTCAATCAATCAATCCCTTCTCAATCAATCCCCTCTCAATCAATCAATCCCCTCTCAATCATCAATCCCCTCTCAATCAATCAATCCCCTCTCAATCAATCCCCTCTCAATCAATCCCCTCTCAATCAATCAATCAATCCCCTCTCAATCAATCCCCTCTCAATCATCAATCCCCTCTCAATCAATCCCCTCTCAATCAATCCCTTCTCAATCAATCCCCTCTCAATCAATCCCCTCTCAATCATCAATCCCCTCTCAATCAATCAATCCCCTCTCAATCAATCCCCTCTCAATCAATCCCCTCTCAATCAATCAATCCCCTCTCAATCATCAATCCCCTCTCAATCAATTCCCTCTCAATCAAATCAATCCTCTCTCAATCAATCCCCTCTCAATCATCAATCCCCTCTCAATCAATCCCCTCTCAATCAATCCCCTCAATCAATCCCCTCTCAATCAAATCAATCCCCTCTCAATCAATCAATCAATCCCCTCTCAATCAATCAATCAATCAATCAATCCCCTCTCAATCAATCCCCTCTGGAGGGTTCCTGCAGGGCTCTGGGGGTGGCACTGGCTGTTTTTCCCTGGAATTTGGGCTGGAGGAGGAGGAAGCAGCGTTACCTGTGGAAGGAGGGTCTCTCCCCGGCGTCGAAGGCGTCGCGGAGCTGCCTGACCAGGCTGTCCTGGCCGGGCAGGCGGAAGATCCCCTCCTCGGCCACGCCGTGCTCCCGGATGAACTCTGCGCTCTTCTGCACCAGGATGGGCACCAGCAGCTGCCCGAATTTCTGCTCGTAGGCCATGGTGTCTGCCAGGCTCTGCCCAAACACCGCTGGGGACAGGGCACGGGCTCAGAGCTCGGCTCTGGGTGGTGCCTTCAGCTTTAGCTCTCACATCTCCCAGCTCAGCACACAACTCTGAACTTCACAGAACGTGCTAGAGAGTTCTCCTCACTTAGAGTCACACACAACAATCCTCTTCCAGCCCAGAACCACTGCAGCTTCGAGCCCAAAAAGTGTAAAAAACAACAAATTGAGGAGAGCAAACTGGGAGGATGGGATTTCACCACCTGAAGCTGGAATTGGATAAATAACCCCAACATGGAAATGAAAACTTGTGTAAGTGTGAAAACTCCTCACCAGGTGTTGGGTGGAGCCACTTGTGCCAGGATCTTGCACATTTTTACATCATTTACAATTGAATAAATCCCTGCTTTATTCCTTTAACTCTGTCTGGCCTCTGTTCCAGGGAGCCTCTCAGGGCATCGAGGACACCTCACCTGTCCCAGGTGCTGGAGCTGCTGCTCTGCCAGGCCCCAGAACCCTGCAAACCCTCTGCAGAAACCAAGGTTGCAAAGGCAGCACAGAAAGTTCTCCTCACCACCCAGACACCAAGTTTGCAGCAGCCCAGAAAATTCTCTTCACCACCCAGACACCAAGTCTGCAGCAGCACAGAAAATTCTCCTCACCACCAAGACACCAAGGTTGCAGCAGCCCAGAAAATTCTCCTCACCACCAAGACACCAAGTTTCCAAAGGCAGCACAGAAAATTCTCCTCAGCACCAAGAAACCAAGTTTGCAGCAGCACAGAAAATTCTCCTCACTACCCAGACACCAAGTTTGCAAAGGCAGCCCAGAAAGTTCTCCTCACCACCCAGACACCAAGGTTGCAGCAGCACAGAAAATTCTCCTCACCACCCAGACACCAAGCTTGCAGCAGGGGAGTCACCAGGGACACGTTTCAGCCCCGTTCTCCAGGGATTTCTGAGCCAAACCCTGGCCCAGGAGTGCTGCAGGCCCCAGGACAGTGACAGTCACCCCTGCAGGAGCTGGCCCTGCTCCCTTTTTTACCTCCTGAGGCGGAGCCCAGCGCTCTCCGGATGGATTTCACCCACTCCTCCATCTCAGCCTGGGAGCTGGCCATGAGCACACAGGAGTCCTGCCCTGCTCGGCTCTGCTCTCCACACCCCCCTGCAGAAACAGCACATTGAATGAAAAATACACATTTATTCCTGCTGTTCTCCTTGTGAAACCTCTCTGGCTCTGAATTTCCCTGGGAAAGCCCCGCTGGCTGCAGGGGGAGAGGAGCTTTGACATTTCCCACTTTGAGATCTGCAAGGAAGGAAGAGAAAGTGCTGCAGCTGCAGCTTGGAGGAGCTTCTCCTCACCCTGGGGCCCTGCCCCAGCCCTGGGCTGGGGATATTAATTTAATATTTAATTAAATAAATAAATTAATTTAATTAATTTAAGGATTAAGAAATTAATTTCCCCACGGAACGGCGCTCTGGGAGCCTTGGAAAGAAGCGGGAGAAAAAGGAAAAGGGAAGGATTTTGGGTGGCCAGTCCAGCCCAAATGGATGTGAGGAGGAGGAGGATGAGGAGGAGCGAGGAAGCCTCACCTGGGATGATTTCAAAGATGAATTTCCCTCCTTCCTCTGGGTTGGTGGCTGGAACCTTGACGGTGCTGCCCTGGAGAGACAGGCAGCCCTAGGACAGAGCAGAGCGTCCCTGAGTGCCCCTCAAACACCTGCAGGACAGCACTGGCTACACCCAGAGCCAGAAATGGCTCCTCAAGCAGCAGGAGACACTCCTAAAGTGACATTTTTTCCAGTGAAGTGATTCTCAGAAGGAGAAAACCGGTTCTTTTTGAGCTTTCCTGGCTTTTTTCTCACTTCTCATGTCCTTTTAGCCCTCGTTGGGAGTGGAAGGAGAGAGAAAAAAGGAGAAGGGACTTGGGAAAACCCCAGAACATCCTGTTCCTGCTGGGCAGGGGCAGGAAAATGTTCCTTTAACACAGCATCACTCAAACCCAAAAGTTTAAAAGCTGTTTTTTCCCAGCTCCCCAGTCCTTGGGCTCAGAGGGACCCAGCCCCAGCAGGCACCGGAGGAATTCAAATCATCAATGAATTCCTGATCAGGACTTTCCATCTCTGCTGCTGCCCAGAGGCAGAAAATTCCTTCAGTGGCCAGCCCCAGACCCATTCCAAAACATTTCATGGAATTACAGAATTCCAGAATGGTTTGGGTGGGAAAAGATCATCTTGTTCCACCCTCCGCCATGGCAGGGACACCTCTCACTGTCCCTGCCTGCTCCAAGTCCTGTCCAGCCTGGCCTTGGGCACTTCCAGGGATCCAGGGACAGCCAGAGCTGCTCTGGGAATTCCATCCCAGCCAGGAATTTTCCCAGTGTCCCATCCCTGTCCCGTGGCAGTTCATTCATTCCCCCTTGCCCTGCTGGAAAGTCTCTCCCCATTTTCCTTCCAGCTCCCTTCAGGCACAGGGAGACCACAGCTCATCTCAGAGCTTCTCCTCTGCAGGGTGGAGACCCCAATTCTCCCAGCCCCAAACCCCAGCCCCAATTCCCCCAGCCCCAAACCCCAGCCCCAAACCCCCAGCCCCAAACCCCCAGCCCCAAACCCCAGCCCCAAACCCCCAGCCCCAAACCCCCAGCCCCAAACCCCAGCCCCAAACCCCCAGCCCCAATTCCCCCAGCCCCAATTCTCCCAGCCCCAAACCCCAGCCCCAATTCCCCCAGCCCCAAACCCCCAGCCCCAAACCCCCAGCCCCAAACCCCCAGCCCCAATTCCCCCAGCCCCAATTCTCCCAGCCCCAAACCCCCAGCCCCAAACCCCCAGCCCCAAACCCCAGCCCCAATTCTCCCAGCCCCAAACCCCCAGCCCCAAACCCCCAGCCCCAATTGCCCCAGCCCCAATTCTCCCAGCCCCAAACCCCCAGCCCCAAACCCCCAGCCCCAATTCCCCCAGCCCCAAACCCCCAGCCCCAAACCCCAGCCCCAAACCCCAGCCCCAAACCCCCAGCCCCAATTCCCCCAGCCCCAATTCTCCCAGCCCCAAACCCCAGCCCCAATTCCCCCAGCCCCAAACCCCCAGCCCCAAACCCCCAGCCCCAAACCCCCAGCCCCAATTCCCCCAGCCCCAATTCTCCCAGCCCCAAACCCCCAGCCCCAAACCCCCAGCCCCAAACCCCAGCCCCAATTCTCCCAGCCCCAAACCCCCAGCCCCAAACCCCCAGCCCCAATTGCCCCAGCCCCAATTCTCCCAGCCCCAAACCCCCAGCCCCAAACCCCCAGCCCCAAACCCCAGCCCCAAACCCCCAGCCCCAAACCCCAGCCCCAAACCCCAGCCCCAACTCCCCCAGCCCCAACTCCCCCAGCCCCAAATCCCCAGCCCCAATTCTCCCAGCCCCAAACCCCCAGCCCCAAACCCCCAGCCCCAAACCCCCAGCCCCAAACCCCAGCCCCAAACCCCAGCCCCAAACCCCAGCCCCAAACCCCAGCCCCAATTCTCCCAGCCCCAAACCCCCAGCCCCAAACCCCAGCCCCAAACCCCAGCCCCAAACCCCAGCCCCAAACCCCCAGCCCCAAACCCCAGCCCCAAACCCCAGCCCCAAACCCCAGCCCCAAACCCCAGCCCCAATTCTCCCAGCCCCAAACCCCCAGCCCCAAACCCCAGCCCCAAACCCCCAGTCCCAAACCCCAGCCCCAAACCCCCAGCCCCAAACCCCAGCCCCAAACCCCAGCCCCAAACCCCAGCCCCAAACCCCAGCCCCAATTCCCCCAGCCCCAACTCCCCCAGCCCCAAACCCCAGCCCAGGGGGGGTTTTGGGGCTCTCTCCCCTCACCTGGGGCTTGGCATCGTCCTCGTCCTTGTAGTAGAGGAGCTGCTGTCCCTGGAGCACGAAGAAGCGCAGCTGCCAGTTCCTGACGAAGGAGCGCTGCTTCCTCAGCCAGCCCAGCTTGAGCGGCCCGCTCCGGCCCGCGGGGGGACCCCACACACCACGGGTCCCCGCTCATCACGCTCCAGGAGCGGCCTGGGGACACACGGACACCGTGAGGGACAGACGGACACGGTGAGGGACAGGGGGACACGGTGAGGGACAGGGTGTGGGACAGACGGACACGGTGAGGGACAGGGGGACACGGTGAGGGACAGACGGACACGGTCTGGGACAGGGGGACACGGTGAGGGACACACGGACACGGTGAGGGACAGGGTGTGTGACAGACGGACACGGTGAGGGACAGGGGGACACGGTGAGGGACAGACGGACACGGTGAGGGACAGGGGGACACGGTGAGGGACAGGGGGACACGGTGAGGGACAGGGTGTGGGACAGACGGACACGGTGAGGGACAGGGGGACACGGTGAGGGACAGGGTGTGGGGACAGATGGACACAGAGGGACAGGACAGAGGGACACAGTGTGAGGACAGATGGACACAGAGGGACAGGGGATACAATGTGAGGACAGAGGGACACAGAGGGACAGAAGGACACAGTGTCAGGACAGATGGACACAGAGGGACAGAAGGACACAGTGCGGGGACAGAGGGACACACAGGGACAGAGGACACAGAGGGACAGAGGGACACACAGGAACAGGACAGAGGGACACAATGTGGGGACAGAGGGACAGAAGGACACAGTGTGAGGACAGAGGGACACAGAGGGACAGAAGGACACAGTGTGGGGACAGATGGACACAGAGGGACAGGAGACACAGTGTGGGGACAGAGAGACACAGAGGGACAGAAGGACACAGTGTGGGGACAGATGGACACAGAGGGACAGGGGACACAGGACAGGGGACAGAGGGACACAGTGTGAGGACAGATGGACACACAGGGACAGATGGACACAGAGGGACAGAGGGACACAGTGTGAGGAGAGATGGACACACAGGGACAGACGGACACAGAGGGACAGATGGACACAGAGGGACAGAGGGACACAGTGTGTGGACAGATGGACACACAGGGACAGATGGACACAGAGGGACAGAGGGACACAGTGTGTGGACAGATGGACACACAGGGACAGATGGACACAGAGGGACAGAGGGACACAGTGTGGGGACAGATGGACACAATGTGAGGACAGATGGACACACAGGGACAGAGGGACACAGGGACAGAGGGACACAGTGTGAGGACAGATGGACACACAGGGACAGAGGGACACAGGGACAGAGGGACACAGTGTGAGGACAGATGGACACACAGGGACAGAGGGACACAGGGACAGAGGGACACAGTGTGAGGACAGATGGACACACAGGGACAGAGGGACACAGGGACAGAGGGACACAGTGTGAGGACAGATGGACACACAGGGACAGAGGGACACAGAGGGACAGAGGGACACAGTGTGTGGACAGATGGACACACAGGGACAGAGGGACACAGAGGGACAGATGGACACAATGTGGGGACAGATGGACACACAGGGACAGAGGGACACAGAGGGACAGAGGGACACACAGGGACAGGACAGAGGGACACAATGTGGGGACAGATGGACACACAGGGACAGATGGACACAGAGGGACAGATGGACACAATGTGTGGACAGATGGACACACA
Source organism: Periparus ater (assembly GCA_032357785.1). Classification (NCBI taxonomy): domain Eukaryota; kingdom Metazoa; phylum Chordata; class Aves; order Passeriformes; family Paridae; genus Periparus; species Periparus ater. The sequence continues at coordinate 5,153,405 of CM063629.1, read as the reverse complement.
GGGACAGAGGGACACAGTGTGAGGACAGATGGACACACAGGGACAGAGGGACACAGTGTGAGGACAGAGGGACACAATGTGAGGACAGAGGGACACAGAGGGACAGAGGGACACAGTGTGAGGACAGAGGGACACAATGTGAGGACAGATGGACACACAGGGACAGATGGACACAGAGGGACAGAGGGACACAGTGTGTGGACAGATGGACACACAGGGACAGAGGGACACAGGCCAGGGACAGGCTCAGGGCCCCACTCTCTGCTGAGAGAACTGGCCCCAGTTTACGAAGGAAGTGGCTGCAGTCGCTGCCAGCGTTTGCTTCCTTTTTCCTGCGTGGGAGGAATTGTCTTGCAAGTGAGAACAGAATCATTAGCGCTGTTTTCTGGGCTCGGTTTTGTTTCTTTTTTAATCGGAGCGTGTGGTTTTTGCGCCCTCCCCGGAGCAGCAGCGACAGCAGAGTGACCACGAGGCTTTGGAGCTCTTGTAAAAGTTGTTGGTTCTCAGCAAAGCGCTCAGGACCCCATAAATCCCCATAAATCCCCATAAATCCCATGGCTTTGGGAATCTGAGGGCATCTGAGCAGCCCTGAGAGGAAACCAGGGATGTCAGAGGAGCTGGGACACCTGAGATTGTTTCCTCTGGCCTCGGCCGCGTCCCTCATCCCTCACCTGCTGCGGGTTTGTGCCACCAGAACGGTCTGAGGGGTTTAAATCCTCCCAAAGCTGGGTTTGAGGGGCAGCAGCTCCATCCCCCTGCTCCCACAGCATCCCTCACTCACAACTTCGCAAATCACTTCTTATAAAGCATTTAAAATCAGCTGCTCTGGCTCAAATCGGCACTTTGGGGTCAGATCCCCCCACTGAGGCCAGAGCCGAGATCTCGGCTGGGCCCGGCCACCCCCAGCCCCTGAGGCACCGCGGGCAGACACACAGAGAAACAAAGAAACACTCACCTATTTTTGCAGCATCCATCTTCAGGTTGAAATCCCAGTTCCGTGGCAGCTTCAGGGACATTTTGGATCAGGAAGTTTCGGTGTTTTTCCCCTCAGGGTGGGCTTGCTCAGGAGCTGGGCCGGGTCCCCTGAGGATCCCTCAGCAGCTCGGTTGTTTTGGCAGCGAGTTTCCTTCCTCTGAGGGCAGCGGGTAAAACCCCACAGAAATCCTTTCCTGCCCCGTGTTCTGCACAGTTGTGGCCTCCCCAGGGCTGTTCTCGGGTCCTGGTGTCCCGTCTGTCCCGTCCTGGCTCTGGGGGACTCGCGGCCCGGCCCGGGCCCGGCTCCGAGCGCCGCTCGGGGATTTGAGGAAGTGGTGGCAGAAGCTGCGGGTGTTCTCCTGGTGCTCCGAGAGCTGCCCCGGGGAGGAACAGCCCAGCTCAGGGCCCCGGGGAGCTCTGCCCAGGGACAGAGCTCAGCTGTGAGCTCAGGGTGACATCTGACCCGAATTCTGACCCCTAATCCTGACCCTGGCCCTAATTCTGACCCCTAATCCTGACCCTGACCCTGACCACAAACCCTGACCCTAATCCTGACCCTGACCCTGACCACAAACCCTGACCCTAATCCTGACCCCTAATCCTGACCCTGACCCTGACCCTGACCCTAATCCTGACCCTGACCCTAATCCTGACCCCTAATCCTGACCCTGGCCCTAATTCTGACCCCTAATCCTGACCCTGACCCTGACCACAAACCCTGACCCCTAATCCTGACCCTGACCACAAACCCTGACCCCTAATCCTGACCCTGACCATGACCACAAACCCTGACCCTAGTCCTGACCCCAAATCCTGACCCTGACCCCAATCCTGACCCCTAATCCTGACCCTGACCCTGACCATGACCACAAACCCTGACCCCAAACCCTGACCATGACCCAAATCCTGACCCTGACCCCAAACCCTGACCCTAATTCTGACCCTGACCCTGACCACAAACCCTGACCCTAATTCTGACCCCTAATCCTGACCCTGACCACAAACCCTGACCCTAACCCTGACCTCTAATCCTGACCCCTAATTCTGACCCCTAATCCTGACCCTGACCATGACCACAAACCCTGACCCCTAATTCTGACCCTGACCCTAATCCTGGCCCCTAATTCTGACCCCTAATCCTGACCCCAAACCCTGACCCTGACCACAAACCCTGACCCTGACCCTGACCTCTAATCGTGACCCCTAATTCTGACCCCTAATCCTGACCCTGACCATGACCACAAACCCTGACCCTAATCCTGACCTCTAATCCTGACCCCTAATTCTGACCCCTAATCCTGACCCCAAACCCTGACCCCTAATTCTGACCCCTAATCCTGACCCAACCCCAACCCTAAACCCTGACCCAAACCCTGACCCCAAACCCTGACCCCAAACCCTGACCCTGACCCAAACCCTGACCCTGAGCCTGACCCCGAAGCCTGACCCAAATCCTGACCCAAAACCCTGACCCCAAACCCTGACCCAAAACCCTGACCCTGACCCAAACCCTGACCCTGACCCTAATCCTGTCCCTAATCCTAACCTTAACCCTTCTGTGCCTGTCCTGGGGCATCCCCTGATCATTTTATAACCTAAAAACACATTTTCTAAAACCTGCAGAGCTCCCCCAAAGCTTCTGCACCTGCAGGAAAGGGATTCCCCCAAATGTCCCACAACTGCTGGGAGCTGCCCTGACCCCCAGGCTCCCCCCAGGCTCCCCCCAGGACGGGCTGGGGGCTCCAGCCCCATCTCCCCCACCCTGGGCGAGCCTGACAGGGGGAAGTTGCCCCGAGCAGAAGCAGGAACAGCAACAAGGACGTGGTTCCTGTTGTGATTCCCAGCCCAGCTTTGTGCCCAGCAGCCTCTCAGCCACCTGAAAATGGGATTTTTTTTTTTAGTGTTGGAACATAAACTGAGGAAGGGAAAGCGCTGGGTGCCCGGTCACTGCACAGCCAGGATGGAACCTGCTGGGGTTAATTAATTTGGGGTTGATTTGGGTTAATCACAGCTGAAAAACGACTTTGTTGCTCTGGAGAGTGAGTGGAGCCAGCTCAGAGATCCCCAGCTCACAGATTCCACTGCCCAAGGTCCAGAGAACGTGACAGTGTGCAATCCCACAGCAGAGCAGCCAGGACTGAGCAGATTAACCCAAAACCCTGTTCTGGACCCAAAACTCCTCAAGTGGCTCCATTTCTGCTGTACCCCGAGCAGAAAGAGCCCTGGATCCAGCACCATTTTTAACTCTCAGTAGTCCTGAGGCAGCTGAAGGCTCACAGATTTGGATCCCTCCAAAAAACAGAATTTGGATCCTGGAGCTGTGGCACTGCAGATGTCACAGGGCCCTGTCCCCTCCTCCAGAACAGAAAGTGCTGGAGGCCAGAGCTGCGGTCACAGGGGCTGTTTTGGGGTGCTCAGCCCTCCCTGGCACCCCAAAACAGCCCCTGGCAGCACCCCAGAGCTGCCTCTGCCCCAAACTTTGGGAAAGGACAACACCAGATTGAAGTTTTACCTTGGCCACCCCAAAACAGCCCCTGGCAGCACCCCAGAGCTGCCTCTGCCCCAAACTTTGGGAAAGAACAACACCAGATTGAATTTTTACCTTGGCCACCCCAAAACAGCCCCTGGCAGCACCCCAGAGCTGCCTCTGCCCCAAACTTTGGGAAAGGACAACACCAGATTGAATTTTTACCTTGGCCACCCCTCGGGGCAGCCTGAGATGAGCCACAGAATTCCAGAGTGGTTTGGGTTGGAAGGGATCTGAGGAACGATCCAGTTCCACCCCTTTCCACAGCTCCCACTGTCCCAGGCTGCTCCAAACCCCATCCAGCCTGGCCTTGGGCATTTCCAGGGATGCAGGGACAGCCCCAGCTCCTCTGGGAACCTGTCCCACCCTCCCAGGGAACAATCCCTGCCCAAAATCCCATCCAATACCTCAGCAGCACCTCAAAAAAAGGCCAATTTCAGCCCATAAAGTTGTTTTCACATCCCTCTTCCAGCAGGATCTCGCTGGGCCTGAGGCTCACTCTCTGTCAGGAGCACAGCGAGCACCAGGATTCCCAGTGGGAATCTGCAGATTTCCAGGTTTAATTGGAATTAAATTGGCACAGGATTGGGGGGGAAAGCCCTGGCTGAGGGGCTGGGCTGTCACACACACTCCCCTGAGGACTCCAGAGTCCCTTTTCTGGCAGATTTAGCACCAAAGGATCAGCCCTCTTGCTGAATATTGAATATTTCTGCCCAGGAGTTCCCTGGGAATGTGGGGCTGGGTTTGCAGTCACCTCTTGCTGAATATTGAGTATTTCTGCCGTTCCCTGGGAATTGGGGCTGGGTTTGGAGTCACCTCTTGCTGAATATTGAATATTTCTGCCGTTCCCTGGGAATGTGGGGCTGGGTTTGGAGTCACCTCTTGCTGAATATTGAATATTTCTGCCCAGGAGTTCCCTGGGAATTGGGGCTGGGTTTGGAGTCACCTCTTGCTGAATATTGAATATTTCTGCCCAGGAGTTCCCTGGGAATGTGGGGCTGGGTTTGGAGTCACCTCTTGCTGAATATTGAATATTTCTGCCGTTCCCTGGGAATGTGGGGCTGGGTTTGCAGTCACCTCTTGCTGAATATTGAATATTTCAGGAGTTTCCTGGGAATGTGGGGCTGGGTTTGGAGTCACCTCTTGCTGAATATTGAATATTTCTGCCGTTCCCTGGGAACGTGGGGCTGGGTTTGGAGTCACCTCTTGCTGAATATTGAATATTTCTGCCGTTCCCTGGGAATGTGGGGCTGGGTTTGGAGTCACCTCTTGCTGAATATTGAATATTTCTGCCATTCCCTGGGAATGTGGGGCTGGGTTTGCAGTCACCTCTTGCTGAATATTGAGTATTTCTGCCGTTCCCTGGGAATTGGGGCTGGGTTTGGAGTCACCTCTTGCTGAATATTGAATATTTCTGCCCAGGAGCTCCCTGGGAATGTGGGGCTGGGTTTGGAGTCACCTCTTGCTGAATATTGAATATTTCTGCCATTCCCTGGGAATGTGGGGCTGAGTTTGGAGTCACCTCTTGCTGAATATTGAATATTTCTGCCGTTCCCTGGGAATTGGGGCTGGGTTTGGAGTCACCTCGTGGCGTTTCCATCCAGCCCTGCTGCTGCTGGAGGCTGAGTTTTTCTGCAAGTGCCCACGCAGTGACAGGAAACCCTGAGAGGAGCTGAGGGGCTGCTCTGGCTTGGCTGATAAGTCAAAAAAAAAACAGACAAAAAATAACAGCAGAGCTAAAAATAGCATTTTGCTGCATAAACAGAGGATTCTGACCCCCAGCAGGTCAGGAGAAAGGGCTGGAATGAAGGAATAACCAAGTGGGAAGGATTTTTAACATTCCCAGGGAAATCTCCAGGTGAAATGAGGTGATTCACTTCCCTCCTGGCTGGTCAGGATGAGCCACAAATGCCCCAGGGAATGTGAGTTTGGAAAACACAGAGCGTCCCACGAGGCTGAATGAAACTCCTCCGTGGATAATGGAATTTATATTTATTTAACAGTAACATACAGTATATAAATAGGGTAAATACTTTAAAATATACAATATTTCACATTCGAACGTTCGGTCAAAGAAAGGCAACTCTACTTGTGCAGCTAAAACTGGAATCAAAAGAACAATGCACAGAGAAAGAAGCCAGGGGTGGGAACAGGGCTGGAGATCAGGGATTGCACAGGGATTGCACCCCAAGCCTTCCATGGGAATTTCTGACCAGGGAATTTCTGATCAGGGAATTTCTGATCAGGGAATTTCTGATCAGGGAATTTCTGATCAAAGCATTTCTGACCAGGGAATTTCTGATCAGGGAATTTCTGACCAGGGAATTTCTGATCAGGACATTTCTGATCAGGGAATTTCTGACCAGGGAATTTCTGATCAGGACATTTCTGACCAGGGAATTTTTGGTCAGGGAATTTCTGATCAGGAAATTTCTGATCAGGGAATTTCTGACCAGGGAATTTTTGATCAGGACATTTCAGACCAGGACATTTCTGACCAGGACATTTCTGACCAGGGAATTTCTGATCAAAGCATTTCTGACCAGGACATTCCTGACCAGGGAATTTCTGACCAGGAAATTTCTGATCAGGGAATTTCTGACCAGGGAATTTCTGACCAGGACATTCCTGACCAGGACAGTTCTGACCAGGACATTCCTGACCAGGACATTCCTGATCAAAGCATTTCTGATCAGGGAATTTCTGATCAGGGAATTTTCTGACCAGGACATTCCTGACCAGGACATTCCTGATCAAAGCATTTCTGATCAGGGAATTTCTGATCAGGGAATTTCTGACCAGGGAATTTTCTGACCATGGAATTTTTTGACCAGGACATTTCTGACCAGGACATTTCTGACCAGGGAATTTCTGACCAGGACATTTCTGACCAGGACATTTCTGACCAGGACATTCCTGACCAGGACAGTTCTGACCAGGACATTCCTGACCAGGACATTCCTGATCAAAGCATTTCTGATCAGGGAATTTCTGATCAGGGAATTTTCTGACCAGGACATTTCTGACCAGGACATTTCTGACCATGGAATTTTTTGACCAGGACATTTCTGATCAGGGAATTTTTGATCAGGACATTTCTGACCAGGACATTTCTGACCAGGACATTCCTGACCAGGACATTTCTGACCAGGACATTTCTGACCAGGGAAGCCACCCACAGGCAGAGCTGCTGCTGCTCTCTCAGCTCCTCCGTGGAGCAGCTTTGCCCTCCAGTGCCCAAATCCAGCATTTACAGCCTCGGGAAAGGCGCAGAGCTGCCCCAAAGCAGAGCCTGACTACAACAGAAGAGGAACAAAAGGTTTAAAGCAGACGAGCAGCCGACTACAGAAACTGCTCACTGCTCACAGAGCGCTCCTCTGCGATTTTTATCAACACTGTCGCTCCTGCCTGGGACCCAGCAGCCTCAAGAAGGGATTTTGGCAGTGGGCAGGAGAATCCAGCAGAGCTGGAGCAGCCCCCAAACCCTGGCACTGCCTCAGGAGCCTCACTCTGCCTGGCTGGACTCAGGAAAAATTACATTTGGGCATTAAACACAGCCCAAATGTCATCCCTGGGCAATGCCAGATGGAAACTCCTCAGTTCTCTGCAGTTTCTGTAGCAGGGGCTTGGACCAAAATTTGTTCCAACAGAAAATAAACCCCTGCCTAATTCACTGGAAAAAAAAACCTGTGTGAACACCAAACCCAAACCACCAGAATATGGAGTAAAAAATCTGAATTTGGGCTGTTTTCAGGTGGTTTGTTTTCTGTTGATGCCAAGGCAGCTCACAGCAGCTCACACATTTTTAATCTGTGGCTGAAGGTTTGTGGCAGCTTGGAAAAACAGCGGTGCTGTATCAGCTCTCCCTGTCACTCGTTCCCCAGCATAAAATAAGGTAAAGTTTCTCTCTCCCATGCACAAACTATGGAAAGAAGGAAAATCAGAGTCACCTCGTGTTTGGGAACATTGCATGGGGTGTAAATGGGGATATTTTCACTATCTGATCACCAAAAAAAAAAATATTTTACAATCTTTAAGGGGTGTCATTTTTAAATAATAAAAAAAGTATGACAAAATAAAGGGAAATACTTCAATAAAACCTGCAGCTATAAAGTTGAAACTATTTCTGACAAGATTCAGTGAGAGAAGCAGGACAGAAGCCTGCAGAGAAACGAACCCAGACTGAAATGCAACACAGACCATGGTAAACTCAGCAGCACGACTTCTACAAATCAAGTAACGAACAGACATGATCCCTGAAAGAAAACAAAACCCCCCAGCAACAAAACTGGCTGGAAACTGCTCCCTACTTCAAATATCCCAGTGTGGGCTTCCCAACCTTGGAGAAATGAAGTGTGGTTTGTAAAGGTTATTTAATGGGGGGGAAAAAAACAAACCAACTTATTTAAAAGTTGGAATTGCTCGGTGAAACTTCAACGTTCTGTAAAACTTGTTTACTTCCATGGGTTTTGGAGGAATCTGAACCTCCCACATCCCCACACACAACTGCCACTTCCTCAGCTCCTCCTCGTCCCCAGCCTGTTTCTGGTTTAATTGGTTGCAGAAATCTCATTTTCCAAACACCAGCCCTGCGGGGAGGGAACGTGAGAGGCTCTGCAGAGCTGGGCAAGCTGGGCTGGGTCAGCACAAAATCCTCTTCCTTGTGCAGGGAGATTCCCAGGGGCAGGAACTGCTGGGATAATTCCCAGTGAGAGAGGAGGATCTGGTCCCCAGAGCTCTCCCCTGCCAAACCCACCCCAGGGAAAGCTCCACCAGGACAGTCCCACCCTCCTGCTCCACCCAACAGTCCTTCCAACCCTCAACTCCTCAGCTACAAACCCAACATTTTGCTCATTTGAACCAAAGCTCTATAAATATATTATTTAAAAAAAAAAAAAAAAAATTAAAATAAAATAATAAACCACAAATGCAAACATTTACCAAGAAAGGAAGAAAAGTTACAGTGAAATGAGGCCTTGTTATTGTCTTAAATCAGAGGCAAGGCAGGGATTCCCTGGAGGAATCTGTTCCCAGTCCTGTTCCTGTCTATGCATCCTCCAGGCTCCCCAGAACTCCCCTGTCCACCAGGTGTGCCTTGAGGGTGTTGAAGATGTGCAGCTGCTGGTCTGGCCTCAGGGTCAGGAACTGCTGGATCAGTTTGCTGGGGTTGGGGCCTCTGGAACAGAAAAACAAGGTCAGCAAGGGGGATCCCACGGGAATCACGGGCTGAGGTTCCTGTCCCGTGCTCTCCATTCCTTCCCAGCCCTCCCCTGCCAGCCCAGCTCCGTTTGGGATGGGAAATGGACCCCAAAGGCACAGGAGGCTGGAAAAAGAACACCCCAAACCAATTCCATCTGCATCCCATCAGCAGGTGCTCCCCCAGCACATCCTCTGTGCACCCACAGGTTTCTTTCCTCCTGGCTGCAGAACGTTTGTCACTGCTGCAAAATCTCATTTCCAGTGTGGCTCTGGAAACCTGTGCAGGATTCCTGCAGGGCTTTCAGCAGGACTGCAATAACAGCTGCAAAATCTCATTTCCAGTGTGGCTCTGGAAACCTGTGCAGGATTGCTGCAGGGGTTTCAGCAGGACTGCAATAACAGCTGCAAAATCTCATTTCCAGTTGGGCTCTGGAAACCTGTGCAGGATTCCTGCAGGGGTTTCAGCAGGACTGCAATAACAGCTGCAAAATCTCATTTCCAGTTGGGCTCTGGAAACCTGTGCAGGATTCCTGCAGGGGTTTCAGCAGGACTGCAATAACAGCTGCAAAATCTCATTTCCAGTTGGGCTCTGGAAACCTGTGCAGGATTCCTGCAGGGGTTTCAGCAGGACTGCAATAACAGCCCGTGGGAAGCTGTGGATGCTGGCTTTGGTTTTTGGGAGCTGCAGACACTGCAGGCCCCACAGCTTCCTCAAGCCCAGCCTGAGAAAACAGCCTGGGAAGTTTTAAGGAGGAATCAAAACAATTCTTAGAGACAGAAAACAACTTCCAGGTGCTGTTTTCCTGTCTCCTGTTCTCTTTGCAAGAGAAAGTCAGAGGGTGTTGTTCACCACTGACCAATGAAGGTGATGTAGTGATTTACTAACCACTAAGAGTTTCCTTTCTGTACTTTCTGTACAGTCTACAAAACAAAGCTGAAGCAACAAACTAAGGAATTCTCCTGTTCTGACTCCCTTGAGAGTCCCTGTCGTTGTTTCCACCGTTCCCAACACAACGACAGGAAGCGAGGGCTGCATTTCCAGCCCTGCTGAGGATCCCTCCCCTCCTGGAGCCCCAGCTTTGTCTGTCTCATGTTTTCAGCTGTGAGATGATGTTAGATGATGTCAGAGAGCAGAAGAGGCCGTGGTGCCAGGCTGTGCCTGCCCAGGGCAGCCCAGCAGGGCTCACACACCTGATGAAGCTGGCGATGTAGACGTTGACGAAGGTGGCCATCAGGTACTGGCAGTCGAAGCGATCCATGATCCCCCCGTGGCCCGGGATGGTGTTGGCAAAGTCCTGGCAGAGCAGAGGGGTGGCACTGAGCCCTTCCCAGCATCTGGGCTCCCTCTGGTGCCCCCACAGCCACCCCCTGCCCCAGCTCTGTCACAGCAAGGAAATGAATGTTTTGTTTGGTGTCTCCCTGCTTCTGGAAGTTTCTCCTTTGTGAAGCTGCTGGTGCAGCGAGGCTCGGCCCAGCTCTGCTCCTCAAAGGTCAGGGAAGGTAAATGTTTATCTGCTGCCACCCCTGCCTTGCCCTGCCAGGCATCTGAACTGAGCACAGGCTGTTTGTATGTGAAACCAGCCTGCAAGACATCAAGGCAAACCTCAGATTGCAACATTTCCTGGCTGGCTCTTCCTTCCTCTACCTGCACCACAGCAGGGTTTACAATATCACCCTTCAAATCTTAAGGTCTCTTCCCTTTTGGTCACAAAACCCAAAAAGCTCCAGCATTTTATCTGTGACTGAACAAACCTCCCTTCCCCAGGAGCTCTCAAGAGGCAGCACCCACCTTGTGCTTCCTCCCCAGAGCCTCCAAGACCTTCCCCATCCTCACCTTGATTTTGAAGGCCCTCTTGAAGCCGCTGGCGAAGAAGCCCCCGAAGGGCCCGATGAGGGAGGCGAAGGTGGAGAGGGCGATGCTGTGGATTTGGAAGGGGTACATCCGCACCGTTTTCTGCAGGACAAACGGCACAGGGGGATTTTCAGTGCCTGCCCCTCCCTCTCTGCCCCCTGGGCTCACATCCCACCAGACCTGGGGTTAATTCCTTTGGGCTCCCAATCAACACCAGGCACCGCTGTGTGTGGCTCTGGAAACCTGTGCAGGATTCCTGCAGGGGTTTCAGCAGGACTGCAATAACAGCTGCAAAATCTCATTTCCACTTGGGCTCTGGAATCCTGTGCAGGATTCCTGCAGGGGTTTCAGCAGGACTGCAATAACAGCTGCAAAATCTCATTTCCAGTGTGGCTCTGGAAACCTGTGCAGGATTCCTGCAGGGCTTTCAGCAGGACTGCAATAACAGCTGCAAAATCTCATTTCCACTTGGGCTCTGGAAACCTGTGCAGGATTCCTGCAGGGGTTTCAGCAGGACTGCAATAACAGCTGCAAAATCTCATTTCCAGTGTGGCTCTGGAAACCTGTGCAGGATTCCTGCAGGGGTTTCAGCAGGACTGCAATAACAGCTGCAAAATCTCATTTCCAGTTGGGCTCTGGAAACCTGTGCAGGATTCCTGCAGGGGTTTCAGCAGGACTGCAATAACAGCTGCAAAATCTCATTTCCAGTTGGGCTCTGGAAACCTGTGCAGGATTCCTGCAGGGCTTTCAGCAGGACTGCAGGAACAGCCCGTGGGAAGCTGTGGATGCTGGCTTTGGTTTTTGGGAGCTGCAGACACTGCAGGCCCCACAGCTTCCTCAAGCCCAGCCTGAGAAAGCAGCCTGGGAAGTTTTAAGGAGGAATCAAAACAATTCTTAGAGACAGAAAACAACGGCCAGGTGCTGTTTTCCTGTCTCCTGTTCTCTTTGCAGGAGAAAGTCAGAGGGTGTTGCTCACCACTGACCAATGATGGTGATGTAGTGATTTACTAACCACTAAGAGTTTCCTTTCTGTACTTTCTGTACAGTCTACAAAACAAAGCTGAAGCAACAAACTAAGGAATTCTCCTGTTCTGTGTCATCTCTTTCCAGCCGTTCCTTCACAGAGCGACTGCACCGCCCCGTTCTTTGGGCTGCACCTCTGAGGGCACAGCCCTGCTCTTTGCTGAGTGATCCTGCCCCAGTCAGAGCAGGCAGGGTCGTACCCAGCCCAGCAGGGACTGCAGCAGCACGGGGATGTTGTACTCCTGCAGCTGGAACAGCTCCGAGGGCTCGCAGTCCACGGTGAAGCTGTTGGTGTCGTTGTTGAACTCCACGGGGCAGGTGAAGCAGCGGTAGCCGGACATCACGTAGGACAGCTGCAGGACAGAAAACAGGATTTGTGGTTTCCTCAGGGATTTCTCCAGGCTGTGCAAGATGAGGGAAGCACAGTTTCACTGAGGAGATGACTCCCCTGAGCAGCAGGAGGTGGCTGAAGGCAGAGGAGGAGCGAGGCTGCTCCACCCTGAGGTGAGGGACAACAACAGAGCCACAGAGAGGGTGACAGAAACAGAGCAGAACGCTCCAGGAGTGTGGAATTTATCCTGAAACAAGGCATGGCACCATCCACCAGCAGCAGAGGGACAATGGTTAATTACTTAATTACTGCAGTGAGCACATCACAGGGTCTAAGAGGGGTTAAAAGCTTCCTCCAGCACTCGGCTCCAGCAGCAGTGCCTGCACACAGCCAGGGACTGCTGCACAGCCTGGGCAGCAAGGAAAGCTGAAATATCTGACACACACTGAGGCCTGGCTGCATTTTTTAACCAGAACACTGGGGCTGTATGAAGGGAAAACTCCGGTGGAGGAAGCTCCGCTTACCAGCAATCCAAACAGAACGGTGGAAAAGAATCCTCCGATAAAACCCTCCCAGGTCTTCTTTGGGGAGAGCTGCAGAGAGCAAAGGGGACAATTATTGATCAATCTCTGCAGCCCTTCCCCACCTGTGAGGCCACACAAAGCGGTGCCACCAACCCACAGAGAGGTCAGAAGCCGGCCCCAGCACCGCGGTTTGAAACGGTTGGACTCGATCATTTCTCCAACCTCAGCCCTTCAATGATTTAATTCCACAGCCTCAAAGACTGGCATGCACAGCAGGTTTAATCTGAGATTTCCCTCAGACCTGGAAGAGGCCTGGGGGAGAGGCAGAGCTGACGTTTTGTCCCCCAGGAATGTGCCAAACCTTGATGAGCGGCGTGCGGCCGAAGAAGAAGCCGAACATGTAGGCCATGATGTCATTGCAGATGACACAGGAGATGGGGACGATGAACCTGCAGGGGACACGGGGCAGACAGTGCCAGCATCACTGCAGGGCTCAGCTTCAGCACCCCAACATCCCCTCCTGCACCCCAACATCCCCTCCTGCACCCCAACATCCCCTCCTGCACCCCAACAACTCCTCAACATCTTCTCCTGCACCCCACCATCCCCTCCTGCACCCCAACATCCCCTCCAGCACCCCAACATCCCCTCCTGCACCCCAACATCTCCTCCTGCACCCCAACATCCCCTGCTGCACCCCAACAACTCCTCAACATCCCCTCCAGCACCCCAACATCCCCTGCTGCACCCCAACATCCCCTCAACATCACCTCCTGCACCCCAACATCTCCTCCTGCACCCCAACATCCCCTCCTGCACCCCAACATCTCCTCCAGCACCCCAACATCTCCTCCAGCACCCCAACATCTCCTCCTGCACCCCAACATCTCCTCCTGCACCCCAACATCCCCTCCTGCACCCCAACATCTCCTCCAGCACCCCAACATCTCCTCCTGCACCCCAACATCCCCTCCTGCACCCCAACATCTCCTCCAGCACCCCAACATCCCCTCCTGCACCCCAACATCTCCTCCAGCACCCCAACATCCCCTCAGGCACCCCAACATCTCCTCCAGCACCCCAACATCTCCTCCTGCACCCCAACATCCCCTCCTGCACCCCAACATCTCCTCAACATCTCCTCCAGCACCCCAACATCCCCTCCTGCACCCCAACATTCCCCTCCTGCACCCCACCATCCCCTCCTGCACCCCAACATCCCCTCCTGCACCCCAACATTCCCCTCCTGCACCCCACCATCCCCTCCTGCACCCCAACATCTCCTCCTGCACCCCAACATCTCCTCCTGCACCCCAACATCCCCTCCTGCACCCCACCATCCCCTCCTGCACCCCAACATCTCCTCCTGCACCCCAACATCCCCTCCTGCACCCCAACATCTCCTCCAGCACCCCAACAACTCCTCAACATCCCTTCCAGCACCCCAACATCTCCTCCTGCATGCCAATATCTCCTCCTGCACCCCAACATCTCCTCCTGCACCCCAACATCCCTTCCAGCACCCCAACATCCCCTCAACATCTCCTCCTGCACCCCAACATCCCCTCCAGCACCCCAACATCCCTTCCAGCACCCCAACATCCCCTCAACATCTCCTCCTGCACCCCAACATCCCCTCCAGCACCCCAACAACTCCTCAACATCCCCTCCTGCACCCCAACATCCCCTCCAGCACCCCAACTCCTCAACATCTCCTCCTGCACCCCAACAACTCCTCAACATCACCTCCTGCACCCCAACATCCCCTCCTGCACCCCAACATCTCCTCCTGCACCCCAACATCCCCTCCTGCACCCCAACATCTCCTGCTGCACCCCAACATCCCCTCCAGCACCCCAACATCCCTTCCAGCACCCCAACATCTCCTCCTGCACCCCAACATCTCCTCCTGCACCCCAACATCTCCTCCTGCACCCCAACATCCCCTCCTGCACCCCAACATCCCCTCCTGCACCCCAACAACTCCTCAACATCCCCTCCTGCACCCCAACATCCCTTCCAGCACCCCAACATCCCCTGCTGCACCCCAACATCCCCTCAGGCACCCCAACATCTCCTCAACATCACCTCCAGCACCCCAACATCCCCTCCTGCACCCCAACATCTCCCCCAGCACCCCAACATCTCCTCCTGCACCCCAACATCCCCTCCAGCACCCCAACAACTCCTCAACATCCCCTGCTGCACCCCAACATCTCCTCAACATCCCCTCCTGCACCCCAACATCCCCTCCTGCACACCAACATCCCCTCCTGCACCCCAACATCCCTTCCTGCACCCCAACATCTCCTGCTGCACCCCAACATCTCCTCCTGCACCCCACCATCCCCTCCTGCACCCCAACATCCCCTCCTGCACCCCAACATCCCCTCCTGCACCCCAACATCTCCTCCTGCACCCCAACATCCCCTCCAGCACCTCAACATCTCCTCCTGCACCCCACCATCCCCTCCTGCACCCCAACATCTCCTCAACATCCCCTCCTGCACCCCAACATCTCCTCCAGCACCCCAACATCTCCTCAACATCTCCTCCAGCACCCCAACATCCCCTCCTGCACCCCAACATCTCCTCCAGCACCCCAACATCCCCTCCTGCACCCCAACATCTCCTCCTGTACCCCAACATCTCCTCCAGCACCCCAACATCTCCTCAACATCCCCTCCAGCACCCCAACATCCCCTCCTGCACCCCAACATCTCCTCCTGCACCCCAACATCCCCTCCTGCACCCCAACATCCCCTCCTGCACCCCACCATCCCCTCCTGCACCCCAACATCTCCTCCTGCACCCCACCATCCCCTCCTGCACCCCAGCATCCCCTCCTGCACCCCAACATCCCTTCCAGCACCCCAACATCCCCTCCTGCACCCCAACAACTCCTCAACATCCCCTCCTGCACCCCACCATCTCCTCCTGCACCCCAACATCCCCTCCTGCACCCCACCATCCCCTCCTGCACCCCAACATCCCCTCCTGCACCCCACCATCCCCTCCTGCAGCTCGGGGCAGGGACCCTCCCAGGGGAGCAGGGCTCACTGCAGTGAGGTAGACTGCAGTTTGTGTCCCCAGAATGTCCAGGGTTCCTTTAACCACCCCCTCCTGAGCTCCTGGGTGAAGATTTCCTGCATTTCAGCCTCAAGCAGGAGGATCCCAGAGCGCCCTGGGCTGCTGGGACACGCTGAGGAGCACAGAATTCATCCCTGGCCGGAATTCAACCCTGCTGGGTTTGGCAGGAGCACCAGAGGGGTCCCTGAGGGGTTCCTGGGGGTGACAGGTGCCACCTCCTGCCTTTCAGTGATGTTTTTACCATGGCAGCAGCACCAGAGGGGTCCCTGAGGGGTCCCTGAGGGTGACAGGTGCCACCTCCTGCCTTTCAGTGCTGCTTTCACCACGACAGGAGCACCAGAAGGGTCCTTGATGGGTCCCTGAGGGTGACAGGTGCCACTCCTGCCTTTCAGTGCTGCTTTCACCACGACAGGAGCACCAGAGGGGTCCTTGATGGGTCCTTGAGGGGTGACAGGTGCCACCTCCTGCCTTTCACCACGACAGGAGCACCAGAGGGGTCCCTGAGGGGTCCCTGAGGGGTGACAGGTGCCACTCCTGCCTTTCAGTGATGTTTTTACCATGGCAGCAGCACCAGAAGGGTCCTTGAGGGGTGACAAGTGCCACCTCCTGCCTTTCACCACGACAGGAGCACCAGAGGGGTCCTTGAGGGGTTCCTGGGGGGTGACAGGTGCCACCTCCTGCCTTTCAGTGATGTTTTTACCATGGCAGCAGCACCAGAGGGGTCCTTGAGGGGTGACAGGTGCCACCTCCTGCCTTTCAGTGATGTTTTTACCACGACAGCAGCACCAGAGGGGTCCCTGAGGGGTTCCTGGGGGTGACAGGTGGCAGCTCCTGCCTTTCAGTGATGTTTTTACCACGACAGGAGCACCAGAAGGGTCCCTGAGGGGTTCCTGAGGGTGACAGGTGCCACCTCCTGCCTTTCACCATGACAGGAGCACCAGAGGGGTTCCTGAGGGTGACAGGTGCCACCTCCTGCCTTTCAGTGATGCTTTCACCACGACAGGAGCACCAGAGGGGTTCCTGAGGGTGACAGGTGCCACCTCCTGCCTTTCACCACGACAGGAGCACCAGAGGGGTCCCTGGGGGGTTCCTGAGGGTGACAGGTCCCAGCTCCTGCCTTTCAGTGCTGCTTTCACCACGACAGGAGCACCAGAGGGGTTCCTGAGGGTGACAGGTGCCACCTCCTGCCTTTCACCACGACAGGAGCACCAGAGGGGTCCCTGGGGGGTTCCTGAGGGTGACAGGTCCCAGCTCCTGCCTTTCAGTGCTGCTTTCACCACGACAGGAGCACCAGAGGGGTCCTTGAGGGGTCCTTGAGGGGTGACAGGTGCCACCTCCTGCCTTTCAGTGATGTTTTTACCATGGCAGCAGCACCAGAAGGGTCCCTGAGGGGTCCCTGAGGGTGACAGGTGCCACCTCCTGCCTTTCAGTGATGTTTTTACCATGACAGGAGCACCAGAAGGGTCCCTGGGGGTGACAGGTGCCACCTCCTGCCTTTCAGTGCTGCTTTCACCACTTCCCAGCCCTTGGTGTCAGCAGAAAGCACCAAAGACATCTGAAAGGTCCCTGCAACCTTCCAAAACTCCCCTTTACCACATCTCTCCGTGTGGTGAAGTAGCACAAACTCCTAAATCCCTGAGGACTCGATTGATCTTTTGCTGTTCTGGCCGTTTGCTTTTGTGAGAGAAGAGTTTTAACTCCAAACCGAGTTTTGAGATTAAAATAAAAAAATAAAAGCTAGGTATTAGGAATTTATTCCTGCTACAGTGGTGGCACACTCTGCCCAGGGAGGTTCTGCACTCCCCTGGATCCCTGGAAGTGCCCCAGGCCAGGTTGGGTGGGGTTTGGAGTTACCTGGGACAGTGGGAGGGGTCCCTGAAGCCCCTTCCACCCCAAACCAGCCTGGCATTACATGAAAGGCATTTTCCAGCTTTTTCCAGCATTTTCCAGCTTTTTCCAGGCTGCAGAAGCCAAAGCAGCTCAGGGAGCAGAGCAAACTCACCAGATCATTCCCTCAAACAGGTTGTGGATGATGAGGTGGGACTGGGTGACGACGATCAGCAGCGTCACGTGGGTCCAGCCGAACTGTGAGAGAGGAGAGAGAGCTCCTTGTCCAGCCTGCCCAGAGGAACTGCCCAGCTCAGCTCCTCAGAGCTCCTCAGAGAACCTCAGAGCTCCTCAGAACTCCTCAGAACTCCTCAGAACTCCTCAGAGCTCCTCAGAGCTCCTCAGGGCTCCTCAGGGCTCCTCAGGGCTCCTCAGAGAACCTCAGAGCTCCTCAGAGCTCCTCAGGGCTCCTCAGAGCTCCTCAGGGCTCCTCAGGGCTCCTCAGAGAACCTCAGAGCTCCTCAGAGCTCCTCAGGGCTCCTCAGGGCTCCTCAGGGCTCCTCAGGGCTCCTCAGGGCTCCTCAGGGCTCCTCAGAACTCCTCAAAACTCATCAGAGCTCCTCAGAACTCCTCAGAACTCCTCAGAACTCCTCAGAACTCCTCAGAACTCCTCAGAACTCCTCAGAACTCCTCAGAGCTCCTCAGGGCTCCTCAGAGCTCCTCAGAGCTCCTCAGAACTCCTCAGAGCTCCTCAGGGCTCCTCAGGGCTCCTCAGAGCACCTGACTCCTTCCCCAACCCCAAATTTAACCTCACCACAACATGAATTTTATCCTCTTTGGGCCCTGAATTTTAATCTCCCCAGGCCCCAAATTTTAACCTCTTTGGGCCCCAAATTTTAACCTCTTTGGGCCCCAAATTTTATCCTCTTTGGACCCCAAATTTTATCCTCTTTGGGCCCCAAATTTTAACCTCTTTGGGCCCCAAATTTTATCCTCTTTGGACCCCAAATTTTATCCTCTTTGGGCCCCAAATTTTAACCTCTTTGGGCCCCAAATTTTATCCTCTGGGCCCCAAATTTTAACCTCCCCAGGCCCCAAATTTTATCCTCTTTGGGCCCCAAATTTTATCCTCACCATGTAGAACTGGAGGCGATAGTGTTTCTTCACCAGGCTCAAGACAAACATGCAGAAACCTGAGGAGAGACAGGAGGAAAATCAGCACTGGGAATGCACCTCCAGCAGCCAGAAATGCTTTTGGGCAGCTGCACAGCTGCTGGGATTTTACTGGAATAAAAGAGAGGGAAAAGCACAGCTTTGGAAGCAGCACTTGGGCACAGGAACAACCTGGGCAGATTGAACAACCTGGGCAGATTGAACAACCTGGGCAGATTGAACAACCTGGGCAGAGAAACAACCTGGGCAGATTGAACAACCTGGGCAGATTGAACAACCTGGGCAAATTGAACAACCTGGGCAAATTGAACAACCTGGGCAGAGGAACAACCTGGGCAAATTGAACAACCTGGGCACAGGAACAACCTGGGCAGAGGAACAACCTGGGCAGATTGAACAACCTGGGCAGAGGAACAACCTGGGCAGATTGAACAACCTGGGCACAGGAACAACCTGGGCACAGGAACAACCTGGGCAGATTGAACAACCTGGGCAGATTGAACAACCTGGGCAGATTGAACAACCTGGGCACAGGAACAACCTGGGCAGATTGAACAACCTGGGCACAGGAACAACCTGGGCACAGGAACAACCTGGGCAGATTGAACAACCTGGGCAGATTGAACAACCTGGGCACAGGAACAACCTGGGCACAGGAACAACCTGGGAAAATTGAACAACCTGGGCACAGGAACAACCTGGGCACAGGAACAACCTGGGCAGAGGAACAACCTGGGCAGATTGAACAACCTGGGCAAATTGAACAACCTGGGCAAATTGAACAACCTGGGCAGATTGAACAACCTGGGCAGATTGAACAACCTGGGCACAGGAACAACCTGGGCACAGGAACAACCTGGGCAGATTGAACAACCTGGGCACAGGAACAACCTGGGCAGATTGAACAACCTGGGCAGAGGAACAACCTGGGCAGATTGAACAACCTGGGCAGATTGAACAACCTGGGCACAGGAACAACCTGGGCACAGGAACAACCTGGGCAGATTGAACAACCTGGGCAGATTGAACAACCTGGGCACAGGAACAACCTGGGCACAGGAACAACCTGGGCAGATTGAACAACCTGGGCACAGGAACAACCTGGGCAGATTGAACAACCTGGGCAGAGGAACAACCTGGGCAGATTGAACAACCTGGGCAGATTGAACAACCTGGGCACAGGAACAACCTGGGCACAGGAACAACCTGGGCAGATTGAACAACCTGGGCAGATTGAACAACCTGGGCACAGGAACAACCTGGGCACAGGAACAACCTGGGCAGATTGAACAACCTGGGCAGATTGAACAACCTGGGCAGATTGAACAACCTGGGCACAGGAACAACCTGGGCACAGGAACAACCTGGGCACAGGAACAACCTGGGCAAATTGAACAACCTGGGCAGAGGAACAACCTGGGAAAATTGAACAACCTGGGCAGAGGAACAACCTGGGCAGGTGAACAACCTGGGCAGATTGAACAACCTGGGCAAATTGAACAACCTGGGCAGATTGAACAACCTGGGCAGATTGAACAACCTGGGCAGATTGAACAACCTGGGCACAGGAACAACCTGGGCAAATTGAACAACCTGGGCACAGGAACAACCTGGGCAAATTGAACAACCTGGGCACAGGAACAACCTGGGCAGATTGAACAACCTGGGCACAGGAACAACCTGGGCAGATTGAACAACCTGGGCAGATTGAACAACCTGGGCAGATTGAACAACCTGGGCAGAGGAACAACCTGGCTGCCCCCGTGAAGATGATGGAATTTTCTCTTCCAGAACCTCATGGAAAAGATTTACCACCCGCTACTACAAAAAGATTTGCCAACTTGCAGCCTCCCTGGGCAGCAGAGTTGGTTTGCTGTGGATCCTGCATGGACACAGCACTCCAGGAAGGGAATTTCTTCCCTCCATGAATGAAGGAGGAGCTCCCTGAGGAGCAGAGATGGATCCTGCATGGACACAGCACTCCAGACAGAGAATTCCTTCCCTCCATGAATGAAGGAGGAGCTCTCTGGGGAGCAGAGATGGATCCTGCACAAACCCAGCACTCCAGGCAGGGAATTCCTTCCCTCCATGAATAAAGGTGATGTTCCTTGAGGAGCAGAGATGGATCCTGCACAAACCCAGCACTCCAGGCAGGATTTTTTTCCCTCCACTAATGAAAGTGGAGCTCCCTGAGGAACAGAGATGGATCCTGCACAAACCCAGCACTCCAGGCAGGGAATTTTTCCCTCCATGAATGAAGGAGGAGCTCCCTGGGGAACAGAGATGGATCCTGCATGGACCCAGCACTCCAGGCAGGGAATTTTTCCCTCCATGAATAAAGGTGATGTTCCTTGGGGAGCAGAGATGGATCCTGCACAAACCCAGCACTCCAGACAGGGAATTTTTCCCTCCATGAATGAAGGAGGAGCTCCCTGAGGAGCAGAGATGGATCCTGCACAAACCCAGCACTCCAGACAGGGAATTTTTCCCTCCATGAATGAAGGAGGAGCTCCCTGGGGAGCAGAGATGGATCCTGCATGGACACAGCACTCCAGGAAGGGAATTTCCCCTCCATGAATAAAGGTGATGTTCCTTGAGGAGCAGAGATGGATCCTGCACAAACCCAGCACTCCAGACAGGGAATTTTTCCCTCCATGAATAAAGGTGATGTTCCTTGAGGAGCAGAGATGGTTTCCTGTGGATCCTGCACAAACCCAGCACTCCACACAGGGAATTTTTCCCTCCATGAATGAAGGAGGAGCTCTCTGGGGAGCAGAGATGGATCCTACATGGACACAGCACTCCAGGCAGGATTTTTTCCCCTCCATGAATGAAGGTGATGCTCCCTGAGGAACAGAGATGGATCCTGCACAAACCCAGCACTCCAGGCAGGATTTTTTCCCCTCCATGAAGGAAGGAGGAGCTCACCTGTCAGGTAGAGGGCGAAGGAGATGAAGCGATGGTATTTGCTGAGGATCCTCAGGGGCTCCTCCCTCTGCACCAGGGTGAAGAAATAATCTGTCACCGTCTCTCCGTAGAAGAAATAGTTCACACACAGCAGGAAGTACCTGGGGAGGGTGGGAACCTCGTCAGCAGAGCCCTGAAAGGCTCCTGGAGGGGCTGATCCCTGAGGTCCTGGCACTGCCAACAGGTTTTGGAAATGTCTCCTTGACTCCAAAGCGTGGCTGCAGCTCCCAGCCCCACGCTGGGATGGGTCACAGCACACAGATTCTGCCTTTAGTCTGTCATCAACTGGCCTTGGCTTCCCAAAATCCACCCTTTGTGATTCCCAAAATCCTCCACCCTGTGCCTCCCAAAAACACTCAGCAAACCCCCTTTTTGGAGCCCACTTTTAGGGTTTCTGTGCCCCAAAAGCCCCAGTCCTGCCCTCTCCACAGCCCCCCTGTAGTGACAGGACAAGGGGAAAGGCCTTAAGCTGCAGGAGGGCAGGGTTAGGTGGGAAACGGGAGGAATTCCTCCCTGGGAGGGTCCTGAGGGGCTGGGATGGAGCTCCCAGAGGCCTTAAGCTGCAGGAGGGCAGGGTTAGGTGGGAAATTGGGGAGGAATTCCTCCCTGGGAGGGTCCTGAGGAGCTGGGATGGAGCTCCCAGAGGAGCTGGGGCTGCTCCTGGACCTCTGGAAGCGCCCAAGGCCGGGCTGGACGGGGTTTGGAGCAGCTGGGACAGCGGGAGGTGTCCCTGCCATGGCAGGGCTGGGATTTAAGGTCCCTTCTGTGGGATTCTGTGCTTTTCCTCTACAAGTGCAGCCAGCACAGGCCACTGCCAGCCCAGGGCCTGTGGCTGCACCCTGTGAGTGGCCAGGGGAGGGTCAGGGGCAGCCAGGGGAGGGTCAGGGGCAGGCAGGGGAGGGTCAGGGGCAGGCAGGGGAGGGTCAGGGGCAGCCAGGGGAGGGTCAGGGGCAGGCAGGGGAGGGTCAGGGGCAGCCAGGGGAGGGTCAGGGGCAGCCAGGGGAGGGTCAGGGGCAACCAGGGGAGGGTCAGGGGCAGCCAGGGGAGGGTCAGGGGCAGCCAGGGGAGGGTCAGGGGCAGCCAGGGGAGGGTCAGGGGCAGCCAGGGGAGCGGGAGCAGCCCCTCACTCACCAGCTGAGCGTCCTGAACCAGGGCAGGTCGTAGGAGTGGTAGACGTTGTAGCCGATGGTGATGATCTCGTGGAAACATTTGATCTGGACACACATCACCTGCACAGAGAGGACACCCAGGCACCAATTCCTGCTGCTTGAACACCTCTCCCCTCCAGGGGACGAAAACCAACCACGTGCAGAGCTCAAGGGCTTTTAGCAGGTGCCATCAGCCCTGCAGGAGCCTCCCAGTCCCAGGTGAGGAGCTCAGGATGGCATTTTCCCCTCCCAGGTGGGAAGCTCAGGATGGCATTTTGCTCTCCCAGCCCCACATGAGGAGCTCAGGATGGCATTTTCCCCTCCCCTTTCCCCTGCAGGAGGTTTCTAACAACCTCTTGTGTGAGTTCCAGCTGCAGCCCAACACTGACCAGCAGATTCCTCCCAGGTTTCCCCCATGGAGAGAGGAATCCAGGATCTCCAGGATCTCCAGGATCTCCAGGATCTCCAGGATCTCCAGGATCTCCAGGACACGAGGCCCTGAGCTCCCCCAGCTGCAGGGAAGGTCAGGACCCGTCCCTGGAGCACTTACTATGGTCATCAACACCATGGGGCCCAGGTAGATGATGATGAAGAAGAAGGTGATCATTGCCAGTGTGAGGATGCCTCTCACCCACCAGTTCTTCCATCTGGGCCAGAGAAAGAAAACATCAGAGAAAGGCAAGACAGAGCAAAGCTGCCAAAGAGAATTTCTGCTGTCTGTGTGGCACGAGAAGGGAACTGAGCCCTGGAAACCCTGAGTTTCCTCTGGGTGCTGCAGAGAGCTCGATGTGCTGATAAAGCTGCAGCAGCTGCACCTCAGCCTCGCTCGGTGCAGAGAGCTGAGCAGCTCCCAGGCACTGGGATGGGACAGGGCAGCCTCTGCTCTGCTTCTGCTGCAGCTCTCCCAGCCCTCAGACACGCTGCAGGGTAAATTCAAACCACATGGGGACCATTCCCCCTCTCCACACTGCTCTCCATGAGGAGAGATGGCCCCTGGCGTGTTGCGCCCTCCCTGCTTTCCTGCTGGGAGCCTCTCCCACCCTGGCAGCACGCTCAGGACAGGACAGACACCTCCTCCTGCTATAAACACAAACTTCCTGCCAGGCACTTTGTGGAGAATATCCCTGTTTTGTTCCCAAATCCTGGCATTATCAGAGCAGCTCCTCAATTCCTGCAGAATCCAGCTACAGCTCAAACCTTTGCTGTCAAAGCCACCCACGAAAAGCCACCCAGAGCTCTGTGCTCTGCCCCTTCCCAGCCTGGAGCTGCCAGGACCCAGCAGCGCTCTGCCCCTTCCCAGCCTGGAGCTGCCAGGACCCAGCAGTGCTCTGCCCCTTCCCAGCCTGGAGCTGCCAGGACCCTGCAGCGCTCTGCCCCTTCCCTTCCCACCCAAACCCCTGACCCTGCTGCTTCCCACGGCCTCAGGGACTGGGAGGGACTGGGGAGAGACTGGGAGAGACTGGGAGAGGCTGGGGAGGAGCTGGGAAGGAGCTGGGAAGGAGCTGGGAAGGAGCTGGGAAGGAGCTGGGAAGGAGCTGGGAAGGAGCTGGGAAGGAGCTGGGAAGGAGCTGGGAAGGAGCTGGGAAGGAGCTGGGAAGGAGCTGGGAAGGAGCTGGGAAGGAGCTGGGAAGGAGCTGGGAAGGAGCTGGGAAGGAGCTGGGAAGGAGCTGGGAAGGAGCTGGGAAGGAGCTGGGAAGGAGCTGGGAAGGAGATGGGAAGGAGATGGGAAGGAGATGGGAAGGAGATGGGAAGGAGATGGGAAGGAGCTGGGAAGGAGATGGGAAGGAGATGGGAAGGAGATGGGAAGGAGATGGGAAGGAGATGGGAAGGAGATGGGAAGGAGATGGGAAGGAGATGGGAAGGAGATGGGAAGGAGATGGGAAGGAGATGGGAAGGAGATGGGAAGGAGATGGGAAGGAGCTGCTCCTTCAGCTTCCAGCAGCCCCATGCCATGGGGAACCACGGGGAGGGTGCAGAGCCCTGGGAGGGCACAGGAGGATGTTCAGGGAGTGTCACCTCGAGGACAGGTTGGGGACAGCCCTGCTCAGGGGGTTTTACCTCGAGGACAGGTTGGACAGGGCCCTGCTCAGGTGGTTTTACCTTGAGGACAGGTTGGACAGTGCCTGTTCAGGTGGTTTTACCTCGAGGACAGGTTGGACAGTGCCTGTTCAGGGAGTTTTACCTCAAGGACAGGTTGGGGACAGCCCTGTTCAGGTGGTTTTACCTCGAGGACAGGTTGGGGACAGCCCTGTTCAGGTGGTTTTACCTCGAGGACAGGTTGGAGAGGGCCCTGGGAGGGCACAGGAGGATGTTCAGGTGGTTTTACCTCAAGGACAGGTTGGGGACAGCCCTGCTCAGGTGGTTTTACCTCGAGGACAGGTTGGACAGTGCCTGTTCAGGGGGTTTTACCTCGAGGACAGGTTGGAGAGGGCCCTGGGAGGGCACAGGAGGATGTTCAGGTGGTTTTACCTCGAGGACAGGTTGGAGAGGGCCCTGTTCAGCACCTCTGGGGTGTCATCCGAGGTGGGCACTGGGATGAACCCCCAAAGTCACATTTGCTCTCGCTGTCTGACGCTGTCTCTCCATCCAGCTTGTTCTCAGACTCTGACTCCTGCAGGAGGACAGAGAGAGCCAAGCAGCTCCAGCAGGAGCCTGGCTGGCTCCAGCACTTCCCACCATACTGCTGCACCAGACAGGGAGGAGAAGGAAATGTTCTGGGTGTTACACAGGGATAAACACACGAGAAACACCCCCAGGTGTTTCAGGTGGCACCCAGGAGGGGTCTGATGGTCCCAGGTACAGAAGAGGACCTGTTTCCCCTGCACAGTGACCTCAGGGTTGATTAATCAGCACCTCCAAGAGCAGCAAGTGCTCCAGGGCTTGTTGGCAGGAATCTTTACAAGCTCCCAATCCCCAGGCAGGTCTCAGGGAATGTAACACTGCCCAAATTAGCTGGCAAGAAAGGCCTCAAGGCTTCCAGACAGACTTTCCAAAGTGCTGGCTGCTGGAGGACACCAGAAATAACCCCCAGCCCTTCCTCAGGCAGCTGAGGAGGAAGAGCCTGGCTTATCACCCTGGCCCAAGCATCCCCTGTGGCCACAGGAGAAACCTGAGGTGCTGCAGAGGGACACACAGCCCCGTGCTTTCCCTGCCCCAGCACAGTCCTGCAGGAATAAACCCTGGAGAGGCTCTGCCCCAGGGCTGGGGAGGGGATTCCAGGCCAGTCCTGCCTCTTCCCAGAGGCACTTGGCACTCTGACCCTGACCAGAGGTCACAGCTCCACACTTTGCCCCTGGTCTCAGCCTCATCCTGCTCCTGGCAGCAAGGAAAAGGAAAAGGAAGGAAAAAGGTCACTCCCTGGGGAGCATCCAGGCAAGGCAGAGCCCTTGGCCTCAGCCCAAAGTGCTGCTGCAGGAAAAGCTGAGCTGACAGATGCTGGGAGCTCTGTAAACAAGGAGATCTCATCCCCTGGGGCGTCCAGGCTGCTCCAGAACAAGCAAACCCCGCGGCTGGGGCTGCCTGCAGTTCAGCCCCTCATTTAAAGCAGGAAAAGGTAATTACTCCCCCAGCTGGAACGTGGTCTGAAATCAGACAAGGACAGCTAAAAATACCTGGGTGATGTCAGAGATTATTGCCAGGGATGAGCAGAGCTCCAGCCACACCAGTGTCACCTCCTGGGCACCTCCCTCCACGCTCCTCCTTCCCTCCCATCCATCCCCCGGCAAGGAAGAGTTTGGGTTTGCTTCCAAGCCAGCACCTCTCACAGCTTTGGGGAGCTGGCACTGCAGTGCAACCCGGATTTATTTCAGAAAATCCCTTTGGAGCTCACATTTTGGACAGGTTTAGCTGGGAACACAAATCCAGGAGGCAGCTGCAAATGGCAACAGGAAAAGAGACTGGGAATTTTAACATCTTCACTTCTGAAACAAGTGAGCAGCACTGAGAATGAGCTCTCAGCCTTCCTCAGATCCCCCTAAATTGGGAATGAACTCTTTTCCCTCCTCAGATCTCCCTAAATTGGGAATGAGCTCCTGTCCCTCCTCAGATCCCCTCTCAGCCCTCCTCAGATCTCCCTAAATTGGGAATGAGCTCTCAGCCCTCCTCAGATCCCTGTGGATTGGGATCAGGAATGAGCTCCTGTCCCTCCTCAGATCCCCCTAAATTGGGAATGAGCTCTTTTCCCTCCTCAGATCCCCTCTCAGCCCTCCTCAGATCCCCCTAAATTGGGAATGAGCTCCTGTCCCTCCTCAGATCTCCCTAAATTGGGAATGAGCTCTTCTCCCTCCTCAGATCCCTGTGGATTGGGATCAGGAATGAGCTCCTGTCCCTCCTCAGATCCCTGTGGATTGGGATCAGGAATGAGCTCTTCTCTCTCCCCAGATCCCCATGGATTGGGATCAGGAATGAACTCTTTTCCCTCCCCAGATCTCCCTAAATTGGGAATGAGCTCTTCTCCCTCCCCAGATCCCCATGGATCAGGAATGAGCTCTTCTCCCTCAGATCCCCATGGATTTGGATCAGGAATGAGCTCTTTTCCCTTCTCAGATCCCCATGGATCAGGAATGAGCTCTTCTCCCTCAGATCCCATGGATCAGGAATGAGCTCTTTTCCCTCCTCAGATCTCCCTAAATTGGGAATGAGCTCTTCTCTCTCCCCAGATCCCATGGATCAGGAATGAGCTCTTCTCTCTCAGCTCCCCATGGATCAGGAATGAGCTCTTCTCTCTCCCCAGATCCCATGGATCAGGAATGAGCTCTTCTCCCTCAGATCCCCATGGATCAGGAATGAGCTCTTCTCCCTCCCCAGCTCCCCCTGGATCAGGAATGAGCTCTTCTCCCTCCCCAGCTCCCCGTGAGCCCGCTGAGATTTCCCAGGATGTTGTGCCAGGACTGGATAATTGGCACTATTTTATCCCTTTCATGCAGATTGCCCCCAGCAGCCCAGAATCCTCATTTCCAGCAGCTCAGTGGGTGCTGAAGGGCTGCTCCAGCCTGGGCACAGCTGTGGCACAGCCTTGGACACCCCTCCTCTCCACCACTCCGGATTTTTCACTGGAAAAGCATTTTTGTCCAGCCCCTAGGTGAGCCCAGACCTCCTCCTTCCACTGATCATCTCACTATTGCAGGCTTCTTACAGAACAACAGGAAAAAGGAATAAAATCAAAGCAGGAATTTATCCCAATTCCTTGATTTCTGCACAATCCACGATGAGGAGAAAGAGTAAAAACCCCAAATCTCTGCCAGGGCTGTCTGTGCTGACTGCTCAAGCAGAGCTGGGAAAATCTGCTCACCTTTTCTGCTCATCAAACCAACAGCTCTGAGCAAGGTTGGTGATATTTTATCACCCTGAAGAAAACACACACAGAGAATTGAGTTCTTCTGAGCTTTATCTTTAAACAAGGTGGTGGTAATGGTTTTTTTACACAAATATCCTCCTCTCCCACCACCCCAGGATTTTTCACTGGAAAAGCATTTTTGTCCAGCCCCTAGTGAGCCCAGACCTCCTCCTTCCACTGATCACCTCACTATTGCAGGCTTCTTACAGAACAACAGGAAAAAGGAATAAAATCAAAGCAGGAATTTATCCCAATTCCTTGCTTTCTGCACAATCCACGATGAGGAGAAAGAGTAAAAACCCCAAATCTCTGCCAGGCTGTCTCTGCTGACTGCTCAAGCAGAGCTGGGAAAATCTGCTCACCTTTTCTGCTCATCAAACCAACAGCTCTGAGCAAGGTTGGTGATATTTTATCACCCTGAAGAAAACACACACAGAGAGAACTGAGTTCTTCTGAGCTTTATCTTTAAACAAGAAGGTGGTAATGGTTTTTTTCACACAAATATCCACGGCATGATCTCAGTTGCCATAGAAACCAGCCTGCTCTCTCCCTTCCAAAAATCTTCTGCCCAATCCAGATACACAGTTAAATATTCAATGCTGGCAGATTAAATTAGCTCGAGAAATGCCATTATTTAGGTATTTTCCTTGGAGCTGGGCACTGTTTTATTCAGACTTCCTGGCAGATTTTAACAAAAAGCTGTGACAGAAAATGTTATAAATGCTGCAAAGGGAAATGGAGTTGCTTTTTTGGGTAACAGGGCTGAGAGCTGGAACAAAAGGGACCAAGTGCACCTCTGTTCTCAGCCCTGAGCACATCTGCAGGATCAAACACAATTAATTTAATTAACACAAACCCAGCGCCCTCAGTAATGAAAACCTCAATGTTTTCCAGAAGGGGCTTTAATTCCTAATTTACATCCAGGGAAACTGTTCCTCTCCCCTCTTTAACCTCCCTGCTGTGCCCCCAAACCCTCCCAGGGTGACACCACGGCCAAAATTCATCCCAGGATCCCAAATTAGGGGATATTCCCTCCTAGGGGTTTGCAGCTCTAGAGGGTGAAACAACAGAAACCAGAAGGAAAAAATCAAACTTCCAGGCTTGGTTTGTAGGAAGGGCCCAAAACAGCACCAGGGTGTTTTTACAAGTGTTTTTTTTACCCTGGTCTGGTGCTGAGACAGGACCTGCAGGACAATTAAATACAAATTAAATTACAAATTTCTCATGTCCCCCCACCAAGCTGGCACCTGGCTGCTTGATTTGCTGTCTGAAAAAAACCCCAAAAAACAGCTCAGGTTTCATTTCTGTTGATACATTTCATTTCTGTTCTGCTGAGACTGACCTGCAGGGCAATTAAATACAAATTTCTCGTGTCCCCCCCACCAAGCTGGCACCTTGCTGTCCGAAAAAAACCAAAAAAACAGCTCAGGTTTCATTTCTGTTGATACAGGACTCCCTTCCCCATCCCAAAATAACCATATTCCAGCTGAAAACAGGCAGGGAAACCAGGACATGGCTAAAAATGGAGAGCTCCAGCAGATAACAAGGTGACAAAAGGCAGGAATGTTTGCACAGGGGCTGAAAGAGCGGAGAAAATTCATCCCCTGCTCACAGAGCCTGGTTTGGCTGAGCCACGGGATGTGCTGGGAGCCAGGCTCAGCCTGCACAGACAGGATCCAGGGAATTCAGGATTGGGAATTTACATGGGATTCATGGAAATCACTCAGGATTCAGGGAATTTACATGGGATTCATGGAAATCAGGATTCAGGGAAATCAGGATTCAGGGAATTTACATGGGATTCATGGAAATCACACAGGATTCATGGAATTCAGGATTCAGGGAATTTACATGGGATTCATGGAAATCACACAGGATTCATGGAAATCACTCAGGATTCATGGAATTCAGGATTCAGGGAATTCAGGATTCATGGAACTCACACAGGATTCATGGAAATCACTCAGGATTCATGGAAATCACTCAGAATTCATGGAAATCACACAGGATTCATGGAAATCACACAGGATTCATGGAATTCAGGATTCATGGAAGTGACACAGGATTCATGGAAGTCACACAGGATTCATGGAATTTACATGGGATTCATGGAACTCACGATTCATGGAAATCAGGATTCATGGAACTCAGGATTCATGGAACTCACATGGGATTCATGGAAATCACACAGGATTCATGGAAATCACACAGGATTCATGGAAGTGACACAGAATTCATGGAATTTACATGGGATTCAGGGAACTCAGGATTCATGGAAATCACTCAGGATTCATGGAACTCACTCGGGATTCATGGAACTCACTCGGGATTCATGGAACTCACTCGGGATTCATGGAACTCACTCAGGATTCATGGAAATCACTTGGGATTCATGGAACTCAGGATTCATGGAGCTCACACAGGACTCATGGAACTCACTCAGGATTCATGGAGCTCACTCGGGATTCATGGAACTCAGGATTCATGGAAGCCCCAGCTGTGCCCCATCCCTGGAAGTATCCCAGGCCAGGCTGGACAGGGCTGGGAGGTGTCCCTGGATCAATTTTAAGTCTCCCAACCCAAACCATTCCATGATTTTCCACTCTCAGCTATCAACAGACACCCACAGGTCACAGCACCCCTTGGGCTCAGCCCACAACCCCAGGAAAAGCTTCCCTGGTTTTTCACCCCAGAGATCAGAGGGAGCAGAACAAACACACATTGCCTCGCTCCCTTTGAGACAGAGACTTTGTGCTGCACAGGGGTTTTAACAAAAATGGGTTTTAAAGCGTTCTGGTTTAACAGATCCCCTGAGGCAGCCCAGGGGACACAGCACAAAGTGAAAGCAGCCTCCCACTCTCCCCTGCCAAAACAGAAAAGCGGCAACAAGCACCAAACCCCGGGATCTTGATGTTTACATCTCATTGTAAAACGTTTCTGCCAATACAGAGCCCTTTCCAGAAGCCTCCAGGGTTTGTGTCACATGAAAGATGCTGAATTATTCCCCTTGGCAAGGCTCCGAGTGTGACAAAGCAGGGATGGAGGGATGGCAGCGTCCCCTCCCCGAGCAGCAGCCCCAGCACCACCACACACGAGTTCTTGTGCTGCTCCCAAGCTTTTCCAGCACTGAAAACACAACTGCTGCATCTCAGGGCAGGAAATCAAACCCTGCCACCGAGCACGGAACGACAGCCAGGCTTTCACTGAGGATTTGTTACCAGGTAACCCCCCTGCAGCTGCAATTGGCAATTTTGGGAAATTCTCTGCTCCCATCGCTGTCTTCCATTACGAAACATCTCATTCAGCACCTCGGAGGAGCTGTTCCTCACTGCTGGGGAGCATTTCACTCCTTTTTTTTTCCCTCCTTCAATTCATTCCGAGCTGTTTTACGAGAAGCAGCACAACATCAATGTTCCCTCTCTCTAGAAAGGACACTCCAGGTCAGCAGCTCGAAGGAAATATCAGAGGATTCCTTTCAGAAGGTTCACTGTACGTGAAAACCAGCGTGGAGATAACAGGATTGCCCTCTGACCTTCTTTAGGGCCACAGCACCAGGAGCTAAAGAGAATCCCAGCTTGGCCCAGGGAGTTTGTTTGTTCAGCCCTGCCAGTCTTCCAGCTCTGGAATAAAAATCCCCATGAAGGTTTTCTGCTGCAGAGTGAATTCCAGCTGAGGTGAAGGCACCTCAAGGTCTCACCCTCTGCACAAACACCACAAAACTGGAGCCATCTCACAGCTCCTTCCCTCGGTGTCAGAGCTCCAGGGTGAGAGGCACAGGGTATAGATCCCCACCAGGGTCACCCATTCCCCGCACAGCCTCTAGCAGGTGTTTAACTGGCATTAAAACCGCATTAAAACCGCATTAAAATTGCATTTAAATGGAATTTAAATTGCAAAAGAGTCCTGTCTGATGATTCTGTGCTGCTCTGAGCTGCACCCTTCGTGCACTAATGGAGAAAACATCAATATGATGCTGCCGAGGGCTGATGGAGCAGTCCCAAGGTAAGTGCATTAAACAGCATCGCAGCAAGAGCCGCTCTTCCCTCCAGCTTTTGCTCCCTGTGACCCTGCAAATGTTATTTACAAAGTTTTTCCCTGGCTGTTTATTCCTCTCGGTCCCTTTCTGTTTGGGGAGGAGCAGAGATGACAAGGGGGGACAAATATTCCAGCCAGGCTCGGGGCTGGAACACAAGAGAGGAAAACAGAGCCAGCTTTGCTTCCCACGGCTCTTCTGCCGGGAAAAAGAAACTTTTTCCTTTGGAGAAAGGCGATGTCAACCCTCAGTGAAGTGGCCCAGAGCCCTGGCAGGGAGGGCATTCCCTGGCCATGGCTTGGGAGACTCCAAACCCTTCCCTGCAGGAACCTGAGGGGCTTTGGAAGCTCCTTCCCTCAGGATGGCTCAGGAGGAACCCTGAGGGAAGGTTTTTCCCTCCCCAGGGATGATTTCGGAGAATCTCTTCCCCAAAGGCAGGTTTGGAACCCCGGAATTCCTTTTGGAATTCCCTGAGGGGCACCGAGCTCTCCCTGCCCCGGGGAAGGTTCGCGACCCCACCGGGGCCATCCCACAAACGCGGCTCAGGCCCAGAGCTTCGGGACCGCTGCTCGGAACTGCCCCAGGGGTGGATCTGCTCCTCCAGAGCCCAAAAAACCGAGCAGGGGCAAATTCCCCGAGCGCGGAACAGCCCGGGGGCCTCAGAGCGGCCTCCCAGCGGGGCGGCGAGACCCCGCGGCTCGCAGGCCCCGCGCCCCCCGGCGCTCCCCGGTTCCCCCCGTGCCCGAAGCCCCCTCACGCCCCTCGGAGCCGTTCCGCACCTTGTCCTGGGGGTCCCGCGCCCCGCCGGGGCCGCGCCCGGGCCGCAGCCGCGCCTCGCTCATCCCGGAGCCGCCGCCGCCGCCGCCGCCGCCGCCGCCGCCAGGGGGCGCCGCGGCACCGGCAGAGCCGCCGCTGACCAATGGGAGGCGCGGGATGAGCGAGGGGCGGGGCCGGTGACAAACATGGCCGCGCCCAGGTGTACCCGGATGGTGCGGGGCGCTGTGACGTGTGGCGCGAGGGAACGCGCGGGAAGGTCCCCGGGCGCTGGGAGAAGCGTGAGGCGTTTGTCTTAAGGGACAAACGGGTTTGCGTTACGGCCGCTTTTCGCTCCGGACGCGCTGCCTGAGGAGAGGCGCGCCTTCGGGCCGCCCGTACGGACAGGCACCGGACCGGGCCCTGCCGCCATCGCTGCGCAGCGAGGCGGGACGCGGGTCTTTGTAACCCGCGCGGTGATTGGTTCCCGCCGCGAGAAGGGGCGGGACTAAAGGGAGGAGCGGCGCTGGGATTGGCCGGAGAGCGTCGAGGACCCGTATGTGAGCGTGAAGGGGGTTGGGCTGAAGGAGGAGAGCGGCGCTGGTGATTGGCTGCAGCGCGGCGGTGGGCGGGGCAGCGGAGTGCATATAAGGCTGTTGCCGGGCGGTCCCGCTCGATTTTCAGGTTTGCCGCTGTCCCGTTGTGTCTGTGCTGCTCCCGCTGCTGCTGCTGCCGAGATGTTCGAGGCGCGGCTGGTGCAGGGCTCGGTACTCAAGCGAGTACTAGAGGCCCTTAAGGACCTCATTACCGAGGCCTGCTGGGACCTGGGCTCGGGTGGCATCAGCCTGCAGAGCATGGACTCTTCGCACGTCTCGCTGGTGCAGCTCACGCTGCGATCGGAGGGTTTCGACACGTACCGCTGCGACCGCAACATCGCCATGGGTGTCAACCTGTCCAGGTCAGCCGGCGGCGGGGTCTCAGCGGACCCGGCGGCTGTGGCGCTGAGGGGAGCGGGAGCTGCCGGGGCAGGGGGTGTGTGAGGGGGTGCTTTGGAGGTGTTGGGGTTCCCGGGGGGTTCGGAGCTCCCTCATCCCTTCTCTTCCCCCTCCCGCCATTCCCCTCGCTGTTCTCGCGCCGTTTTTCGCGGCGCGCGCGGGGCCCGTCGCGGCCGTGACGTCACTGCCGGCGCCAAGTGGCGGGAAAAGGCGGCGGTGGCGGGGTCGCCGCCATTGGCCCCTCCTGAGGGAAGCGGTGACAGCTCCTGGGCCTGGCGCTGGGAAAGGACAGAATTATGGGGAGCAGCAGGAGGAGGAGGCCGGGGAGGTGATGGTTCCAGCCCTGTGAGGCGCCTCTGGAGTGCTGTGCCCAGCTCTGGGCTCCAGAGAGGAGAGACACAGCTCCTTAAGCGAGTCCAGCGGAGGGTGACAAAGATGAGGGCTCTGGAGCATCTCGGTTATGAGGAAAGGCTGAGGGAGCTGAGGCTCTTCATGCCTCGGGAATAGACTGCTGAGAGAGGGAAATTCATGTATAAATATCCATGGGAGAGATCAGAGGTTGGATCCAGGCTCTGCTCCAAAGGGCCCAGCCATGGGACAAGAGGAACAGGCAGGAACTGATGCAAGGGAAGTTCCACTCTGCATATCTGGAAGAACTTTTTGGGTGGTCAAGCACTGAAGAGATTGGCCAGAGAGGCTGGGGAGTCTCTCCATACACCCCCTTTTCCAACAGTGTTAAAAGGAGAGTGATAACTGTGATATCGCATCCCCTCCTGCCCTGTCAGCTCTCAGCCCCGTGAGTCACCTGCCTTTCTCCCTTCCAGCATGTCCAAAATCCTGAAATGTGCAGGGAACGAGGACATCATCACCCTGCGGGCTGAGGACAACGCGGACACCTTGGCCCTGGTGTTCGAGGCACCCAGTGAGTGTTGGATTTGGGAGCTCCTTTGTTACTGGGATGTGTTTAGGGAGCTTCATAAACCACAGGGATGCAGCAGGGAGCGAAATGGCAAAGGATCCTGCAGGAATGGGAAGGGACACCTGATTCTGGGAACAGTCTGGAAATTAAAACTTCATCAGCTTGATAAATATTTTCTTTGTAAGAGGAAGGCTCTTTGAGGCTGCACACAGATAAATTTGCTGTACCCTTGCAGCCTGTAAAGGCTTCCCAGAGTTGCAGCTCTAAGGAAAACCTTCCTGTCATTATTGAGGTGGTTCCACTTGGAGGGAGTGGCAGCAGTTAAACTGATGTTTGTCCCTTGTTGTAAACACGGGCTGTAACTGTGCTTCGCTTCTCCAGACCAGGAAAAGGTCTCTGATTACGAGATGAAGCTGATGGATCTGGATGTGGAGCAGCTGGGAATCCCAGTAAGTGACGGCTCAGGTGACTGGTGTGGGACTGGGCGTTTGCCACGTTCACATCTCAGTTCTGGTAACACAGCGTGCTTTGGAGTGCTGGAGGAGCCTGGTGCTGGCAGGGTGTCCCTGGGGGTGTCACTGTGGGTACACCAGCCCTGGCAGGGTGTCCCTGGGGGTGTCACTGTGGGTACCCCAGCCCTGGCAGGGTGTCACTGGGGGTGTCACTGTGGGTACCCCAGCCCTGGCAGGGTGTCCCTGGGGGTGTCACTGTGGGTACCCCAGCCCTGGCAGGGTGTCCCTGGGGGTGTCACTGTGGGTACACCAGGGCTGGCAGGGTGTCCCTGTGTCCCCCCAGCCCTGGCAGGGTGTCACTGGGAGTGCCCCAGGGTGTTCCTGTGTCCCCCCAGCACTGGCAGGGTGTCCCGGGGGTGCCCAGGGCTGGCAGGGTGTCACTGGGGGTGTCCCTGTGTCCCCCCAGCCCTGGCAGGATGTCCCTGTGTCCCCCCCAGGAGCAGGAGTACAGCTGTGTGGTGAAGATGCCCTCGGCTGAGTTTGGCCAGGGCTGGCAGGGTGTCCCTGAGGGTGTCCCCATGTCCCCCCAGCCCTGGCAGGGTGTCCCTGTGGGTGTCATTGTGGGTACCCAGCCCTGGCAGGGTGTCCCTGTGACCCTGGCCCGGGCAGGGTGTCTCTGAGGGTGTCCCCGTGTCCCCCCCAGGAGCAGGAGTACAGCTGTGTGGTGAAGATGCCCTCGGCTGAGTTTGCCCGCATCTGCCGGGACCTGAGCCACATCGGTGACGCCGTGGTCATCTCCTGCGCCAAGGACGGCGTCAAGTTCTCTGCCAACGGCGAGCTGGGCAACGGCAACATCAAACTGTCCCAGACCAGCAACGTGGACAAGGAGGAGGAGGCTGTGAGTGGGGAGGCTCAGGGGTCAGTTCTCTGCCCTCTGGGGGATGCTGGGATCAGGGAATAGCTGGGGGTGGAAACCTTTAGAGGTCACCGAGTCCAAGCCCTGCAGGGACAGGGCCGTGTCTCCCCCTGGTTCCTGGAGTTCCCCAGGTCACACCTTGCCCTGGGAGCTGCACTGAGCTTGCTGAGGTGGCCCAGGGCTCTGGGATCCCTGCAGCTGCATTTCCTGAGCCTGCCCTGCTTCCCCAGGTCACAATCGAGATGAACGAGCCGGTCCAGCTGACCTTCGCCCTGAGGTACCTCAACTTCTTCACCAAAGCCACGCCGCTGTCCCCCACGGTCACACTCAGCATGTCTGCAGATGTCCCTCTGGGTGAGTCCCACAGCTCTGCCTCTGGAGAGCTGCAGCTGAGGCTGGATTTTATGGAAAACCTTCTGAACATCTTTTTTTTCCCATTCTCTTCCCCAGTTGTGGAGTACAAGATCGCTGACATGGGACACCTGAAGTACTACCTGGCCCCAAAGATCGAGGACCAGCAGGATGATTCTTAACTGGAGCAGGACTGGGGGGATCTGCTCCTGCCTGGAGAGGGCAATTCCAGAGCTTGGGAGCATCCTGGGAGCACTGTAGCCGTGTTTTGTAGATAATCCTTGTAAATATTTTTCAACTCGCTATTTTGCTATCCTGGTATCATTGGAAATAGGAAACCTGAGTTTTTCTACTCTGTTCCTCTCCTCCCAACGATCTCTTGGATGCTGTCTGAAGGTGAATTTCTTACTCCTTTCAGCTGCTGTTGGAGAAGAGGGGCAATATTTAATGGGTCAAGATATTTCCTGGCGTTTCCCCTCTGGAGCTGTAGCTTAGGGTTGCTGTTTCATTATCCCACAAGTTCATTTGACCCTTACTTCATTTATTTTTGAAGCCGATATTCTGACTGAAACTTGGAAATAAAAAATACAATTCCATGGAGTTTGTGGTGTTTAAATGGGGGTGGGTGAATGGAAGCTGTGCTGATGTGTCCTGATTCCCTTCTCAAGGCTCAGAGTTCCAGCTTTGGTGACTCAGAGGTGCCAGGCTGGATGTGGCACCTGGTGTCAGGGTTGGTGGTGGCCCTGGCGCTTGGAACTCATGATCCTGTAAAGGATTTTTCCAGCCTCGGTCAGTGCCCGGTTTTCAGTGTAATTTTTTGGGAGGCTGGGGACTTCCCGCGGGTGGCCAAGAGGAGAACCCTGTGCCCAAAGCGCCTGCAGAGCTGTCCCCGGTGGGTGACAGGATGGCAGCAGGTGGCAGTGCTGGCCCGCGAGTGAGCCCCGCTGGCACAGCCTGGGAGCTGGCTCGTGTTTCCAGCTCCTTCCCCATTTATCCTCCACCCTCCTCGCTTTGCTGCTTTCCTTAAGGAAATCAGGGCACGGAAGATGTTTCACCCTGGAGTTTTTTACCGATTCCAGGGCGCTGTAAATAACCCGGGCGCTGTTCCCCGTGGCCGAGGCGGTGCAGCCGCAGCGGGGCTGGCCCAGCCCGGCCGTGACCTGGAAGGGAAGCGGCGTCACCGGGATCAACTTCCCGGGGCCGGGATGGGGCGGGCCGGCGGCAGGTACCGGGCCGGAGGGGCCGGAGGGGCTGGGCTCCGATGGCTTTGGGTGGATTTGGGTGGATTTCGGGTGGGTTTGGGAGCGGCGCCAGGCTGGGACCCCCCATTCCTGCTGTCCCCGCTTGTCCCCCGCTCCTCCGCTTGTCCCCGGCTGTCCCCGGTTGTTCCCCGGCTGTCCCCGGTTGTTCTCCGGTTGTTCCCGGTTGTTCCCGGTTGTCCCCCGCTGTCCCCCCTGTCCTCGCTTGTCCCCGGGTGTTCCCCAGTTGTCCCCCACTGTCCCTTGTTGTTCCCCCGCTGTCCCCTTGTCCCCCCCTTGTCCCCGGTTGTCCCCCGCTGTCCCCGACTGTCCCCTCTGTCCCTGGCTGTTCCCTGGTTGTCCCTGGCTGTTCCCCGGTTGTCCCCGGGTGTCCCCCGCTGTCCCCAGCTTGTCCCCGGGTGTTCCCCGGTTGTCCCCGGGTGTTCCCCGCTGTCCCCCAGTCCCTGGTTGTCCCCCGCTGTCCCCAGCTTGTCTCCGGTTGTTCCCCCGCTGTCCCCTTGTCCCCGGGTGTTCCCCGGTTGTCCCCTACTGACCCCGGGTGTTCCCCGGGTGTTCCCCGGTTGTCCCCCACTGTCCCCGGTTGTTCCCCGCTTGTCCCCGCTTGTCCCCCACTGACCCCGGGCGTTCCCCGGCTGTCCCCCACTGTCCCCTTGTCCCCCACTGTCCCCGCTTGTCCCCCACTGTCCCCGGTTGTCCCCCACTGACCCCGGGTGTTCCCCGGTTGTCCCCCGCTGTCCCCTTGTCCCCCACTGTCCCCGGTTGTCCCCCACTGTCCCCTTGTCCCCCACTGTCCCCGCTTGTCCCCCACTGTCCCCGGTTGTTCTCCTCTGTCCCCACTTGTCCCCGGGTGTTCCCCGCTTTTCCCCCACTGACCCCGGGTGTTCCCCGGCTGTCCCCTTGTCCCCTTGTCCCCCACTGTCCCCAGCTGTTCTCCTCTGTCCCCGGTTGTCCCCGGGTGTTCCCCGGCTGTCCCCCGCTGTCCCCTTGTCCCCTTGTCCCACTCTGACTCACTCTTGCTGTCTCCCTGACACCTCCGTTTCCATTCCAGTTTCCAGCGGTTTGGGTTGGGTTTTTTTTTTGGTTTGTTTTGGTTTGGTTTTCCTTTTCCCAAAATTGCTCTCTTACAAAACCTGCCGGTGGTTGAAAAGCTGCTTTGTTTTGCTCTGCTTTGGGTTTATTTGCTGGTTCAGAAACAGCCAGAGCTTGGACAGCTCCACGAGGAGCCCTGGCTCACACCTGGGCCCTGCCCTGGAATTTCCATCTGCTTTGGAGCTTCTGCCTTGATTCCAAACATTGTTCCAGCATTTTATATTTTAGGCTTCAAATGAAGTGCTTAGATCCTCTGTTGGAAAAGTTTTAATTTCTGAAGAGGAACAGAGTGGGTGGCACAGCCTTGGCACGGGATTTTCTCTCCAGAACCTTTGTTTCTGTGTCTCTCACGCTCCCACCACGCCGTTTTCTCTCCATTTCCAGGCTGTAGCTGATGCCCAGGCCCCCCTGGAATGATGCCATCGAGGACCAATCTCTCTGCTGGGATTCCCAGTAGCAAAGTCAAATATTCCAAGCTCTCCAGCACCGATGATGGATACATTGATCTGCAGGTAAAAGGTTGGAAAAGCACAGGGCAGCCACAGCTTGGCCTTGCACAGGCAGCTGCTTCTCGTGGAGCAGCTGCAATTCAGAGAGGGACAGAGCTGGGTGGGAGCCAAACCCTCAGCCCTTCCCCTCTGGGAAGCCCAAAGAGCCTTCCTGGGGACAAGACTGGGAGTAAAGTCTGGCTCAGCGGGGTTTCCATGGGCAGAATTCCTCAGCTCTGTGTCACCTGTGCCAGCTGTGGACAGCTGTGTGTGACACAGGTCACACCTGTGCTGCAGAGGGAGGGGAGCTGTGCTGAGTTCAGCTCTTCAACATTGGGGTTTTTTTCCATCCAGTTCAAGAAGAGCCCACCCAAAATCCCCTACAAGGCCATTGCCCTGGCTGTGGTGCTCTTCATGATCGGGACCTTCCTCATCATCATCGGAGCCCTGCTGCTGGCAGGGTACATCAGCAAAGGGGTGAGTGGCACTGGTCCTGCACTGTCCTCACAGCTGCCCTGGGGCCTCACTGGGGCACAGGAAACAGCCTCAGGTTGCAAAAGTTGGAGGTTTTAATTCAAAATGAGGAAAGTTTGGGGTGGAAAGGGTGGGAAAGGCCTGGCACAGCTGCAGGGTGGAGTCCCCACTGCTGGGAGTGCTCAGAACACCAGGGTTGGAGGTGACCCTGGGGGTGCTGCTGGGTCCTGGTTGGATTTGATGGCTTTTGAAGGTGTTTTCCAGCCTCAAGGATCCCGTGATCCTGTTCAGAACCTCAGAGCCACAGGAAGGGAGCAGGGAATTGATTCCCACCAGGGCCTGGCGGTGCTGGCAGCCCCCTTTCCCTGCGATCCCGTGGCTGGAGCAGGCTCAGAGCTGGGCTGGGCATCTCCAGGGAGGGCTGAGTGTCCCTGGGGAGGTCACAGCCCTGTCCTGGAGAGATCTCAGCCCGTGCAGGGACAGGGAGGAGCTGCCAGACCCCGCGTGGGACACGGCAGCGCTTTCCCCCTCTGCCTGTGACTGTGATCCATGGGAAGGGGATCTGCAGTTCTGGGTGTTCATCCTCCTGTGACTGTGATCCATGGGAAGGGATCTGCAGTTCTGGGTGTTCCTTCCCTGCTCCCTGTGGTTGTGATCCATGGGAAGGGATCTGCTCCTGCAGTTCTGGGTGTTCATCCCCCTGTGACTGTGATCCATGGGAAGGGATCTGCAGTTCTGGGTGTTCCTCCCCCTGTGGTTGTGATCCACGAGAAGGGGATCTGCACCTGCAGTTCTGGGTGTTCATTTTCCTGTGACTGTGATCCATGGGAAGGGGATCTGCTCCTGCAGTTCTGGGTGTTCATCCTCCTGTTCCCTGTGGTTGTGATCCATGGGAAGGGATCTGCAGTTCTGGGTGTTCATCCCCCTGTGACTGTGATCCATGGGAAGGGATCTGCTCCTGCAGTTCTGGGTGTTCATCCTCCTGTGGTTGTGATCCATGGGAAGGGGATCTGCAGTTCTGGGTGTTCATCCTCCTGTGACTGTGATCCATGTGAAGGGAATGTGCTCCTGCAGTTCTGGGTGTTCATCCCCTGCTCCCTGTGACTGTGATCCATGGGAAGGGGATCTGCTCCTGCAGTTCTGGGTGTTCCTCCCCTGTGGTTGTGATCCACGGGAAGGGGATCTGCTCCTGCAGTTCAGGGTGTTCCTCCCCTGTGGTTGTGATCCACGGGAAGGGGATCTGCTCCTGCAGTTCAGGGTGTTCCTCCCCTGTGGTTGTGATCCATGGGAAGGGATCTGCAGTTCTGGGTGTTCATCCTCCTGTGACTGTGATCCATGGGAAGGGATCTGCAGTTCTGGGTGTTCCTCCCACTGTGACTGTGATCCATGGGAAGGGATCTGCTCCTGCAGTTCTGGGTGTTCATCCTCCTGTGACTGTGATCCATGGGAAGGGGATCTGCAGTTCTGGGTGTTCCTTCCCTGTTCCCTGTGGTTGTGATCCATGGGAAGGGGATCTGCAGTTCTGGGTGTTCCTTCCCTGTTCCCTGTGGTTGTGATCCATGGGAAGGGGATCTGCTCCTGCAGTTCTGGGTGTTCATCCTCCTCTGGTTGTGATCCATGGGAAGGGATCTGCAGTTCTGGGTGTTCATCCTCCTGTTCCCTGTGGTTGTGATCCATGGGAAGGGATCTGCTCCTGCAGTTCTGGGTGTTCATCCCCTGTGACTGTGATCCATGGGAAGGGGATCTGCTCCTGCAGTTCAGGGTGTTCATCCCTCTCTGCCTGTGGTTGTGATCCATGGGAAGGGGATCTGCTCCTGCAGTTCAGGGTGTTCATCCCTCTCTGCCTGTGGTTGTGATCCATGGGAAGGGGAATCTGCTCCTGCAGTTCTGGGTGTTCATCCTCCTGTTCCCTGTGACTGTGATCCATGGGAAGGGGATCTGCTCCTGCAGTTCTGGGTGTTCCTTCCCTGCTCCCTGTGGTTGTGATCCATGGGAAGGGAATGTGCTCCTGCAGTTCTGGGTGTTCATCCCCCTGTGGTTGTGATCCATGGGAAGGGAATCTGCTCCTGCAGTTCTGGGTGTTCATCCCCCTGTGACTGTGATCCATGGGAAGGGATCTGCAGTTCTGGGTGTTCCTCCCCTGTGGTTGTGATCCATGGGAAGGGATCTGCAGTTCTGGGTGTTGCTCTCCCTGTGGTTGTGATCCATGGGAAGGGATCTGCAGTTCTGGGTGTTGCTCTCCCTGTGCTGTGGGCTCAGGGCAGCTCAGCAGCTCTGCCTTATCTCTGGCAGCAGCAGCAGCAGCCTCTGGGCTCTATCAGCAGCGCTCCAGGCACAGATCTCTGGGCCACGCTCGCAGCTCCCAGCCCTGGCTGCACATCCAGGGGGTCCCTGGTGAAGGACGAGGTCCCTGGAGGGACGAGACCCTGCAGGTGCCAGGACGAGACCAAAGGCTCAGCCTGACAACAGCTGAGATATTTCTGATGGAAGACAGATTTTTATTTCTCAGCTTGCCAGGCCTTGGGGATGGTTTGGCTTCAGATACTTTACAGATCACCTCATTCCAAGCCTTGTGCAGCTTCCCCTGGAGCAGGCAGGGTGTGGGAGGCAGGAGGGGATGTCACTGTCCTGGGCTGTCTGTCCCTGCAGGAGACCGACCGAGCCATCCCCGTGCTGATCATCGGCATCCTCGTGTTCCTGCCG
This sequence comes from Periparus ater, assembly GCA_032357785.1. Lineage (NCBI taxonomy): Eukaryota > Metazoa > Chordata > Aves > Passeriformes > Paridae > Periparus > Periparus ater. Next base: position 5,111,002 of record CM063629.1, on the reverse strand, counting down.
GGCTTTTACCACCTGAGAATCGCCTACTACGCCTCCAAGGGCTACCGGGGCTATTCCTACGACGACATCCCCGACTTTGACGACTGAGCCGTTAATTAATCCCGCTCTAATTAGGCTGGCCAGAGCTGGTAGTTCCCCTGGATGCTGGCAGGGAGCGGCTGATGCGTGTCCCTGGTGCTGCTTCCTGGGCTTGAGGTGTTGCAGCTTTTCCAGTTTGGGGGGTGGGAGCTCCAGCCTGGCATTGACCAAAAGGAATTGCAAAGAACTTGGGGTTTATTGTATTTATTCCTCTTGGGGTTGTGTAATTCCACTCGCTGGGAAGTTCTTCCTGGGCGAGGCAATCCTTGCAATTTTCCAAAAATATCTAGATGAGCTGGTTTCAGCAGCAGATATTTGGGTTTTTTTCTGTGTTTTCTAGAGTTTATTTTAGCTTTCCATGAGATTTTGGTTATTGTTGGTTACCTTTGCAGACAGACCATAGTTAAATCCTCTCTTTTGCTTCCAAACTGCTGTTCCTGAGCCTGCCTGGAGTAAATAAAGTCTGGTGAGAGGTGGAAAGCAGCAGTTGCAGGAAGTGATTTCCACACAGTGCACTCGCTCCACAGCTCCCTGTCAGCCTGAGCAAGCTCATTTCCTCACAAACACATCCTTCCCAAGCCAGCTTTCCCCGTGCCACCCTTGCTTTTGGCAAAATCCACCTATCCTTCACAAGGACTGCTGCTGGAGCTTGCTTATTTAAATTATTAAATGGATACTGGGAGAAAGAAGGGTTGGAACCCAGACTCAAGTGTCTAAACACCAAAAAATCTTGGGCTGGCCTAATGTGGGGTTTGGTTTTGAATTCCAGCTGTCTTTAGGAGTCCTTTTGTCCTTGTGTAGATATTTTGCTGTGCACACCTGCCCAGGCCAGTGAAGAGAAGTTCTCTGTGTAGTTTGAGCTAACAAACCCCCTCTGGATGGCTTTGCCAGCTTTGCTGATGTGTCATTCAGGGTAAAAATTGTGGATGGCTGCACTTGGGGGAGGTAAAACCAGGCTCTGCTGAGCTGGAGAACGAGCAGCGATGCATTGAACATGAATAAAGTTCTATATTCTCTGTAGCCATCAGTTTGTCTTTCCCACCTTCCCAGGTGTCAGAGAGCACTAAAAACTCTGCTGGGCTTTGGCTGCTCCATCCAGGTGCTGCTGGGCTGAGGGAGGGAGGCAGCAGCAGCACTGGCAGCCTGCACAAAGCACTCCACGAGAACATTCCAGAAGGAGGAGCAGGAGTGACAGTGCAGAGCAGGCCCATGGAAGTGTCCACAGGGCTGGACAAACACCTGGCATTCTACCATACTCCCAGAATATCTTTTTCCCTCCTTTTCTCCTCCTTTTTTCCTCCTTTTTCCTCCTTTTTTTCTTCCTTTTTTTCTCCTTTTTCCCTCCTTTTTCCTCCTTTTTCCCTCCTTTTTCCCTCCTTTTTTCCTCCCTTTTTCCTCCTTTTTTCCTCCTTTTTCCCTCCTTTTTTCCTTTTTTTCTCCTTTTTCCCTCCTTTTTTCCTCCTTTTTTCCTCATTTTTTTCTTCCTTTTTTCCTCCTTTTTCCCTCCTTTTTTCCTCCTTTTCTCCTCCTTTTTTCCTCCTTTTTCCCTCCTTTTTTCCTTTTTTCCTCCTTTTTCCCTCCTTTTTTCCTCCTTTTTTCCTCCTTTTTTCTTCCTTTTTTCCTCCTTTTTCCTCCTTTTTCCCTCCTTTTTTCCTCCTTTTTTCCTCCTTTTTCTCTCCTTTTTCCCTCCTTTTTTCCTTTTTTTCTCCTTTTTTCCTCCTTTTTTCTTCCTTTTTTCCTCCTTTTTCCCTCCTTTTTCCCTCCTTTTTCTCTCCTTTTTCCCTCCTTTTTTCCTTTTTTCCTCCTTTTTCCCTCCTTTTTCCCTCCTTTTTTCCTCCTCCAGATGAAACCCAAACCCTGAGCCAAGCTCTTTTTCAACCTGCATCTCCTCCCTCGCTCATCCCTGTGTGAATCCCGCTCTGAGGAGGAATTTGGTTAATCTCAGGATCTCCCTCTCCACCTCTGGAGGCACATCTGGGCACGTTTTCGGGGACAGGGGAGCAGGGCCACGTGCTGCTGGCAGCAGCTGGAATGTGTCACAGCTGCCTGTGGCCAGGAGAGCGGCTCTGACGTCAAAACATGAATCAGCCTCTCTTGGGGGACAAAAAGCCGGGTTTATTTGGGTTTGGATAATGGGGAGAGGAAGTGGAAGTGGAAAAAGCAAAGAGGGAGGGAGAAGATGAAGAAAGCTGAAAAGGAGGGGTCACCTAAGGGGGATAAATAAGAAACTGGATGATCCTTGTGGGTTCCTTCCAGCTTAGGGTGTTCTCTGCCCTCCTGGAGGAAAGGAATTAATGAATTTACTTTTCTTTGACAGAAGGCAGCAGAGTGGATAAATAAGCAGGGCTGTGTGAGGGATGGCCAAAAGAAAAAGTCCCCTCCACAAGGGTTTTTTTATATCTAACTGGGGAAAAAAAGGAACACTTCTAGGAAAGAAAAATGAGATTGTGACCACTGGAAATACATGGATCCAGAGGACTTCATTCTTCAAGAGAGTTGGCTTTGTTCTGAGGGGGAGCCAAGGATCATGGGGGGAAAACTCGATTGTGGATGAGCAATTTTTGTTTCCAGTTGTCTGAATTGAATGGTTTGCTGCTCTGGGCTCAGGCAGACTGTGGTCTGTGCTGGTTCAGGACTTGTCACCCTGAGGCCGTTCCTTCCCTGCTTTCCCCTGTCCAGGAAGGCATTAAAAAAGTGCTTTGAATGGGAAGGAAGGCAATTACTGGGAGCTCTGTTCTGTGGCCTGCACGGACAGAGCTTTCTTCTGATAAGAATCAGGAAGTGGCATTTCCTTCCTCCACACTGTACTTGGGCTGGATTCTGAACTGTGCTCTTGTCCTCATTCCTGGGGCAGCACAAAGGGAACACACGAGATCCATGAGATTCACGTAGAGCTTTTCCAGCTCTGCAGTTCCAGAGAGGAACAAAACTCTGATTAATCTCCTTTGAGAGCATTTTCAGCTCCTGTGAAACAGCAGGTTTGGCACTGAAGCAAAAAATTCTGTGGAGGAACCATCCTGGGGTGTTAAAGCAAAGGGCAGCAAATCCACTAGTCACCACTAATTAATTTTGTTTTGAAATATTTACTTGGGCTGAAGTACTAGCTGCTCTTAAGTCTTTAAAGGATTAGCTGCCTGCTACTCTTTGGTGCCTGCAACCATTTATTTAAGCTGTTGCTGCAAATCATGCTGTTAACCTGTCATGAGAGGTTTTAACCTTCCTTCTCTTGTCGGTGGGAAATGCCTGCTGCAGATGGCCCTGCTGATGGGACAGAAATTCAACATCCAGGCAGGTCCTCTGGGCTCTTTCCCCATCTTCTTCAAGGAGGGACAAGACAGAAAATGAATGTAGTGATAATTTCCTACTTCAAGGTGTTGTAAAGCCTGAGGAGGGGCTGTGGGGAGTTCAGGGAACCTGATGATGCAGGAGCATCAGTTTCTAAGCTAAAGCCACATGAGGCAGAGGAAATGCTCTGGATCTAGAATGAATCCTCAAAGAAAACCGAGAGCTCACCTCATCAGGGATTACTTCTTACTCTCAGGCATGTGTTTAGTGTAAAACAGAAAGATCTCAGGTCCTTAAACCTACGAATACTAATTAGCATCACCATATAATTTTCTAGCAGTTTCCATTAATGTGTCATTAGAAGAAGTCTGCCAGCTCCTATAATCCTCCTTTTTCTTGGCTTCCAACACTAGCAGTCCATATCACAGCATGACCTCCTCCCTGCTATTTTGGGTGGTTCTTTTGCAGATGAATGCTTTATTTTCTCTGTATTTGATACTGGAGGTCAAGTGAATCCTCTCTGCCTTTCATTGCACGAGAACAGAGGCAGGATTGTAACAGGGCCAGTGCAAATGTGTGCCTAAAAATAAACCAGTGGATGGTCTCCAACTTCAAACACAAAAAGAGTATTTGTAGAGGTCTCTCTTTGTTGCATGACCGCGTTTCAGATCACTGAGGAGACACTTCAAAGTTCAGCTCACAAGCAGCTCGTGGTTTAATCCTCCCCGTGAAACAAAGGCAGCTCTTTGACTTGGATCCGTGGTCAGCTGCCACCCTGAACCCTTGGAGCTGGCAGGGCTGACTCTGGAGTGGATCATCCCTGGGGCAGGGTCTGGGATGCTGTCCTGGGCTGCTGCCTCCCACCCTGGCCACGGGGCTGGGGCTGCAGGGGGACAGGCAGAGCCACAGCCCTCCTCCCACCTCTGCTGGAAACAATCCAACCCTGAAGAGGGGCCAGAGCTTGCAGAACACTTCAGTGACACCGCTTGGCACCAATTAAGAGCAGCAGAGAGCTGGCACTTCAGGCAGGGAAGGGTTAACCAACTACAGGGCAATTTTCAGGGAAGAAGTCGGAGTTCATTGTTGGAGGTTTCTGTGGATTTCTTTTTGTCCTTTCATCTCTGATTCTTGATTCTTGGTAAAAAGGGTTGCTAGTCCTTCCTCTTTGTGTTTTCACTTGGCCTTTGGGGCTTTCAGGGCACGGCCTGTGCCCTCACCTGTGAGCAGGAGCACAGAGGGAGAGCTGTGCTGGCAGGGAGTTATAAATAGAGATCCTGGCCAGCCCTGTGGCATCTGTGCTTCTAGAATTGCCTGCCCTGCGCTCCCGTGACGAGCCTTGCTCCAGCTGCCAGGGAAAGGAGGAACTGCAGGGTGTCTCCAGAGCTGGAGCTGCCTGTGGAGCTTTTTTTGGGCCCAGTTCTCCCTCTGCCTGTGGGAATTCTGCCTCTCCCATGTGTGAGTGACCACCCTGCTGGATTTGGGCAGTTCAGCAGCTGCTCGTGGTGCCTGAGCACCTCTTGTTTATTATTTTGCTTTCTGCCCCTCGCTGGAGGAGGCTGGTGTGTCTGTGCCACTCCTGCTGTTTGTTGCTGTGTGCTCACACGAGGGATTAAATGAGTCACAGGGCAAGAGTGACCCTAGCCCATCCTTCCTCTCTGAGGCTGTTCCTGGGGAATGACTTGCAAGTGGTTTAAAGCAGGGGCTGTGTCTCTGCTCTCACTTCTCTGCTGAGGGATGAGTAAGCAGCCAGCAGGAGCTTACAGAGTGAAGGACCTTCACTTCAACTCCCAGTGCAGCTGGCTCAAGAAAACTTCTTTTATTCTCTGCTATAAAATTCCTCTAACAGCCTTCAAAATGATTTTGTGCACCATGTCAAGCTCATTTTGGAATTTAGTTGAAGTGGGAATGAGCTGCTCTGGTCCTGCTGATCCACATCTGCCCACATCTGCTGCTCTTTATTCCAAGAGATTTAAACAGCCACACGTGAACGTGGCACGAGGTGACAAATCCCAGCTTGTCTCCACCGTGGAGACCATCCCTGCAGGGTTCATCTGGTGGGGAGAAGATCTAAGAGAGCTCCAGGGTGAGTGTGCCCAAAGCCACCAGGAGCTGTCAGCCCCGGGCTCCTGCCGTGCTGCCACAACCCCTCGGAGCCAGGAGCCAGATGTGTCTGCAGAGACTGGGGTTTTGACAAGGAGAACAGACCAGCTCAGGCTGCTTTCCTGCTCCCACTCTTCCAGGATTTGAGGGATCTCAGCTCGTTCCAGGAGCTGTGCTTTTGGGAAGCAGCCTGGGGATGAACTGGGAGAGGTGACTCAGCCCATCTCCTGTCAAACACAGGCTTTGCTCCTGACTCAGCAAGTGAAATCTCATTTCTTTGGTACAGCCCTGAGGTACCAGACAGAACAGCAGCACGAAAATTGCCTTCTCCTGCAGAGCACAGGCTGTCCAGCTGAGTTAGTGTCACCAGCAGCACTCTGTGGCACTCTCCCTGTCCCGTATTCCTTGGGATAAATATCCTGTGCTCAAGTGTGGCTTGAGCAATGCTACAGGGAAGAGGGAGCTGTTTGTGCTGTCCTGCTTGCTTGGACTCTCCTGGCTCCCACTTACAAAACATTTTGCAAACCCAAACTGAAGGAAGTTCAACTGGAGGGGAAACCATGGTGAGAGGAGCAGCAGAATTCTGCAGATCTCCTCTGCTGCTCACCTATTGATGTATTCATTACATGAACTCAGACCACAGCAGGGGCTCTGCAGCGTGGGTTGCTGGCTGGAGCTTCTGTAATTTGAGTACTTGGCCCGAGATCCTCGGACCAAAAGCTCTCTTTGCTACAGAGAGCACTTTGCACTAATTAAACCTGGTAAAAATTCATCCTGCCTCCATTTTGCAGATGACAAACCTGGGGGTTGAGCTCAGCTGGCAGAGCCCATCTGAGAAAAGCCTTTCTGAGAAAGAAACACGTTTTTTCTGACTCAATTTCCACCTGGCACTGGGGGGAACAGCAAGCCATGGGTGTCCCCATGATAATGATAAATTCCTGTGGGTTGGGGAGTTCCCCACCAGTGTAGGTGGCATTTTAACCAAGGGCTGCTCACATTTGCTTTCCTCACCTCACAGAGTGAAACCCAGCTCTGCCCAGCTCCTCCCCTCAGTTACCATTCCATATTCCAGAGGAGAAGCTAAAAAAACACCTTTTTTTGGCTTATTTGGGGGAGTTTCCACTCACCTCCTAGGCCTTTGAAATAGCAGGGGTTTCATTTTGATTCTGTCTAATCCAGTGACAGATATTCCTGTTATCCAAATACAGGAGTGCTGGGTTCTTCTTAAGTGCTGGACTTAATTGCTGGAGTTCCACTCTGGAATCTGTGGAATTCACACAGAATATTATTAATCTAATCCAAAGGCAGGCTATTTTTTTTTTCTTTAATTTTCTTTTTTTTTATTTTATAAAAACTAAACTCAAAACATGCCAAGAAAACAAGATTGGAAGGGAGCTCTGGATCCCAGACCCAAACCAATGAGAGGATCATGGGATGGTTTGGGTTTATTGCATCTCATTCCACTCCCCTGCCAAGGGTGAAGGTGCCATTCACTAGATACCATCCCTGGATGTGAACTTTTGATTTGATCTTTTGGACATCTTGTCCCTCAGATCAACGATTCACATCCCAGCTGAGACAACACTTGGATTTAAAATGGAAATTTTGAGTAAGAGACGCCAGCCAAAAACATTTCAGCATTGAAATTTATGCCAGTAACGTCCCTGCTACATCTGAGGAAAACCCTGACCTGCAGTCCTGTCCTTCATGTTTGATCCACACAGAGCCATGAAGAAACAACCCAGATAAAGCTGGGGAATATCCTCAGTAAAACTTCCTTTTGTGCTAGGGTGCAGCAACACCTCACCTGCTCAGGTAAGCTGTTGAGTGAGCTTTGAGGAGCTCAGGTAATCCAGGCAGAGGAGAAAACAAATGGAATTGTGTCTCCTTTCGGGTCTCAAGGGTCTGCACACCAAATGATTGATGACTGCTAATTCCTCCTGCTGCGTTGTCGTGAAGGACGTCACATGGCTCCAGCTCTTCCAGCTTTTTTATCGACCTGTGAATCATCCAGGCAGGGAAGGACGGAATGTTTAGATAAATACCTCGGGGTTCTTCACTACATTTTAATAATGCAAATGATTTATGCCAATAATCCCGGTGAAATTGTTTCTACTTCTATAGCAGGACAGTGTGATGGTACAAAATGGGCTCTGACTTCCTGGACAAGGGAAATGCCAGGGAACTTTCTCAAATTTTGCAGCATGGAAGGGAATTTATCCATTTAAGAGGAAAAAGGACTGAAAAAGGCTTTACTGGGTTTGAGCCCATGGTTCTAGTGGGGGGTCTGGCTGTGTAGGTCAATTATTGGAGCACTAAATCCACCTTTATCATCCTTCCCCAGCTTGTCCTTGAGATTATCACGACCCTGAGGTCTTTATCTGTTACATTTCAATCTGACTGATGTGTTTTCTCTCTCTGTGTTACCTCTATTTCCCTCTGCCACCTTTCACCTGGGGAGGGCGGGGCTGGAAAATTGTAACGCTGAAAAATAAATAAAATAAAATAAAATAAAATAAAATAAAATAAAATAAAATAAAATAAAATAAAATAAAATAAAATAAAATAAAATAAAATAAAATAAAATAAAATAAAATAAAATAAAATAAAATAAAATAAAATAAAATAAAATAAAATAAAATAAACAGAGCTGTGTCTGTGTTCCTGAACACAGAGAGGCCTTGCAGGGACACTGAGCACACGTGATCCTGCACAAACTCCTGTCAACGGCAAAACTGCTGCAGCCTCCATCAATCTGCCATTACTAAAATGTCCCTCCTGCCACAGCCCCACGCTCCTCCACCCTGAAAAATAAAGGCTTTTAACGTTTAAGAGCTGCACTGAAGTCTGTGTCTGCACTTGGGATGAGGCCAGCTATTGAATAATGCCAAGGATCGATATCCATAATCAAACCTTGTGCCTTAGCCCTGCCCTGTATCGTTCTCCACATGCCTCATTGGAAAAGCTTTTACAAGCTTAACCAGGATGGTATCACAGTGAACATGGAAAAAAAAATATGCCTGAGGATAAAATGTTCCAGAGGCCTCGTAGGGTCTCTGGTCTTAAAGTAAGCTGCTGGGTTTTAATGGGATTGATGAAACCCTCTTGGTGGGGGAGCTGGAGGGAAGGGGCAGGACAGCTGGTGAACAAACACCTCGCCAACATTGCTGCACAAACAGTAACGTTTGAGGCAAGGACCCAAAAGATCAACAGAGAATTGCAGGTGAAACAGGGTCCAGTTAGTGCCAGTGGTCTGGGGAGATCTTTCCCATCGACTTGGGGCTGCACTTTAATTAAATAACAGCAGGGCTGGGGAAGAAAGCCCGCATGGGTCAATATCTGCTCAAGGACAGGCGGCACAAGGAGAAAGGGCAGGAATCAGCTGCGGGGGCTCGGTCCTGGCTGCCCAGAACAGCCCTGAGCGAGGGAAGGAGCCACGAGCTGATGTGTCTGAGAACTGCACGTTCTGGAAAGGGCAGGACACAAATTAGAGCGAGTTAACGTTGTCAGAAGCCATTAGGGATGTCAGATGTTGCCGAGAGGGACGTGAGGGAGGCAGCGTCCAGCGCTGGGTACTGGAGCTGCGGACGTCAGCGGTGCCTGAAAACACCCAGCTCTGCGGGCTGGGGAAGCAGGGGGGTGGATTTGTCACATTTGCGTCACATTTGTCCTGGCCCCCACCAGAAAACTGGAAATCTCAGAAAAATTGTGTTTTCTGGCAAGAGTTGTGGATGTGGTGAGGGCTTCATCTTTTGGGGGACTCAGCTCAGCCTCCTCTGGCACAACAGGGGAGGTTTAGGTTGGCCATCAGGAGGAATTTCCTCACAGAAGGGATGATTTGACATTGGAATGGGCTGCCCAAGGAGGCGGTGGAGTTACTGACCTTGGAGTGTTTAAGGAATGTCGATGTGGCACTCAGTGCTCCGGTCTGCTTGGGACGGTGGTGATTTGGCACAGGCCGGGCTTGACTTCAGAGGTCTTTTCCCACCTAAATGATTCTGTGATTCTTTTGTTCCTTCCTAAACTCACTCTCCTATTGTAAAAGTTGCTTGGGGACCTCATCAATATCCATCAGTATCTGCAGGGAGGTGTCAGGGATGGAGCAGGCTCTGCTCCCTGGGGCCTAGAAATGAGACAAGAAGCAATGGGCAGAAACTAATGACTGCAAAGTTCCACCCAAACACGAGGAAGAACATTTCTGTGTGGGAGACCAAGCACTAGAACCAGAATAACAGATTAACACAATTTCCTGAGTTGGAAAGGACCCGTCCGGAGCACTGATCTCAGTCCGGCACAGGCCATGCCAGCGATGTTCTGCCACTCCTGAAGCTCTGCCATCCCTGAGGCCGTGCCCATTCCCTGGGGAGCCTGTTCAGTGCTTCATTGCCCAGAGAGGCTGCAGAGTGTCCCTCACCGAGGATATTCCAAACCCCTCTGGACACAATCCTGCGCCATGTGCTCTGGGATGCCCTGGCTGCACCAGACGCCCCACTGCGATCCCTTCAGCCTGCCCCACGCCGTGACTCTGCCATTTGTGTCTTTCGTGCACAAACCGCTAACACGTCCCTGCAGCCGGAGGCTTCTCCCTCAGGGAGCACCAGGCTGCTCACCCCACCGAGCTCCGGGGCCGCCATGGCGGCCGGGCCCTGAGGGAGCCGAGCCGGGGCCGCGCCATCTTTTAGAGGCGGAGCGGGACCCGTCCCGCCCCATGCTCTGCCTGCCGGGGCCGCCCGGCCCCGCCGCACTCGCCGCGGAGACCGAGGGGAGCGGAGCCGCAGCCCCCAGCGCCATTGCCGCCCTCAGCCCGCCATGGCAGGTGAGCCCGTGCTGCCCGTCCTGCTCCCGCCGCCGCCCGCCCTGAGGGAGCAGCCCCGCCGCGCCTCCCCGCCGCGCTCTCCCCTCAGCCTTTTCCCCTCAGCCTTTTCCCCTCAGCCTTCTCCCTTCAGCCTTCTCCCCCCTCGGTTCTCACCGCTCAGCCTCCCGCTCGCTGTCACCTCCGTGCCGGCCCCTCACAGCCGCGGCTCGCCCCTCACAGCCGGGGCCGGAGGGTCGCGGCTCCCCGCAGCCTCCACCATGTTAGCCGGCCGCGCTTCACCTTGGCCGCGCGGCTCCCGCGCCGCCCGCACCTCTCCGCTCCTCCTCTCCCTTTTATTTCGCATTTGGGGCTTAAATAAACCCTTCCCTGTGCTCCGCGCTGGCGTTTTCTGCCTCGGCATGGTGTGCAGGGGCTGGGGAAGGGGATGCCCGGGGTGGCACCTGCGGCAGGGTCACCTGCCCGGCGAGCAGCACCGGCCGCACATCGAGCCCTGAGGGTGGGGTCTTCCCTCGGTGCTGCTGAGGTCATTATTTTTATTTTTATTTTTTTTTAATACAGATAATATTTTTCCTTTAATCTGAAACAAAATGGGTGGCAGAGCCATAAGCTTGCAGATGGGATGGAGAAATGCAGGTTAATTCTTCCCTGGTCCTGAAGGGGTGGCCTCGCTCTTCCCTGATCCCGTTCTCGTGATACGCTTTAAAGCTATTTTTCCCCCCCCCTTTTAAAATTATTTATTTGCCTTATTATTTTTTTTTTTCCAGTGCACATCGAGGCAGTAAATATTTCAATTTTCTGGTTTTAACTTGCTAGCCCCGTTCGATACCGTGTGTGGTTTTCTTTTGTTTTAAGGTACATTTTGGGTAAAAAGAAGTGATGTAGGTAGCACAGAAAAATGCCCGAACAAAGCTTGTTGCAAGCCTATTAGATTTCCCAGAATAAGGCCTAACCACTATTATATATTCCTGTTATTAGTGACTTTTGCCTTTTTTTTTCATAAAAGCTGGGAATGAGGCTTTACAGTTTTATTCCCATCCCTTCATTTTGGAGCCGTCGTTGTCATTTTGTTGGCAGGGAAGAGCAGCCCTTGAGGCATTTTGGGGCTCTCCTGGCCAGGTGAGTGCAGGCAGGGCTGACCCCAAAGGCAGCACAAAACCCGTGCAAGATTCTGGCAGAGAAGGGAAATCTCCCGAGGTGTTTTAAAACAAGGTAAAGACCTGGCCTGTTAATTTTTTCTGCCTTGTCATTTCCCACATGCAGCTGACTCTTGGTGTGAGTTCAGTGCTAGGTATCATCCCTGTTGCTGATGAGCTTTATTTTTCAATAAAAACACCAAATGCTCTGTATTCACAACGAGTTTAATATAATATATCTCAATATAATATATTATATATAATAATATAATATCTCACTGCAGCATAGTACTGCCAGGATTGAGCAGGCTTTAAATTACCTAGTTCAAGCTTAAAAAAAGGAGCTGGTTTTGGTGGTGTTTTTCCTGGCAGGTGGAGTTTGATGCAGGCTGTAAAAAGAAGTGGAGGAGCAGAACAAATGCTGAAGGGCTGCCCAGTGCTAGAGCCGGGCTGACTTGCACACCTTGGTCTGCCAGGTGATTTCAGTGTAGATAAAGGATTATTGCAACAAGTAGCTCTGGTTAGCAAGCTGGAAAATAATCCTTGAGATATGTAGAACAATTGGATTAGCTGATGAGCCCTTGCACCCCTGCTCATAGCTCCCAGTCATGATCCAGATAGCCTGAAATGAGAGCAGTGTTAACACGGAGATGCACTGAAACAAATTCAACCTTGGGCTAGCAAGGAGGTTAAACAAGCCCTGAGATTTTTATCAGGGATTTAAACAAGCCTTTGGCTTAGTCAAGATGCGGAGACCACTTGAAAATGTCTTGTCAGAGCCCTGGGGACAAGAGGAGGTGGTGCTGGGGTTCTCAGGGGTGGGTTGTGCTCCTGCTGTGCCTTGACAGGCTGAATTCGAGTGGTTTAAGATCTCAGCCCAGTTGTAAGCCCTGCCCTGAGCCAGGCTCAGCTTTGCTGAACTCTCTGGAAGCACAGCAGATGGAAGGAGCAGGATGGGGAATCAGAGCACAGGCCTGTTGCTCCTTCAGCATTTTCAGCATGGAAACAAACGGGAAGGAAAAGCAGCTTCTCAAGCAGCGGTGGGAGGATTTGGGCTGCAGGGTGGTGGGTGTTTCCTTGGGTGACAGCAGCAATTTTAAGCAGCTGACATCCTTCATCCCCCCAGAGGGATGCCAGGGGTCAGCCCACCAAAGCCTTGTGTTTCTGTGGCAGCCACATCTGCTCAAAAATCTGTATTTTTGTTCTTTTTGCACTCCCTGAGCACAGGCAGACCTGAGTGTGCCTCCCTAAGTCCATATTGGTCTGTGGGTGTAATTAAACCTTGCTAATAGGAGAATTTCTGTCTTGAGATGTCAGCTACCAAGGAATTGAATTCCAGTGGAGAAAGAGAAATCATTTCTCTGTTGGTATATTATTTGGTTGGAGACTTCTTCAGGGGAAGCTCGAGATAATGAACAGTGTTTGAGGCTTGGCTGTTTCCTAACAGAAAACTTTGTGGATTTCCCCCACATTTGTTTAGAAGAACCTCTATAAAAAATGTACAAACTGCTGAATTTGTATGCAATTCCTATTTCAAATGTCTTTAAAATTAAACCTAGTTTTTTATCTTTGATTCTGTCAGTATGTTTGGGGGTTTGTTGTGGTGTGGAAGTTGGTTGGAGACCATTGAAAGGAAAATGGGTGAAACTCCAGGCATTGTCGGTATGGATTCCTCCCTCACAGGGAAATATTTCTTCCTGAGAAGATCTTGTTCTGCTGTAGCTGCTCCTGTCAATGTCTTTGTGTGAGCCACCTAAGAAATCTCAAGCCCCAGAAGTTTCTGGAGGGCCATTTCTTCAAAAATAGATTTATTTTGCTTTCAAACACTTCTTTATGTGTTTATCCTTACAGGAGAAAATGCAGATGGCTGCACACAACCCTTCTACTTCCATTGGAGCTGATGGTTTATATATTGCTGCAAAATCTATTTATATCAAGTGTTATTTATGAAGCCTCAGTGGTCATGACATGGCCTGACAACAGTTACCGTGGGTTTTTTTTTTTTTTGCTTAAAAGCTTCAGGAAGACAATATTGACAGTCAGAATGAGTAAGAGGTGAGCATCCTGATGTAGTGAAGGCAGGAGTAAAATAAATCATTAGAAATGAGAGTTCTTGCTGTGTTCTCCAGCCTTCCTGGGGGTGAAGTGTGTTCAGACACAGCCAGCTTCGTGGGGTGCACCGAGTATTTCTGTCACTACTTGGGAGCACATTTGCTTTATGGGCAAATGGTTTTAGTTAAGAGCTGTCTCTGGACAGGGTTTCTTTGATGGCAGGAAAGGAATCTGGTGATGTTTGGCTGTTTTCAGGTTGTGGGGAGGAAATGTTTGCTGTCTGAATGTTTTTCTGTTGGAGATGAATCTGCGTGGGGATTTCTTGCCATGGTAATTTGGCCTGGAAAGGAGCAGAGCTACTTCCTTGGAAAGGCAGTCGGGGTGTTGAGACATCGCTGGCACTTGGTGGGGAGAGAGAGGAGGAGGAGGAGGGAGAGCTGAACTCGTAGCTCAGAAATCTCCTGTTGGAATTTCATCCCTTCCACTCACACCAATCTCGGCCGTGTCCGGCGCCAAACCCCGGGAGCGCGCGTGGCACCGGGCACGCGGCGAGCCCAGCGCGCCTCTCCAGAGGATCCAGCAGCCCAGGTTGGATTTTGTGCTCCCCAATGTTGTTGTCAGCCTCACCTGGGAGCTGAGACTCTTCCCTTGGCTCTTCAGGGCTGGTTTTGGGAAGGATGAATTGGCCACGAGCCCCAGAACTCCAGGTTTGGGTGTCTCCCTCCTGTGTTGTGGGAATGGATTGAAATGCTCTTCTCTTCCCATCTCACAGCTCTGATTGTTTGCTGAGGAATGGCTGGGCTCGAGGTAACTGTAAAACCAGTATTTTAATGAGTCTATAATGAGAAATTCAATGATCTGAACCTCCCTGGGTCTCAGTTCTAAGAGCAGAAGATGGAAGTGCTGGTTAAGGAAGGGACCAGGGCAGAGGGAATGCACTTAACATCCAAGTGTCTGCCCTTACTTATTTCATTTTAATATTACTTTCAATTAGCAGCTTCAAGAGAGAATAAACTCCATCCTATTTCGCTGAAAGGGAATTTCCAGACTTCCTTCTCAACCCTTTCTGGCAACGAGAATATTTTATTCTTTCCCCCAAACCAATAATCTGTGTGTATTTCTACCCAGGCACCTTGGGGGGATGGCATGGCTGGATTTTAGCTGGGTATTTTGGAGGCTGAAACATCTCTGTCCTCTGAACCAGAAATGTTTTGATCTTGGACTTGCGTCAGCAAAGTGCCTGAGAAAACAAGCTTTGTCTGATAGTTGTATTTTTAGGAGCAGAGGAGCCCAGTTGTTGTGGTGGAGGAGCTGAATTATCCCACAGTACCTGGGAGAATCTGAATTTTCCAAGCTCTGAAAACAACAGCTGACCTGGTTTGTGTGTGCCCTTCCCTATAAAAGGGACTGCTAGAATTTGTCACCCACTTTATGTTCACTTTGGAGTAAAACTGCTTGGAGAATGGGCCTCAAATGATGGTGAAGGAGGCATTGACTCACCATTTCTTGGTTTTGGCTGTTTGGAAATGTGAGTCACCAAACCGACTTTGAATTTAATTTTGAATGGCTCCATGTCCCCCAGTTTGTTGTCTGAATTTATATTTAAATTGAACCGTTTGTCTGAATTTATATTTAAATTGAACTGTTGAAGGGCTCGTGCCATTCCAGCAGTTGGCTGAAGCATTTTGGGAATGCAGGGTAGTGGGAAAATAAGTGAAAAGCAATTTCAGGGGGGGGCTCATGCACTGACATTCCTGGGAATTAACCTCGGGTGTGAGCTTTGAGCAGTTTGGGCTCTCAATGGAGCAACACATTTTAATTGGCTTTACTCCTGTTTTGCATGGCCGTGAAATGGCAGCCCAGGGCAATAATGTGGATTTTAGTGGTTTGCTGGCTGTTACCCACTTGTGAGATTGTAAAAGTTAACAGAACAAAGTGCAGCTTTAATAGGAAGGCGCCTTAAACGCTAATGCACTTGGCTGTGTTTATGTGCTGGTTAATGTGGATTTCTCCCAGCCCTCTGGAAATCCTATGGATCTGCTGCTAGCAATGGCAAGGAAATGCTGGAAGTGTTTCACCACCAAACCCTATTTTCCAGCCCAAAAGCCACCATCTGAAGGGTTTCCTATTATTTATCACTTACCTGGGGTGTCTTGGATTCCATGTGGAAGCTCAGCTCAGGTGTGTTGTGCTTTTGAAGGCCATTGTGTGTAAATGTTTTTAGCAGCACTCAAGGTCATGGAGAGGATCTCCTCAGATGGACACGTGACTCCATGTCGTGACTTTCACTTTTTATTTAGGAGCTTGGAAAGGAAATAAAATAAAAAAAAAAAAGTTAGCAACCTTTTATTTAATGTGCTGATGGAAATGGAGCTGTCTCAGAGCTCATGGCCGTTAGTGGACTCTGCTGTGGGAGGGTTTGAATTTTTATGGAGTCTGTGAATCCATGTGACAGGAAAAAACTAATTTTGCTCTGTTTATTACTTGTCCTTTGTGTGGAGAATCCTGTATCCAAACCTTCACCATACACAAGCAAAGGAAACACATCCTTGTTTTTGCAGGCTCTAAAGCACCAGCTCTTCACAGGTTACAGCAGCTTTTTATCCCCTTTTTTTCATTTTTTTGGTGCAGAATTAATTGTTTCTGTAGGGTAACTAAGTCTTCCTGGTGCAAGCAGCATTTGCTTGGTCATATTTTAACAGATTGGGGTTTTTGCTGAAAGCTGTCAGATCATGTTTTCCTGAGTGTTTTGTTGTATTAAGACCAAACCTGAGGAGTAATTTGGACTGAGACTGACAAGAAAGAAATTGGAGCTGCAGATCCCTGTTCATAGGCTCAGAGTGCAGGAAATAATTGCTGTATTCTCATACTGTTCTGTGTCCTTTCATCTCTGGGAACAATAACAATTACCAGTAATTTGCTGATATTGGATGTATTTGCATGGGTGCCATTTAATTTTGTGTGTGGAATTTGGGGAGGTTGTGCTGAGCAGAGTCATTATCACCAATACAATTTCACAGGGCTCTGCTCTGCTTTATTCAGCCTGTTGGACGCTTATTATTTGTAATTACTTCAGCTCACTGATAGATGCTTTTAAAGCTAAAAAAAAGGATGGATGAGGGAGAGGATTTGGGGGTTTTTTTGTAGTTGGGAGTTTGTTGTAGTCCTGGCAGATGTTTTCCTTGTCCATCTGTCCTGTTGGCAAATACCAGGAAAGGCAAAGGATGGAAGGCTGAGCTCCTTTGGATAAAAACACGATGTGAAAACCCCTCCTGCAGCAGGGGAAGAGCTGCTGGTGCTGTAAACATCCTCTGCTAATGAGCTGCTCTGCTTTGGAGGGGATCAAACACAGCTAATGCTTTTCATGGAGATGCCTAATCAGGCACAATAGAACCAAGCAAAGCTGTCAATTAAAACTTCTATTAAATTTCTCTTTATAAACCAGCCCGAACCCAGGGCGCTGTCTGAGCTCCCCTCCTTGGCTGCTGGGGTTTGGTGAAGATTTTGTCATCAGTATTTGCCTGGTTTTGGAGCTCACTTAGGTACCCTCCATCTGCATTGGTCTTTTCTCTAATTATTCAAAGGGCAAAATGTCTGCTCAAGTGCTGTTCCTTCAAATAGCAGCAGCTAAGAAGTCCTGCATTTATCTGATGCCAATTAAGTAAGAATAATTGAGATTATTTTGTTAAAAGCACATCTGCCAAAGAGCCCTGAAGATGAAGCAAGCCATTAAGGCACGGTATTAAACCCACAGTATATTGGTTAAAAAAGGATTGGTTCACTGGCAGAAATCACAAGGATGTTTACTAAAGGTAAACTAGAGGTTGTTTTTTACTAAATTCTGCCAAAGTACTTTTTAAAAAAATCTTCCCAAAGCCAAGGTTTTCTTCAATAACCTATAATTGGTTAAAATATTGTTGTAAGTAGTGTGAACTCTGAAAATATTATAATTCTTTGTGCTTTTCCTGCTCAGCCAGTTGGGTGTTAAACCAGCTGTTCCATTTCTGTCCCTTCGCTTGGAGAAGCCCCTTAACCTCCTTTACCAGTTCTGTTGCTCTCAGGGATATTGAATTCATTAATATCTATTTAATGCATTCTTAATTACCTGCTTACACAGGGAGGAAAATCTTCAAAGCCTCTGAAGTCACTGAGTGACTGAATCCCCATCTCTGGCGATGTGTGGGACACAGGGGTGAGGTGGCTCCTGTCCCCATGGGTTCATATAAATGCAGAAATGCAGAAATAAATGCACATTTCTGGGGAGCTGCTTTCACCTGAGCCTGGAACAGGAGCGAGGGAGTCACCAACAAGTCTGGCTGAACACAGAAACACTGCCAGGCTCGTTGTGAAATTAATAAATTAGTAATTGCTTGGCTTAACATGTGGGAATCAAACCCAGGGCTGCTTGCAGTTGTTTGGTGTGTGGGCAGGGAGTAAGGAGTGCTTGTTTGGCTTAAATGTAATTAATGGCAATAACGATTTAATTTTTCCCCAGTGGCTGTGGGAAACCCAGCTGTGCTTGGTGAGCAAAGCTCCAGGGGCAAACAGCTGGACACCAGTTATTGGTGGGAATATCAGCATCTATTATTATTAATATTAATATTAAATGTATTATATAATACAGCAAATAATGGCATCTTTTGTGGCTCTGTGACACCCAGAGATGCTCTGGGTGTCTCTGCTTTGTGCCAGCTCCAGCAGGAACTTCTCCTGCTGCTTTGGGTTTGGTTCCAGGTCAGGACTTCCAAACCCACAGACACTCAGAACCTGGAACATTTCCTCTCTAAGTGGTGTAAATTCACTGATTATTCCCAGGAAAGATTTTCAAGTAATCTCAAAGGAGCGAAAAGTCACAGAGCAAGAAGGGCACAACTCTCCCAGCTGGATAATTAAAAAGAAAATTAAAAAGTGTGCTAAGTTGAGATTGACTTGTGGCCATGCTTTGAAGATTAAAAGGGCTTTTTTTCATTTGGGATGCAGGAGGTAGGGATTGGTGGGAGGAGGAATTGTGGCTGCCAGAGCAGTTGGGCTGCGAATTATTGAGCTGTGAACGAAATTCCAGAATCACTGAGCAAAAACTTTGGGTCTCTGCTCTTTTACCCCCCTGATTTTTAAAGCAATTAGTCTTGCAGCTGGATTTTCAGCGTGCCTGCTCACTGTGTGATGCAGGGTGATTTTTAGGCATCCAAGCAAAAGACGTATTGAATGAAAAACTAAACAAATGATTTTGTGTAGGTCTTTAGAAAAGTAAAATAACAGCAGCTTCAGCTAAAGGGTGGGACATCCCATATTCTTCGCACATCCTGCTGGATTTTTCTGTACAGGGAATTTAACCTAACCTTTGGAAAGCTCTTAGTCACAAAAACAGGGAGAGAAAGCTGAAACACGAGTGTGAAATACAACTGGTAAGTGGTGTGTGGAATTTGGGTTGGGAGGAACCTCCAAGGCCATCCTGTGGCACATCTCCCACGTTCCCAGGCTGCTGCAAGCCCTGGCCTGGGCAGGCAGGGGCAGGGATTCCGGGAATACAGAAATAAAGGTAATGATGTGTTCAGGGTAATCTG
This sequence comes from Periparus ater, assembly GCA_032357785.1. Taxonomy (NCBI): domain Eukaryota; kingdom Metazoa; phylum Chordata; class Aves; order Passeriformes; family Paridae; genus Periparus; species Periparus ater. The sequence goes on along the minus strand of CM063629.1, from coordinate 5,091,974 downwards.
GGAATTTGCAAGGTAATGACGCGTTCAGGTTCATTACCTCTCACCCTGCTCTTTGCTTCTGTCTTTTCTCAGAAAAGAAAAGAGCTTTTGCCTTTGTAATTACAGGAGCGCCTGGAGCTGCAGGTACTCGTTAGTTTATGAGTTTATGGCTTGGTTTATGAGCAGAATACAAGAACAGGTCCCAAAAAGCACATTCCCTCTCCAGTATTTCTGTGCCTGTGCAGTGCAGGGCTTTGGCTTCGCTCTTCTTTTGGTGTTCCAAAACAATGATTCTTTATTTCTTGCCCAGAAATCAGCCACAGGTATCCTTAAAGGCACTTCCACCTTTTTACACAGAACTCTGTGTCTGCTCTGATGCACATCTCACATCCTGGGTTCTTCTTACAGGTGTTTAAAAAGAGACTGATCCAGGAAAAGTTCTAATAAACACTTAAATAATGCAGGCTGTAGATGAATTAGGGATTTAAGAGCAGGAATTGGCCACAAAACATTGCATTGTCCAGCTGGAAATGTGGGATTCAGTGGCCAGGGATTGCCCCAAGGTGTCCATTTTCTAGGAGAGAGGGATTTGTGGGTTCAGCCAGGTCCTTTTTCTGTGAGAGAGGGATTTGTGGGTTCAGCCAGGTCCTTTCTGTAGGAGAGAAGGATTTGTGGGTTCAGCCAGGTCCTTTTTCTGTGAGAGAGGGATTTGTGGGTTCAGCCAGGTCCTTTTTCTAGGAGAGAGGGATTTGTGGGTTCAGCCAGGTCCTTTCTGTAGGAGAGAGGGATTTGTGGGTTCAGCCAGGTGCTTTTTCTAGGAGAGAGGGATTTGTGGGTTCAGCCAGGTCCTTTTTCTGTGAGAGAAGGATTTGTGGGTTCAGCCAGGTGCTTTTTCTGTGAGAGAGGGATTTGTGGGTTCAGCCAGGTCCTTTTTCTATGAGAGAGGGATTTGTGGGTTCAGCCAGGTCCTTTTTCTGTGAGAGAGGGATTTGTGGGTTCAGCCAGGTCCTTTCTGTAGGAGAGAGGGATTTGTGGGTTCAGCCAGGTCCTTTTTCTGTGAGAGAGGGATTTGTGGGTTCAGCCAGGTCCTTTCTCTAAGATAGAGAGGGATTTGTGGGTTCAGCCAGGTCCTTTTTCTATGAGAGAGGGATTTGTGGGTTCAGCCAGGTCCAAGGGGGGCTCTCAGTAGGAGCAGGACTGGGCATCACTCCCTGAATTACCTGGGAAGTTTTTAGTTAATTCCAGTAATTCTTGGTGTCTGTTTGAGTGGGAACAGCAGTAGATGTTTTCATATCACAGCAGATCTTCTGCTAAGTGCTTTTTTCAAAGAATTCATAATTCAATGAATTTATAAACATCACTCTAAGATCAAACTTAATAGCTGAGGCTTTCTGCTGTTCCCAGTTGTGGGTGGGAGTGGATCTATTTATCGTGCTTGTGTGTGATGCTATTTTCTGTGTTTGCTGTGTTATGTTAAGTGTGTTCTGGAGGGTGTTCATGGGAGGCTGCTGATTAAATAAGCTGATGTAAAAGATCATATATTTGCTGTTCCTTTGGGAGGAAGAACACTTAAATTAGGAGATCACTACAAAAATGTAGTGAGGGGGCTCATTGAGCTGTCAGAAACCTCCTCCAGGTGACACAGGATGTTCTTGCAGGGGAGCTGTGCCTCCCCCTGAGCACTGCAGGTTCCTTTTGGGTGTCTTGTTCAGGTTCAAAGGAGGGATTTGGTTTCCAGGTGTTTGCAGTGCCTGGGTTGCATTTTGTTTGTTGCAGTTGCAAATTTATTGTCATTTTGGTGATGGGGCAGAGCCTCTGTGTGCCACCCCTGTGCAGGGGGAATGGGGAATTTCAGAGAAGGGTTTTAACCTGTCTGAGTGCTGCAAAACTGCAGAGAATAAATATTTCAACTCAGAATGTTGTCAGTAATTTACCAATGTGTGTCCAAGAGCAAACAGAATTTGGCTGGAGCGCTCAGAAGTGTTGGTTCATCCTCAGACTGAGCAATGAGTATCTGAGAAAGCAGAAAATTGGATTTTCTCATAAAAATCAAAGCGAGCTCCTCCTAGGAGCAACATTCCCAAGGAGTAGAAATGCTTCCACCAGTTTGCATTTCAGATGTTAAGCAGGTAATAAAAATGATGAGTGGCTGTGTCAGACCATCACAGCCAAACTCCCTAAATAAATCCTGTGCTGTGATTCCCCTCCCACAGCCACACACAGCCCTGAGCTGTCCATTCCCACCTGGCTTCCAGGAAATTGGAGCTGAACTTTGAAATATTCCAGTGCTTGAGCCAGTGGAGTTACATTTGGAATTAGCATGGAGTGACAGCAATTCCCGTCCCTGCTCACCAACAACCCACGCCTGGATCTGTCCTGACATCAATCCTGGCAGCTGGGATTGAAGTGGAGATACCCACATCAGCAGGTGGTTTGTTTGGATTGAGTGTAAATGCAGAGTAATCAGAAATAAATCGTTTGAATGTTGAAATTCTCACCGATGATGAATTTTGGAGCGATTAGTTTTAATTACAAGGTAAATAGACAAGTCTTTGATTGCATACTTAAGAATTTTAATTGCATTGAACTCAATTATACTTTGAACTGTGATATTCAGGGCAAGAAATATTGGAGTCCCTGACATTGTTTAATCCATCCAACTATTTAAAAAAATAATTGGATTAAACAATAGTTGGACATTAGAATAAAAAAGAAAATGGCTTACTTCTTTCAAAAGCTGAAGTTTTCCTCTTGCTGTTGGTCCCTGTGAGCACATCAAACACCTTGAATTTAAACCAATTTCCAGTTAATTCCTTAAAAGTGTTTGAGATCGGGGATCTCCAGCCAGGCTGGGTTCAGCACTTGGTGTTTTGTGGTCTTCAGGTTTTGGTGATGTTTGTGTTAAGGGCTCTAAGATTTCTTCAGGTTGAAATGAAGATATTTGTGTTTGTGAAAACATTTGGAATTCAGAAGGAAGGAGGAAAGGAAAGGATGTATTAATTGGAAAAGGAGCAAAGAGAGGGGGAAACTTTTCACCATCTCTTTGAGTCAGGCTTAAAGGCTGGAACATGCCGTGTGTTTGTGTGCACACAACCTTCACAAAGGGGTCACTGGAGATCCCTGGATCCCTTCCATGGCTCTGAGTGAGGGATGAATGAGGAGCATTGCACGGGACAGGCGGCAGCTCTCAATTAACCGAGCCCTGCTCAGGCACCGGCCCTTTGATCAGAGCAGGAGCGAGCACGCGCCGGGCCCCGAACAGCGAATTCTGACTTGAGAGAGGGATGGATGGAGCTGGGGGATGGATGGAGCTGGGGGATGGATGGAGCTGGGGGATGGATGGATTTGGGGGATGGATGGAGCTGGGGGATGGATGGAGCTGGGGCATGGATGGAGCTGGGGGATGGATGGAGCTGGGGGATGGATGGATGGATGGAGCTGGGGGATGGATGGATTTGGGGGATGGATGGATTTGGGGGATGGATGGATTTGGGGGATGGATGGATTTGGGGGATGGATGGAGCTGGGGGATGGATGGAGCTGGGGGATGGATGGATTTGGGGGATGGATGGATTTGGGGGATGGATGGATTTGGGGGATGGATGGAGCTGGGGGATGGATGGAGCTGTGGGGATGGATGGATCTGGGGGATGGATGGAGCTGGGGGATGGATGGAGCTGGGGGGATGGATGGAGCTGTGGGATGGATGGAGCTGGGGGATGGATGGATTTGGGGGATGGATGGAGCTGGGGGATGGATGGAGCTGGGGGATGGATGGATTTGGGGGATGGATGGATTTGGGGGATGGATGGATTTGGGGGATGGATGGAGCTGGGGGATGGATGGAGCTGTGGGGATGGATGGATCTGGGGGATGGATGGAGCTGTGGGATGGATGGAGCTGGGGGATGGATGGATTTGGGGGATGGATGGAGCTGGGGGATGGATGGAGCTGGGGGATGGATGGAGCTGGGGGATGGATGGAGCTGGGGGATGGATGGCTCTGGATGGATCCATGGGGCTGGATGGATCCGTGGGGCTGGATGGATTTGGGGGATGGATGGATCTGTGGGGCTGGATGGATGGATCTGTGGGGCTGGATGGATGGATCTGTGGGGCTGGATGGATCTGTGGGGCTGGATGGATCTGTGGGGCTGGATGGATGGATCTGTGGGGCTGGATGGATCTGTGGGGCTGGATGGATGGATCCGTGGGGCTGGATGGATGGATCTGTGGTGCTGGATGGATCCATGGGGCTGGATGGATGGATCTGTGGGGCTGGATGGATGGATCTGTGGGGCTGGATGGATCCGTGGGGCTGGATGGATGGATCCGTGGGGCTGGATGGATGGATCCGTGGGGCTGGATGGATGGATCTGTGGTGCTGGATGGATGGATCCATGGGGCTGGATGGAGCTCTAGGGTGATGGTGTCTCATTAATCGGGATGTGACAAATTCCAGAGCGATGTTCAGGAGCGTGAGGGCAGCTTTGGGCAGGGCTGTGCTCCCACAGAACGGGAGTGGGGCAGGGAGAGGATCCACGGAGAGGATCCGAGGAGAGGATCCCAGGAGAGGATCCAAGGAGAGGATCCAAGGAGAGGATCCGAGGAGAGGATCCGAGGAGAGGATCCGAGGAGAGGATCCAAGGAGAGGATCCAAGGAGAGGATCCGAGGAGAGGATCCGAGGAGAGGATCCACGGAGAGGATCCGAGGAGAGGATCCGAGGAGAGGATCCGAGGAGAGGATCCGAGGAGAGGATCCGAGGAGAGGATCCACAGAGAGGATCCACGGAGAGGATCCACGGAGAGGATCCAAGGAGAGGATCCAAGGAGAGGATCCACGGAGAGGATCCAAGGAGAGGATCCAAGGAGAGGATCCACAGAGAGGATCCGAGGAGAGGATCCGTGGAGAGGATCCGTGGAGAGGATCCGAGGAGAGGATCCAAGGAGAGGATCCGAGGAGAGGATCCAAGGAGAGGATCCAAGGAGAGGATCCGAGGAGAGGATCCGAGGAGAGGATCCGAGGAGAGGATCCGAGGAGAGGATCCGAGGAGAGGATCCACAGAGAGGATCCCAGGAGAGGATCCGAGGAGAGGATCCGAGGAGAGGATCCCAGGAGAGGATCCGAGGAGAGGATCCGAGGAGAGGATCCACAGAGAGGATCCAAGGAGAGGATCCGAGGAGAGGATCCGAGGAGAGGATCCGAGGAGAGGATCTGAGGAGAGGATCCAAGGAGAGGATCCGAGGAGAGGATCCCAGGAGAGGATCCGAGGAGAGGATCCGAGGAGAGGATCCACAGAGAGGATCCGAGGAGAGGATCCGAGGAGAGGATCCAAGGAGAGGATCCGAGGAGAGGATCCGAGGAGAGGATCCGAGGAGAGGATCCGAGGAGAGGATCCAAGGAGAGGATCCACGGAGAGGATCCGAGGAGAGGATCCGAGGAGAGGATCTGAGGAGAGGATCCGAGGAGAGGATCCAAGGGGAGGATCCACAGAGAGGATCCAAGGAGAGGATCCAAGGAGAGGATCCGTGGGAAGCAGTTCCAGAATCCCAGAATTGTTTAGGAAAACCCTGAAGATCAAATCCAACCATTAAAGTTATTAAAGAATTAATCCAGCGCTGCCACATCCCCCACTAAACCATGCCCTGAATGCCACATCTACATGGTTTTTATTTTCCTCCAGGGACTCACCCACTTCCCTGAGCTCCAGAGCCTGGCAACCCTTATTTATTTCTTGTTTTTGTTGTTTGAAATCTTTCACTTTTACTCCTTTTCCATCTCCCTTTGTGCCCGTGGTTACTCAGCATTTTCCCCTGGGGAGGAGGATGAGCCCAGCACGAGTCCTGGGGAGCTTTGTGGATCGCTCACCCTTGGCTTGGGGCAGAGCTCTGAGGTCTGGCACCTCTTGAAAATTTCTCCAGTTGCCGATAAAAACATTTCCGTGCGAGTTGCACAACAGAGGCTGGTGGAAAAACACCCAGAGAAAAGCCCCGTGGTGATTCCAGCCAGGCATGTCAATATTTATTTATGCCAGTCATGTTTGGAGGGCTCTGGCTGGGTTTTTTTTCCCCCCAGTTTGTGGCCGGGCTGCTTTGCGTAAACCCTGCGGAGGCGTGGAGTAAACGAGGAGTAACGGGGGAGTAACCGGGGTGTCCTGCTCCTCCCTTGTGTAAGCGAGGCTGGGATTGGGCGTGGAGCAGTTACACAATGGTGTAAAAGTATAAAAAGAGGATAAAAGTGCTCCTGGGGATGGATATCTGCATCCTCCAGGCTGCTGCAGGAGCTTCCTCCTCCCAAAGGTTGGTGTGGGTTCTTTTTGGGGTTCACACCAAAAATTACTGATTTGGTGTCAGCATTGTGAAATAAGAAACTTAAAAACTTGGATTTGCAGGTGTTAATAACTAACTTTCTGTATCTTAAAGATTTGAGGGCTTAATGTCTCATTTTAAAATTGCTATCGCTGTAAAAAAACATATTTACTATTTCAAAAGTGTTTTTTCTTACTATTTCAAATGTGGTTTTTCTTACTATTTCAAATGTGTTTTTTCTTACTATTTCAAAAGTGTTTTTTCTTACTATTTCAAAAGTGTTTTTTCTTACTATTTCAAAAGTGTTTTTTCTTACTATTTCAAATGTGTTTTTTCTTACTATTTCAAAAGTGTTTTTTCTGTTTATCCATAAACTTTGCTTTCCTTTTAATCTTTAAAATGGGAAAAATTCATATGATGTTTATATAGTAAACAATATATATATATAGTATAAAATAGTTTTATATAGTAAAAGAGGTTTTAAGAAAGCTTGAGCACGAAGTACAGCACCTTGGTTAGTTTCTGTGAGTTTATTAATTCCAAATCTTAATTAGTTCTGCTAAATGGAAGTGTTTATTTGCAGACAAGGCTCCCAGATAAATCAGTGTAAAACTTTTCAGGTGTGGGATCAGTTGTTGTATTGATCACTGATCCTGGGATGCCTCAGCCTTTGGGAAGGAGCTGGAAAATTGGCAAATTACCTGGAGTCACTTAATAAATGGAATTTTTCCTAGATGAGTCTCTAACTCCACCTTTGTTTTAATGTGATTAAAGTCTTGGAGAGAAGGGAGCTTTCATCAAAGTGCCAAGTCCAAGTACAAAAGCAGGCTGAGAAAGGAGCCAGTGTGAGCTCAGGTTGCTTTGAGGACCATGAAGGAGCTTAACGAGCTGTGTATTAATATCCATAATAATCAGAATGCCCAAATTATTAATTCTCCCCAGAGAGACTGCAAGGGCTCCATAGCATTATAAATCAAATTACTGTGTGCTGTACACTGTGTGTGCTGAGCTCTGTGGCACACTGAAAGAACACTGAGATAAGATTTGTTATTAAAAATATATTTTTTAAAAAATTAATTAAAAATAAATTAAATAAAAATATATTTTAAAAAATTAATTAAAAATAAATTAAATAAAAATATATTTTTTAAAAAATTAATTAAAAATAAATTAAATAAAAATATATTTAAATATAAATACACTTTATATAATATAAATATAAAATATAAATAAAAATAAATTAATTTTTAATTAAAAAATTAATTTAAATTTTATTTAAAAAAATAAATATTACTTTACCCTGAGTCTGGAGTGGCAGTTCCCAGCACAGATATCGAGCTGGAAATTGGCATTTCCCACCTTCTGCTTGCACTTCTCTGCAATTTAATCTCAAAGCTTCTTTTTCTCCTCCCTGTCCACCCCCGGGAAAGTGGCAAATGCACTGCACAGAATTTGGGAAAACTGTTAGAAAATGGGAGTAATGGGGTGAAAGATGAGTAGGAACTGCTTGGCCAGCAGTGTTTTGATCAAACACCTTTCAGGGTGACTGGAAACTGAAAAAAATAGAAAAAAAATGAAAATAGGAAAAAAAAAATAGAAAAAATAGAAAAAAAGAGAAAAAAATAGAAAAAAAATGAAAATAGGAAAAAAAATAGAAAAAAATAGAAAAAATAGAAAAAAATGAAAATAGGGAAAAAAATAGAAAAAAAATGAAAATAGGAAAAAAAATAGAAAAAAAATAGAAAAAAAATAGAAAAAAAAATAGAAAAAAATAGAAAAAAAATAGAAAAAAAAGTAGAAAAAAACTGAAAAAATAGAATTTCAGCTATTCTAGTTTAGAATCACAGCCTAACTAAGCTCTGAGTTAATAACTTTAACCAAACTCGGAGTTTTTATAAGCTGTTGGATCCTTTGTTAAACAGCTCATTGAGCTGGATTTGAGTCCCCTTCTCATTCACACAGGAAGTTAATGAGATTTAGTTAATGTGCTTTAAATCCACAGAAGGTTTGAGCTGGGCATAACTTTCCTGCTTAGACTTGCCCTAATAACGTTGGTCAGTTATTAAAGAATCGTTCTGGACTGCAGTCAAAATAACAACTACTTAAAAATTCATTAGTGCCTCCAAAGAAAGAATATGTTTGTGCTTTTGAAGTGAAAAGAGAAGCTTCTTAAAGTGCCCATCAGCTCTTTTTAAAACCTAAATGGAGTGTTTTAAAACTCCAATTTTTAGGAAGTTTGGGTATTCAGCAGCGTTTTATTCGTCTCTGCTGCAGGTAAAGATGAACTGAGTGGTGTTGGGTTAAATTTGGAGTCTGATTTTATTCAGGTGGGGATGTGGTTCAGTGCAGGAGGGAAATCTCTGCAGCATTTGGGATGTGGTGGCATTTTCAATGCAGGGAAAGAACTCAGGAGGCCCCTGCTAAAGACAAATCACGAGATTCCTGGGACCAGAGAGGCTGCTCCAGGATTAAAACTCCTCCAACACTGGGGCAGGAGGATGAAATTCCTCCAAGACTGGAACAGGAGGATAAAACCCCTCCAAGACTGGGGCAGGAGGATGAAACTCCAGAGTGGAGCAGGAGGATAAAATTCCTCCAACACTGGGGCAGGAGGATAAAATTCCTCCAACACTGGGGCAGGAGGATAAAACTCCAGCACTGGGGCAGGAGGATAAAATTCCTCCAGCACTGGAGCAGGAGGATGAAACTCCAACACTGGGGCAGGAGGATAAAACTCCTCCAAGACTGGAGCAGGAGGATAAAATTTCCTCCCAACACTGGAGCAGGAGGATAAAACTCCAAGACTGGAGCAGGAGGATAAAATTCCAAGACTGGGGCAGGAGGATAAAATTCCTCCAACACTGGAACAGGAGGATAAAACCCCTCCAAGACTGGGGCAGGAGGATGAAACTCCAAGAGTGGAGCAGGAGGATAAAATTCCTCCAACACTGGGGCAGGAGGATAAAATTCCTCAGCACTGGAGCAGGAGGATGAAACTCCAACACTGGGGCAGGAGGATAAAATTCCTCCAAGACTGGAGCAGGAGGATAAAATTCCTCCAAGACTGGAGCAGGAGGATAAAATTCCTCCAACACTGGGGCAGGAGGATAAAACTCCTCCAAGACTGGAACAGGAGGATAAAACTCCAAGACTAGAGCAGGAGGATGAAACTCCTCCAAGAGTGGAGCAGGAGGATAAAACTCCAAGACTGGAGCAGGAGGATAAAACTCCTCCAACACTGGGGCAGGAGGATGAAATTCCTCCAACACTCTGGAGCAGGAGGATGAAACCCCTCCAAGAGTGGAGCAGGAGGATAAAATTCCTCCAACACTGGGGCAGGAGGATAAAATTCCTCCAAGACTGGAGCAGGAGGATAAAACTCCAACACTGGGGCAGGAGGATAAAACTCCAGCACTGGGGCAGGAGGATAAAATTCCTCCAACACTGGGGCAGGAGGATAAAACTCCAACACTGGAGCAGGAGGATAAAACTCCTCCAACACTGGGGCAGGAGGATAAAACTCCAGCACTGGGGCAGGAGGATAAAACTCCAGCACTGGAGCAGGAGGATAAAATTCCTCCAACACTGGGGCAGGAGGATAAAACTCCAGCACTGGGGCAGGAGGATAAAACTCCTCCAAGAGTGGAGCAGGAGGATAAAATTCCTCCAAGAGTGGAGCAGGAGGATAAAACTCCAACACTCTGGAGCAGGAGGATAAAACCCCTCCAACACTGGGTTGGAGGATGAAACCCCTCCAAGACTGGGGCAGGAGGATAAAACTCCAAGAGTGGAGCAGGAGGATAAAACTCCTCCAAGACTGGGGCAGGAGGATAAAACTCCTCCAAGACTGGAGCAGGAGGATGTTTTTTACAAGAGAAAATTAAGTGTGGGTTCTGGGCACTGTCCTCACATCTGTGAGCTGGTGAAAATGCCCTGGAAAGCAGAAATAAATGGATTTTAGGCACTCTGTGGATATGTGGAGAGTGGGACCTGACAGGTGCCGTCAGCTCTGGGGTGTCACAGCGTGGAGCAGTTGGATTTGTGGTTCTGCACAAGGCTGGAGGGAGCTTTTTGCTGGGGAAAAGTCAAATGTTGAAGGTTCAGGAGGTTTTTCCTGCTGAATTTGCACCTGGGCTATCTCCTGCCCTTTCTGTGAGTCCTGATCTTATCTGTGAACCCCTGGCAGCTCCTGGCCTTGGGTGTTAAACACGTGCACTGGGGACAGTTTGGTGTGGAAAGGTGAACTTTAATCAGAGTCCTGATGGAAATTTCACTTCCAGCTGTGGAAAACCAGGTTCACATCATTTTTATTTTTAACCCTAAGCAGCTTCCAGAGCACCTCAGAGCTGATCCTGTGCCTGGGAGCTTCCCTGGCTCCAGATTTATTGGCTTAGGGAGGTGTCCTGCTGCCCTTTCCCTTCCCAATCCCAGAGGATAAAGCTGCCAGACTAAACCTCGCCCGTCTCCATCTCTGATTTTCTTGGAGGATAAAACGAGTCTGCAATGACAGAAAAAAGGCAGATTCTTTTCTCTTTGTTCTTGTGTGCTAGGAACAAAAAAAACTCAACAGTGAAAGCAAACAAAACCTCCAAAAATCCCAGCTGAGACCCCCCAGTTCCCCCAAACCTTTAATTTTTAACCTCTCTCCTCTCTGCCCTGAGCTGCTCCTCAAAGAGGAGCTCTGGGCTTATTGTCAAAATGGGAATATCAGGTTTTTTCCAGAGTAAAACAGTGATATTCAAACCAGTCTTCTCCTTCAGTCTTCAAGTGAGAAATAATTAATTATGCTACCTTAATATTTACTCTCATAAACGAATGTTAACCCTGATTTGCAGGCACTGCTTTCCATCCCATCTTGATTTAATTAATGCTTCGAGGGATCTCAGTGCCCAAATGGTCTTTTTCATGTAACTTTTCATGGGATACCTGCACACAACTTTGAAAGATTTAATATTTCTTTCACCTCAAGGAAGCAGAATCTTCCAGCAAGTGAGCAATTAACAGCTATTAAGAGGTTCTAAATTATTAGCATTCATATATTAGTACAGTCCTGAATTCCCCTCAGCAGAAGAGCCTTTCTCAAGTTCAGTTATTATTGCAATTACAGTAGACAGGAGCTGCTGGCATTTCCTGAGAGAATGAAAAGGGAGAAGGAAAAAACCCAAATTTTGCTTCTTTTTTTCCCAATCCAAATCTGTGTTTTCTGAGTGTCTGTGAGCTGTGTTTCCACCTCAGGGCTCAGCTGAACCCAGCATAAATTTGCTTTTTGGAGCAACACCAGTGTGAGTGGGTTCTGCTGCTGGGATGGATGCAGAAAACTCCACTTTTTGTGCTTTTCAAGGCACCACTTTTCAGGTTCTGTCCTGTATTTTCTGTATTTTCACCTGTACCTGACCTGCTTTCACCTGCAGGTGAAATTCTCTGTTTGAAGCTCAGTAACCACAGGTTGCAAAATCTGGTTTGCTGCAGGATTTTCTGTGCTGTCCTGTGGGGAGTTCAGGTTCAAAAGATGTTTAATTCCTGTTCTTTTGCCTTAAAAAGGGAAAATGTGGGATGATACTGGAATGGCTGCTCCGATTTAAGGAGGAAATACAGAAAAATTGTCCTGTAGTGACCCATCTGGGAAAACAAGAGCCCCACTAAAGATATTTCTGTCTCATCTTTCCTGTGCCAAAAGGGAAGTGAAACTCATTCAAATACAGAGTTTACCCTCAAACAGTTCCTTCAGCATCCTCAGGCAGATTGCTTGGGAAGTTCTTCGTTCAGCTGGGAATTTGGGGGTGATTTTGGGTTAGGATGTTCAGCAGAAAGGGCTGTTTCTGTCTGAATTCCCAGGTATTTTTTACTTCAAGGTGAGGACTCAGTAATATGGGGGTAATCCTGGGGCAGCTCTGCAAATTTACCCTCCTTGGAGAAGCCCAAATCTTATTTTTGCTGGATGTTCTGCACTGCTCTGGAGTTTATTCCTCAAAACTTCTGTGGGAATGGCTGTGAGATTGGAAAAAAACAAACTAAGGTTTCAATGTACTGCTAATGACTGGAAAACACAGGAGAAGAACGAGGGAATAATCAGAGTATTCCCAGTATGAAAGCATTTCAGGTAGCTTGACTGATAATTACGAATTTCAGGTAGCTTGACTGATAATTACGAATTTCAGGTAGCTTGACTGATAATTACGAATTTCAGGTAGCTTGACTGATAATTACGAATTTCAGGTAGCTTGACTGATAATTATGAATTTCAGATAGCTTGACTGATAATTATCAGGGAGGAATGATGAGAGTTGGTGAGTCACAAGCACTAAAGGGAGCCCAGGCTGTGGGGCTTGTCCTTTTCCACATCTCTTTTAGGGAATAAATACAAATTTCTCCCTTTCCCTCCTAGGAGCTGTTGATGTGAGCAACACCCTGATGTGCCAGCTGGATCCCTGAGCTCCTGAGCGACTGCTGGAGCTGCTGCTGCTGGAAAAAGGAGCTGTCCTCAGTTCTTGGCTGGCCCAGAGGCACCTCCTGGGTGCTGCATGCAGGTCCTGGAGGTGCTGGAAACGATGGGGATTGGCAAGAACACCACGTCCAAATCCGTGGAGGCAGGAGGCTCCACCGAGGCCAAATATGAGGATGAGTCCAAGCACCCCACCTTCTTCACCCTCCCTGTGAGTGATTGCAGCCCTCAGGCTCTGTGTGAGGCAGGGGAAAATGTTCCAGTTGTGGGGTACAAACCCTTTATTTCCATGAGCAGAGATAAAACTCTGCTCCCCTGAGTGTTTGTGTGTGAGCAGGGCCAGTGCTGCTGTGGGTGGTTATTCCCAGGACTGGATTGTCCTCCTGCAGCAGAATCATGGAATCACTGAGGCTGGAAAAGATCTCCAGGATGGTCAGGTCCAACCTGTGAGCAATCCCCACCAAAAATCATCAAGTGTCACATCTGAGCAGCTCCAGGCATGGGGACACCCTGGGCAGCAGTGCCAGTGCTTAACAATGCAGAAATATTCCCCATGTCCACCCTGAGGCTGTTCCCTCTCCTCCTGTCCCTGTTTCCTGGGATGAGATCCCAAATCCCCCCTGTCAGGCTGTCCCCACCTGCCAGGGACTTGTGCAGAGCCAGAAATTCCCTTTGATCCTCATTTTCTCCAGCCTGAGCCCCTTCCCAGCTCCCTCAGGAATTCTCCAGCCCCTTCCCAGCTCCCTCAGGAATTCTCCAGCCCCTTCCCAGCTCCCTCAGGAATTCTCCAGCCCCTTCCCAGCTCCCTCAGGAATTCTCCAGCCCCTTCCCATCTCCTCAGGAATTCTCCAGCCCCTCTCCAGCTCTCTCAGGAATTCTCCAGCCCCTTCCCAGCTCCCTCAGGAATTCTCCAGCCCCTCTCCAGCTCCCTCAGGAATTCTCCAGCCCTTCTCAGCTCTCTCAGGAATTCTCCAGCCCTTCCCCAGCTCCCCCAGCCCCTCCTGGGGCTCCAGCCCCATCCCCAGCTCTGTTTTCTTCCCTGGACACACTCCAGCCCCTCAGCAGAGTTTCCTTGCCCAGCTGGGCTCACACCCAGCCCATTTTGACCACCTGAGCTGCTCAGCCCAGGCAGCAGCAGGGAGACCTTTGCTGCTCTTCTGCTTACTCCCATTTTCAGCTGAATTTTTCTGCTGTAAAGCTCGAGAACTCTTCAGGCAGCCTGCTGCTGGTTCCCCCTGCCCCAAGCTGACACTGCCCAGCTTTCCAGGAGCTCTGTGAGATGTTTTTGAGGAGCTTTCAATGATATTTTTAAAGAGTTCTGAGTGATGTCTGTCAAGTCTCCCTCTGTCCCCAGCCCTGCTGTTACAGAAATGATGACTTGCCACGCTCCTCATGTTTTCTGACAAAATATCAGAGGCACCAAGGGAGAAAACTGAGTGAGATACGAGTCCTGGTGGCAGAGGAAACGTTTATTTTAAAAGACCTCATGTTTCTCACATTTTTATTCCGTTTTTCAGGTCGTCATAAACGGCGGAGCCACCTCCAGCGGTGACCAGGACACCGAGGACACGGAGCTGATGGCCATCTACACCACAGAGAATGGCATAGCAGAAAAGGTACCTGGGGCTTCCCTGCTGGCTCAGAGCTCATTCTTGCTCTCCCAGCTCGTGATTTGCCCACAGCAGATTGAGGTTTCCTGTCTCAGAGCTGCTGAATTGCAGATTCACATCACCCCGGGGAGCTGTGCCCTCATGACTCCTGGTCACACTCTTGGGTTGCAGCACTTGGGGCGTGATTCAGGAAATGGTGGAAGAAGTTCATGCCTTTAGTTGTGATTTTTGCAGCTTTTTTCTTCATTCCTTCATTCTTTCATTCCCTCATTCTTTCATTCTTTCATTCCCTCATTCCTTCATTCCCTCATTCCTTCATTCCCTGATTCCTTCATTCCCTCATTCCTTCATTCCTTCATTCCCTCATTCCCTTATTCCTTCATTCCCTCATTCCTTCATTCCCTCATTCCCTCATTCCCTCATTCCCTCATTCCTTCATTCCCTCATTCCTTCATTCCCTCATTCCCTCATTCCCTCATTCCTTCATTCCTTCATTCCCTCATTCCCTCATTCCTTCATTCCTTCATTCCCTCATTCTTTCATTCCCTCATTCCCTCATTCCTTCATTCCCTCATTCCCTCATTCCCTCATTCCCTCATTCCCTCATTCCCTCATTCCCTCATTCTTTCATTCCTTCATTCCCTCATTCCTTCATTCCTTCGTTCCTTCGTTCCTTCATTCTTTCATTCCCTCATTCCCTCATTCCCTCATTCCTTCATTCCCTCATTCCTTCATTCCCTCATTCCCTCATTCCCTCATTCCCCTTCTCTCCAAAATCCTGCAAGCAGAGATGGTATGAATCCAAGCTTTTGTTTAAAATAAGGATGAAGATTATGGTAAATCTGAGCTTCTGAAATACTCAAACTGGCTTTGTCTCTGAAAAGCCTCAACCTGACCAAAGTTTTTCAAATGTCCTGATTGAAACCAGAACAAAACTCCTGTTCCAAGCAGGGACAGGATGATGCTCCTTCCTTCAAGGGCAAGGATGACATCAAGGGATGCAGATAATGCTTTCTAACTCAAAACCCCCTCCTGAATTTCAGATTTAGAGCATCCCCTGAGCAGCCAGAGGAGTGTCAGTGCTGGGTCCCAGCTCCCTCTGCCCCCACATCCCCACAGCCATCCCCAGCACACTCAACATTCCCTGCACAGGTTTTTGTTGACCTGGGAAAGTTCCTGATGGCTGATTTTTGGAGCATGCCGGGGCTGGAGAGGCACAATCTGATAAAAGCCTTGAGTAAAAGGTGTTTGGGTGGAATTGATTGATGGAATTTGGAGATAAGCGATCTCCAGACGTGCGAGTGTTCCCGGCTTCACCGAGCGCGCTTTCCTCCCTTCCACTTGATCACAACTGGGGCTGATGGAGAAAAATCCACCTAAAACAGACCAGGAGCTTCTGATTAACCAGCTCTCCTCGAGTTAAAGCTCTGCTGTGGCTCCCAGTGAAGGAACAGGGGTGGCACAGGATCCCTGGAAGTGCCCAAGGCCACCTCGGACAGGGCTTGGAGCCACCTGGGGGTGGTGGGAGGTGTCCCTGCCCATGGCAGGGGTGGCACTGGCCATTAAGGTCTTTGCAAGCCAGGCTGGATGTCAGCAGGAATTTTTTTATGGATTGGAAGGGGCGTCCCAGGGCAGTGCTGGAGTCCCCATCCCTGGAGGTCTTCAAGAAATGTGTGTTTGGAGATGTGGTTTGGTGGTGCTGCTCTGTTTGTGGTCCTGATGATCTGAAAAGGCTTTTCCAGCTTTAACTCTTCCACGATTCAAATCCTGAATTTTTTTTTTTTCACATGGGTTTTTCTTTAGAGAATTGGGTCAGGAGAGAATTTGTTGATTTTGCAGTCAGTGAAAAGCTGTCACTGGTGCTGCAGGAGGGGCTGGGCAGGAGCAGCTCCCTGGAGAGGATTTCTCAGTGCTCCAAATGCTTTCTGTGAAATGAGAATTTCTGTATTTTGCTTTTTGCTGCATTCCCCCAGCACTGCCCTCCCAGAACCTGAGCGATCCCCGTGGATTTATTTTCCCAACAGAAGGCTGAGCTGGGCAGAGTTTGGCTCAGTTTGGCTGGCTGACCTTGCAGGTGGCTCCAAGTGGAGATTACCTCAGCATAATCCGTGGATGTGTTGGGATTTTTGGAGAAGCAGAGACCATTTGAGGCAGTCACGAGTCTGGCAGAGCTCCCAGGCTCTGTGTGAGGCAGCTTCACGTGGGTTTGTGTCTTGGGCTGGATTAGGGCACAGCACTTGTGTTGTATAAGGTAATTTTTTTTTTTTAGTGACTTGATCTGAGATGACAAAATCTGATACTTCCTCCTTCCTGCTTTTATTGTGCTGGGTTTGTTCTCAGGAATTTCCAAAGCAGAGGGTTGGATGGAAAGGATTCCACTTCTTTGTGGCAGAGAAATGACAGAGTGTTGGTTTCCTTGTGTTAATAATGGAAAATCTGCAGGGTGTTGATGTGTGAATGTCTGTGGTCATTTGTCCATTGGCTCTCACAGCTTGGCCCTGCCCAAATTCCAGGGGGAATTTAAATTCCTGCAGGAATTCTGCTTGACTGGTGGAAATTGGTTGGGGATTAATTTGGGTATAATAATTAGCATTTTTCCTGACTGCATAAATGCAAGGGATGGGGGGTAGCAGAAGAAAAATGATAAATTCTTTGGCTGAAAGTGGTTAACCAGGATGAAATTGGGTAAGAGCAAAGCAGGGAAGCAATTATCATAATGAGGATTTATTTTTGCCAGTCATTTTGGTCTCTGATGCAAGGACAGAGCTTTCCTTAGTTCCAATTCTTCCCTATTTTCTTTATTTCTGTGTTTGTTTTTGTGGTTTTTGGGGTTTGGTGGGGTTTTTTTAACAGTTTTGTCACAATGAACCCATTTTTGGGCACCTTTTGGCTGCCAGATCAGTTCTGTCACAAATCAGCAATTACAAATAAATAAGCAGGGAGTGGCTGTCAGAAGGGAACGTGCTGGGTACAAATTCAGGAGCTGGATGTGAGAGGCTTTGAAATCATCACAAATCAGCATTGGGAGTGCTGGGAGTTGAAATTCACTTTATTCCATGCAGCAATAACCTGCTGGTGTCTCTTTTCCTGCAGAGTTCCCTGGCTGAGACCCTGGACAGCAGTGGCAGCTTGGATGCCCAGAGGACTGACATGATTTACACCATTGAGGATGTTCCTCCCTGGTACCTCTGCATCTTTCTGGGCTTGCAGGTACATCCCAAAACAGAAACTTTGAAAGTTCCTTGAAGATTTTATGTCCATTTTGTGTGTGGGGGAGTTTTACCTTTCTCCACTCTCAGGTGTTTCTCCTGGAGCTCATTCAGATCATTGCTCTGAGAATGATTTGAGTTTTCATTTGTGAGATTCACTTCAATATTTAGAGTTGTAAGTTGTTAGTGAATGAGTGAGGAAAGGCTCAGTGGCAGGGACATCATCCAAACAAATACATTCCAAATTATTCCTGCCTTTTCCTCAAGGACAGGAATCCTATTTCTGCTTGTGTGTGGAGTATGGTGAAGATTTCTTCGTTGTTTTGCTTTTGATGTGCTCGTGTCGAGGAAGAATTAAGGATTATCCAGCTGCTGGTCCTTGGGAGCTCCTGTGTGTGTGCTCCAGGTTGATTTGTGAGCCAGGGGATGTGACTGGAGATATTTCTGGGCTGGAAGCTGCTCTCAGCAGAGTTGCAGTTGTCTCCTCACGCAGCAGAGCAGCTGTGGAGATGTTTCAGTTCCCTGTGTGTGCCTCCTTAAGGACTTTTGGATTTGGGTTTTTTTTCCCTTTGAGCTGAAGATTGATGAGAGGGAGGCAGTTTTCTCTTGTTCATTCTCAGTTGTTTATTTTTTCCTTATCAGCATTACAAGGTACAAGGAGCTGTGTGCACTAAAAGGGTAAAATGGCTAAAAAAGATCTTTTTCAAGGTCTTTTATATGTCCATTTACCCAATTAACAGGTGCCAACTAAATTATTTTTCTTAATGACCCAACACCTGAGTGCTGCACTGTGACATTTTCTACCCAATCACTTAAAACCACCCAAAAACCCCAAGGAGGAGAACATGAAGAAGAAAGAAGAAGGACAAGAGACAACACCCCAAATCCTCCATCCTGTCTCCTGTTCTCTAAACTACTTTTTCACCCAGTGATTTAAAAAACTTTCTAATTTACACACTTACACTTTTCCTATCTAACTTTAGCATTTGTTTTCATGTATCACCATGAAAACACGCTCATGAATTTCATATTCTATGAAATTCAGTGTTTTTCTAGATCTTATAACTAAATATTAGAAACAAGGGCTCAAACTCTGGATTTCAGACTCCAACACTGTGGAGATGTTTCACAGAAATCAGGTGGGAGATCTCAGGATGACGGGAGAGCAGAGCTCAGGGAGCTTTGCTGGGGATCCAGAGGGGAAAAAGAAGGAAAAGAAGGAAAAGCTGCTGATGGAATGATGGAATAAATGGAATGATGGAATGAATGATGGAATGATGGAATGAATGGAATGATGGAATGAATGGAATAAATGGAATGATGGAATGAATGATGGAATGATGGAATAAATGGAATGATGGAATGATGGAATGATGAAATGATGGAATGAATGATGGAATGATGAAATGATGGAATGATGGAATGGATGGAATAAATGGAATGAATGGAATGATGGAATGATGGAATAAATGGAATGATGGAATTAATGGAATGAATGGAATGATGGAATGATGGAATGAATGATGGAATGATGGAATAAATGGAATGAATGGAATGATGGAATAAATGGAATGATGGAATAAATGGAATAAATGGAATGATAGAATAAATGGAATGATGGAATAGATGGAATGATGGAATGATGGAATGATGGAATGAATGATGGAATAAATGGAATGATGGAATGATGGAATGATGGAATGAATGATGGAATGAATGGAATAAATGGAATGATGGAATAAATGGAATGATGGAATGATGGAATAAATGGAATGATGGAATGATGGAATGATGGAATGAATGATGGAATGATGGAATGATGGAATAAATGGAATGATGGAATGATGGAATAAATGGAATGATGGAATGAATGGAATGATGGAATGATGGAATGATGGAATGATGGAATGAATGATGGAATGAATGGAATGATGGAATGATGGAATAAATGGAATAAATGGAATGATGAAATGAATGGAATGATGGAATGATGGAATAAATGGAATCATGGAATGATGGAATGAATGGAATTAATGGAATGATGGAATGAATGGAATAAATGGAATGATGGAATGATGGAATGAATGATGGAATGAATGGAATAAATGGAATGATGGAATGATGGAATGAATGATGGAATGATGGAATAAATGGAATGATGGAATGAATGGAATGAATGGAATGATGGAATAAATGGAATGATGGAATGATGGAATGAATGGAATAAATGGAATGATGGAATGAATGGAATAAATGGAATGATGGAATGATGGAATGATGGAATGATGGAATAAATGGAATGATGGAATGATGAAATGATGGAATAATGGAATGATGGAATGAATGATGGAATGATGGAATAATGGAATGATGGAATGATGGAATAAATGGAATGATGGAATAAATGGAATGATGGAATGAATGGAATAAATGGAATGATGGAATGATGGAATGAATGATGGAATGAATGGAATAAATGGAATGATGGAATGATGGAATGAATGATGGAATGATGGAATAAATGACTTTGGTGTCCCCTCCCTGTTCCCCCAGCACTACCTGACGTGTTTCAGCGGGACCATCGCCGTGCCCTTCCTGCTGGCCGATGCCATGTGCGTGGGCTTTGACCAGTGGGCCACCAGCCAGCTCATCGGGACCATCTTCTTCTGCGTGGGCATCACCACCCTGCTGCAGACCACCTTCGGCTGCAGGTCAGACCTGGGGCTTGGGCTGCCCCTGGCAACCCCTGGGGTCACCCAGGAGACAGAATTTGGGGGTTTCTAGAGGAGGAACATGGAACTGGCAGCAGCAGGTGGTCAGGGAAAGCTGCTCCCAAAAAGGGATCTGAAATAAAATAAAATAATAGAAAATAATAGAAAATAAAATAATAAAATCTCCCAGGAGCCAGAATTTGGGCTAAAATAAAATAAAATAAAATAAAATAAAATAAAATAAAATAAAATAAAATAAAATAAAATAATAAAACAAAACAAAACATCCCAGGAGTCAGGAGTGAGGGGTTTCCAGAGGAGGAACATGGAACTGGCAGCAGCAGGTGGTCAGGGAAAGCTGCTCCCAAAACGGGATCTGAAATAAAATAAAATAATATAAAATAAAATAATATTATAAAATAATATCATAAAATCTCCCAGGAGCCAGAATTTGGGGGTTTCCAGAGGAGGAACATGAAACTGGCAGCAGCAGGTGGTCAGGGAAAGCTGCTCCCAGAAAGGGATCTGAAATAAAATAAAATAAAATAATAAAACAAAACAAAACATCCCAGGAGCCAGGAGTGAGGGGTTTCTAGAGGAGGAACATGGAACTGGCAGCAGCAGGTGGTCAGGGATAGCTGCTCCCAAAAAGGGATCTGAAATAAAATAAAATAAAATAAAATAAAATCTAATCTCCCAGGAGTCAGGATTGAGGGGTTTCCAGAGGAGGAACACGAAACTGGCAGCAGCAGGTGATCAGGGAAAGCTTTGGGAAAGCTGCTCCCAAAAAAAAGAGGGATCTGAAATAAAATAAAATAATATAAAATAATACAAAATAATATAAAATAATATAAAACAAAATAATAAAATCTCCCAGGAGCCAGGAGTGAGGGGTTTCTAGAGGAGGAACATGAAACTGGCAGCAGCAGGTGGTCAGGGATAGCTGCTCCCAAACAGGGATCTGAAATAAAATAAAATAAAATAATAAAACAAAACAAAACATCCCAGGAGCCAGAATTTGGGGGTTTCTAGAGGAGGAACACAAAACTGGCAGCAGCAGGTGGTCAGGGAAAAGGGATCTGAAATAAAATAAAATAAAATTAAAATAAAATAAAATAAAATAAAATAAAATAAAATAAAATAAAATAAAATAAAATAAAATAAAATAAAATAAAATAAAATAAAATAAAATCTAATCTCCCAGGAGTCAGGAGTGAGGGGTTTCCAGAGGAGGAACATGAAACTGGCAGCAGCAGGTGGTCAGGGATAGCTGCTCCCAAAAAGGGATCTGAAATAAAATAAAATAAAATAAAATAAAATAAAATAAAATAAAATAAAATAAAATAAAATAAAATAAAATAAAATAAAATAAAATAAAATAAAATAAAATAAAATAAAATAAAATAATAAAATCTCCCAGGATTGGGGGGGGTTTCCAGAGGAGGAACACAAAACTGGCAGCAGCAGGTATGGGGTGGTCAGGGAAAGCTGCTCTCAAAAAAAGAGGATCTAAAATAAAATAAAATAAAATTAAAATAAAATAAAATAAAATAAAATAAAATAAAATAAAATCTCCCAGGAGCCAGGAGTGAGGGGTTTCCAGAGGAGGAACATGAAACTGGCAGCAGCAGGTGGTCAGGGAAAAGGGATCTGAAATAAAATAAAATAAAATAAAATAAAATAAAATAAAATAAAATAAAATAAAATAAAATAAAATAAAATAAAATAAAATAAAATAAAATAAAATAAAATAAAATAAAATAAAATAAAATAAAATAAAATAATAAAATCTCCCAGGAGCCAGGACTGGGGGTATTTCCAGAGGAGGAACACAAAACTGGCAGCAGCAGGTGATCAGGGAAAGCTTTGGGAAAGCTGCTCCCAAAAAAAGAAGGATCTGAAATAAAATAAAACATCCCAAGGGTGAGAAAATCCAGCAAGGGGAGGAGGGAGAGGGAAAAACCCAGCTGAAAGGGCAGAAGTTTTCCTGGAGGATGAAAAATTCCTGCACCTGGGTAAAGGGGAGCTCACTACAGTATTTTAATTATTTTAATTAATTTCTTGAATTAAATTCTTGGCAATATTTAAGATGTGGTGTTGGCAAGAACAGGATGTTGTTTTATTAAGATAAACCTTTAAAAACCTGTGTTCCACAGTGACCACTGCACAAAAGGGTTTTTTTTTTCACCCCTCCCAGCTAATCTTGGATTTTTATCACTTCCTAAAGAGGGATTTAGGGCTCATTCAGAGAGGAGGGGCCCAAAATTAACAGTGCCATCATTTTGAAATCCTCAATTCTTTCTGTGTAATCTCAGCCCTGCTGGGATTTTTTCCCTTTTCAGTGGCTCCCTCTTGCCCTGGACTTAAATTTTTATATCCCTGAAGGCCAAATTGTGTTTGGCTCTTAAAATAACTTGTATTTAAGGAGGAAATTTCCACGCCTGGATGTTTTATAACTCTTCCCCACGTGATGGGGAGGGGTTTATATCAGGCTGGGAATTGGATCCAGCAGCACAGGCCTCTCTCAATGAGATTTTTCAAGTATTCATTGGCAAGATCTGTCCACTGCAAAGTATTTCAGCAAATAAAGGTTTCAAAAGGTCAAATTCCACCGTTTGAGGGTCCTTAAAGATGGATTTAGCTCCATTTCGAGGTGGAGTCGTGGTCAGTTTGGTACCCAGAGCAGTTCTAGGAATCCCAGCTATTCCTGGAGTTATGTAGCCAGCTCTGGCAGGGGTTAATTAGTGGGTAATTAGTGGCACTGAGACCATCAAATACAGATTTAATCCAGGCCAGGCGCCGCTTTCTCACATCTGTGGGACGTGTGAACGTAATGAGACATTTCCAGATGTCAGAAAAACTCCTGTGGGTGCCAAAATGGAGCAACTTGATGATTTAGGAGTGAAATTTAAATGGTACTTGGAGCTTTTGGTGCTTTAGCTGCCTTAAAATCTGTAAGTCACGTTCCAAACTTGACAGAGAGACAGATCTTGGTTGATTTTCAGCAATTTGTTAAAAAAATCGTTAAAAAGCAAATTAATTTTTATTTGTTGCCTGGCATAAGGGAAAAAAAAATCCAGATTTTGAGGCTTTTTGGGAGCTGCCCCAGTTACCTGTGGCAGGTAAAAGCGATTTTTCCACGGGTGTTTAATGGGATGGAGAGCAGCCCGAGCTGGCAGCAGTGAGCTCAGCGGTGGGGAATGTGTTTTGTGTTTGCAGAGTGTGTTTTCCCCAGCTCACAGGGGGCTGTGTAGGTGGGATGGAGCAGTAGCAGCTTGTTCCAGGTGTTGCAGGTGTTGTTGCAGGTGTTGCAGGTGTTGCACACCTGCCATGGGGCACCAGCTTTGCTTAAGGAGCCTGGCACAAGGGGCTGAATCATTCCCTGGGCCACCAGCCCTGGCTTCCCGAGACACAGCTGGGATTATCTGTGCTTGAAGGAGCTCCCAGTGCCTGCTTGGCTCCTGGAGCTGATCAAATTCCATTTTCCAATGGAATTTCCAACATTGGGTGGGTTTGAAGTTGCCCAAACTGCTCCAGCTTCTGCCTGATAATTTGACAACTACCATTAATAACACAGCTCTGGTTTGGTCTTTCATTGCTCAGGGTACATTTTCTCCTCCTTGGAGCATTTTCTGGTCTTTACCTGGACCTGAGCAGTTCTTTCTCCTGTAAAACAGCAATTCCCTGTGTCACAGCTTGGCATCTCCCATTAAAGGGAATCTCATGGCCCTGCACTCGTGTCAATATCAGCAGAATAGTTCAAAGTGCATCTGGAGCTAAGTTACACTGGGTTATTTGTCACACAGGGTAAAAAAACTGGGATTATTCCTTGGCTGCTGTGAGTAATGATCATTCCTGGAGCTGTGGATTCAATAAATTGAATTAATTGTATCCAATAAATCCATGATGGGTGCAGGTAGATCCTCTTTAGATCTTTAAACCATTGGGGAAGTAGAAACAGCGACGCCAGGAATGTAATCTTGAGATTCTTGTCATGTTTGTGTTTATTGGTGGCAACCACTTGGAACATCTAATCTGCTCCCATCCACCCAGCAGTTATTGACACACACCTTTAGAAATGAGTGTACTGGGAGTCATGCCCAGGGGAGGGATGGAAAATGTGAATTCTCTCCAGAGAATTCCCTGTGCTGGGGTGGGAAAATCTCTTCCCCCAGCTCAGAGTCCACCAGAGCCTGGCCCTTGGGGTTACCCCCTTTTTAACCTGGCTTTTTGGCTTGTGAAATCTTTGTATTTCTCTGGCTGTTTTGGGGTTTTTTGGTGAGAAATCCTCTTATTTCCCAGTTTTAGGGTGGTGTGAGTGCCCACCCACCCAGGATGTCACCATCTCTCCTCTCCCTTTCCAGGTTACCCCTGTTCCAAGCCAGTGCTTTTGCGTTTTTAGCACCTGCCAGGGCGATTCTGTCTCTGGAGAAGTGGAAGTGCAATAACACAGGTAATTATTGTTTATTTTTTTTCAGGTTTAAGTGAAAAAATGGCCCAGGTCACGTGGAGTGCAGTGATATAAAAACTGGGAGTAATGAGCAGGGAATGTGGAAAACCTCTCTTTTTACAGTGTTTAAAATACTGTGCCACAGAAGATCCCTAAAAATGGGATTTTTTTTAAATAGAAAAACAAAGGAAAGGTAAACATGGCATAAAATAATTCTTCTGTTGCATTTGCATTCCGTTAATGTTCCTTCCCGTAACGTTGCAAACATTTGGAAATGTTTGGAGTCCAAGTGAATCCTTTGAAGTTGTGAGTGGGAGGGAGTTTGAGCAATGAGCAGCATCACCTCCAGACCAGGATTTTCCCCTGTTTCAGTCATACCTGACAGGTTTTGACAAGATTTGGATGTTCTTTTTCACTCTTCCTCTGCTGATGTCGTCATCCTGGCAGGTTTGATCTTCAGAGGGAAAAGATTCTGGGATGGGAGCATTGGGATTTTCAATCCAATTTTTCAATTTGCTTTGGATTGGGTTGGATTGGGAGGTGGAAATTACTCTGGCAGTGGGAATCAGGCTGCTCACTCCTGACTGAAGCCCTTCCCCGAGCTCCTCTGGACTCTGGAATAATTAAATTTCTATTACTTCTGTGTTGATACATCTCTGTGAACTCACATTCAAGATGTGATCAATACCCAGCTTGTTGAAATAAACTGATAACCCTGGGTGGAGAGGCAGTTTTTTGGTTTTTTGGGTTTTTTTTTTTTTTCCAAAATTCCAAGTTTCCAAAAAGAGCTTTGCTGCATCTTCCTCCTGGACCTTTTCACCTTCCAGAGCTGTGGGTTGGGGTTGTCCCCATTCCCTGAGTGACCTCAGCTGGGAACAGCAGGCTCTGGGGTTTGTGATTCCTGCAGGATTGGAGTGGGGAGAGGATTCAGGATTGGAGTGGGGAGAGGATTCAGGATTGGAGTGGGGAGAGGATTCCTGCAGGATTGGAATGAGGATTCCTGCAGGATTGGAGTGAAGAGAGGATTCCTGCAGGATTGGAGTGGGGAGAGGATTCCTGCAGGATTGGAGTGAGGATTCCTGCAGGATTGGAGTGGGGAGAGGATTCAGGATTGGAGTGAGGATTCCTGCAGGATTGGAGTGAGGATTCCTGTAGGATTGGAGTGAGGATTCCTGCAGGATTGGAGTGAGGATTCCTGCAGGATTGGAGTGAGGATTCCTGCAGGATTGGAGTGAGGATTCCTGCAGGATTGGAATGAGGAGAGGATTCCTGCAGGATTGGAGTGAGGATTCCTGCAGGATTGGAGTGAGGAGAGGATTCCTGCAGGATTGGAGTGGGGAGAGGATTCCTGCAGGATTGGAGTGAGGATTCCTGCAGGATTGGAGTGGGGAGAGGATTCAGGATTGGAGTGAGGATTCCTGCAGGATTGGAGTGAGGATTCCTGTAGGATTGGAGTGAGGATTCCTGCAGGATTGGAGTGAGGATTCCTGCAGGATTGGAGTGAGGATTCCTGCAGGATTGGAGTGAGGATTCCTGCAGGATTGGAATGAGGAGAGGATTCCTGCAGGATTGGAGTGAGGATTCCTGCAGGATTGGAGTGAGGAGAGGATTCCTGCAGGATTGGAGTGAGGATTCCTGCAGGATTGGAGTGGGGAGAGGATTCCTGCAGGATTGGAGAGAGGATTCCTGCAGGATTGGAGTGAGGATTCCTGCAGGATTGGAGTGAGGATTCCTGCAGGATTGGAGAGAGGATTCCTGCAGGACTGGAGTGGGGAGAGGATTCAGGATTGGAGTGGGGAGAGGATTCCTGCAGGATTGGAATGAGGATTCCTGCAGGATTGGAGAGAGGATTCCTGCAGGATTGGAGTGAGGAGAGGATTCCTGCAGGATTGGAGTGAAGAGAGGATTCCTGCAGGATTGGAATGAGGATTCCTGCAGGATTGGAGAGAGGATTCCTGCAGGATTGGAGTGGGGAGAGGATTCCTGCAGGATTGGAGTGAGGAGAGGATTCCTGCAGGATTGGAGTGAGGATTCCTGCAGGATTGGAGTGAGGATTCCTGCAGGATTGGAGTGAGGATTCCTGCAGGATTGGAGTGAGGAGAGGATTCAGGATTGGAGTGGGGAGGGGATTCCTGCAGGATTGGAGTGAGGATTCCTGCAGGATTGGAGTGAGGATTCCTGCAGGATTGGAGTGAGGAGAGGATTCAGGATTGGAGTGGGGAGGGGATTCCTGCAGGATTGGAGTGAGGATTCCTGCAGGATTGGAGTGGGGAGAGGATTCCTGCAGGGTTGGAGTGGGGAGAGGATTCCTGCAGGATTGGAGTGAGGATTCCTGCAGGATTGGAGTGGGGAGAGGATTCCTGCAGGATTGGAGTGGGGAGAGGATTCCTGCAGGATTGGAATGGAGAGAGGATTCAGGATTGGAATGAGGAGGGGATTCCTGCAGGATTGGAGTGAGGATTCCTGCAGGATTGGAGTGAGGATTCCTGCAGGATTGGAGTGAGGATTCCTGCAGGATTGGAGTGAGGAGAGGATTCAGGATTGGAGTGAGGATTCCTGCAGGATTGGAGTGGGGAGAGGATTCAGGATTGGAGTGAGGATTCCTGCAGGATTGGAGTGGGGATTCCTGCAGGATTGGAGTGAGGATTCCTGCAGGATTGGAGTGAGGATTCCTGCAGGATTGGAGTGAGGAGAGGATTCCTGCAGGATTGGAGTGAGGATTCCTGACATTTCTGTTTTCCCTCCTGGGAGCAGAGGGCTGTGAGAGCTCTTGGGGACGCTGAGCTGGTGTCACTTCCCCTGTGACAGAACTGCTCCCTGTGTGAATTTGAGGCTCATTTATCATGCAGGGCGTGGGGAGGGATTTATTTTGTGTGAAATGCTGGCAGATTGGCTGAGGAACAAACCCCTGTGTGTTTTTTTTCTCCCTTAAGATCTAACAGTTACAAACGGAACGGCCGAGCTGCTGCACACGGAGCACATCTGGTACCCCCGGATTCGAGAGGTAATGTGGGACTTGCCTTTAGCTGTCACTCTTCTCCAGTTCCAGTTAAGTTTCTCACTTAATCATCTGTGTCCTCTTGTCTTTTAAGTTGGTAATTTCTTGTTCTCGCTGCAATCTCCATTTGGATATATCCCTTTCCTCATCTCATGGAAGTCTTCCATCTTTTCCACCTGTTCATTGCTGGACAGCAAATACCAGGAGTTAGTTCCCACATCCCAAAAGCTGTGCAGTCAGCTGCTCAAGTGAGATGAAAACTCCTAATTTCCATCTGTGTTCAGCCAGGCCTCTTTGCCTGCTGTGCTGGCCCCCGCAAGGTGAATCCGCAGTTAGGGAATCTGGTTCCTTGCCAGGTGTGGAATCCCTGGAAACTCCTTCTCCACCGAGTGTGAGGTGGTGGTGCCCTGCAGGGCAGGCTGAGGGCTGTGCCACGCCAGGGTGGCAGCTAGAGTAGTCCAAAGGAAGGCGTGTGTCATGGAATTGATCTCCCATCCCGTTGCTTTGGGCTGCCAACTTTTTCTTAATTAAAAACAACCCCTCTCTCTTCCCCATGTTCAAACCATAGCTACATCCTGCCAAGAGCCCTGCAGCCAAGAGGGCTGACAGTCTCCTGAGACCACAACGCTGCTCTAATCCAGCTTCTAAGGAGCACTTGTGACCAATGCAGCACACACTCTGCCCCTAGGAGCTAGGAGCATCACCTCGTGGCGCACCAACCCTTGCCGTTCGATCTGAGAGCTTAAAGGTTAGCCTGGACCCCAGGTCTCCTGTCTGACAGTGTGATGTGCTTTCCACACAGCTTCCAGACTGGCCCCACTGGTCTGTTGTGTAATAGTTTTGTGGAGAAAACCATAAGTGTTATGCTTAAAAGCGATAAAGTCACTTAAACATAATGAGCTGTTTTATGACGGGAAAAAAAAAACTAAAAAAAAAAAAAATTTTTTTTTTTTTTTTGCTGAGTTCTTCTGTGTCACTGAATTCTTTTAAGTGCAGTTTGTAATCCAGAGCAGAAAAACAAATTTGCTGTCAGATGGGACTGAGCTGGCTCTCTGGCCTGTTGTGTGTTCAGATCCAAGGTGCCATCATCATGTCGTCGCTGATCGAGGTGGTGATCGGGCTGCTGGGGCTGCCGGGGGCTCTGCTGCGCTACATCGGGCCCCTGACCATCACCCCCACCGTGGCCCTCATCGGCCTCTCGGGCTTCCAGGCTGCTGGGGAGAGAGCTGGCAAGCACTGGGGCATCGCCATGCTGTGAGTACCCTGCTGGGGAGGCAGGATTTGGGGGGCTGGGGAGGCTGCTGAGTGCGTGGAGAAATACCAGGGGAAGGAACGTGGATGAGTCGAGTTCAGCTGGAAATCAGGAGAGCAGGAGAGCAGGAGAGCAGCTCAGGAGAGCAGCTCAGGAGAGCAGGAGCTCAGGAGAGCAGGAGCTCAGGAGAGCAGGAGAGCAGCTCAGGAGAGCAGGAGCTCAGGAGAGCAGGAGCTCAGAGGAGCAGGAGCTCAGAGGAGCAGGAGCTCAGGAGAGCAGGAGCTCAGGAGAGCAGGAGCTCAGGAGAGCAGCTCAGGAGAGCAGGAGCTCAGGAGAGCAGGAGCTCAGGAGAGCAGGAGCTCAGGAGCTCAGGAGAGCAGGAGCTCAGGAGAGCAGGAGCTCAGGAGAGCAGGAGCTCAGGAGCTCAGGAGCTCAGGAGAGCAGCTCAGGACAGCAGCAGCTCAGGAGAAAAAGCCTGAAGAAGCTTTTCTCTCAGAAGAAATCCTGCCCTGGGAGGGTGAGGAGGCCCCAGAGCAGCTGGGGCTGCCCCTGGATCCCTGTGAGTGCCCAAGGCCAGGTTGGATGGGCTTGGAGCAGCCTGGGACAGTGGGAGGTGTCCCTGCTCCATGGAAATGGGGGGCTTTAAGGTTCCTTCCAACCCAAACCGTTCCATTCCATTCCATCCCATTCCATCCCATCCCATCCCATCCCATCCCATCCCATCCCATCCCATCCCATCCCATCCCATCCCATCCCATCCCATGGATCCCATCCCATCCCATCCCATCCCATTCCTCTCTCCAGCAGAGGGGAAAGGACAGTGGCCAAAAACGAGCTGTGAGGAGCAGAATTTGATCAGCAGGAATCGATCTGGGAGCCACTGGCTGGGTGGAAACCTTTTTTTATTTCTGTAGAAAAGGTTTAACAACACCAAGGAGAGGAAATACAGTGAATAATTTGTATTTCTGGGCTGGCACTGCCTGTTCCCTCTCCTGCAGCAGCAGGTGAATACCACTGGTGGTGCCTCTGCCATGGTTTGCTCACCTGTGGCCAAGAGAAATTCATTTTTGTGGTGACAGAGGGCACAAGAATTGCCACAAACACCATCAGTGGCCGGGCCACGAGCACAGAGATTCCTGCCAAGGGCACAAAAAAGGATTTTAGAGGGAATTTCAGGGCCTGAGGTGTGTGCCATCAGCTGTAGGGACCAGGGAGAGGAGAGAATAAAAAGAATAAATGAGGAAAAAGAGAAGACAAAAGCTCCCAGTGTGGGGAAAGAGCCAAATCAAGCTGGAAACCCCATTTTGGGGAGAAAAGAGGCTGAAAGAGCTCCGTGTTCCACGGTAGGAATGCCTTGATGAGATCAGACTGTGATCTCACTAATCTGTTTGCACACTGCTTTCAACATGGAAAGCATTCTGTAAGTGCAGCTTATGATTAAAAGGGCTCTTTAATTCTCTTTTATCTTGCATGTTGGCATCATGGCTATTTCTGTGATTCCATTTATTAAGCAGCTGATCCACAGGAACCTTTTATTTGCCTGTAAAACAAATTCTGTGCAAGTTGGGACTCAAGTGAAATGAATCAAGCAGATCTTTGGACATGGAAACGTGTAATTAAAGTTGACATTTCTGCAGATGGGGGAAAAAAAAAATAAAAATAAATCAATTCAGGGGCAAGATTTAAATATTACCCAGTCCATAAAGTATCTCTGGTTTCTGCCATGTAAAAAATGTTCTCTGGATGGTTGAAAACAGCTGTGAGATGTGGCTGCTGGAATTGTTTTGGGTGTTGTGGTGAGATCGAGGTTTTTTTTTCTCCCTGGCCCTGCAGGATCAGCTGTGGCAGAGCTGCAGATCCACCTTGGCCAGAATTCCCAGTTTCCCAAACAGATTCCTGACCTGCCTTGTTCCATTATTCCCTAAAACACTTTGCATTGTGATTTGTAAAAAAGGGAATTATCCCTGAGCTGGGCTCTGCTTGTTTATCCAGATTTTCCTGGGGCATTCAAGTTTTTGGGGCTGTTTCCTCTCTGGTAGGAAATCCACTGCAATAATGGAATATTGTATTTTTTTTAACAACTCTGTGCTAAATAAAATCCAGAGCTGCCTGTCCTCAGGGCTGGTGTGTGAGGGAGTGGAGCCCATCCTCCCATGGTGGATTTTGGGGCAGATTTTGGGGCAGATTCTGGGATTTCCTGCATGGAAAAGGTGTTCATTCTGCTTTTCTCCTGGTCTACCGAGGCCTCTAAACTCCCTCCTCATTCCTGGGGACTGAGGGAGAGAAAAACCAATTTGTGCCTGATCCAGAGCACAGAAAAGGGACTCTCCTCTCTGAAAATCCTCTTTTTATTTTTCAGCTCAGCTGATATAAAAAACACAATCTCAAGATTCAAAAATCTTCAATTTTCACGTTCAGGTTTTGCTTCTTCAGACAGCTCCAGTCTTTGGGAGGCCCTTTCAGAGCAGAATTCTGGCTCATTCAGAATTCAGAAGTGCCCTGACTTCTGATTTTTCACTGCATTTTAGCTGTAAAAAAATTAATTTTTAATGTCTGGAGGAGCTTGGCAGTTCCATGGTAAGGGAGGCAGTGCCTAATAATTGATATATCTAATATTGATGAACTCTTTGCAGCAAATCTTGGGGGTTTGGCTGCACTCTGCTTCATTTGCAGCTTGTTCAGTGAAATATTCACATTTAAAAGAATGGAGTCTGAAAATTTCCCTGACAGAAATGTTTGAAGTGCAGATTTTCACAGAAATGTGAAAATTAACTTTGTGCAGGCCTCCAGTTTCCCTTTTTCTCCCCAGTTTTGTGCTTTTCAGAGCATCCCTGGATCACAGGAATTTTAACTGGAAATCTCCCTTCAGTCTGAGCCTGTTCCTGATTCATTTGATCTGCTTGCAGCTTTTGCAGAATTTTAAATTTAATTCTGTTTTGGCATTTGAGGAGTAATAATTCTGATCATTTTGCTGCCTTAAATCAAAAAATCTGCATTTGTGTTCAGCATCCAAGGGGTTTGTGCTGAGAAGAATTCATTGTAAATTCTTGCTAATGACATTTCTCTCTTGTTCCTGTTTTCCTCAGGACTATTTTCCTAGTCTTGTTGTTTTCTCAGTATGCCAGAAATGTCAAATTTCCCTTGCCCATTTATAAATCCAAGAAAGGATGGACAGCATACAGGCTGCAGCTTTTCAAGATGTTCCCTGTAAGTTGTTGGAACTTTTTCTTCCTTTTGGGGGGGAAAAAAAAAATAAAAATTTCTGTTTCAGGGTTGTTTTTTTACCTTGGTTTTGATTTTTCTTAGCAGTAGAATACTCAGAGTGGTGAGGTAAAAGCTGAAATGGATTTATTTAATCCATATTAAATAAAATATGGAAATATTCTGATTTTGTGGCCGCTCTGCTGAGGAGCTGCTGGAGCTGTGGGAGGGGAGGAAGGGATGGATCTTTGTGCAGACAGTGAGAGCCTAAACAGAGCCCTGAGAACTGCTGATAATTGATGGATTTCACCTCTTTTCACCTGAAAATTCCCCTGTCCCGCTGCTCTTGGTTCCCCAGCGTTCAAACCGGGATCCTTTAAGGGGAGAGAGAATCGCTCTGACCCCGGGGGGTTTTGTTCAGCACCTTCCTGGGGGCACATGTGCTCATCCCTCATCCTTCCTCTGCCCCTCGTGTCCCCCAGATCATCCTGGCCATCCTGGTGTCGTGGCTGCTGTGCTTCATCTTCACGGTGACCGACGTCTTCCCCCCGGACAGCTCCAAGTACGGATTCTACGCGCGCACGGACGCGCGCCGCGGCGTGCTGCTGGTGGCCCCCTGGTTCAAGGTGCCCTACCCCTGTAAGTGAGCCCAGCACAGCCATTCCCCCTGCTCCAGGGGCTCTGTGGTGTCTCATTAAGGACTTTTGGATTTGGGTTCTTTTTCCCTTTGAGCTGAAGATTGACGAGAGGCAGTTTTTTCTCTCGTTCGTTCTCAGTTGTTTATTTTTTCCTTATCAGCATTACAAGGTACAAGGAGCTGTGTGCACTATGATAGAAAAGGGGTAAAATGGCTAAAAAAGATCTTTTTCAAGGTCTTTTATATGTCCATTTACCCAATTAACAGGTGCCAACTAAATTATTTTTCTTAATGACCCAACACCTGAGTGCTGCACTGTGACATTTTCTACCCAATCACTTAAAACCACCCAAAAACCCCAAGGAGAAGAACATGAAGAAGAAAGAAGGACAAGAGACAACACCCCAAATCCTCCATCCTGTCTCCTGTTCTCTAAACTACTTTTTCACCCAGTGATTTAAAAAACTTTCTGATTCACACATTTACACTTTTCCTATCTAACTTTTTGTTTTCATGTGTCACCATGAAAACACGCTCATGAATTTCATATTATATGAAATCCAGTGTTTCCTTGAATCTTAGAACTAAATATTAAAAACAAGGGCACACAGTCTGTATCTCAGACTCCAACACCGTGGAAGGTTCCAGAACCTCTCTGGATGGTTTGGATCCATCTGGGAATGGATCCATGCTTGTGGTAGGGCTGGGGCTCTGGAGGGTCCCCTCAATCCAAACCATTCCGGAGTTCTGGCACACACCACGCTCGTTGCTGGTGGTTTTTCCTTGTTTTCCTCTTCACTTGATGCTTTAAGGTCTCCCCCAGGGGATTTTCAGGTTCTGAAAGCGCAGTTTGCAGGTTTCTGGGTGACTTTTCTGTCCATACCTGTAAGGTGGAAACCCCAGGAGTGGCTGATGTGTCTGTCCTTGGCAATTAAACCAGTGACAGGGACAGGTTCTTACAGCTCTGCTGAGGTCTCTCAGTGTCTCAGGAATTCTTTGGGGAGTTCCCCCAGCTCTCTGCACCTCCCTGCCCCAAACACTCCCATTCCTGGATGGGCAATGCCCTGACTTGCCAAGGCAGGGCTGGAACGGGCAAGTCACAAAATGCCAGGCCCTGCTCGGCAGAGGACAGTGGAATTATTCCCAGGAGAGCACCAAAAACTTCACATTTTTATGGACAAACCCTGCTCAGCAGAAGACTGGAATTAATTCCAGGAGAGCACCAAAAACTTCACATTTGGCATTTATGGACATTTTATGGACAGGCCCTGCTCAGCAGAGGACTGGAATTATTTCCATGAGAGCACCAAACACTTCACATTGTTATGGACAGAAGAGGACTGGAATTATTTCCATGAGAGCACCAAACACTTCAGTTTTTTATGGACAGACCCTGCTCAGCAGAGGACAGTGGAATAATTTCCATGAGAGCACCAAAAACTTCACATTTTTATGGATAGACCCTGCTCAGCAGAGGACTGGAATTATTTCCATGAGAGCACCAAACACTTCACATTTGGCATTTTTGGACATTTTATGGACAGGCCCTGCTTAGCAGAGGACAGTGAAATTATTCCCAGGAGAGCACCAAACACTTCACATTTGGCATTTATGGACATTTTATGGACAGGCCCTGCTCAGCAGAGGACTGGAATTATTTCCATGAGAGCACCAAACACTTCAGTTTTTTATGGACAGGCCCTGCTCAGCAGAGGACTGGAATTATTTCCATGAGAGCACCAAACACTTCACATTGTTATGGACAGAAGAGGACTGGAATTATTTCCATGAGAGCACCAAACACTTCAGTTTTTTATGGATAGACCCTGCTCAGCAGAGGACAGTGGAATAATTTCCATGAGAGCACCAAACACTTCACATTTTTATGGACAAACTCTGCTCAGCAGAGGACAGTGGAATTATTTCCAGGAGAGCACCAAACACTTCACATTTTTATGGACAGGCCCTGCTCAGCAGAGGACTGGAATAATTTCCATGAGAGCACCAAACTCTTCATATTTTTATGGACAAACCCTGCTCAGCACAGGACTTGAATTATTTCCATGAGAGCACCAAACACTTCACATTTTCATGGCTAGACCCTGCTTAGCAGAGGACAGTGAAATTATTCCCAGGAGAGCACCAAACACTTCACATTTGGCATTTATGGACATTTTATGGACAGGCCCTGCTTAGCAGGGGACTGGAATTATTTCCATGAGAGCACCAAACACTTCACATTTTTATGGGTAGACCCTGCTCAGCACAGGACAGTGAAATTATTTCCATGAGAGCACCAAACTCTTCACATTGTTATGGACAAACCCTGCTCAGCAGAGGACTGGAATTATTTCCAGGAGAGCACCAAACTCTTCATATTTTTATGGACAAACCCTGCTCAGCAGAGGACAGTGGAATTATTTCCAGGAGAGCACCAAACACTTCACATTGTTATGGACAGAAGAGGACTTGAATTATTCCCAGGAGAGCACCAAACACTTCACATTTTCATGGCTAGACCCTGCTCAGCAGAGGACTGGAATTATTTCCATGAGAGCACCAAACTCTTCATATTTTTATGGACAAACCCTGCTCAGCAGAGGACTGGAATTATTTCCAGGAGAGCACCAAACACTTCACATTTTCATGGCTAGACCCTGCTTAGCAGAGGACAGTGGAATTATTTCCATGAGAGCACCAAACACTTCACATTTGGCATTTTTGGACATTTTATGGACAGGCCCTGCTTAGCAGAGGACAGTGAAATTATTCCCAGGAGAGCACCAAACTCTGCACATTTGGCATTTATGGACATTTTATGGACAGGCCCTGCTCAGCAGAGGACTGGAATTATTTCCAGGAGAGCACCAAACACTTCACATTGTTATGGACAGAAGAGGACTGGAATTATTTCCATGAGAGCACCAAACTCTTCATATTTTTATGGGTAGACCCTGCTCAGCAGAGGACAGTGAAATTATTTCCAGGAGAGCACCAAACACCTCACATTGTTATGGACAAACCCTGCTCAGCAGAGGACTGGAATTATTTCCATGAGAGCACCAAACTCTTCATATTTTTATGGACAAACCCTGCTCAGCAGAGGACAGTGGAATAATTTCCAGGAGAGCACCAAACACTTCACATTTGGCATTTATGGACATTTTATGGACAGGCCCTGCTTAGCAGAGGACAGTGAAATTATTTCCAGGAGAGCACCAAACTCTTCATATTTTTATGGACAGAAGAGGACTTGAATTATTTCCATGAGAGCACCAAACACTTCACATTTTTATGGACAAACCCTGCTCAGCAGAGGACTGGAATTATTTCCAGGAGAGCACCAAACTCTTCATATTTTTATGGACAAACCCTGCTCAGCAGAGGACAGTGGAATTATTTCCATGAGAGCACCAAACACTTCACATTGTTATGGACAGAAGAGGACTTGAATTATTCCCAGGAGAGCACCAAACACTTCACATTTTCATGGCTAGACCCTGCTCAGCAGAGGACTGGAATTATTTCCATGAGAGCACCAAACTCTTCATATTTTTATGGACAAACCCTGCTCAGCAGAGGACTGGAATTATTTCCAGGAGAGCACCAAACACTTCACATTTTCATGGCTAGACCCTGCTTAGCAGAGGACAGTGGAATTATTTCCATGAGAGCACCAAACACTTCACATTTGGCATTTTTGGACATTTTATGGACAGGCCCTGCTTAGCAGAGGACAGTGAAATTATTCCCAGGAGAGCACCAAACTCTGCACATTTGGCATTTTTGGACATTTTATGGACAGGCCCTGCTCAGCAGAGGACTGGAATTATTTCCAGGAGAGCACCAAACACTTCACATTGTTATGGACAGAAGAGGACTTGAATTATTTCCATGAGAGCACCAAACACTTCACATTTTCATGGCTAGACCCTGCTCAGCAGAGGACAGTGAAATTATTTCCATGAGAGCACCAAACTCTTCACATTGTTATGGACAAACCCTGCTCAGCAGAGGACTGGAATTATTTCCATGAGAGCACCAAACTCTTCATATTTTTATGGACAAACTCTGCTCAGCAGAGGACTGGAATTAATTCCAGGAGAGCACCAAACACTTCACATTTGGCATTTATGGACATTTTATGGACAGACCCTGCTCAGCAGAGGACTGTGAAATTATTTCCAAATAAACCAAACACTTCACATTTTCATGAACAAACCCTGCTCAGCAGAGGACTTGAATTATTTCCATGAGAGGACCAAACTCTTCATATTTTTATGGACAGACTCTGCTTAGCAGAGGACAGTGAAATTATTTCCAGGAGAGCACCAAACTCTTCATATTTTTATGGACAAACCCTGCTCAGCAGAGGACTGGAATTATTTCCAGGAGAGCACCAAACACTTCACATTGTTATAGACAAACCCTGCTCAGCAGAGGACAGTGGAATTATTTCCAGGAGAGCACCAAACACTTCACATTTTCATGGACAGAAGAGGACTTGAATTATTTCCATGAGAGCACCAAACTCTTCATATTTTTATGGACAAACCCTGCTCAGCAGAGGACAGTGAAATTATTTCCAAATAAACCAAACACTTCAGTTTTTTATGGACAAACCCTGCTCAGCAGAGGACAGTGGAATAATTTCCAGGAGAGCACCAAACACTTCACATTTGGCATTTATGGACATTTTATGGACAAACCCTCAGCAGAGGACAGTGAAATTATTTCCATGAGAGCACCAAACTCTTCACATTTTTATGGACAAACCCTGCTCAGCAGAGGACTGGAATTATTTCCATGAGAGCACCAAACACTTCACATTGTTATGGACAGAAGAGGACTTGAATTATTTCCATGAGAGCACCAAACTCTTCATATTTTTATGGACAAACTCTGCTCAGCAGAGGACTGGAATTATTTCCAGGAGAGCACCAAACTCTTCATATTTTTATGGACAGACCCTGCTCAGCAGAGGACAGTGAAATTATTTCCAAATAAACCAAACACTTCAGTTTTTTATGGACAAACCCTGCTCAGCAGAGGACTGGAATTATTTCCAGGAGAGCACCAAACACTTCACATTTGGCATTTATGGACATTTTATGGACAAACCCTGCTCAGCAGAGGACTGGAATTATTCCCAGGAGAGCACCAAACTCTTCAGTTTTTTCTGGCTCTGCACAAGTCCCTGGCAGGAGGGAACAGCCTGATGGGGGGATTTGGGATCTCATCCCAGGGAACAGGGACAGGAGGAGAGGGAACAGCCTCAGGGTGGAAATTGGGGGATGTTTCTTGCCCAGAAGGGCTGCTCAGGCCTGGAGCAGAGCTGGAGTCCCATCCCTGGGGGATTTATGAATATATGATATATGAATTTATGCTATATGGTTTTTATGGTTCATAAAATCCTTCCCACCCCAGATTCCTGTTTATTTTGTACCCAGGCCGTTTCCTGGGGGCAGGATTAATCCCACTTTTGCTCTCTCCCAGTTCAGTGGGGGTTTCCCACCATCTCTGCAGCGGGGGTGATCGGGATGCTGAGCGCCGTCGTGGCCAGCATCATCGAATCCATCGGGGATTATTACGCCTGTGCCCGGCTGTCCTGCGCTCCTCCTCCTCCCATCCACGCCATCAACAGGTTTGTCCAAACCAAAAAACCTCATTTTTTCAGCTTATTTGGGTTTTTTACCCTTTTTCCCCACTTTGGGATGAGGCAGGATGTGCTCCGAGGTGAAATCTTGGTTTGGTCCAACGTAAGAGCCGAGGGTCTGAAATCCAGGATGGAGATGTCACCTTGGGTTGTTTCATTACAGAGCTCTGCTTGTGGTTTGGGCTTGCCAAAATCACTTGGAATGAGGTTTAGAAACAAGGAGAGGCTCTGAAGTTTTATTGGAATTTTTTTTATCATTTTCCCGGTTTTATTTTGATTTTTTTGTATAATTTCCCCAATTTTATTGGAATTTTTTTGTATAATTTCCCCAGTTTTATATGATTTTTTTATAAAATTTCCCCAGTTTTATATGATTTTTTTATATCATTTCCCCAATTTTATTTGAATTTTTTATATCATTTCCCCAATTTTATTTGAATTTTTTATATAATTTCCCCAGTTTTATTTGAATTTTTTTATATAATTTCCCCAGTTTTATATGATTTTTTTATGTAATTTCCCCAGTTTTATTTGAATTTTTTTATATCATTTCCCCAGTTTTATTTGAATTTTTTTATATAATTTCCCCAATTTTATTTGAATTTTTTATATAATTTCCCCAGTTTTATGTGATTTTTTTATATAATTTCCCCAGTTTTATATGACTTTTTTATAAAATTTCCCCAGTTTTATTTCAATTTTTTATATAATTTCCCCAGTTTTATATGATTTTTTTATATAATTTCCCCAGTTTTATATGATTTTTTTATATCATTTCCCCAATTTTATTTGAATTTTTTTATATCATTTCCCCAATTTTATTTGAATTTTTTTATATCATTTCCCCAGTTTTATTTGAATTTTTTATGTCATTTCCCCAGTTTTATTTGAATTTTTAAATATTTTAAATTTTTAAATAAATAAATAAATAAATAAATAAATAAATAAATGTTTTATTTTAAATTTTATATATTTTATGTCATTTTATATATTATTTAAATCTATATTTTATTATTATATATTTTTAATTATATATTATTTGAGTTTATAGTTTTATATATTATTTGAATTTAAGTTCTATTTGAATTTTTTTATATCATTTCCCCAGTTTTATTTGAATTTTTTAATATAATCTCCCCAGTTTTATATGAATTTTTTTATATAATCTCCCCACTTTAAGAACGTGGGGATCTAAGCCTCAGGAAACAGAACTCAAATGTATTTTCCAGGTGTGTTAGAGGTTGAAACTTTAATTAAAATAATTGTTTGATGGATCAGATGCCCATCCCTGAGTGGTGCTGTGCCTTTTTTTGGCATTTGCAGGGGGATTTTCATCGAGGGGCTCTCCTGCGTTCTGGACGGAGTTTTTGGGACAGGAAATGGATCCACCTCTTCCAGCCCCAACATTGGAGTCCTGGGCATCACAAAGGTGAATTTATTTTATTTATTCTGTGTTCTTTATCTTCATCATCCTCGTCCAGGACGTCATTCTGCTCCATTCCTGTGCAGAAAAAATTCCCACATCCTTCTGTGCCTGAGAAAAATTCATGGACCTCAAAAAAATCATCAGGACCTCAAAAAAATCCTTTTATTCAGAGTTTACATCTCTATCAATGATATACATTTAGATCCTGTATAAATGATAGATTTAGATCCTGTATTAATTATATACATTTAGATCCTGTATCAATTATATACATTTAGATCCTGTATCAATGATAAATTTGTCCTGTATAAATTATATACATTTAAATCCTGTATAAGTTATACACATTTAGATCCTGTATCAATGATATACATTTAGATCCTATATAAATTATATACATTTAGATCCTGTATCAGTGATACACATTTAGATCCTGTATAAATTATATACATTTAGATCCTGTATAAATGATACACATTTAGATCCTGTATCAATGATATACATTTAAATTCTGTATCAATGATATACATTTAGATCCTGTATAAATGATGGATTTGTCCTGTATCAATTACATACATTTAGATCCTGTATAAATGATGGATTTAGATCCTGTATCAATTATATACATTTAGATCTGTATAAATAATACACATTTAGATCCTGTATAAATAATACAGATTTAGATCCTGTATAAATGTTAGATTTGTCCTGTATCAATGATATACATTTAAATCCTGTATAAATGATACACATTTAGATCCTGTATAAATAATATACATTTAGATCCTGTATAAATGATGGATTTAGATCCTGTATAAATTATACACATTTGGATCCTGTATCAATGATACACATTTAGATCCTGTATCAATGATAAATTTGTCCTGTATCAATGATATACATTTAAATCCTGTATAAATAATACACATTTAGAGCCTGTATAAATTATATACATTTAGATCCTGTATCAATGATACACATTTAGATCCTGTACAAATGATAAATTTGTCCTGTATCAATGATAGACATTTGGATCCTGTATAAATTATACACATTTAGATCCTGTGTAAATTATACACATTTAGACCCTGTACAAATGATAAATTTGTCCTGTATCAATGATACACATTTAAATCCTGTATCAATGATACACATTTAAATCCTGTATCAATGATACACATTTAAATCCTGTATAAATGATACACATTTAAATCCTGTATAAATGATACACATTTAGATCCTGTATAAATGATACACATTTAGATCCTGTATAAATGATATACATTTAGATCCTGTATAAATGATGGATTTAGATCCTGTATAAATAATGCACATTTAGATCCTGTATAAATGTTAGATTTGTCCTGTATAAATGATACACATTTAGATCCTGTATCAATGATACACATTTAGATCCTGTATAAATGATGGATTTGTCCTGTATAAATTATACACATTTAGATCCTGTACAAATGATAAATTTGTCCTGTATCGATATACATTTAAATCCTGAATCAATGATACACATTTAGATCCTGTATAAATTATACACATTAAATCCTGTATAAATAATACACATTTAGATCCTGTATCAATTATACACATTTAGATCCTGTATAAATTATACACATTTAGATCCTGTATAAATGATAGATTTGTCCTGTATAAATTATACACATTTAGATCCTGTACAAATGATGGATTTAAATCCTGTATAAATGATACACATTTAGACCCTGTACAAATGATAAATTTGTCCCCAGCCATTCCCTTTGCTGCACAAAGGGTG
This sequence comes from Periparus ater, assembly GCA_032357785.1. NCBI lineage: Eukaryota > Metazoa > Chordata > Aves > Passeriformes > Paridae > Periparus > Periparus ater. Next base: position 5,050,306 of record CM063629.1, on the reverse strand, counting down.
ATTCTGCTGATTTCAGGCTGCAATTCAACACTGACAGCACCATCTGCTGTCTGCACAGCCAGAAATCTCCTAGGAGAAGTTCTGGTCAGGAAAAATATCCTTAAATAAAGGTTTATCTGCTCCTTTTGTTATTTCATGGGGTTTGAGGTGAATTAACAATTTGTGGGTTTTTTTGATGAGCAAAAAAAAAATGAAATGAAGAAATGAAATGAAGAAGAAATGAAATGAAGAAATGAAATGAAGAAGAAATGAAATGAAGAAGAGATGAAATGAAGAAGAGATGAAGAAGAAATGAGATGAAGAAGAAATGAAATGAAGAAATGAAATTAAATTAAATTAAATTAAATGAAGAAGAAATGAAATGAAGAAATTAAATGAAATTAAGAAGAAATGAAAAAGAAATGAAATTAAATGAAGAAGTGAAATGAAGAAGAGATGAAGTGAAGAAATGAAATGAAGAAGAAATGAAATGAAATTAAATGAAGAAGAGATGAAATGAAATGAAGAAATGAACTGAAGAAGAAATGAAATGAAATGATGAAATGAAGAAATGAGATGAAGAAGAAATGAGATGAAGAAGAAATGAAATGAAGAAATTAAATTAAATTAAATGAAGAAGAAATGAAATGAAATGAAGAAGAAATGAAATGAAGAAGAAATGAAATGAAATGAAATGAAATGAAATGAAATGAAATGAAATGAAATGAAATGAAATGAAATGAAGAAATGAAATGAAGAAGAAATGAAATGAAGAAGAAATTAAATGAAGAAGAGATGAAAAAGAGATGAAATGAAGAAGAAATGAAATGAAGAAGAAATGAAATGAAATGAAATGAAGAAGAAATGAAATGAAGAAGAGATGAAATGAAGAAGAAATGAAATGAAGAAGAAATGAAATGAAGAAGAGATGAAGAAGAAATGAAATGAAGAAGAGATGAAATGAAGAAATGAAATGAAGAAGAAATGAAATGAAGAAGAGGTGAAATGAAGAAGAGATGAAGAAGAGATGAAATGAAGAAGAAATGAAATGAAGAAATGAAATGAAGAAGAAATGAGATTAAGAAGAGATGAAATGTCCATTTGAGGCTGGAGCAGTGGAAGGTTGAAGAAGTGGAAGGCTCTGCAGCTCTTTGCTCTCCTTCCCCTGAATTCCTGCCCCAAATTCATCCCCAAAACCCAGCACTTCTTCAGCTTCAGGTGGAATTTAGACACAGAAATGCTGTGCTGTTGGTTAGGGAGGGGAAAATTCTGGCAGGATTAGAATTGAAGAATTTGCCTTTTTCTGGCAGGATTAGAATTGAAGAATTTGGATTCTGTCAGGATTAGGATTGAAGAATTTGCCTGTTTGTGGCAGGATTAGAATTGAAGAATTTGCCTTTTTCTGGCAGAATTAGAATTGAAGAATTTGCCTGATTCTCGCAGGATTAGAATTGAAGAATTTGGATTCTGTCAGGATTAGAATTGAAGAATTTCCTTTTTCTGGCAGGATTAGAATTGAAGAATTTGGATTCTGTCAGGAATAGAATTGAAGAATTTCCTTTTTCTGACAGGATTAGAATTGAAGAATTTCCTTTTTCTGGCAGGATTAGAATTGAAGAATTTGCCTGACTCTGGCAGGAAGAGAATTGAAGAATTTCCCTGATTTTGGCAGGATTAAAATTGAAGAATTTTCCTTTTTCTGGCAGAATTAGAATTCTAAGGCAAGATCTCAGTGTCCCTTTATAAATGAATATTTTAATAAACAGTAGAGGAAGGTGCCAGCTGAACCCTGCTGCAATCCCAGCCCCAAGGCAGCGAGGCTGAGCTCGTCCCCATCACCAAAACGAGACACAGGGACGAGCCCAGACGAGGAGTGAGCACCCATGGGTGGGCTCAGACCTCAGCCAGGGTTTTATCCGAGGCTGTGGGTGGGTTCAGACCTCACCCAGGGTTTTTTTGTCCCGTTTTCCTGCAGGTTGGGAGCCGCAGGGTGATCCAGTACGGAGCAGCGTTCATGCTGCTGCTGGGCATGGTGGGCAAGTTCAGCGCGCTCTTCGCATCCCTGCCCGACCCCGTGCTGGGGGCTCTCTTCTGCACCCTCTTTGGTAAGGGGGTTCCTGCCCCTCAGACCTCTCCCTGAACATTATTCTGATTTTTTTTTTAAAGAAAAACCCTCATCTGAAAGCTCTTTTTGTGTGTGTTCAGGGATGATCACGGCCGTGGGTCTGTCCAACCTCCAGTTCATCGATCTGAATTCCTCCCGCAATCTCTTCGTGCTGGGATTTTCCATTTTCTTCGGGCTGGTCCTGCCCAGTTATCTCAAACAGAACCCCCTGGTCACAGGTAGGGCTTTTCTGCTCCTTCACACCGATATTTGTGCCTGGTTTTCCCCTGGGAAATCCATCCAGGAGCAGGGAAAAGCAGAGAAAAGCAGAGAAAGGGTCGGGAAAGAGGAAACCCAAATCACCAGGGAAATCCCAAATGATTTTTCACATTTCACACCCCAATCCCAGCAGACAGGAAAGGCTGTAGGTCCAGACAAGCTCAGAGAATTCACTGGGAGCTTGAGACCTGCAGGGAATGTTCCAGAAGCTTCCCTGATTTCTCTGGGTGTGAGGAAGGAGTCAGTCACCAGCTGGGCTGAAATAAAATCTGAAAGGATGAATGTGAGCTGTAAATGATGTTAAAAGATGAAGGGGAAACACCAAGGCAGAGTTCAGAGGGTGAGGGAATTGTTTGGGGTTGAAACTTTTTGTCACTCAGAATGTTCTGAGTTTTAGTTTTGGTGAATCCCTCTGCAGATTATTAATCCAACTTTGAGGAGTTCCCTGGGAGGGTTTTGTGTTGTAAGCAGTGTGTGTGTCACCAGAGATGGACTCAGAGGAAATAATTTCACTGCTTTGGGTTGGTTTGGAGTGTTTTAAACGAAATATTAACTGACTTTTCTTTCCACTATGCCTTCAGACCAGGATTTCAGGGTGTGTCTTGCTGTAAGTGGTTAGAAAAGCAGATCCCTCAAGCTTTCTGTGCTTCATGCAGTGTTCTCCCATGAGTGGGGCTGTGAATTCTTGCCACTTTCAAAAGTGAAGTTCTATAAAAAGAATTATTTCAGTCCCCGTGGTTTTACAGTCTGAACGTTTCTCTTCTCCATTTCACGGTTTTCTGCTTAGCTCAGATTAGTTGTGTCTGCAGTAGGAACTGAAAAATGGTGTTTTGTGACATTTCTGTGAGCAGCTGGGAGTTCCTGGAGCTGCATTTTGGGGAAGTGTCCCGTGGCTGTGCACTGGGGGAAGGTTCCTGTGCCCTCCCTCAGCTGAGGAATGAACGTTCTGCTGGGGCTGGGTGTGAATCAGCAGGGTTTGGGGGATCCCAAAACCAGAGTTTTCCCCCTGTTGCTGCAGGAATTGCGGGCATTGACCAGGTGCTGAACGTGCTGCTCACCACAGCCATGTTCGTCGGGGGCTGCGTCGCCTTCGTGCTGGACAACACCATCCCAGGTGAGCCCTGGCCTTGTCCCTGTCCCTGCCACTGGTTTTGTCCCAGTCCTGTCCCTGTCCCTGTCCTTGTCCCTGTCCTTGTCCCTGTCCCTGTTCTGTCCCTGTTTCTGTCTCTGTCCCTGTCCTATCACTGTCCCTGTCCTATCACTGTCCTTGTCCCTGTCACTGTCCTTGTCCTGTCCTTGTCTCTGTCCTTGTCCCTGTCACTGGTTTTGTCCCTGTCCTGTCCCTGTCCCTGTCCTGTCCCTGTTTTTGTCCCTGTTCTTGTCCCTGTCCTGTCCTTGTCCTTGTTCTTGTCCCTGTCACTGTTCTGTCCCTGTCCTGTCCTTGTTCTTGTCCCTGTCCCTGTTCTTGTCCCTGTCCCTGTTCTTGTCCCTGTCCTTGTCCCTGTCCTGTCCTATCCCTGTCCTTGTCCCTGTCACTGTTCTGTCCCTGTCACTGTCCTTGTCCTGTCCTTGTCTCTGTCCTTGTCCCTGTCCTGTCCCTGTCCTTGTCCCTGTCACTGTTCTGTCCCTGTCACTGTCCTTGTCTCTGTCCTTGTCCCTGTCCTGTCCCTGTCCTGTTCCTGCTCCGTTCCCTGACCCTGTCCCTGTCCCATCCCTGTCCCTGTCCCTTTCCTTGTCCCTTTCCTTGTCCCTGTCCCCATCCCTGTCCCTTTCCTTGTCCCTTTCCTTGTCCCTGTCACTGTCCTTGTCCCTGTCACTGTTCTGTCCCTGTCTCTGTCCTGTCCCTTTCCCTGTCCCCATCCCTGTCCCTGTCCCTTTTCCTGTCCCTGTCCTTGTCCCTGTCCTTTCCCTGTCCCTGTCCTGTCCCTGTTGCTGTTCTGTCCCTGTCCCTTTCCCTGTCCTGTCCTTTTCCTTGTCCCTGTCCTGTTCCTTTCCCTGTCCCAGTCCCTGTCCTTGTCCCTGTCCTGTTCCTGCTCCGTTCCCTGACCCTGTCCCTGTCCTATCTCTGTCCTTTCCCTGTCTTTTTCCCTGTCCCTGTCTCTGTCCTGTCCCTTTCCCTGTCCTGTCCTTTTCCTTGTCCCTGTCCTGTTCCTTTCCCTGTCCCTTTCCCTGTCCCTGTCCCTGTCCCAAGCTGCACTCCCAGCAGCAGCAGCAGCAGCAGCATCCCCTGGGGCACAGCATCATCATCATCATCATCATCATCATCATCATCATCATCATCATCATCATCATCATCATCATCATCCCCCTGTTTTTGTGTCTGTCTGTTCCCAGCCCAGTCCTCACCCCCTCCCTCCCTCCCGAGATCCCCTGCAATCCCTCCCAGCTCAAATCCCACCCTGATAAAACCCAGAGGAGCTGATAAAACCCAGAGCAGCTGATAAAACCCAGAGGAGCTGATAAAACCCAGAGGAGCTGATAAAACCCAGAGGAGCTGATAAAACCCAGAGGAGCTGATAAAACCCAGAGGAGCTGATAAAACCCAGAGCAGCCTCCAGGAGACAGAACCGGGTTTGAGATCCAAACCTGCTTCCCTTCCAGAGGAAAGACTTCCCTTGGCCTCCAGTCACAAAATAAAACAGATAATAATGTGTTTTTCCCTGTTTGAGGAGTCTGGGAGATCTTCCCAGAGCTCTGCTGAGCTTTGATGTTTCCTTTCTTCTTTCAGGCTCTGCTTTACCCCTGTGTGTTGATATAAAACCACCCATGAGCACATCCATTATTCTCCTTTTATTTTGCTTCCCCAGGAAGCCCCGAAGAGCGAGGAATTCGCAAATGGAAGAAGGGGATTGGCAAGGGAAGCAAATCCCTGGATGGCATGGAGACATATGATCTGCCTTTTGGCATGAACTTCATTAAAAAATACAGGTGTTTCAGCTTCCTCCCCATCAGCCCCACCTTCGTGGGATACACGTGGAAAGGCTTCAGGAAAAGCAGGAGTTCAGAAGACTCAGAAGCTACAGTATAGCCTTAGCTGAAATTATATTATCTAGTTGTAGTCAAAGATGTATTTGCAGTTTCTTGCTGATTAAGAAGCATTAAAATATATGTTTTGTATATCTGCATTTAAATTCTGGAACCAGAGCTGAGACAGATTTAACAAAAAAGAAAAAAAGAAAAAAAAAAGAAAAATAAATCAGCTTTTCCTGCTGTGGGTGGTGGGAGCCAGGTCTGGTGTCTCTGGGGCAAATCCAGCTGATTTTGGGAAGTTGTGGAGAGCTGTGCACCTGAATCTGATGGTTTGGAACAGGTTTAGGTGGAGCTGTGGAGGTTCTGCTGCAAAGCTTTCCTTTTTCTGGTGATTTTATCAAAACCCTCAGGTTGGTTCCACCCAGGAGAGCTGAAACTGGGAGCAGGATTGGGGGGAAAAGAGAGCAGAGGAGAAAATCATTTCCTTCTGCTGCTGTGGAGTCCCACAGATCAAAATCTCAAATCTCAGTGATTTGCACATTCCATTTTCTCATGCTGGCAGATCAGCAGAGCTCAGTGTGAATTATCTGTGATTCCTCTTGGAGTCTGGAATCCAGAGTTTGAGCTCTTGTTTCTAATATTTAGTTGTAAGATCTAGAAAAACACTGAATTTCACATAATATGAAATTCATGAGCGTGTTTTCATGGTGATACATGAAAACAAATGTTGAAGTTAAATAGGAAAAGTTTAAGTGTGTAAATTAGAAAGTTTTTAAATCACTGGGTGAAAAAGTTTAGAGAACAGGAGAGAAGATGGAGGATTTGGGGTTTTGTCCCTTATCCCTTCTTCTTCTCTCCTGTTCTCTAAACCAACTTTTTCACCCAGTGATTTAAAAAACTTTCTAATTTACACACTCCCAGCTTTTTTCATCTAACTTCAACATTTGTTTTCATGCATCACCATGAAAACCTGCTCATGGATTTCATATTCTCTGAAATTCAGTGTTTTCCTGGCTAAGTATCAGAAACAAGGGCTCAAACTCTGGATTTCAGACTCCAACAATTCCAGTGGCACAGCCACTGCTCAGAGAGGAACTTTCTGGAATAACTTTGCCCTTGAAAACCAAGTGATTTTGGCTGGCTCAGCGCTGCAGCAGCCGCTCTGTTGGTTTTATTCACTTTATTCCCAGCATTTCTCACTTTCCAGGGCTGGGAAACAGGACCTGGAGGAACTTCCCAGTTCTGTGTCCTGGCCACAAATCCTGATTAACCCAGCTCCAAGCAATTAACAGCAGCTTAATTAACTTAATTAACCCTTCTGCTGCTGCACCAGGCTCTTCTCCTCCTCCTGGGGGGCTTTTCCAGAGGTTTATTCCTGCCAGGAATGGGTTTTGGGACAGCAGAGACACCACACCTGCCAGCCTCACCCAGCTGGCTTCACGGGTATTGGGTCCAACCAGGGCACCACTCACATAAATGTTGTTTTTTCTTTCCTGGAACAGTCTCAGCTCTGCTGTTTTGTGGGTGTTCACGCTCATCATGCATTCATGATTAACACTTTGATCCCTGTTTAATGTTCTTGACTATTGCAAGTTAGTTTTTAGGCTTCAGTGTGGCCCCCCAAGGCGTTTTCAGCTGTGGAGATCATCAGGGAAATGTTTAATGGAATTTCGAGGCCAGTAATGCTCTAGGGTGCTTTGCCTTTTTGTATTCCTGGGAAAACCACCAGAGCAGCTCCTGGAAGTCCCTGATGTATTTATCCAAGTTCTGAGTGCTGGGCAGGAGCACAGGAACTCTGTTTTCTCTGAAATTCCTTCTGGGTTATTGAAGCATGGACGGGGTCGGGGTGGGGAGGGCCAGGACGGAGCTTGACGGATCTGGGTAGCGTAGAGTCGGAATAATTCCGTGGGTGTCGTTCTCAGCATGCCATGGCTGTTTCCAGAAACTGTTTTATGCCCCTTTTCCCATGTCCAAGCATGCCTTTGTTCCTGCTTCCTCCGGGGAACTTGCAGTGGTTTGTGCTCTTGGTGTGGCTTGGACTCGAGGGTCAGTGGGGAGAGGGGTTGTGTGCTAGAGGAGCTTGGTTTGCCTGTGGAAAAAAAAGTGATTTTCGCTCGTTTTTCAGTGTTTCCTCTCCAGGCAGGGAGGTGTTGGGTTCCCACTTCGGGCACAAAGCTGCTGAATTCTCCAGCTTTCTGTGTGGCAGACAGGGGGGTTAAAAACCCCCATCCTAAAGGAAAACACAACAACAGAGGGCTGGTGCTGGTGCCAAACGCCAGAGCTGGATCCTGTAAAAACAGAGGGAGGAAAAACTCCTCCATTCCCAGCTGACTGCAGAGACAGGAGGGGAGGAGAGCAGAGTTTGTGTCTCAAACTCCTGGGGGAGTTCTCAGTGGAGATTCCCCAGGCCAGGGCAGCGAATCCTGGGCTGGTTCTGTCTCATCCCTGCTGGGGATTTGAATTGTGATCTGTGCCCCAAGTCCAGGGCAGCAAATCCTGGTTCTGTCTCATCCCTGCTTCCCCCCAGCAGCTTGGGTTGAATTCTTGCTGTGATCTGTGCCCGTGGGAGCAGAGGGAAGCAGCTGGAATCGGGAATTGAGGCTGGGTTTGGATCCAGGGCTGGGACAGATGCCCAGTTTTGCCCAGGGTGGATGGTTCAGGGTGAGCCCCGAGCTCGGGGATGTGCAGGAGGAGCTGCCTGGGGTGGGCACAGGAGGGAACAGCAGCTCCCCTGTCCCTCCCTGGGGCTCCTGAAATCCCTGAGTCTCCCCTGTCCCTCCTGAAATCCCTGAGTCTCCCCTGTCCCTCCTGAAATCCCTGAGTCTCCCCTGTCCCTCCTGAAATCCCCGAGTCTCCCCTGTCCCTCCCTGGGGCTCCTGAAATCCCGGAGTCTCCCCTGCCCCTCCCTGGGGCTCCTGAAATCCCCGAGTCTCCCCTGTCCCTCCTGAAATCCCTGAGTCTCCCCTGTCCCTCCTGAAGTCCCGGAGTCTCCCCTGTGCTCCTGAAATCCCTGAGTCTCCCCTGCCCCTCCTGAAATCCCTGAGTCTCCCCTGTCCCTCCTGAAGTCCCGGAGTCTCCCCTGCCCCTCCTGAAATCCCTGAGTCTCCCCTGTCCCTCCTGAAGTCCCGGAGTCTCCCCTGTCCCTCCCTGGGGCTCCTGAAGCTTCTCCTTGCAGGGAAATCCCTGAGTTCCCCCCGGGTTGGGGTCCGTGAAGGGATTTTGGACCCCAAACCCTTCTCCCACCTTCCCTTCTCCTCCCGCTCCCCCTCCCAGGTGTGACATCCTGGGGAGCTGGGCTGGGCTGGGCTGCGGGATGGGGATGCAGGAGGATGAGGAAGAGGCTGCGGGATGAAGCAGGAGTGCAGGAGGATGAAGATGGGGATGCAGGAGGATGAAGCTGCAGGGCTGCAGGAGGAAGATGAGGCTGCAGGATGAAGATGAAGCTGCAGCAGGATGAGGATGGGGCTGCAGGAGGATGAGGCTGCAGGAGGAAGATGAGGCTGCAGGAGTGCAGGAGGATGAGGATGAAGCTGCAGGATGGGGCTGCAGGGCTGCAGGAGGATGAGGATGAGGATGAAGCTGCAGGAGGAAGATGAGGCTGCAGGATGAGGAGGAAGCTGCAGGATGGGGCCTGCAGGAAGATGAGGCTGCAGGAGAATGAGGCTGCAGGGCTGCAGGAGGATGAGGAAGTGGCTGCAGGATGAGGATGAAGCTGCAGGAGGATGAGGATGAGGAAGAGGCTGCAGGATGATGAGGAAGAGGCTGCAGGATGAGGATGAAGCTGCAGGATGGGGGTTGCAGGAGGATGAGGCTGCAGGAGGATGAAGCTGCAGGAGGATGGGGCTGCAGGAGGATGAGGAAGATGAAGCTGCAGGAGGAAGATAGGGCTGCAGGAGTGCAGGAGGATGAGGATGAAGCTGCAGGAGGATGAAGCTGCAGGAGGAAGACGAGGCTGCAGGGCTGCAGGAGGATGAGGATGAGGCTGCAGGATGAGGATGAAGCTGCAGCAGGATGAGGATGGGGCTGCAGGGCTGCAGGAGCATAAAGCTGCAGGATGGGGCTGCAGGAGTGCAGGAGGATGAGGATGAAGCTGCAGGAGGATGGGGCTGCAGGGCTGCAGGAGGATGAGGATGAAGCTGCAGGATAAGGATGAGGATGAAGCTGCAGGAGGATGAGGATGAGGAAGAGGCTGCAGGGTGAGGATGAAGCTGCAGGATGAGGATGAGGATGAAGCTGCAGGATGAGGATGAAGCTGCAGGATGATGAGGATGAGGATGAAGCTGCAGGATGAGGATGAAGCTGCAGGATGAGGATGAGGATGAAGCCGCAGGATGAGGATGAAGCTGCAGGATGAGGATGAGGATGAAGCCGCAGGATGATGAAGATGAAGCCGCAGGTTTGGGGAGCGTTACCCCCAAGCTGAGCGCCCTGGGGACTCCGGGTGTCACCTGACAACACAACTCTGGATCTTCCTCTTCATCCTCCTCTCCCTTTCCAACACCCCCAACACCTGGGGACAGGTGAGAGCTGAGAGCGAAGGGAAAATCCACGGTGGAAAATCTCATTTTGTCACACCAGAGACGCCGTCGGTGTCTACAACCAAACTCGGGGTTTTTGTAATTTTAAAATTTCAATTTCCTTGTGTTTTTAATTTTTATTTTTTTTTTAGGTTGAATTAAGGGTTCTTGCTGACACCTTGAAACATTTTCTAAAGGAAATACTTGCAAATTCTGCCTGTAGAAATTTAGGTTTCGTAGCTGTGACTGATTAACTTCCCACTGGAGGGACTTCACCGCGTACCTCGCTCAGAAAGCTCAACCTTTCCCACCCCAAATTTGCTTTTATTGCCTTTTAATACCGACTTGAAACGCGACAGCTTGGTTTGTACATGAATATTGCCGTATTTTATTTCCATATATTAAGAAAAAAAAAATAACATTTCCGCTCAGGACGACGGCGTTTTCCTGGTCGGGAGTGGTATGAGTGTCATGACAATGTCATGTGATGGTAGAATTTCTTCATTGACGAATCTCTAGGCTTGTGTATACTTTATTTCGCCGTCTTTTGTGTTCCTGCCCAAACCTGCGGGGTTTTGGTGTTTCCTCCCCGTGCCTGCCGGGGTGGAACGAGGAGCAGAGCCCCGAGGAGCAGCAGGATTCGAGCCTGGCGTGGATTCCCAGCCCAGAAATGTGGGAATTTCTCCTTCTGGGCTCTGCTGGTGGCACAGCTGAGCCCTCCAGCCCCGGAGCCGCCAGCTCCACCCTCACCTCGCGCCTTCTCCGACCAAAAATTGCTTTTTTTCCCCCGTTTTTCCCCTTTTCCTTTTCCCGAGCTGGGGCAGCGGGGCTGGGGGGGTCACTCTGCTTTTCTGCAGCAAGAATTTGGGGCGGTTTCTGCGATTTTTGGGGAGCCCTGGGGGAGGATCCGGGGCTGGCGGAGAGTTGGGATCGGTGCTGGAGCCACCAGGAGCGTTCCTGGATGGAATTCCTGGATGGAATTTGTGTTGAAAGTCCTGCTGGAATTCCTGTTGGAATTTCTGCTGGAATTCCTGCTGAAATTCCTGGCTTCAATTCCTGTTTGGAATTCCTGGCTGGAATTTGTGTTGAAATTCCTGCTGGAATTCCTGGTTGGTAATTCCTGGTTGGAATTTCTGCTGAAATTCCTGGATGGAAATCCTGGCTGGAATTCCTGGTTGGTAATTCCTGGTTGGAATTCCTGCTGAAATTCCTGGTTGGAATTCTTGGCAGGAATTCCTGTTGAAATTCCTGGTTGGAATTTCTGCTGAAACTCCTGGCTGGAATTCCTGGTTGGTAATTCCTGCTGAAATTCCTGCTGGAATTCCTGGCTGGAATTCCTGGTTGGAAATCCTGGTTGAAATTCCTGCTGGAATTCCTGTTGGAATTTCTGCTTGGTAATTCCTGGTTGAAATTCCTGTTGGAATTCCTGGCTGGAATTCGTGTTGAAATTCCTGGCTGGAATTCCTGCTGGAATTACTGGTTGGAATTCCTGTTTGGAATTCCTGTTGGAATTTCTGCTGGAATTCCTGCTGAAATTTGTGTTGAAATTCCTGCTGGAATTCCTGGTTTGAATTCCTGCTGAAATTCCTGCTGAAATTCCTGCCTGGAATTCCTGGCTTCAATTCCTGCTGGAATTCCTGGTTTGAATTCCTGCTGGAATTCCTGTTGGAATTTCTGCTTGGTAATTCCTGGTTGAAATTCCTGGTTGGAAATCCTGGTTGGAAATCCTGCTGGAATTTCCTGTTGAAATTCCTGTTGGAATTCCTGGCTGGAATTCGTGTTGAAATTCCTGGCTGAAATTCCTGGATGGAATTCCTGGCTGGAATTTCTGCTGGAATTCGTGGCTGGAAATCCTGGTTTGAATTCCTGGTTTCAATTCCTGCTGAAATTCCTGCTGGAAATCCTGGTTGGTAATTCCTGGCTGGAATTCCTGCATGAATTCCTGTTGAAATTCCTGGCTGGAATTCCTGGTTGGAATTCCTGGCTGAAATTCCTGCTGGAATTCCTGTTGGAATTTCTGCTTGGTAATTCCTGGTTGGAAATCCTGGCTGGAATTCCTGGTTGAAATACCTGGTTGAAATTCCTGGCTGAAATTCCTGCTGGAATTCCTGCTGGAATTTGTGTTGAAATTCCTGGCTGAAATTCCTGGTTTGAAATTCCTGGTTGGAAATCCTGGTTGGAATTCCTGCTGGAATTCCTGTTGGAATTTCTGCTTGGTAATTCCTGGCTGAAATTCCTGGCTGAAATTCCTGCTGGAATTCCTGGTTGGAATTCCTGGTTGGAAATCCTGCTGAAATTCATGTTGAAATTCCTGCTGGAATTCATGGTTGAAATACCTGGCTGGAATTCCTGCCTGGAATCCCTGGTTTGAATTCCTGCCTGGAATTCCTGCCTGGAATCCCTGCAGCACCCAGGGCAGCGGGGGGAGCTCGTGTGGCCTCTGCCCTTTCCTGGGCAATCCCAATCCCAATAAAAATCCCTGTGTTTGTCTGTTCAGAACAACCCCTGGCGTTACAAACTCTCGACTGTTCTGGGCCGGTGGGGATCAATTCTGGGCTTTCCATGACTTCTCGTGACTGACTTTGGCTGTAAAACTTCTTTTGTTCAACAGCAAAACTTTCATTTTTGGGGAGGGATGGGTGGGGTGTGTTCGGTTTTCCTCTTGTTCCAAGATGTGTAATTCTTTCACTGAGTTCTTTTTTTATTATTATTATATTATTATTATTATTATTATTATTCCTTTTTATTTGTCGTTGTTGTTTCCTAACATTGCTTCATTAAACAACTAAATATTTAAAAAAAATGTAATATTTGGACCAGATGTTGTGAATAATAGTAGATAAAGCTATTTTATTCTGTATTTTTAAAGCTGTTCAGTATAAATAAACGCGGGCATAGATGCAGTGTGGCCTCAGCAATTCCTTTAGTGGAGAATCCGTGGAATTCCAGGATCCTGGAAGGGATAAATCCCACCCAGAGCCCCCCCTGCCATGGCAGCTCCTCTGGGAATTCCACCATTGATTGATTGATTGATTGATTGATTGATTTCTTCCCAATTAAAGAAATTACCCAAAATCAGCTGCGGGGGTTAAAGCTGAAACCACCAGAAGCTGCCGGGGTAGGAAAGGAGGGATTTTTGCTTGGTCTGGGGGGAAATAATTGAATTTTGGGGAAATTTGGAGAATTTTGGGGAATTTTGGGGAATTTTGGAGAATTTTGGGGAATTTTGGAGAATTTTGGGGAAATTCTGGAGAATTTTAGAGAATTTGGGGAATTCTGGAGAATTTTGGAGAATTTTAGAGAATTTTGGGGAATTTTAGAGAATTTTGGGGAATCCTGGAGAATTTTGGGGAATTCTGGAGAATCTTGGAGAATTTGGGGGAATTCTGGAGAATTTTGGAGAATTTGGGGGAATTCTGGAGAATTTTGGAGAATTCTGGAGAATTTTGGGGAATTCTGGAGAATTTTGGGGAATTCTGGAGAATTTGGGGAAATTTTGGAGAATTTTGGGGAATTTTGGAGAATTTGGGGGAATTTTGGAGAATTTGGGGGAATTCTGGAGAATTTTGGGGAATTTTGGAGAATTCTGGAGAATTTTTGGGAATTTTGGAGAATTTTGGGGAATTCTGGAGCTGCTGCTTTATTCTGGGGCCGGGCCGAGGTCCTTGGCAGGGATAAATCACAAAGCTCGAGGTTTGAAAGGGATTTTTTTTATGATGTTTATTCAGAATATCCTTTTTGCCTCCTCCTGGGGGATTTTGGGCAGCCCCAGGGGTGGAAATCTGGAAATCCTGCTTTTCTTCCCTCCTGGATCTGAGCTGTGCTGCCCCAGGGCAGGAATGGGCTCAGATCCCCTGGATTTGGTAAATAAATCCCCAATCCTGGCTCCAGCCTCCCCCACGCACCGACTGCAGCCAGCAGAACACGCCAAAAAAAATCAGGATTTAACCCCAATTCCTCATCCAAGCCCCTCCCTGTGCTCCTGCAGGTGCCCACCTCAAACCCAAAATTTAATTTGATTTTTCTCTTTGCCTCCACCCCGCGAGCTGAGGCTCAGGGGAAGCTCTGAGGCCGAATCCTGGGGGTTTGGGGTGAGCTCCATTGTCCTCTCTTCCCTCCACAAAGGGCCTCTCATCCCTGCCAGCCCTCGGGATGCTGCTGGAATATCAATCCTGACCCTGCCCCGCCGAGTCACAGCTTCCCCGAGCCAGAATTCTCTGTATTTTACATAAAAATCCAGGAAAATAAGGGAAAAAAAGGCCCATTCCAGTCTGTGCCTGCAGAGATTTGTCTGTTTGGCTCAAGCAGCTGCTTTGATTATTTCTTTGTTTTGGGGTTTTTGGGTTTTTTTTGCTTTGGTGTGGGCTGTTTCTAGGCAAATTCCTTCAGAAGGAAAAAAAAAGCTCAGAAAAGGCACAAAGCTCTGGGAAAGGTCAGGAGCAGACAAAGGAGGAGGGACACGGCCACTGCTCCTCTGGAATACTGAATTGCCCCAAACTCTCCCCAAATTCTCCCCAAAATCTCCCCAAACTCTCCCCCAAACTCTCCCCCAAACTCTCCCCAAAATTCTCCCCCAAATTCTCCCCCAAATTCTCCCCCAAGTTCTCCCCAAAATCTCCCCAAATTCTCCCCAAACTCCCCCCAAAACTCTCCCCCAAAATCTCCCCCAAATTCTCCCCAAACTCTCCCCAAACTCTCCCCAAAACTCTCCCCCAAATTCTCCCCCAAACTCCCCCAAATTCTCCCCCAAACTCTCCCCAAATTCTCCCCAAACTCTCCCCAAACTCTCCCCCAAATTCTCCCCAAACTCTCCCCAAACTCTCCCCCAAATTCTCCCCCAAATTCCCCCAAACTCTCCCCAAACTCCCCCCAAACTCTCCCCAAACTCTCCCCCAAATTCTCCCCAAACTCTCCCCAAACTCTCCCCAAACTCTTCCCAAATTCTCCCCAACCTCTCCCCAAAATCGCCCCAAACTCTCCCCCAAATTCTCCCCCAAAATCTCCCCAAAATTCTCTCCCAGCTCCCCCAAATTCTCCCCAAACTCTCCCCAAACTCTCCCCAAACTCTCCCCAAACTCTCCCCCAAACTCCCCCAAACTCTCCCCCAAATTCTCCCCAAACTCTCCCCCAAATTCTCCCCCAAATTCTCCCCCAAATTCTCCCCAAACTCCCCCAAATTCTCACCCAAAATCTCCCCCAAATTCTCCTCCAAACTCTCCCCAAACTCTCCCCCAAATTCTCCCCCAAATTCTCAACCAAACTCGCCCCAAATTCTCCCCCAAATTCTCAACCAAACTCCCCCAAATTCTCCCTAAACTCTCCCCAAACTCTCCCCAAACTCTCCCCAAATTCTCACCCAAAATTCTCCCCAAACTCTCCCCAAACTCTCCCCAAACTCTCCCCAAATTCTCCCCAAATTCTCCCCAAATTCTCCCCCAAATTTTCCCCCAGACTCTCCCCAAACTCTCCCCAAACTCTCCCCAAACTCCCCCAAACTCCCCCAGACTCTGCTGGGGCAGGAGGGGACCCCGATCCCGGCAGTTCTGAGCTCAGAGGTGACCGTGACCCGCAGCCGCCGCTTCCAGGCGGGTTTTATTCCCATTTATTTCCTTTTATTTCCGTTTATTTCCATTTATTTCCGTTTATTTCCATTTATTTCCATTTATTTCCTCCTCCATCCCCTTCTCGGGGGCGCTTTTGGATCCTCCCCCGGCCGGGCTTGGGATGCGGGCACGGCCCCACGGCAGCAGCGGAGCAGCGAGTGCGGATATCCCAGGATTTGGGGTTTTTTTGGGCAGAAATCAGCCCACAGAGCTCCCCCAGGGAATCCTGGAGCTGATTGTAAGAGCGTCTCCAGCCCGGTGCGTGGGATGGGAATTCCTTTGGGAATTCCTTTGGGAATTCCTTTGGGACTCCGGGAACGGGGCTGGAGAATCCCTTGGGATCCTGCTCCTGCCATCGGGAATCTTTCGGGATCTTTTGGGATCCAGTGGGGAGGGGGCGTCCCTCGGGCCCCTGCTCCAGGATGGAGAATCCTGGTGCTGAGCGCGGCTGGATCCCGGCTGGATCCCGGCTGGATCCCGGCTGGATCCCGGCTGGATCCCGGCTGGATCCCGGCTGGATCCCTGGGGAAGCAGAACCTGCTCCGGGGATGCTGCTGGACCCTCCTCGGGATGTCCGGGCGGGGACAGCGCGGCTCCCCGAGCCCCCCCAGCAGCCGGGAAGGGACCCCGGGGTGTCCTTGGTGTTCCGGGGTGACCCCGGCTGTGCTCGGGGGTGTCCCCCGAGCTGCCACCCCCGGCCCCGCCCGCGCCCCTCCCCGTCCCGCCCCGCCCGGGGGCGGCCCTTGGGGGCAGCGGCTGCGAACGGAGCGGCTCCGGCAGCGGGTGAGTGCGGGAGGGACGGGGCTGCCCCTCCTCATCCTCATCCTCATCCTCCTCCTCACCCCCATCCTCATCCCCGTCCCCACCCCGGTTCATCGCCGGGAGCGGCCGCGGGGGCTGAGCCGGGAGCGCCCCGCAAACCCCGCTCAGCGCCGGCGGATCCGGCCCCCGGCTCACCCCGGCAGCCTCGGAGCGCTCTCAGCATCCCCTCGGCGCTGGGCTGGAGCAGCCGGAGCTCCCTCCCCGGCCACGGCACCTCCTGGCCCCGCCGGGCCCGGGGGGACCCTCCGGCCGCTGTCCCGGAGCCCCCCAGGAGCCCCCGGTGGGCAGCGGCTCCTCCGCTGGGACCCCCAGGCACCCCCAGGGCACCCCCAGGGCACCCCCAGCTCTCAGCGCTGCCTCCTTCCCCTCTCCGGTTCCCGTTGGAGAGAACAATAGCGGCGCTGGGGAACAATGGAGCTCCCCGCGATGCGGGCGGGACGCGGGGCAGCAGCGCCGGGAGCAGCGCAGCATCCGCGCCTCGGCCTGAGCGCTCGGCCCCGGCTCCGGCCGCGCCCCCCGGAGCCTCCTCCGGCCTCGGGGGATGCTCCGACCCCGATGGAAGCGCCCTTGGGGAAGGAGAGGAGCTGCAGGAGGGAGCAGCATCCCCCGGGATATTCCCACAATCCCTCGGCTGCGCCAAACGCGCTCCTCCCGCCCCGCCGCGGATGCAAAACCCCCCCAGAATTCCGATTTCTTTGCGGGAGCAGGGAGGATCGTCGCTCTCCTGCTGAAAACGCGGATTTTTGGGGGGATTTGCTGCTTTTTTTCTCTTGTTTTGTTGTGCTGGAGCCGCGCGTTTCCCCGGGGCTGCGCTGAGAACGCGGCCGGGCTCCCTCGGGTCGGGCTGCGGGGATGCGGGAAGGGCTTCGGGGAGGGGGGAAAAAATCCGGACCCGCGGGGTTCGTCAGGACCGGGAGGACCCGGGGAGGACCCGGGGAGGACCGGATGGGTCTGGAGAAGAGCTCAGAGAACTCAGAGAGGCTCAGAGGAGAACTCAGAGAACTCAGAGAGGCTCAGAGAACTCAGAGAAGCTCTGAGAGGCTCAGAGGAGAACTCAGAGACCTCAGAGGAGAATTCAGAGAACTCAGAGAGGCTCAGAGAACTCAGAGGGGCTCAGAAACCTCAGAGGAGAATTCAGAGGAAAATTCAGAGACCTTAGAGAAGCTCAGAGAACTCAGAGAGGCTCAGAGGGGCTCAGAGACCTCAGAGAAGCTCAGAGAACTCAGAGAACTCAGAAGAGAACTCAGAGACCTCGGAGGAGAATTCAGAGAACTCAGAGAAGCTCAGAGAACTCAGAGGAGAACTCAGAGAACTCAGAGGGGCTCAGAGAACTCAGGAGAACTCAGAGGAGAATTCAGAAAGGCTCAGAGAGGCTCAGAGGGGCTCAGAGACCTCTCAGAGAACTCAGAAGAGAACTCAGAGACCTCAGAGGAGAATTCAGAGACCTCAGAGAAGCTCAGAGAACTCAAAAGAGAACTCAGAGGAGAATTCAGAAAGGCTCAGAGAGGCTCAGAGGGGCTGAGAGACCTCAGAGACCTCAGAGAAGCTCAGAGACCTCAGAGGAGAACTCAGGAGAACTCAGAGAACTCAAAGGAGAACTCAGAGGAGAATTCAGAAAGGCTCAGAGAGGCTCAGAGACCTCAAAGGAGAACTCAGAGAGGCTCAGAGGGGCTCAGAGACCTCAGAGAAGCTCAGAGAAGCTCAGAGAGGCTCAGAGGAGAACTCAGGAGAACTCAGAGAACTCAAAGGAGAACTCAGAGAACTCAAAGGAGAGCTCAGGAGAACTCAGAGACCTCAAAGGAGAACTCAGAGAGGCCCAGGCCGGGCAGGGCTCGGCGGAAACGCGTCAGCTCCGAGGGGAAACTGAGGCACGGGGGTGCCGGGAATGGGGACGGCCCCAAAGGGCCCCGGTTGGGCAATGGAGCAGCTCGGGCTCCACCGGGGCTTCGGTTTGGGTCATTTCCAGCCTTTTTTGGGTCATTTCCAGCCTTTTCCGGGTCATTTTCTGCCTTTCCCGGGTGATTTTCAGCCTTTCCCGGGTCATTTTAATCCTTTCCGAGGTGATTTCCAGCCTTTTTCAGGTCATTTCCAGCCCCTTTTGGGTCATTTCCAGCCTTTTTCGGGTCATTTCCAGCCCTTTTCGGGCCATTTCCAGCCTTTCCCGGGTGATTTCCAGCCTTTTTCGGGTCATTTCCAGCCTTTTTCGGGTCATTTCCAGCCTTTCCTGGGTCATTTCCAGCCTTTTTCGGGTCATTTTCAGCCTTTTTCGGGTCATTTCCAGCCTTTTTCGGCTCATTTTCTGCCTTTCCCAGGTGATTTCCAGCCTTTTTCAGGTCATTTCCAGCCCCTTTTGGGTCATTTCCAGCCTTTTTCGGGTCATTTCCAGCCTTTTTCGGGTCATTTCCAGCCTTTCCCGGGTCATTTCCAGACTTTCCCGGGTGATTTTGAGCCTTTTTCGGGTCATTTTCTGCCTTTCCCGGGTCATTTTAATCCTTTCCCTGTGATTTTCAGCCTTTCCTGGGTCACTTCCAGCCTTTCCCGGGTGATTTTGAGCCTTTTTCAGGTCATTTTCTGCCTTTCCCGGGTGATTTTTTGCCTTTCCCGGGTCATTTTAATCCTTTCCCGGGTGATTTTGGGCCTTTTTCAGGTCATTTTCTGCCTTTTCCTTGTGATTTTCAGCCTTTCCCTGTGATTTCCAGTCTTTCCCGGGTGATTTTTTGCCTTTCCCTGTGATTTCCAGACTTTCCCGGGTCATTTCCATCCTTTCCCGGGTGATTTTTTGCCTTTCCCGGGTGATTTTTTGCCTTTCCCGGGTGATTTTTTGCCTTTCCCGGGTGATTTTAATCCTTTCCCGGGTGATTTTCTGCCTTTCCCGGGTGATTTTTTGCCTTTCCCGGGTCATTTCCAGCCTTTCCCGGGTCATTTTAATCCTTTCCCGGGTCATTTCCAGCCTTTCCCGGGTGATTTTAATCCTTTCCCAGGTCATTTCCATCTTTTCCCGGGTGATTTTTTGCCTTTCCCGGGTGATTTTTTGCCTTTCCCGGGTGATTTTTTGCCTTTCCCGGGTCATTTCCATCTTTTCCCGAAGGTGGGGGACCTTTCCTCCTCCCCAGGGCCGGGGGAGCTCCGGGAGCCGCCTCTCCCCTCCTGCTCCTCCGCAGACCCAAAAAAGGAAGAATTTGCCCCATTTCTGAGGCTGAGGAAGAGGATGTGATGACGAAGATGAAGGTGGCGTAAACAGGAAACGAGTCCTGAGCACGGGAGGAGGAAGCTGCGCTTTGGAGCTCCCCAAATTCCAGCCCAAAATTGGAATTTTTGGGTGGTTTCAGCTCATTTCCCTCCCAGGAAATTGGGATTTTGGCTCCTCTCGGCATCACCGGGATGCTCCGGAGAAAAACCTGAGTGGTACCAAGGGCTCCACCCTGGGCTGCTCCAGGAAGGGAATTTTGTGCTCAATTTGGTGTTTTTTTACCATTTTCACACATATTTTACATTTTAATCCTCCTGGAAAAAAAATTATTTTTATTTTTATTTTTATTTTTATTTTTATTTTTATTATTTTTTTATTTTTATTTTTATTTATTTTATATTTTTATTTTTATTTTTATTTTTATTTTTATTTTTATTATTTTGTATATTATTTTTATTTTTATTTTTATTTTTATTTTTATTTCTATTTTTATTTTTTATTATTTTTATTTTTATTTTTACTTTTATCTTTATCTTTATCTTTATCTTTATCTTTATATTTATCTTTATCTCTATTATTTTTATTTATTTTAATTTTTTTATTTTTATTTTTATTTTTATCTTTATCTTTATCTTTATCTTTATCTTTATCTTTATCTTTATCTTTATCTTTATCTTTATCTTTATTTTTATTATTTTTATTTTTATTTTATTTTTATTTTTATCTTTATTTTTATTTTTATTTTTTTATTTTTATTTTTATTTATATTTTTATTTTTAAAAAAGCCTGCAAACTTTAATTCCAAAATCACATCTGAGAGCTGAGCCTGTGCCCAGGGATTTTGAGAACTTCCCATGACCCAAAAATCCAGTTGGGATCACCCAAAAATCCAGTTGGGATCATCCAAAAATCCAGTTGGGATCATCCAAAAATCCATTGGGATCACCCAAAAATCCATTGGGATCATCCAAAAATCCAATTGGGATCATCCAAAAATCCATTGGGATCATCCAAAAATCTGAAGGATCATCCAAAAATCTGAAGGATCATCCCAGCATCTCCTGCCTGGGAATCATCCCCGGAGTCAGGAATTTTGGGTTTTTTTGGGTAAAAAAGGATAAAATGAGGGAGGAAATGAAGAATTCCCGTTTTTGGGGTTTTTTTGGGTAAAAAAGGATAAAATGATGGAGGAAATGAAGAATTCCCGTTTTTGGGTTTTTTGGGTAAAAAAGGATAAAATGAGGGAGGAAATGAAGAATTCCCGTTTTTGGGTTTTTTGGTAAAAAAGGATAAAATGAGGGAGGAAATGAAGAATTCTCGTTTTGGGATTTTTGGGTAAAAAAGGATAAAATGAGGGAGGAAATGAAGAATTCCCTTTTTTTGGTTTAAAAAGGATAAAATGAGGGAGGAAATGAAGAATTCCCATTTTTGGGTTTTTTGGTAAAAAAGGATAAAATGATGGAGGAAATGAAGAATTCCCATTTTGGGGGTTTTTTGGTAAAAAAAGGATAAAATGAGGGAGGAAATGAAGAATTCCCGTTTTTGGGTTTTTTTGGGTAAAAAATGATAAAATGAGGGAGGAAATGAAGAATTCCCGTTTTTGGGGGTTTTTTTGGGTAAAAAAAGGATAAAATGAGGGAGGAAATGAAGAATTCCCATTTTTGGGTTTTTTTTTGGTAAAAAAAGGATAAAATGAGGGAGGAAATGAAGAATTCCCATTTTTGGGTTTTTTTTTGGTAAAAAAAGGATAAAATGAGGGAGGAAATGAAGAATTCCCGTTTTTGGGGTTTTTTTTGGGTAAAAAAGGATAAAATGAGGGAGGAAATGAAGAATTCTCGTTTTTGGGTTTTTTTGGGTAAAAAAAGATAAAATGAGGGAGGAAATGAAGAATTCCCGGTTGGGATTTTTGGGTAAAAAAGGATAAAATGAGGGAGGAAATGAAGAATTCTCGTTTGGTTTTTTTGGGTAAAAAAGGATAAAATGATGAAGGAAATGAAGAATTCCCGGTTTTGGGTTAAAAAGGGTAAAATGAGGGAGGAAATGAAGAATTCCCGTTTTGGGTTTTTTGGGTAAAAAAGGATAAAATGATGAAGGAAATGAAGAATTCCCGTTTTTGGGGTTTTTTTTGGTAAAAAAGGATAAAATGAGGGAGGAAATGAAGAATTCCCTTTTTTTGGGTAAAAAAGGATAAAATGAGGGAGGAAATGAAGAATTCCCGTTTTTGGGGTTTTTTGGGTAAAAAAGGATAAAATGATGGAGGAAATGAAGAATTCCCATTTTTGGGTTTTTTGGGTAAAAAAGGATAAAATGAGGGAGGAAATGAAGAATTCCCTTTTTTTGGGTTAAAAAGGATAAAATGAGGGAGGAAATGGAGAATTCCTGTTTGGGTTTTTGGGGTAAAAAAGGATAAAATGAGGGAGGAAATG